>SKCR01023705.1:0-656755 GCA_019454045.1 Zanthoxylum bungeanum
TAAGTCATATGCCATGTAGCTTCTGAGTCAACGAGCCAAGAATGTCTTATTGTGCAATGATTTGGCCTCGTACAATTTTCTCAAAGTATCCCATATCTTCTTTATTGTCTTCTTTTATGCCATACTGGATATCACAATATCTGCTTCATTATTATCTATCTCATTCCATTTGGCATTATCAGTGATAACCATGAGCCTTTCTCTAATTGCTTCTAGACAATTATTTTTCCTCAAAATTACCTTCATCTCATTTTCCACAATAAGAAATTACTTCCTTTAAACTTCTCAATTTCGTATTTTCCCGCCATTTTTTTTCATCAAGATCTGCTTTCACTAGGATCAGCTCCCACCATTTCATATAAATTGTGACCGTATACATGAATAGTATCATATATGTGAATAGTAATCCTACCAACCTTAAGTTCCTAATATCACTTGTTAGGAATTATATGGTGAAGCTGAGTCGCAATTAAAATGAAATTGAGAAAAAAATGATAATAAAATGAGATAAAACAGAATGATATATGTAGTTTGGCTTTTAGCCTACGTTCATGAGTGAAGATAGAAGGATAATATTTCACTAATGAAATGGAGAATACAGATATTGAAGTATTTATCACACAACCCAAAAACCTCAATACACTCAATTCTCTCAATTCATTCTACAAACTCTCTAACAAAATACACTCACTCAAACTTTTCTTTCACTCTAGTGAATAAAGCTCTAAAATTTTGGGATGCCTTAAGCTATCACCAATGAAACTATTTATAAGCAAGTTTTGTACTACTCAACCAATTGCATTTAATGCAAAAATTTATTAGTCAAATATGATTATACCAAACAACCACTTCAACAACCACCTCCCTTTGACGAGGTGGTATATCATGTTTCGGATGTATATGTCATCTCTCTCACAGCATTTGGGTCTCACACAGTTGTGGGACCCAGCTATTGTGAGAGAGATGACATATACACCCGAAACATAATATAATTTTTCCCCTTTGACTTAGCATTAACTGTAAAATCATATTTTCTAAAATAATTCTGTTTTTAAAAAATTTAGTAATCCAACAACTTTTTAACAAAATGTGATATCAGCAAGAGAGATTTTATTGGGTTTCAAAATTTAAAAATAAGTTCATTTATTTTTTAAAAACAAAAGGGAAGTTTTACTCAATTTCATAAATTTAACTGATATTTTAAAAAATTTCTAACATTAGAAGTTAAGTGATTAACAATTCTTTAATAAATTTGAGTATGAAATTAAAATATATTAGGACTTTTCCATTCATTATCTTTTATCTAAAAAATGAAGAAAAAAAAAAAGAAAGAAATAATAAGAAATATATGTATGTATATAGTTATACTAGTTATCCAATTACATAATGACGATTGACTAATATTTTCCTGAAAACACAATGACTAGTGTTTTATTATATGATGGTCTTGGAGAAAAATGAAAGCATCCACCAACCCACTCATCAATAATTTTATAATTAATCATAATTATTTTTATGTGAACACCAACTTAAGATAACTTGCACCCAATGACTTGCTCAGTTGCTTGCGTTTCATTTCCAACAGAGAGAATGATATCTAGTCCACCAACCCAAAAATAAAATAACTCCAGCAACAACTTAAGAGTAACTTATACCCGAGGACTTGAATGTTAATCATATTTAATTAGGGAGAATGCCACTTTTTTCCCTACTATATTCACTATCTATCACTTATCCCCTATTGTTTGTATATTATCCCATAATTCCCCTAATCTCAAAAAACAATTGTTCATTTACCATTTTACCCTTAACTACTATTATATTGCCATGATAAATTATATATTTTTTATTTTATCGATACTACAAAATAGTAAAAACACTATTAAATCTATTAACTTTTATAATAAATATTATTACTTAATGGATAAATTATAAAACTTTGGACATTAATTAAATTTTTTATTTAACAACATTTTTCTATTTATTAACTGAATTATGAGTTTTTATTATCGTTAATATGTGCATTATTTATTATTTTTGTTTTAAAATAATTTTGTTTTATGTATCAATTTATTGGTTTTATTTTGTCCAATGTATTGTGCCATATAAAATAAATATTTACAAATAAAATAATTGTCAATAATTTCATTAAATAAATTAAAAATATTTATTATTAAGTTATTAGATTTTCATAAATTTATTAATATTTTTGTATTAAAAAATAAAAGAAATGATCCAAAAATATCAAAGGGTAAAACTGTAAAATAAATTTAATTTTTGAGGTCGGGGGATATTAATGGGTTATTATAAAAACAGTAGGAGAGTAAGAGATAGTTAATAAATTCAATTGGAGGAATTTGGCAATTTCCCGTTTAACTATTCAGAAATAAGTGTGTGTATATGTGTGTATCTATATATTAGTGTGTGTTCGTGTTTATGGCACGATGTTACAGAATTTACAGAGAGATTTAGATTCTGTTATTTAATTTGTTTATAATGAAATGATTTTATTTTTTAATTAAATGATTTTATTCTTTAATTTATTTGGTAGTTTTCATTTTCCATTAATAAATGATTTTATTCTTTAATTTATTTGATAGTTTTCATTTTCCATTTTTATAGAGATTCTATAATGAAATGATTTTTTATCAGCCATTAGATTATAATGAAATTATCTAAACCGTCAATTAAGCCACATAAAGATAGTCTTTGGATACATTATCTCTCTTAATCATAATCATCTGTTACACTCTCTCTCTCCCCCCCCCCCCCCCACATTGTGCTTTATAATATAGATTTCTTCCTATTTTTATATATAAGAATGGTTTAGTTTACGAGATTTCTTACATTGTGATTTATTGTGAGGATTTGATATGTATGCAGTTTTATTATTGTTTTTTTGACAAACATGTTTCCGCGATCGAACTTGTGATCTACAGGTCACTATACAGTAATGTTACTGGTACACCAATTTTTTACATCCAGATGTTAAAATTATAATTAATATATATATATATATATATATATATTTGAGTTATTTTAATTATAAATTGTCACGTTCTGTGGATGATTTATTATGTACGCAGTCTTACTATTATTTTTTTGACAAAAACGTTGTTGTCGTGATCGAACCTATAACCTACAGGTCACAATACAATAATCTTACTAATACAATAATTTTTTACATCCTAATGTTAAAATTATAATTAAAAAATTACATTCTTGAGTTATTTTCACTACAAAAAAAGGTCTTTGGCGTCGAAAAATATCGACGCTAATATAAGAAATTTTGACGCCAAAGCCAATTTTCGACGATGATACGTGAACGACAAAGAATATTAACATGACATAATCAACAATAAATTAATTAATTAATTTAAGCATGTATATAATTAATTAATTAACACATTATTAATAATTTAATTATAAAATAAACTAATCTCACATATATGCATCATAATCAATTAACAATAAATTAACTAACACAATTTATATAATAAAAATAACTACAAAAAATTAGAACCCTAATTTTTTAGAGAGATCAAACTTAAATTAAGTGAGAGTGATTCAAATATAAAGAAAAATAAAGAGTTATGGTTTAATAAAGAGGGAATAAAAGTTACCTTGTAAAAAAATTGAGTTTTGTTTGATGATTTGCATGAAACTTTTGAGAAAAAACTGCAGAAAAGAGAAAGAGGAGAAAGAGAATAGGAGCAAAAAGAATGGGGAGTGTCGGTGATGTGTTTATAACAACCCTTTAGCGTCGAATTAAATATTTTGATACTAATAGTACTCCTTTAGTGTCGAAATTTTTAATTCGACGCTAAAAGGTAAAGGGGAGTGTCGGTGGATTTGGGTTATAACAACCCTTTAGCATCTAATTAAATATTTCGATGCTAATTGTTACACCTGTAGCATCGAAACATTTAATTCGACGCTACAGTGTAAGAAATTTAGCGACAAAAAATATCGATACAAAAGGGCATGACTTTTGGTATCAAATTAAATGTTTCGACGCTATAGATATATTTTCTGCGTCGAAATACTTTTTGATGCTATAAATCTATTCCTTTAGCATCGAATATTAGTTTTCGACGTTAAAATGTCTCTTTGGCGTCGGAACATCATTCGACGCTAAAGGTTTGGACGCTAAAAGTAACTTTTCTTGTAATGTTTAATTATAAAATTGTTAGTAAAAAAACCGTCTTATGACGAACGAGCATATGAAGGACGAAAAGGAAAGACTTATATTGCCCTTGGACAAGCGAGTCTGTGAAGGACGAAAAGAAATGAAATAAGAACGAAGAAGCGAAGGCACAATCTCCTGGACGATTACCATAAGACAAGGTACTTTACAATTGATCTCACGACCTAGCGGTTAGGCAGTAATCCCCACGATCTAAGTGCACAACTCAGCAGTTAAACGCACGACTTAGCAGTTACGTACACGACCTAGCGGTTACGTGCAAGCGTGAAACATGGAAGTCCTTGAACCAAGGAAGGCAAAACTGCTCAAGCGGTTGACGAGACTCTTCACTATAAAAGGTCCAGGTGTGGAAAGGCAAAAAAAAAAAAAAAAAAAAGAGAAAAAACGAAGACTCATAACGAGCAATTATTTTAATTTCCTAACTTTGTAATTTGTAGAATCATAATTTGTGTGCTTGTGTCCCTTGGAGGCGTTTTCGTTGAATCAAACACCTCTTGCTGGGACTTTGTCTCAGAATGTTTGGACATTGCACGCGTATTGACGAAAAATTGTGCAAACAAAAATATCGTATCATTAATTAACATTAAAATTCGCCAACTTCAGGAATGTAACGGGTAATTAAAAATAAACAAAGTACCCAAATTAAATCATATTTAAGGACCTCATTGTCATCCTTCCTCTTATATATATACATGAAGGCAAGAGATTGTTTATTTGAAATATTAATCGGAAACGGCAAAAGTATATAGAAGAAGAAAATGGGAAAGAGCAAGGTGCTTGTTGTGGGAGGGACAGGTTATATTGGAAGGAGGATAGTTAAGGCAAGCTTAGCTCAAGGCCATGAAACTTATGTCCTTCAAAGGCCTGAAATTGGCCTTGATATTGACAAATTACAAATTCTCTTATCATATAAGAAGCAAGGGGCTCGATTGATTGAGGCTTCATTTTCTGATCACCATAGCCTTGTTGAAGCTGTCAAACAAGTTGATGTTGTCATTTGCACCATGTCTGGGGTTCATTTTAGGAGTCATAACATTTTGATGCAGCTCAAGCTTGTTGAGGCCATCAAAGAAGCTGGAAATGTTAAGGTATATACCCTATTTCTTTATTATCTTTATTTTTTTAGCTTCATCCGAGACGGCGAGGGCATGTCACTGCTCTGATTCACACAGAATTTTTATCTATTTATATACCCTATTCTATCTTATAGTATAGCATAAATTGGGAGATTCAATTTGTGCCTACTATCAATTTTCTGGATATATAAAAAAAAATAATAATAAATTGATAACAGATTCGTTCGTTGATTATTAATAAAGTAAATATATATTTATTAGTGAGCATGGGCAACATTTAGGAATGAACTGTTCATGGCCAAACCTAATATTAATCCCACAATTTTTTATGTTTTTCAAAAAAAAAAAAAAAAAAAAAAAAAAAACTGCCGGCAAATTAATATTACATGAAAAAAATAAAATTTAGTTACTCCTATGATGAAATCCTAACTCCACCCTCTCTGGTGAGAGATGAAATTCTTTCAAATTTGGTGGTTACCAGAGAGGAAATTAAACATGGTGCTATTATATTTTTCTTCTCTTTTAGTTTATTATTCATGATTTTCTTGCTCTTTTGTGCTGTGAAATCTCCAATGAGTATAGGGGCCTCGGGAAAAAAATATCATTTTATCTAGAGAAAAAAAAATATATTATTAAGTATTACGAACTCAAATTTCATCTATAATACCATGTGATCAGGAGGTGGTATATCATGTGACGGGTGTATATGTCATCTCTCTCACAATAGACGGGCCCCACACCACCTGCTGTGAGAGAGATGGCATATACACCCGACACATAATATAATTTTCGTGTGATCAGGGCTTAGATTTTGTGTACTATTCTAATAGATTTTAGGGTACGTTTTTCCTGAGTTGACTAGTTAGGTGAGATTAGAAAAAAACAATTACTTTAATTATGACTATGGAAAATGATATTTAGCTCCTTATTATTTTTAATATTTATCAACTAGTCATCTCTGAAGTTAAAATGTACTACAATAGAAAAACATATTTTATGTATTCTTTTATATCCCCACTGTATGTATAATATGATGGATTATAGATAACAATGGTTTTTTTTTTTTTTTATCCTCAATGGGTGTGGTGTGATGGCAAATGGCTTAAAATTTAGTTGTCAGATTTTGGATTTGAGCCGGTGGGTGCAGTTCTTATAAGAATCTGGGACAGTCGGAAGTTTTACTACTCCGCTTAAGCTCGGGTCAGATGGTTTGTCGGTAAAATTTTCAACGTTTTCAAAAAAATAATTTTTTTTATTTTTAATGTTAAGAAGTCAAAATGATTCTTCAGTAGTAAAGATCATATATTAAAATTATAATCTTAGGGATGTAACCAATAATTAAAAATAAATTATTAAACTATATATATGGTAAATAATAAATAGATTGACGTAATCGACGTAATAAAAAGACAAATAAGTTAGTGATTAGCAAAGAAAGATAGAAAAGAAATGTCAATCTCAAAGTCAAAGAAATCAATTCGAACAAAACTTAAATGTGTCCAAATTCAGAAATTAGGAAAATTCAGGGCATTAAAAATCAACATTAGACCCGTAGCAAATTGAAATGAGTTATAGTCAAGATGAGTAGGTGAAATATCATAAATTAAGGAGTTGCAGTTGATGTGATAATAGATTATCACATTACTTGGGATTTAAATGTCAAATTCAAATGTTAAGATTGCCCTTTTTATCTAAAAAGATAATGAGGTGGAAAATATTTTCTTATTTTTAGGTGATTAAGTTTATTAAAATATTTAAAAAAATCAATTCGATTATTTCTTCGGAGTAAAATTTACTCTTTACTTTGGGACAAAAGGAGAATTTAAAATCTAAAGAGCCCAAATGTCAAAAGATCAAACTTTTTTAGACTAGTCTATAACAACAATAATAACAGCACATTAGTTAATTAAAATAAGTGTTTAAATTTATTAGGTCAAATTATTAAAAATTCATTTTGAAAATTGAAATTAAAATATTTATGTATATATTTTTTTAATTTGGATTCGGTGTTGAGCTGAATTTTGTACTGAGTTTTTTTATATAAATTATGATTCGTAGTTATTAAATAATATTTAAATGTAACTAAATTTTAACCGTACATTACTATTAAAAAAAAAACATGTGTTTAGTATAGCTCATATCCAAATTCATTTTTTGGACTAGCTTTGTCAAGCCATCTATTTTTTTTAATGAGTAGATGTTAGGGAAAATGTGTGAAATCCTTTGATATTTGATAAAACTAAACGAAATTTCCATTATATTTTAAAATTAAACGAAACCTCTCAGAATTCATACTTAAAAATCTCGAATTGTAGAGTAAAAAATTCGAAATTTGGAATGATTTTTCTTCCTGATTCAAAAAACCGACCGAGGTTCATGATGATTTTTTCAATATAAATTACAATAGGGACGAAACGAGACTGGTTCGGGATCAAATATCTTGATTGTCATCCCTATCTCATCTCATGTTTTATAACAAGAACCAAAATATTTTGCTTAATTTCACCAAAGGCAGGTTTCACTATTCTTCCCGAAGATTTTATAATTAAAAAAAAATCAAATTTTAATAGATTTCATGTGTCCAAAGAGTTGTTAGGGGATCGTGGGCTGAAGCTGGCACGCAAGTAAAGTGAAATTGAGAATAATTGTTAGTTCAGGAGGCGTTGCCTACCATATAACAAATAATTAGAGAGTTAGCCTATCATATAACAATACAATAATAATTAGGAGGCTTAGCCTACCATAAATATTATCAATAAAATAAAGTAATGAGACGCAAATTTAACGTGGTAAAACCCTCAATGTGAGGGAAACATCCACGGGCAAAAGTAGAAGGATTTCACTATGGTGGAAAGAATTTTACAATCTCTCTCTAAACTCAAGGAGTGAACAATCTCACACTCTCTTAGAATAGGAGAACAACTCTCTCACAAACTCTTAAGAAGAAACTATATTTTCTCTCTTAGAATACAGAGGATTTGGTTGAGAATGGGATGAAGAAAATAATGAAATGAAGCCTCTATTTATAGGCATGAGATTCACTGTGTAAATAGTGAATTCTAATTTTTTCTTTTATTTTCTTTTTAAGCATGTGGGACCCACCCCATATTTTTAATTTATTTATTTTGTTCCATCATGCTTTCGGTGCAATCACCTTGACTTTTAACAATTCTCCCACTTGGAAACTTGATTGAGAACCAATCAGTTTTCACACCAACCATTCTACTTTGTCGTCTTCAAGCCGCTTACGTTTCTGCTAAGCCATAAGAGGATCTACACCATACAAACATATCTGAATTGATAGGCTTTGTCATTACGTCTGCAAGGTTCTCATTGGTGTGTACCTTCAACAAGTTCACACTGTTTTCTTCCATTATTTCACAAACATAGTGGTATTGTACCCATATATGCTTCGTTCTTGAATGAAAGATTAGATTCTTTGCAATATACAAAGCACTCTGACTGTCACAAAATAAAGGAATCTTCTCTTTTTTGTGCCTGAGCTCCTCCAATAACCTTTGGAACCAAATAGCTTCATTGCAAGCTTGTGTAGCTGTCATGTATTCAGCTTCTGTTGTAGACAAAGCCACAACACTCTGTAACTTGGATACCCAGCTCACTGCTCCTCCTGCAAGTACAAACACATAACATGTGGTGGATTTTCTTTTGTCAATATCTCTTGTAAAATATGAATCCACGTAGCATTTGACAATTAAGTCTGATCATCCATAACATAATGCAACATTTGAGGTTCCTTTGATATATCTAAGGATTCTCTTAATAGCATTCTAATGCTATCTACCATAATTCACCATAAAATGACAAATTGCTCTCACTGCTTGTGCAATGTCTAGTCTTGTACAAATCATGGCGTACATTAAGCTTCTCACTGCTGATGCATACGGTACTCGAGACATCTCATTCCTCTCAGCTTCGTTGTTAGGACATATAAATGAGGATAACTTGAAATTAACAAGAAGTAGGGTAGAAATTGACTTATAATTTTCCATATCGAACTGTCGTAAGATTTTCTTCAAGTAATTTTTCTGAGAAAGCTAAATCTTCCTGTTATTTCTGTCTCGGCGTATTTGCATCCCTAGAATCTTATTTGTTGGTCCCAGATCCTTCATATTAAACTCCCTAGCTAATTGTGTCTTTAATTATTGGGCTCGATCTTTGTTAGGACCTGCTACCAATATGTCATCCACATACAACAGTAAAATAATAAATTCATTATTTTTAAACCTCTTGTAATATGTACAATGGTCTAAACCGAGTCTGTTGTACCCAAGGAAAATAATAAATGAATCAAATCTCTTATACCAACATCTCAACGCATGTTTGAGACCATATAGAGATTTTTTCAAACACATAGCCAAGACTACTCTGACTGATGTAAGTCGAACCACCGGAGAAAATATCTCGTTGAAATCAATCTCTTCTTTCTAAGCATATCCTTTCACCACCAGTCGTGCACGATATCGCTCCACTTGATCATTGATATCTCGCTTGATCTTGTAGACCCATTTATTACCAATGACTTTTCTTCCACGTGATAATAGTACTAGATCCCCTGTATTGTTTATGTGCAAAGCTTTTATTTCTTCTTGCATTGCTGTCATCCACAAAGGTGCATTTACATCTTTTGTAGCTTCATGGAAAGTGGATGGCTCTCCATCCTATGTTAGAAGACAGTATGCAATGTTACTCTCTGTAATACACTCTGAGTGCCAACTTGGAGGTCTTCTCTCTCGAGTTGATCGACGGACTTCAGAAGCTTCAAACTCTACTGGTTCTTGTACCTCGTGCTCTGGTGTTGCTTCAGAAGAATCTGAATTTTCTTGTTCTGGATTATTTTCCACCAGTACTGTTATAGTCTCTATACATTTCTTTGAAATGCTATCATTTCCTTCTTTCTACAGTTAATCTTCTGTAAATATCACATCTCTGCTGATGATGATCTTGTGGGTAGTGGGATCCCACAAGCGATACCTCTTTACTCCATCAGTATAACCCAAGAAAAAATATTTTCTAGATTTTGGATCTAAATTTATTCTTCCTTGAGCGTTGTACATCACGTACACATGACAACCAAAAATGTGAAGAGATGAGTAATCAGTTGGCTTTCCACTCCATATCTCTATCGGTGTCTTCAAATCATTGGCTGTTGATGGAGATCTATTTATAACATAACGTGTTATATGAACTGCTTCTGCCCAAAAATACTTTGGTAGACTAGCTGTTCTGAGCATAGCTCTTACTCGTTCCACCAGCATTCTATTCATCCTTTCTACCACCCCATTTTGTTGAGGAGTGTAAGGTGTAGTAGTCTTCCTTTTGATGCTTTCTTGCTGACAATATGCATCAAAATTCTTGCTGCAATATTCTCATCCATTATCTGTCCTTAAACATTTGATTCTCCTTCCAGTTTAAACTTCAATTTGTGCTTTGGAGTTTCTGAAAACTGGCATCACATCTGACTTGTTTTTGATCGGGTACACCCAACATCATCTAGAAAAGTCGTCAATAAATGATATAAAATAATTTTCTTTCCCCAGAGATTGAACCGGTGCTTCCTAAACATCAGAGTGAATCAACTCTAAAATGGTTTTACTCTGGGCACTTGACTTGCTGAATTTTAATCTGTATTGCTTACTTGTAACACAGTGCTCACAAAATGATAGACTAACTGCTTTCAAGCCTGAGAGTAGCTTTTGATTGACGAGAATCTACATTCCATGTTCTGACATGTGGCACAGTTTCTGGTGCCACAACATAGAAGCTTCCTCTCCAGAATCCAGCGATGTCACTGCTGCAGTTGCTTCCTAAATCGAGTCTCCCAAGAGCATATACAAGTTTGCTGAGATCTTTTCAGCTTTCAAGACAGTAAGTGCTCATTTCACCATTTTTAATACCCCATTTTCAATAACGGTCTTGTATCCGAGGTCATCTAACTGTCCAACTGACATAAGATTTTTCTTCATTCCCACAACATGACGAACTTCTTGTACAGTGCGAATAGTACCATCGTACATCTTTATTTTGATGGCTCCAATCCCAACAATTTTCAAGGCATGATCATTGCCTAGAAAAACCGATCCTCCAGAGACAGGTTCATAATGACAGAACCATTCTCTCCTAGAGGCCATGTGCTATGTTGATGCAGAATCAACCAACCATGCATCACTTAGTTGTTTTCTGCTATCATTGGACACCATTACTACTTCACTATAAAGTAAGCCACCTTCTTCAGAAATACTTGCAACATATCCCTGAGATTTTATTACAACATGAGCTTTTTCTCCACCATTCTTCAGATTCCAACAATCTTTCTTGACGTGCCCTTTCTTGCCACAGTTGTAGCACTTAATATTCTTCTTACTTTTTGATTTCGATCTGTCATGGGTTTGACTCCCACTTGAGCCATGTTCTGTTGATCTCCCTCTTGTCATCGCCAATGCTTCCACTTGTTGCGAACTGGATGATATGTCTTCCTTGTTTTTGCGCCTAGACTCTTCTTCCAGAGCAGCAGTTGTAACTTCGTCAAAGACTAGATTACCAGTGACAACATTACTTGTCAAGTTGACGATAAGTTGATCATACGAATCAGACAGACTTTGAAGTAGAATCTCTGCACGTTCATTTGTTGATATATTATAATCCAACACAGTGAGTTGGGAAAATAGTGTATTCAAGTTATTGATGTGATCTGTCATGGATGTGGACTCATCAATTCGAAGAGTGTAAAGTCTCATTTTCAAGAAGATCTTGTTATGTAGTGACTTGACCTCGTACAATTTGGTAAGTGCATCCCAAATCTCTTTTGCAGTCATCTTCTCTGCAACACTGGATAACACAGAATCTGCTAAGGCTAGATGCAAATTGCCTATAGCATTGTCATCCATATCCTTCCATTTTTCATCAGTCATTCCACCTAGTCTCTCACCAATTGCCGCCAAACAATTGTCTTTTCTCAAGATTGCTTTTATTTTAAGTTTCCATATAGAAAAGTTGCTCCCTTTGACTTCTCAATTTCGAACTTTCATGTCATGTTTCTGATGACGATCAACTTCTCACTTGAACCGGCTTTTTATTATTTTACCGTGAATAGTACCGTATATTTGAATAGTACCGTATATGTGAATAGTACCATATATGTTAATAGTATTATATCGTATATGTGAATTGTCTCCGTGAACAGTAACCCTGAACCTGAAGCTCTGATACCACTGTTAGGGGATCGTGGGCTGAAGCTGGCACGCAAGTAAAGTGAAATTGAGAATAATTGTTAGTTCATGAGGCATTGCCTACCATATAACAAATAATTAGGAGGCTTAGTCTACCATATAACAATACAATAATAATTAGGATGCTTAGCCTACCATAAATATTATCAATAAAATAAAGCAATGAGATGCAGATTTAACGTGGTAAAACCTTCAATGTGAGGGAAACATCCACGGGAAAAAATAGAAAGATTTTACTATGGTGGAAAGAATTTTACAACCTCTCTCTAAACTCAATGAGTGAACAATCACACACTCTTAGAATATGAGAACAACTCTCTCACAAACCTTTTAAGAAGAAACTATATTTTCTCTCTTAGAATACAGATGATTTGGTTGTGAATGAGATGATGAAAATAATGAAATGAAACTTCTATTTATAGGCATGAGATTCACTGTACAAATAGTGAATTCTAATTTTTTATTATTTTCTTTTTAAACATGTGGGATCCACCCCACATTTTTAATTTATTTGTTCCATCATGCTTTCAGTGCATGATTGCCTTGATTTTTAACAAGAGTAAGGATGAATATTTTTTTCATATAAATAAATTATAAAAACACAAACAAAAAAAAAAATCCTAATTGAAATTATATTGTATGAATGTATGTAGCGTTTCTTGCCATCAGAATTCGGTATAGATCCATCAAGAATGGAAAATGCACTTGAACCTGGAAGAGTTACATTTGATGAGAAAATGGTTGTTAGAAGGGCAATACAAGACGCTGAAATCCCCATCACTTATGTCTCTGCAAACTGCTTCGCCGGTTATTTCGTCGGTAACCTTTCTCAGATGGGCACTCTCGTCCCTCCGAAAGATAAAGTGTGCATATACGGGGATGATAATGTTAAAGGTACGTTCTGTTTGGTTCACATGATAAGTTAGTTTGATAAATTTCAAGGACTCAGAACTCACAATCTCAAGTTTACATTGAGGACATGAGATCGTTGAATTACTAATTCTAGTGGCAACTGACAATTATTTTATGCAGTGGTATATATGGACGAAGATGATATTGCCACGTATACCATTAAGACAATAGACGATCCTCGAACATTGAACAAAACGGTGTATTTGAGGCCACCGGAAAATATTCTGACTCAAAGACAATTGGTTGAAATTTGGGAGAAGTTATCGGGGAAGCAACTAGAGAAAGTTCACATTTCTAATGAACAATTCCTAGCCTCCATGAAAGGTAAATACAACCTGCTCAAATTATCCCTTGAGTTTTATGTAATTATTTATCTTGCTGTATATTTTTAAATTTTATCAAAAACGTCCTTTTTGGATTTTTATTTTTGATAAATTTTGTTTAATTATTCTAACTTTTAATTACATAAGACAAAAATAATATTTTACTTCTGAAAGGTTTAATCGAACTATTATAAAAGTAAGGACATAGATTTCTCTAAGTAGTTTTAAAAACTTATATGAATTAATTAACTCTCAAGAAGTATGACTTGATGGAAAATGGTCAACGATTTGGTTGTCAGGTATTAAGTTCGAATTCAAATGATGCATTTCTTGTAAGAGTTTGGGGCAATGAAGGGTTTTACCTGCTCCGCTTAAGCTCGGATCGGATAATTTGACTGTAGGATTTCTACCGTTTCCAAAAAATTGAATTAATTAACAAGCCCAAATTCTAAGGACGAATGGGAATTTACCCCACCCCTTAAATTATTATTATTTTTTATATTTCAAACTATTAATAATTTAATTCCACATGTTGTATTATTGCAGAACTGGACTATGCGGGACAAGTGGGAGTGGGACATTTCTATCACATATTTTATGAAGGTTGTTTAACAAATTTCGAAATAGGGCAAGGACAAGAAGAAGCTTCCAAGCTATATCCAGAGGTCAATTACACTCGAATGGATGACTACTTGAAGCAATATATTTGAGAAATATAAGTAAAATAAAAACAAGTTGGTTTGTAAGCATTCCTTTTAATTGGATTGCAAAAATAAATTTTAGTGTCTGTAAACTATATACAATGTTTTGTGTGTGTGTGTGAATATTAGCCATGAGGCTTTGATACCATAAATGAATCTAAAGCTTTATTTGTTTAGAAGGAAATAAATGAGAAAGAAACAATATATTTCATTTACTATATCTCAATACATTCTATAATGACTTAAATCCTGTATTTATAGATTATGGATTTAGCGCTAATCCATTTTGTATTTATACAAAGCTAATGAAACATTGTGTGAATTAAATTGGTAAATATCCCTATAGTTAAGGTAAGGATATATATATATATATATATATATATATATATATCAAAATCTTAAAAAATATTGAGTCGGAATCTTATTCTAACTAAGGATTCTTGTGGCTCCAAATGAATAAATCAATATAATTTAGATTTTTGGTCATCTCTTGTTATAATAATACCTCGAGGTTCCTTTCGCATTATTATGGATATGAAATTAATGGGAAAAATCTCAAAGTATTTGTTCACTCAAAACTGATTTATTTCTATTTTGACTTTTCGTAATTGGTCTCGAGCTTTTTCCTGCGGTTCAACGGCACCGTCCTACATTTTTACTTGGGAGAATTTGCGCCCACTACCAATTTCCGACATGATAAATTTAACATATATTTAAAAATTAACTCAATTATATCCAAGGGTTTTGTCCTTGGGGGCGGCTAAGCACGAGATTCATTCTCTGTATTATAGAGAATTTAATTTCCTCTTATAAATATGGTTTTGTGCTTTTAGGTAGTGGGGTAGCGAGAACTTAGGGGTATATTCAATTAAGATTTTAAAATACTATTTATGGATAAATAAGTCCAATAAATTTTTTAAGACATTTATAAAGAATATAATGACTTACAAGATTTTATGAAATTTCTTTTAATCATGAATTTTTACGTATTAGATTTTAAAAGATTTATATCATAAAAATTTGTAAGATTTGAAAGGACCATATATAAAAAAAATTTACATTTTTAGAACCGATATTATATGGAATGAAACCATAAAAACAAAAAACTAATGAAAGTCAATTGATTCAAGCGGTGGACATTTGCATCAACAATAACAGAAAATTGGATCATATGAATTAGAACAATAAATAAAAAACAAACATTCAAAATCATAAATCAATGAAAAAGATAACCAAAAAATGATAATTTTAATAAAGAAAAGCAAAACCTAATATTATTCACTGTTAATATATTGTACTAAACTAGTAAGCTATTAATATATTTAAAAGATTATGAATTAAACTCACCTTCAAGTAATCTTTCCATACTCCATCACTAGCAGTGAAAATCTCTGTAATTAGGTCTCACCCAAAGCCAGAGTTATTACGCATAAACGTACGCATCTTATATATTGTTTCTTAAACCACTTCATTCGACTCAAGTAATGATTATATGTTGTTGGGAACCTAATTTTGGCATTAAGACGAGGAAGTATCACTTTTTCTACATTTTGCTTGGTAAGTGACCCATTAGCATCACGTAATCCCTTATTGATAGCATCCACCAAGAAGTGCAACAACTTATTCGTATCATCCATGGTCCAAGATTGATAGTTTTCTTTCTCTTTGTCATTTCATTTATTATTTCTTTATTCTGAATCCCCCATTTAAATTACTACTACATGTAAAAAATTATTACGCTTGCAGAATAAGAAATATTTCACAAGAAATTATTGCAGGCACAATTTAAATATTTCATAAGAAATTATTGCAGGCACATGTAAGAAATTATTACGCTTGATTTTATTTTTAAATTCGGACAAAAATCATGACTTTTATAAAATACACATTCACTTTTTCACATTTATCTTTTCGGCTTATAAAAGTACGCTTGAATGATTATAGGACAAGAATCACAAATAAATATTAAACAATAAATTTTTTTCTACAACATATGCAGGCACTCAAACTTGGCAAACAAAAGTGAACAAGTCAAAAAGATACTGAGCAAAGAAGAGAGAATTTTTATCTTTAATGGGTGATAGCATGCCTCATTGATGATTTCTTAGTATAATCTAAGATGACTTAGATCCCTATTTAAAATAAAGCTAATGAAATGTCCTTAGGCGTAGATCGGCTAGTTGTAGATACATTTTACCTATAAAAGGAATTTGGATTGAAGTGTTGAACGGAGTTCTGTTAAGTTTTTCATAATGTTTTTGTTAGAGATTGAATTGAATAATCTTTGTATAATTATAATGTAACAGACTTTATATAGGCAATACAAGAATCAATTATAAGAAAGGAAAATTTAAATAGGTACACTAATAATGAAAAATGAAATCTTCCTAAAATAGGAAATTATAATAGGAATGGATATTATAGTTGTCGTTTTAACATAATGTCCTTAACACCCCCCCCCAAAAAAAACCCCAAAACTCAAGTGGGTGGAAGAGAAGAAAACTTGAGTTTGGAAACCAACTCACGAAAGCGCCTTGGAAGCTAAGGTTTGGTAAATAGATCAGCAGGTTGCTCTGCAGAGGGAATTTCATGAAGTCAGACAGTGCCTTGACTGATATGATGACGAACAAAGTGACAATCAGCTCCGATGTGTTTTGTGCGTTCATGATAGACATCATTATGCGCAATGTAAATGGCACTTTTGTCGTCACATTAGAGAGGGGTACCATAAGAATGAGGGACACCTATGTCATCGAGAATCCAGCGAAGCCAAATGATTTTTTGAGTATCATCAGCAATCGTACGATATTCAGATTCAGTACCAGAGTGAGAAATCACTGATTGTTTCTTGCTACGCTATGAAATAAGGGAGTCTCTTAAGAATATGTATAGACCAGTTGTAGACTGCTGATCAGTGGGATCATCTGCCCAACTAACATTAGATTAGGCACACGACTTAAAAGAGGAACGAGCGGAAAAATGAAGACCATGAAATAACATTCCCTTGATGTAGCGGAGTAAATGAATAACAGTATCATAGTGAACAGAGAGGGGGCATATATAAACTTACTAACAACATGAACCACATAGGCAATTTCAGATCGAATAACTGTTAAATAAATGAAGATTCCAACAAGCTAGCGATAAAGAGTAACATCATGAAGAGGGGTACCATCATTCACATCAAGTTTAATTTGAGGATCCAGATGAGTATAGGTGATCTTTCTATCAGTCAACCATGTCCGAGCCAGTAAATCAGAAACGTACTTAACCTGAGATAGATAATAACCAGTCTGATCAGAGAGCACTTCAAGACCAAGAAAGTAATTGAGATTACCAAGATCCTTCATCTCAAAATGGTGTTGAAGCGAGGTCTTAAGTCCAGAAATATCGTGCATATCATCCCCCGTGATAATCATATCATCCTCATATAGAAGAAGAATAATAGAGCTGTGATCTGTTTGCCGAATAAAAAATGTTGAATCATAAGCACTGAAAGTCAAGGTGATGCACATTGGTGCTAAATTTCTCAAACCATGCCTGATGGGCTTATTTAAGACCATATAATGTCTGGCAAAGTTTACAGACTTTATGAGGAGGATGATGGTAGCCAGGTGGTGGCTTCATGTAAACTTCTTCAGATATATCACCATTAAGAAATACATTCTTCATATCCATTTGAAACAATATTCATTGTCGAGAGGCGACAACAGCGAGGAGGCTGCGAACTGAAGTCAGATGGGCAACATGAGCAAAAATCTTTTCATAATCAATCTCATATTCCTTAGAAAACTCATTGGCAACAAGACAAGTTTTATATCGTTCAATGCAGCCATCAGATTTCGTCTTGATTTTGTATATCATTTACACCTAATCACAGATTTTACCGGTGGACGATCAACTAAGTCCCATGTGTGGACGATCAACGGAGTTAGAACGAGCATCAGAGTAAAAGTAAGGTTCATATTGTGTGAGAGTAGTACATAAACAATGGAAATCTCTAAGTTTAACGGGAATCTATGTCACCGTAATAGAACGACGAAGAGAATGAGGATTACCTGAAGAAGATAGATGTGAGCTGAAAGTGTCAGTGTTAGATCCGATAGGCAATACAGACGGTGGGAGATCAGCTGTAGAATGATCATCTGAGAGAAGCACATCAAAGTCATCATCGGGAAACAAGTTAAGAGTGATATATGTAAAGAGGATATGGGTGAGGAAGGGATAGACTGAAATTTGGAAATAGAATAGAACATGTGATTTTCCCAAAAGCTGACATGACGAGAGATACAAAGGAGATTAGAGATTGGATCCCAACATCTATACCATTTGTGTTCAATGCCATATCCTAAGAAACAACATAATCGAGCCCGAGTTTCTAATTTTGTGTGTTTATGGGACTACAGAAGAACAAAGCAAACATAACCAAAGAATTTAAAAAGGTTATAGTTGGGAAGTATATCATAGAGTTTTTCATAAGGGGATTGACTGGCTTAAACAAGGGATGGAAGGCGATTAATGGTGTAGACACTAGTGAGGGCAGCTTCTCCAGAGAAACATTCAGGACATGAGGAAGAGATGAGAAGGGCACGAACTGTATCTAAAATATGCATGTGTTTATGTTTGGCTTTCCCATTTTGTCGAGATATGTCGGGACAAGAACGATGACAGACAGTCCCATTTTGGTGAAGAAAATGTAAAAAAATTAGAATCCTTATATTCCATGGCATTGTCAGTGCGGAAAATTTTGATGGGTCGGTTGAATTGAGTTTTAACCACATTCGCAAAGGTTTGATAAATTGAGGACAATTCAGAGCAATTTTTCATAAGTTAGAGCCAATTGTAACATGAATAGTCCTCAATAAAAATCATAAAATATTTAGAACCACTCATAGTAGAAGTAGGAGATAGATCCCAAATATCAGAATAAACCAGATCAAATGGGGAAGAAGAAATCGAATTACAATTATTAAAACATAATACAGTTTTACTTGCCCAACTGACAAGACATACAATCAAAATCTTTATTGGAAACATGGCCTAAATGACCACTAGAAGCTAATAAGTGTAAACGACTAATAGAAATATGTCCCAACCAAGAGTAGGCTGAGAAAGGTAATGTAACATTCCGCTACCGGAGATGCTACTGACAGGCGATAGGCTATCCTATCACCATAAGCCTCTAGCTAACTCTCATGTAAGACTCGTAATATACAATGTAATGCAACCTAAAGGGCCAAACATATAAAATGATATTGAAATGATGAACTCAGGACATAATACAATTTGGCTCCATGCCCGAAAATGTGTATGAACAAAAAACTTTTACAACTCAATCTATACAACTTAAAATTCTTTACATCTAAACTTATAAACGACTTGACTCTTATACGCCCAAGACCTGGTGACTGGCTGACTGCAACACTGCTAACCGGCTCCTCAAAGCACTGATGCCTGTGGTCGACTGATCAGGTCACCAACCTGCAAAACTCAAACACTGTTGAATAGTGAGTCATAAGACTCATTAAGTAACTATGCTCATACCTTGAGCGTCAAACACACACAAAGTCTGAATCCTGTTTCTGTATTTATATTTTCATACATCCATAATATACACATCAAATTTCTATATTCCTATTTATTAAGTCAAATCTCATCACGTTTTCGCGGCGCTACTCTGATATCTCACTACTTACTAATACACTCTTTACTAATCTAGTTCAGGCAATTGTTATAACCTTTTTACTTTTACTTTCCTGAAATATCATCAAATCGGTATTATTAAAATATTCTTTCTTTATGTAAACATACACCACACAATCATCCATCCACGTAAAAAGAAAATCGAATACGGATTCTATACAGCCAATCATATACCACTTTGGAAGGCTAACTACATAGCACAGATCAACATTATTATACTCATAAGATCTATATCTAACTATAATCTTACATATGTATTTTTGTGACAAATATAATCTTTTTATACATCCATTGTCACAACCGGAAGTGACAGTAACCTTATATGTTCTTATGATGTTGATAGTCTGAAATCTGTCAAATTTGAAAATGCATTTAAGAAACCCTTTTACTGTAAACAAAATTAGTTTCAAAATTCATTATTGTAAAACCATATCGATCATCCAGCATAACTCACTGGACGAAATATAAACGAGCACCCAATGCCCGAATCGCATGCACAAATCGGACAATGAACGAACCGATCCCCTGTCGACAGAGGGTTGGGCCATACCATTTTTGATGTCTTAGATCCTAACGATCACCCCAGCAGAAACATATGATGAGTCATATATATATATATATATATATATATATATTATATATATATATATATATATATTCGTCAGGCCGGAAACATAACAATGATCGATCATCTCAGCGGAAACACATCAAGAAAACATAAAACGATCGCTGAGACGGAAATATATAAAAACATCATATCGTATAATATCAAAAAGTAATGTCAAAATGCATCAAACGAAAATGCAATTCTTTTGAAATCATTTTCCCCCCAAAATATAAATGTGTAAATCAAAAATAAATCTTTGATGCAAAGTTTTCAAAATACATACTGATCGTCCACTGCTCAGTCGCGCTCAAAGATCGGACAATATACAGACCATGTCGACAGGGTAATGGGCCAGCCATTTTCCGATGGTCTGGACCCCATAACGAGCGCCCCGGTGGCCAATCCGGAACGAAACATATATGATCACCACGGAGGGTCAAAAACATAAAACATCAAACATTGTGGCGGAAACACTTTCTTTATCTTTTAGAATCAAATACCAAGTTATCAAAATATGTTTCAAAATATTTCACGATTCAAACTATCAACATCATAGAACTTCTTAAACCTCAAGATATCTTGATTTCACATTACTTATTTACATGCCTCTATAAACCACATACTTCATAAACATCAAAACCTATATTCATACTCAAACCAATAGACTTTACTACTACAAAACGCACCTCAGCACATTTCTCATACCAATTTAATGATTCCATAACATATTCTATACACATTTATATCTGTCAATACTATGCAAACTCAATCCACATACATTCATACCACAAAAATTTACATGTATAGACATTTTTTATACTAAGTTACCAATTCCATATTTATGCTTACACAAACAATCGAAGTTCTACTGCTATAACAATCTACACACATATACTCAGACTTCAAATTCTCAATTCTTAAGCTTATTTATGAACACAATTCATGAAACACAAGAACACAAACATAACCCCCCTTCATAAAGGCTAATTTAAGTTTTAGGTTCAAACTATACACATAATTTTATATCACAGTTATAAATCATAGTTTAAGTCCATTTAGAAATTTAACTACCTTCCATGGATATCCTAGTTACTCATACTTTATTCATCTTCCCATGCTCACCATTAACATTCCAAATTCGAAATATGATACAGATTAGATTTTCTTTACATAAATTTAAAAAAAAAAAAAAAAAATCATTAACATCTTCATAATCTCTACATCTATTATAAGTTCAACCAAGGTAAGAGAAACATCACATTTCCATACACAAAACCCATTCAACATCAAGAATATATATACATATCCATATTCCATCTATACCCCTAATTTAACTTCCTAACATATAATTACGTATATACACTTTCACCAAATTACAAATTCCTAAATTTTAGGACTATAACCGATTCTTACCCAATTTCTTCAATCAAATTATTTTATTTCAATTTCATAATTAGAACCAGATTTAAGTACTTTAATTATACTTTTATTTATCATAATTAACCCAAAATTTCTAATTTAATCACTTAGTAAATTTATAAAAAAAAACAAAAAACAAAAAAAATCCCCAAATTCCTAGGGTTATGGCCGATTTCTCCCAAATTTCAATTCTTTAATTTAATTGATTCCTTTCAATTACATACATAAAATCAAATCTACTCATGCCTAAAAAGTTATTAAGAATATACCAAGGTTAAATCAAATGCCATACCATTTATTTTAAATCGACCTTAGACAATACACTCAGAACCAAACATTTAGTTTCTTTCCCATTGATGAAATTGGACACATCTCAACTATCAAGACAAGAAAAATCCAAACAAAACACAAATATCAAAACACAATCAAACAAACTGGTAAAACCAGATTTCCAACTCTCATCATTATTTTTATTATTTATTAGTTTTGAACTCCCAAGCCTCTGCAACAAACGATCAATATGAATTATGAAATTACACACTTAATCACCAAACACGACAAAAAAAATGGCATATTCAGATATCCAACTCTTACATTATTGTTATTGTTTCAACCATCTAATTCCTAGTTACCGAACAATCAATATGAAATTACAAACTTAGTTACCGAACATGACGAAATAAAGTGGCGAATCCAGATTTCCAACACTCATAATTATTGTTATTATTTATAAAATTTGAACCCCCAAACATTGAGAACAAACAATCAATATGAAATTACAATCGTAGTTAACTGATTTCAAGCACATTCGCTTGAAACACTGCCATAGTATACTTACCTCTTCTCTATCTCTGCTCATTGAATTCGACATCGTGGACACGCCGGAGACTCACCGGCGACCAAGAACACGGCCGGACGCCCCTCTCTCTCTCATACTGCCACTGCCCCTGCTCTCTTGATTTTTTTTCTCTTCTCTCTCTCTCTTCCTCTCTCTTTTTCTCAGCCTTCTTCCTCTATCTCCTTCTCTCGGCCTTCTTCCTCTCTCTCCTTCTCTCTCGGTCTTCTTCCTTTCTCTCTTTCTCTCTCGGTCTTCTTCCTTTCTCTCCTTCTCTCTCCTTCTCTCTCGGTCTTTTTCCTTTCTCTCATTCTCTCTCGATTTTTTTCCCTTTTCTGCCTATGTGTTTGTTAAATAAGTGTATATGTGTTTAATGTGTGTGTGGTGTAGAGTTATCTATTCTCTTCCTCTTCTTTTTTTTCTTTTTTTCTTTTTCTTTTTTTATATTAATTTGGTAATTCACAATTTCACCCTTCAAATTTAATTAGTGTAAACTTATAATTAATTTCATGAAAAAGTTCCCATTTTACCAAAAAAATAATAAACTTCGTGTTCGGACGTGGCCTCACACGCGAGAATAAAACTTACACAAACACGCTAAAATAACATGGGATATTACAGGTAAAGGGTGAAGTAGATGCGACAGAGTAACACAAGGAAAGGTATTGAGGAACATGAAGGTTGATGAGTTCAAACAAACGACCTATCTTACGGCCTATCCCAAGTGTCCGACTAATCCGCGCATCTTGCACAGAACTACGAGAAGCAGTAAATAAGACATTAAGACCAATTTCACATAATTGACCGACGGATAAATGATTTAGAGTGAGTGTGGGTATGAGAAAGGTGTTAGATACAGAAAGATATGGAAGGGAAATGTGACTTAAAATATTGTATTCCCAATATATTCCCAATCAAATATATATTATTCCTAACTTAAAATATTGTATTCCTAAACCAAGCCAATCAAATATTCAACCTTCCCTATCTAGCCAAGATTTGTCCCCCCCTCAATCTTTGACTTCCCTTATCCAACACCAAATCAAATCCCTCTTTAATTAGCCAAATCCCTTTCCTTGTCAAGCCTAACCCTTTGCCTATAAAAAGAACCCTTCACCAACCTTCTCAACCCTAGCTAGCTCATACACAACACACAGGAAAATTACAGGAAGAAGACACCCAAAAACAGTAAGTAAAAAATACAGAGGAAACGGCAGCGAAACCACAAGGAAACAGCAGCAAAACGGACTCGAAACAGTAGCTTGAGCGGCAAAACAGTGAAGGAAAAGGCAAACCAGTGAACCAGAAAAGTTGCGGAGCTTTACCCCTTCCGATCTTCGTGAAACGCGAGTCCGAGAGACGGCTTAAAAGGTTAGACCTGAGGGTACTTTTCACACTCATCTTTACGTGATTTTTGTTATTTATTTTGATCGTATTTTACTTATTCGTTGAATCTTGTTTGTGTATGATGTGTGTTGTGGGTATTGGATGAATGAGAGATGTGTCAACTCTCGCGGTATATCGGATGGAAACCCGGACATAAATTTCATAGTCGATTCCGAATGGACGGTAATATGATCTGTACTCGGGACACAACTCCACGTACCGCTTGAGTAAACGGCACCCTCTTTTGTTTTGTGTTGCTTTTATTATTTTTCGTCACTAGAATTCTGTATGTTGTTTATTTATGCATGATTCAATCGAGCGCATGGGCTTAGTAAGTGGAATGAAAGATCCCATATGGGGAGGGGTTAAAGCCCTTTACCACGATGCTTTGCCGCGCCGGTTGATGTGTGTTCGGTTGGATGCAAGATACGTTCAATCGGGCATACTTAGTTTGATATTATTGTCTTTATCTTTTTATGCATGGTTCAATCAAGCGCATGGGCTTAGTAAGTGGAATGAAAGATCCCTTATGGGGAGGGGTTAAAACCCTTTACCACGATGCTTTGCCGCGCCGGTTGATGTGTGTCCGGATTGGATGTAAGATGTGTTCAATCGGGCATACTTGGTTTTGATATGATTGGATCTATTTTTGTATGTATGATGCGATCGAGCGCATGGGCTTAGTGAGTTAGTCCAAAGGTCCTCCATCTGAGAGACGAAAAGCCTAAAAGGCCGCCTTTGTGACACTACTTTGCCGCGCCGGACGAAGTGTGTTTGGGTTGAATGTACGTTCAATTGGGCATACGAAGTCCTACACTTTTGTTGTCTTTATTTCATGTGTTGTGATGTGACATGCATGGGCTCAGTATGTTGGTCTAAAGGTCATCTCTTTGAGAGATCAAGAGCCCCAAAAGGCCACCTTTACGGCAGTACTTCGCCGCGCCCCTTTATTTTGTTGTTTATGTATTGCGTCCCATTTCATGCATCAGGTCTGTTCCCGTTCGAACGCGTTTATGAACGCAACTCGAACGCGCATGCATTTTGCCTTATCATGCATCAGGTCTCATTTCCGTTCGAACGCGTTCACGAACGCCATACGAACGTGAGCATTCTGTTTCATTTCCGTTCGAACGCGTTAACAAACGCCTTACGAACGTGAGCATTCTGTTTCATTTTCGTTCGAACGCGTTAACAAACGCCATACGAACGTGAGCATTCTATTTCATTTCCGTTCGAACGCGTTTACGAACGCTACACGAACGCGAAGACACTGAACTGAGACATATTCATCACATGCCATGTATAATTATTTCTTAGGTGATTTTTTATGGAACCACACATAGTCATTCTTATCTTTGTGCACATAATAATGAAAAGCATGTTTATTCCATTAGTTGTGTCGTTTGTCTTAATCTTGATTTAACGCATTACGATTCATATACCTATGCCATGATGACTTTGGAGTATTATTTCTTGTGATATATCGGATGGAAACCCAGACATAAATTCCGTAGCCGATTCCGAATGGACGGTAATCAGTCTGTACTTGGGATACAATTCCACGTATCACTTGGAAAAGTGCTCACATGTATGCTTGTGCGGTTATTATGTATGCTTGTGTTTTTCATGAATATGATATGCTAAATGAATTTGTATGTTCATTGTTACTTTGAGGTATTTTCAGGCATATGTTCTTAGATATGAGATATATGTGAAATGTATGTATAAGTGTTATTTTGTACCCGTGAATATGGAAGCATGATATTCTTAGGAATAAGTGTCACTTAAACCTGATTAAATTATTATGTAAATCCTATCATCACAAGTGACATAAGTAAGGGACCATTCTGAACCCAACGGTTTGAGGTCTTCCCTTGCTAGGGGTGAGTGCGGCCTTAAATCTTTGTCCCGGTTCACACCGGGTGGCGACTCCATGTTATTTCGTACTTCCCAAATAGGCCGCGAGCCGAGAACAGCGTCGCCCAGGTCCTGTGTTCCCACAACCGGGCATTATCAGATCGACAGCAGCATTCTCAGTTCAAAAGACCATCATGACCGACCTCATGAAGACCGGGAATATGGCGGGATACGCTCCAGAAGATAAAGACATCATATTCTTACGGATAAGAAGCTAAGTTATCCTACTGTCATGGGGGAAAGGTTGATAAATCAGTGTCCTAATAGGATATAGGAAGTGAATGTAGTTTCAACTAAGGAACCCTTGTAGGAAAAGGAATCTGATTTCTTCACTATTATAAATAGGAGGGGAAAGTGTAAGTAAAAAAAAGATCAATATCACTACCATCAGACTTGTAAACACAAAAACAGAGCAGAGAAGCATATTTCAGTAATAAAGTATCACATGTTCTGTGCCCGTGGACGTAGGTTGGATCTGATCCGCCGAACCACGTTAAATCTCTTTGTCGATTGGCGTATTTGTCTGTCTTTTGCTAAAGTTTGCTTTTGGTTCCCCCATAAACCGAACAAATTCACTATTGAGGGATGATTTTCTCCGGAGTAATATTCCAATATTACCCTAAGACCAAAATCAGCCGTCAACAGTTGGCGCCGTCTGTGGGGACCTCAACAAAAAGCAACTCGCGTAGTAAGATGATGGCAGAAGATGAAAATCACCGGTCGTCAGGGAGTTCAAAAGCGGAATGGATGGAGAAGATGAAGGAAAATATGAGGAAAGATAAGGAGGAAAATCAAAACCTTTTGAAATCAATGATGGACAGGCTGGAGAGGATGGAATAGACGAATGATGAGAGACTAGAAGCCGGAACCAGTCGGAGGAGAGGCGAAATAGCAGAAGGAAAAAAGGTCGCTGATGTGAATGATGACGATGAACCGAGGAGGAAGGGTCCCTACGGGATGAGGTCGGCAGTAGTAGAAAAAGATTTACAAACGGAGTATACGTGGGAAGAAGAATATGGGAGATAGTCACCAGACTCTTCCTATGAGGGCTCCCACGACACCAGAATGGGAGATAGGAAGGATAGTGAAACCGGACGGGAAATCTAAAGCCATGAGGAACGCCGCACCTGGGGTGACAGACGCAAAGAATGACGCATGAGGCGGCACGATAACACAGATAGCAGTATAAAATCTTGGTTAAGAAAATAAATGGCCAAGTGGGGAGCGAACCTCAAAACAGAGACGGGAGATACTTGGGACGGCGAGGTTGAATCTCCCTTCACAGAAGAAATAGGGTCGGCAAAATTCCCAAGGCGATTCAATATGTCGTCAATGACGCTCTACAAAGACCACACTGATCCAAAATCCCATATTGAGAGTTTTGTCATGTTGATGGAGGTCCAATGAGTAGTAGGGGATGCCGTCTGCAAAGTATCCCCCCTAACCTTGGGCGGGTCTGCCATCATATGGTTCAGAAGTCTTGCCCCGGGAAGCATCAGTGGCTTCGCTCAACTCAGAAGGTCATTTGTTCGACACTTCAAAGGGGCCTGCGTCCCAAAGAAAATGGTGGGAGAATTGAGACTGATGAAGAAGGGGGATGATGAGCCCCTGAGGAATTTTATTGAGAGGTACCACAATTTGGTGCTCGAGGTCGGAGCGTACGAGTCATCGGAAGCGCTAGAAAGTCTCAAGGGAGGTCTGAAGGTCGGGAAGTTGTGGACTCACCTGAGGATTCAAGACGTATCGGATTATGCCACTGCCCTGGAGTTGGCCAGGAAGTTTATCTTAATAGATGAGGAGAAAAAGATTGCACGGGGAGTAGACACCCGAAAGGCTAAGATACTCAGGTCAGACAATCAGTGGGATTCGATCAGAAATTTGAGGAGACCAATCCCGGAGCAGAAGAAACTCAGACCGACACCTCCGAGTAGTCATGTTCAAGAGATAAAGTCATTTTTCCAAGTCAACCGTGTCGCGGGGAGGACAGTATACACCCCCCCTGAACAAACCTATGGCCCAGATAGTTCGGGAAATCCAGGATAAAGGTCTGTTGGCCGAGCCCAATTTGAGGAGGTTCCCGATTGAGGAGGGAAATAGTAGGGCTTACTGTATCTACCATAACGTAAGAGGACATGCCACGAATGGGTGCAGAGACCTGCGGGAGCAGGTGGAAGACTTGGTGAAAGAAGGTTATCTCAGTGTGTACATAGACCATTCGGTTTTTGAGGTCGACCAAAGTTGATAGCGGAAGTCATCCGGTCGGATGCGTGGAATGCTGAGATGCAGAGAGGATGTATTAAGAAGAGTCTTGTTTGTAGTGACCCTTGTAGAGTTGCAAGAAAGGCAACGGATCCCAAAAATGTGAGTAAGACTTCTTCTGTCTTAGGCTGACATTTGATTATGCTTGTTTGTTATGGCCCACACAATGGTTTTTATATTTGTTTTACGGCTCGGGTCAGCTCTTGTACCGCCGAGACCGATGTTTCTTTCCGGCTCAGGTCTGCTCTTGTACCGCAGAGACCGATGTCTCTTTCCGGCTCTGGTCTGCTCTTGTACCGCCGAGACCGATGTCTCTTTCCGGCTCGAGTCTGCTATTGTACCGCCGAGACCGATGTCTCTTTCCGGCTCGGGTCTGCTCTTGTACCGCCGAGACCGATGTCTCTTTCCGGCTCGGGTCTGCTCTTGTACCGCCGAGACCGATGTCTCTTTCCGGCTCAGGTCTGCTCTTGTACCACCGAGATCGATGTTTGTTTCGGCTCGGGGATAGATTTCATTCCACCGAGGCCACTTGTTTATTCAGCTCGGGGTTGGATTTCGTTCCGCCGATGCCACTTGTTTATTCAGCTCGGGGCTGGATTTCATTCCGCCAAGGCCGCTTGGTTATTCGGCTCGGGGCTGGATTTCATTCCGCCGAGGCCGCTTGGTTATTCGGCTCGGGGCTGGATTTCGTTCCGTCGAGGCCTTATGGTTTATTCAGCTCGGGGTCGGGTTACGTCCCACCGAGTCGGCTTCTTTGGACTGGGGATGTAACATTCCCCCAGAGCCAAGTCTTTCTTTCAGCTCGGGGTCGGGTTACGTCCCACCGAGTCAGCTTCTTTGGACTGGGGATGTAACATTCCCCCAGAGCCAAGTCTTTCTTTCAGCTCGGGGTCGGGTTACGTCCCACCGAGTCGGCTTCTTTGGACTGGGGATGTAACATTCCCCCAGAGCCAAGTCTTTCTTTCAGCTCGGGGTCGGGTTACGTCCCACCGAGTCGGCTTCTTGGACTGGGGATGTAACATTCCCCCAGAGCCAAGTCTTTCTTTCAGCTCGGGGTCGGGTTACGTCCCACCGAGTCGGCTTCTTTGGACTGGGGATGTAACATTCCCCCAGAGCCAAGTCTTTCTTTCAGTTCGGGGTCAGGTTACGTCCCACCGAGTCATCTTCTTGGACTGGGGATATAACATTCCCCCAGAGCCAACTCTTTCTTTCAGCTCGGGGTCGGGTTACATCCCACCGAGTCGGCTTCTTTGGACTGGGGATGTAATATTCCCCCAGAGCCAAGTCTTTCTTCAGTTCCGGGTCGGGATACGTCTCACCGAGAGACTTATCATCGGCATGGGATCGGAGCATCTCCCAGATGGTCGGCCCTCTATTGGTCTGGGGATGGGACATTCCCCCAGAGCCAAATGTTCTTCTCAGCTCTGGGTCGGGTTACGTCCCACCGAGTCGATCGTCATCAGCATAAGGGGAAAGCATTTTCTCCACGGGTAGATATCGGGATCATCGTTGACTGAGCACATGAATGTGGCAGGAAGGACCAGATTTACAGCCAATGCATTTTTCTCTGCGGTTCCTGGAGTGACCACCGACGGATTCATCGGCACACCATCTTTTTTATAGTTCCCGGCATCAACTCGCAAACTCGTTGTTACCGAGAACTAGGGGATAGATGTTGATGGTGTTTTTTAAGCACTATGATATTTAAGCAGTACGCGGGGGGTAAAAGGGTAACTCCCTTCTTGATCGAGACCACTAATACCAACCCGACCATTCGATGTTGCATACGCCAACGGTAAGGGGCCGAGCACTTGGTGATCAGTGAACGACCACTTAAGCTCGGGTGGACAGGTATTGTCAGATCGATAGCAGCATTCTCAGTTCAAAAGACCATTGTGACCGACCTCATAAAAACCGACCAGATAGCGAGATATGCTCCAGATGATAAGTTATCCTATTCTTATGGGATAAAGAGATAAGTTATCATATTCTTATGGGGTAAGGATATAAGTTATCCTATTCTTATGGGGTAAGGAGATAAGTTATCATATTCTTATGGGATAAATGAGATAAGTTATCCTATTCTTATGGGATAATGAGATAAGTTATCATATTCTTGTGGGAAAAGGAAATTGTCCCTTTGCTATTATAAATAGGAGGGGAAAGCACATTGGTAAGCAAAAGTTAGTCAATGAGAGTTGAGAATTGAAGATTGATTGAGAGCATTGAGAGTAGAGAAGAGAACAAGAGAGAATTAGACTTGTAAACACAAGAGATATCAGAGAAGCATATCTCAGTAATAAAAGTATCATTCGTTTTGTGCCCGTGGACGTAGGTTGGATCTGATCCGCCGAACCACGTTAAATTTCTTTGTTGATTGGTGTATTTATCTATCTTTTGTCAAATTTGCTTTTGGTTTCCCATAAACAAAACAAATTCACAGTTTGAGGAGGATTGTCTCGGGAGTAAAAAATTCTTATTGCTCCTGAGACCGAAATCAGCCGTCAACAATATTTAAATAGTAATATATGAGGAGAAAATGGAAGAATGTTTATATTTTTAGCTCGGATTTGTATGCTTTGTAGTGTTCTTATTGTAGAAGTTTGTATAGGACAAGTTGAAGAAATATATCTTTTCTTAATATTCACAATGCCATTGAGCACTATATATACACATTATTTGAAATTTAAAATAGGAAGGAGATTACAATAAAAGGAAGGGATTAACTACTAGATAAATGACATAATTACAAATATTGAGATCCCTTGATTTTCTCCCTTCATTCTCATCTTGATGGTGTAATCTTATCATGCCCCCGCAAGATGGACGGTCTTGGAGAGAGTCCGATCTTGGATTTGAGTGTGTTGAAAGGAGAGCGAGCGAGAGGTTTGGTAAGGGCGTCTGCCAGTTGATCAGCTCCAGAGATGTGTGAGACCCGGAGTAGACCATTTTGAACTTGTTCCCGGATGAAGTGGTAGTCTAGAGCTACGTGTTTCATGCGCGAGTGGAAAACATGATTGGAGCATAAATTGGTTGCACCAACATTGTCACAGTAGATGATGACTGGTTGGAGAGAAAGAGTGACACCGAGTTCGGTAAGGAGAGCACAAATCCATCTAATTTCGGCAGCAGTGGAGGCTACTGATCGGTACTCAGCTTCAGTGGATGAGCGTGCAACCGTGCGTTGTTTCTTGGAGCTCCAGGAAATAGGATTGTGACCCAGATAGACTATGTAAGCACCAGTGGAGGTGTAATCGTCCTTGTTACCGGCCCAATCAGCATCGGAAAAGGCATGGAGTGCTGTAGGGGAGTTGTGGCGGAGGAATATGCCATGTTCCAGAGTGCCACAGAGATATCGCAGTAGACGTTTGACGGCATGCCAATGGTCACTGGTAGGTTGATGCATAAACTGAGAGAGTTTGTTCACTGTATAAGCAATGTCTGGTCGAGTGAGAGAGAGATACTGGAGGCTGCCGACAATATTTCTGTACTCGGTCGGATCAGGTAAAGGAGATCCGGATTGTAAAGTGAGTACCGAGTATGTTGCAAGAGGTGTTGGGGCTGGCTTGGCGTCAATCATGTGAGTTCTGGTAAGCAGATCGGCAATGTACTTGCGTTGACTAAGGAAAAGATCATTGTTGTGGGTAGTAACCTCTACCCCAAGGAAATAAGCAAGCTGTCCAAGATCTTTAAGAGAGAAGCGCTGAGAGAGTTTGTCAATGAATCTTTGGACAACTTCAACATTATTTCCTGTAATGATGATGTCGTCGACATAGACTAAGAGGTATAGTGTGGTGTGGCGGTTGTTGAAGATGAACAGTGAGGTGTCGGCATGTGAGTTGGAGAAGCCGGATTGGAGAAGAAATTGGCGCAGTTCTTGGTACCATGCTCGAGGGGCCTGTTTGAGGCCGTAGATAGCCTTGCGAAGTTTGCAGACGTGATGGGGATGATCGCGATCAATGAAGCCCGAAGGTTGTGACATAAAAACATCCTCAGTGAGAGTGCCTTGAAGAAAGGCATTATTGATGTCAAGTTGTCGGAGAGACCATCCTTGACTAACCGCAAGGCTGAGAACAATCCGAACAGTGGTCGGCTTGATGACTGGACTGAAGGTTTCATAATAGTCAATGCCAGGACGTTGATGGAAGCCTTTGGCAACTAATCGTGCTTTGTACCTGTCAATGGAACCATTAGCTTTAAATTTGGTGCGAAAGATCCACTTACAGCCGACCAGATTTTGGTCGGGACGGGGTGGCACTAGTTCCCATGTTTCATTGCGAAGTAAAGCATTATACTCCTCCGACAGAGCTTGACGCCACTCAGGGTCCTTGAGGGCTTGGGTAATGGTGGTGGGTTCGAGGGTAGGTTTCTGAAGCTGAGCGGTGAGGTTAAGTTTTTGAATTGGTTTATGGAGGTTGTTCTTGGAACGAGTGACGATGACTCGTGGTAAGTTGAGTGGTCATGTGGTCGGTCGGGTTGGTGTGTGTTCGGGCCTGGGGTGCGGAAGTTGAGTCATTATGTGGTTGGTCGGGATTGTTTGGTCGGGGATGGGTGATAAGTTTGGGCGTTCTTGGTGGTGGTCGGATTGTGTGATCGGGATTGGGTGGTGCGTGCGATCGGACTTGTGGTCGGATGGTGTGGTCGGACATGGGTGGTAAACTGGGATGTTCATGTGGTCGGTAGAGGGTGTGTGTTTGGGGAGGGATGGTATTCGGTTGTGTGTTTGTGGTCGGTCGGTTGGGTGTGTTCGGCAAGGGATGGTGATGCTCTAGGTTGGTTGTGCGCGATATTTATTGGTTGATCGGCCGGTTCTTGTGAAGTTGTGGTACTTGTGGGATGACTGTGTAATGGAGGGTGGGGTAGGATCGGAGCACGGTGGGTGTTGAGTGCTGTGGGGGTGCAGTGTCGGTATTCGGCGATGGTGAGTCCAGTACCGGTAAGGTCATGGAGCACCATTCAGAGATGGTGGTTGGAGTGGTAGATGGGGAGACATTTGAGAGTTGGCAAAAGGAAAAATTGACTCAACGAAGCGGACATGTCGGGAGGTGTAAAGTCTATATGTGGAGGGCTCGAGACATAGATAAGCCCTCTGAGTGGGAGAATATCCTACGAAGACACAGGGAGAGGACCGAGACGCAAGTTTGTGAGATGTGTAAGGACGGAGCCAAGGGTAGCAGAGACAGCCAAAGCTGCGCAGTTTCGAGTAGTTCGGCATATGGCCGAAGAGTTGGAGATAAGGTGAGTTGTGGTGTAAGGTTGGTGTAGGCATGCGATTGATAAGATAGACGGCAGTGGAAAAGGCGAAGGGCCAATATGAGAGAGGCATGGATGAGTGGGTAAGGAGAGAAAGACATGTTTCAACGATATGTCGATGACGACGTTCAGAGTACCCATTGTGTTCAGGAGTGTGAGGAGGGGAAGTGAGATGGGAGACCCCATGGATTGTGAGGAAGGATGAGAGGGCTTGATATTCCCCCCCATTGTCAGAGTAGATAGTTATGATAGGGCGGTTGAAGAATTTTTCGACTAGCGCTTTGAAGCGCACAAAGACATCACGGGTGTCTGACTTTCGTTTTAGGGGATAAAGCCAAATGTATTTGGTGAAGTGGTCGACAAAGATTATGTAGTATTTGAAGTTATCAAATGAGTAGACCGGGGAGGTCCATAAATCAGTAAATATAACCTCAAGAGGTGTAGATGTAGTAAGAGTAGATGAAGAGAACGGTAACTTGTGACTTTTATTGCATTGACACGAATTACAATTAAAATTTAGATAAGAGGAAAGAGAGACATCTGAATTAAATGAAGACATGATATTTTTGAAGATCGACGATGAAGGATGCCCGAGCCGATGATGCCACTCAGGTATAGTAGTTCTGACACTAGAAAAGGCGATTAGAGGTGACCGAGTGGGGGAGGTCGGCCATTCGTATACACCATCTTTAGTCCGACCTTGCAACAGAATTGCCCCCGTGCGGAGATCCTTCACATTAAAAGAAGAGGGTAAGAACTCAATGGAAGTGTTATTGGATTTGCAAAATTGAGAAATGGAGATAAGATTACGTTTCATAGTGGGTACATATAAAACATTAGATAAGGTAAAAGAGTGAGTAAGAGTATTAAGAGAGGTAGAACCGTGGTGGGAAATGGGGAGTGCAGTGCCGTCACCGATCATTATTTCATCTGTGCCGTCATAAGGATTGTGGAGAGCAAGGTTGTTGAGATCAGTAGTGACATGATGCGAGGCTCCACTGTCGAGAAGCCAGTTAGGGTTGGATGAAGAGAGGTGGTGGTAACATTTGCTTGATATTGCCAGGGACTGGGCGTGCGAGGGTTGGACGAGTTGGTCGACCGGGTTGGTGGTTGCGCACCGGGGAAGTGTTGGCGGAAGAGAGGGCATTGGGAGACCACATGGCCTTGATTGCGGCACCATTGGCAACGACCAAGAAGGGACGAGGAGGATGTCGGTCGGTTCTAGTGTTGGTGGAAGAGTGTCTGGGAAGTTTGGGGGTGGTGGTGGGTGCAAACCGACCGGTCTGGGCAGTGTTATTAGGATGAGGTCGGTTGTAGGTCCGAACATTGGTGGGATGCGCGGATGCCGGGTGGGAAGGGGAGCTGGTCCTGTTGTGGAGAGATAACTCCTTGTTGATGAGTTTTTCATGGAGTTCATCAAAGAGAATAGTGGAATCACGGCCATTGACAGAGTCGATGATGGATTGATAGTTATCGTCAAGTCCGTCAAGCACTTTTTCAATTAGATCTTCATGGTCAAGAGGTTTTCCAAGGGCGGCAAGTTGATCGGCTGTGGTTTTGATGGATTGCATGTATTCGGTAATGGTTTTAGGGCCTTTGGTGATGTGTTTAAGATGATCTTTGAGTTGTTTGATGTGACCCCGAGATGGACGGGCATAGGTGTTGGCAAGGGTTTGCCAGGCTTCATAGGTGGTGGTGGATTGGGTGATGAGAGGAACTAGCGATGGTGATAGGGTGCCGACAGAGCTGCAAAGATTAGTTTGTCCTGGCGTAGCCAGGTATGATATTCGGGATTTGGAGAAGTGACATTATTGGTGGTGATGGTACGTGGTGGGGTGTGATGATTTCCATCAATGTGTTTTTGTAAATCATAGCCGATGAGAATGGCTTCAATTTGGGTTTTCCAGGAGAGATAATTCGTTGATGTGAGTTTGATGGAGTTGTGGATGGCAACTATGATCAAAGGTTTTGTAGGTTCTTAGGTGTTGGGGATGACATTTTGGGTACCGTCGGAGGCCATTGGAACAGAGGATGGAGGTAGTGGAGAAAAGTTTGCCAAGTGATGTTGGAAAAAAAAATTAGAGAAGGGATCTGGGCGCTGATACCATGTAGAAGTTTGCAGAGGACAAGTTGAAGAAATATATCTTTTCTTAATATTCACAATGCCATTGAGCACTATATATACACATTATTTGAAATTTAAAATAGGAAGGAGACAATAAAAGAAGGGATTAACTACTAGATAAATGACATAATTACAAATATTGAGATCCCTTGATTTTCTCCCTTCATTCGCTCATCTTGATGGTGTAATCTTATCACTTATAGTTCAAGTTAGTCATGTCCTTTGAGAGGCAAACCAGGCAATAGACAACTTGGCTAATTTGGCATGTACTCACCAACTTCATCAACGATTTTCTAGATCCCAAGATCTCCCGCTACGCATTTTATCCCTTGATGCACAGCACAACTGTTTTGAAATAACGATCACTCTTGGAAGTGTTTGAGGAAAAACCGAATTCGTATTATTACTATCAAGAATAATACACAAGTTTTACAAACAAGAAAACTAACAAAAACCTCACACTTCTCTCTATATACTTATAGAACACTCACTGGGATGAATCTAAGTTCACTGGAAGACTTGTTTTTATAGTATAAAAACGACTACTGTTCATTCCTGAATTGGTGGCATCAATTGCTCATTTTGTTGACAATTATCAAAGCCACAAATCAAGCCACCTAAAGTAGGTTTGGCTTGATGCAGAAAATGAGGTGGCAGTTGGATGCTTGCTGGACTTTACAATTCTCCCCCTCCAGCAGCATCTGAAGCAATCGTCATCTGACAGCTATCCCGGTTATGTCTCTGCACAACTCTAGCTTGTCTCGAGTAACCACCTTCGTTAACATGTCGGCTGGATTTTCATCTGTATGGATCTTTACTAGTCTCAGCAGTTGTTGATCCATCACCTCGCGTATCCAGTGATAGCGAATATCAATATGTTTCGTCCGGGAATGATACATTGAGTTCTTGCTCAAGTCCAGAGCACTCTGACTGTCGCAATGTATCTTGTAGTCTGTTTGCTTAATCCCTAACTCTTGGAGAAACCGCTTTAGCCACAACATTTCTTTTCCTGCCTCAGCTATGGCAATGTACTCAGCCTCTGTTGTGGATAATGCAATACACCTCTGCAATCTTGACTGCCATGACACAGCTCCCCCTGCAAAAGTGTAAATGAATCCTGATGTAGATTTCCTACCATCAAGATCTACTGCCATATCTGAATTTGTATAGCCTTCCAAGATCGGATCAGCTCCCCCATAACACAGACGAAACTTCGTTGTACCCTTCAGGTACCTGAGAATCCATTTGACTGCTTCCCAGTGTTGTTTTCCAGGATTAGAGAGAAAACGGCTCACTACACCAACTGCGTGTGCAATATCTGGCCTGGTACATACCATTGCATACATTAGGCTTCCAACAGCTGAAGAATACGGTATTGCTGACATTTCTTCTATCTCTTTCTTGGATGAGGGGCACAAACTCTTGCTCAGTTTGAAATGGTGCGCTAGCGGAACGCTGACTGGTTTGGCTTTCTGTATATCGAACCTTTTGATCACCCGTTCAATATACCTCTCCTGTGAAAGCCATAACTTCTTGTTCTGTCTGTCACGAACAATCTCCATTCCCAAAATCTGTTGAGCTGGTCCCAAGTCTTTCATGTCGAAAGCCTTGGAGAGTTCCTTCTTCAGCTGGCTGATCTTCGCTGCTTCTTGTCCAAAAATCAACATGTCATCTACATACAGTAGAAGAGCAACGAAATTTCCATCTGGAAACCTCTGAATGTAAACACACTGATCTGCTGCAGTTCGTTTGTAGCCTTGACCCACCATGAATGAGTCGAACTTCTTGTACCACTGCATCGGTGCTTGCTTGAGCCCGTGCAAGCTCTTTTTCAGCTTGCAAACAAGGTTTTCTTTACCTGAAACCTTGAATCCTTCTGGCTGCTCCATGTAGATTTCTTCATTCAGATCACCATGAAGAAATGTTGTTTTGACATCCATCTGTTCAAGCTCCAAGTTCAATCTGGCTACCAATCCTAGGATAACTCGGATTGAAGCCATCTTTACCACCGGTGAAAAGATCTCATCAAAGTCAATCCCTTTTTTCTGTAAGAATCCTTTGACCACTAGCCGAGCTTTGTGTTTCACCACTTTTCCGCTGCCATCTTTCTTGAGCTTGAATACCCATTTGTTCCTCAATGCCTTCATTCCATGTGGGAGCTTCATTATCTCATAAGTGTTATTCTTCTGCAGAGATTTCATCTCATCCTGCATTGCGTGCAGCCATTTATCTTTGTCCTTATGAGATACTGCTTCGTTGAAGGTTTCTGGCTCCCCCTCGTCAGTAAGCATAATGTATTCTGATCCTGAGTATCTGGCTGATGGAATCCGGCCTCTCTCGGATCTTCGTACTGAAGGTTCTGGCTGTCTGTTGTCATCTGGATCTGTGGATGACCCTGAAGCCTCTGATGGAGCAGGCTGCAGCTCCCACTGCTCAATACCTTCTTCCTCCTCTGGTTCTGCTTCTGGTATGTCTTGCACCCCATCATCATCTGTGGCCACTGGTGTTGGTGCTGGTGTTGGGGTTGTGTCTGGATTTGCATCGGCATTGTCGGCACTGGTTTTAGAAGGCATCTTGGGCTTTTCAATGTCTTTTATTGTCTGGTCTTCAAGAACACTACATCCCTGCTTCTGATGACCTTCCTTTCCTTCGGGTCCCATAACCTGTATCCAAATTCTTCGTCTCCATAGCCTATGAAGATGCATGGAGTAGTCCTTGCATCGAGCTTCTGTCTGAGCTCCTTGGACACATGTGCAAATGCTAAACATCCAAATATTCTGAGATGAGAATATGAAGGATTTAACCAGACCACACTTTCTCGGAATTTCCGAAGTTCAACGATACAGATGGTGATCTGTTGATCAGATAGCAGGCGGCACGAACAGCTTCTCCCCATAATGGCTTTGGCAGCTTGGCTATACTGATCATGCTTCTGACTTTCTCCATAATGGTGCGGTTCATCCTTTCAGCGACACCATTGTGTTGTGGGGTGCGTGGAACAGTCCTCTCATGTCGAATGCCGTGACTTCCGCAGTAGGCATCGAACTCCCTGGAAGTGTATTCGCCTCCATTGTCTGTACGAAGGCACTTCAGTTTCTTCCCTGTTTCACGCTCGACCATGGCATGGAACAGTTTGAAATAATCCAGGACCTGATCCTTTGATTTCAGAAAATACACCCAAACTTTCCGAGAAGCATCATCAATAAAAGTCTGAAAATATTTGTTACCGCCTAGTGAGTTTACCTCCAAGGGACCACATACATCAGAGTACACCAGACTGAGTAACTCTGATTTCTTTGTAGATGAGAAATTAAAAGAGACTCTGTGTTGCTTACCGAATAGACAGTGATTGCAAGGATCCAAAGTAGCATTTTTGGAGACGGTGATTAGATCCTTCTTTGTCAAGGTAGACAACCCTATTTCACTCATGTGACCGAGTCTCTGGTGCCACAGATTCTGAGAAGCCTCCCGTTCAGCTACATTTAGGCTTTCTGCACAAATCTTCACATGAGTCCTGTACAAGGTTCCACAGATGTGTCCTCGGGCGATGACCATGGCACCTTTTATCATCCTCCAAGTGCCGTTGCTGAAATGGCTAGCATAGCCCTGTTTGTCAAGGGCTACCCCCGAGAGTAAGTTGAGCCGAAGTTCTGGAACATGTCTGACCTCCTTCAGGGTTACTGTATACCATGCATTTGTCCGCAATTGTATTTCGCCAATTCCCACTATCTGAGAAGAACTGGTATTCCCCATCTTCACTGCTCCAAAGTCTCCTGCTTTGTATGTTGTGAAGAAATCCCTGTGGAGTGAGTGACGTGGTATGACGCTGCAGTATCTACCACCCACTCGACATCCTGAGTTGCGGTGTGAAGGCATGCTTCTTCCTGGCCGGAGCATATAGCTACATCTACAGTGGTAACTACTAGTGTCTCCGCATCCTTCTTTCGGCTGGTTATGCCTTGTCCTTGCTCCCGTTGCAGTTTCCGGCAATTTTTCTTCAAGTGGCCTTCTATGCCACAGTGGAAGCACTTGTATGTCTTTTTCTTGTCTTTGGACCTGCCCCTTCTTTTGCTTCTGCCTCTTCTCCCACCTTGATGTTTCTCTCATGTTGTCTTCCTCGCTGCTCCGTGACAAGGGCTTCTGTTTGATCTGAGCCCACATCTTTTCTTCTGGCTTCTTCATTTGACAGGGCATCCTTTACCATAGGCATGGTAACTTTACCTCCTGGAGCTGAGTTGCTGAGAGTAACCACCAGATTCTCCCAGCTATCAGGAAGATAACTGAGTAGCAATAGGGCTTGAACTTCGTCTGCCAGTTGCATGTCTACTGCAGATAATTGGTTCACCAGGCTTTGGAATTCGTTGGTATATTCTGCAACGGAAGTTCCACTCCGTAGCTTCAGGTTCACCAAACGCCTCATGATTAATGCCTTATTCCGAGCTGTTTTGGCCTGGAACATGTCTTCCAATTTCCTCCACATTTCATAAGCAATTGTGTCCTGTGCTACGTGGTGGAAGACATTGTGACCGATCCACTGCCTAATCTGACCCAAGGTTCTGTTGTTGAGTTTATTCCAGTCATACTCCTTAACAGACTCTGGTCTCACTCCCTTTAGCTTAATGACATCAAACAGATCTTTACAATGTAAAAAATCTATCATCCTAGGTCTCCAGAGGGAGTAATTAGTGGCAGCCAGTTTAATCATTGCACCAAAATGAGAATCCTCCATCTCCATTTTAAGTTTTAAAGTTTAAAATGAGAATACACAAAAATCGGGTCTGAATTTCACAAATCGGAGGTCACCGTTGCGTCCGGAACGGTCGAAAATGGTGGAATAGACACTTCTTTGGTCTAAATCCGACACAGGGGCTGATTTGTAAATTCCTAAAAGTTCTGGGGCAAAACTGTAAATTTCAAAACTTCAGGGGGCTAAATGAAATTTACCAGGCTGCTGACGTGGCAGTGCTGACGTGGCAGGTGGGACCGTCTTTGCTGACGTGTCGGCTGACGTGGCAGGTGACGTGCAGGTGACGTGTCGTGATGACGTGGCGTGCTAACGTGGCAAGGTGGGACCGGGTTGCTGACGTGGCGCTGACGTGGCGGCTGGCGTGGTCGTCTTCAACCTTCAGCAGCGCGTGCGGAGCGTGGAGCGCGTGAAGGCGCGTGGACAGCTCTCTGGAAGGCGCGTGGCGCGCGTGCGGTGAATCTGGACGTCGGTTCGGTCGCCGGAAAATACCACCGTGCTCGTCTCGACGTGAACTAGCTGATGGTTCCCTCAAATTGGATTTTTGACAATTTTCCGGAACTCGAATTTTCCGAACCAAGCTCCGTTCTTCGGTTTTTCGATCCCAATGAAGAACCAAAGCTCTGATACCACTTGTTGTGAAATAACGATCACTCTTGGAAGTGTTTGAGGAAAAACCGAATTCGTATTATTACTATCAAGAATAATACACAAGTTTTACAAACAAGAAAACTAACAAAAACCTCACACTTCTCTCTATATACTTATAGAACACTCACTGGGATGAATCTAAGTTCATTGGAAGACTTGTTTTTATAATATAAAAACGACTACTGTTCATTCCTGAATTGGTGGCATCAATTGCTCATTTTGTTGACAATTATCAAAGCCACAAATCAAGCCACCTAAATAGGTTTGGCTTGATGCAGAAAATGAGGTGACAGTTGGATGCTTGCTGGACTTTACAAGAACAGTTTCATCACGTCTGTCAGTGACCTTTTTATTGCTAGCCTTTATTTTTGGTTGTTGCATTTTTATGGAGGTAAGGTTTATGCCCCCTCCAAAGTTGTACCTCCTTTCGCTGAATTAATGTACAGGTAGGAGTCTGACCTAATCCCCCACATTCCTAGTGGTTTTTTTTAAAAAAAAATATATATATATATAATATATATATATATATATTATATATATATATATATATATAATATATATATATATATATATAATTCAGTTCAGCACTTTAACAAGCTATTAAGTTGGCCTACATCTGCAAATTGATATCTTATATGAATGCATAGACGGTTATAATACAATCCCATTAGAATAAATACAATTAATTGAACTATAGTTGGGGATGGAGGGGGTCCTTGGAGAGGGGATTGGGGATGAAAAATTAAAAAATTAACGTCTAATGTTTATGTTTGATTTATGGATAAAGTAATAATTCAACCAATATGTTTTTCAATGACTTAAAATTATTTTAAGAAAATTTTATTTATTATTCGGGATTCGCGGTCTCTCGGGGATCCTCATCCTCTCCCCTAAAATAATTATAAAGGAACGGAGACATTTAAAGATTGTCGGATATAGATACAAAGATGACGATCTCCTCCCCTCTCTTCCCCATTATCATCACTACTCATAGCGCGATCATTTGGTATTCATATCAAAATGAATCCACCCTCCATCAACCTTATGATCAACGTCTTCATTATTACCTTCTCTTTTGGCTTTTGCCATCTCCCTAAACTCGAACCGTTGGTGTCGCCTTTGTTCGTTATGTTCTACAATGATATTTTTTCCATTTCGAGACCTTTAATCATAATATAATATTATAATTAAAAAAAAAATATTGATTCCCCGCCTATAGCCATGTCCGGCTCTGCCCTCTTGTTACTTTCTATACATTAACATAGTTATCAGTCACATTGCTATAATAAAGATTTTAATTAAAAATTAACAAAATTTGATGTGATTAATAAGAGATATATAGCATAAGCTTCTCTTGTTCTCACTTTTGTACTTCAGCAGTTCAGCCTGACACTTGAGTGCTTCTGAAATTGGAATTTCAGTGTTTTTGTTTCAGGGATAATGGTAATAATATAGAGAAAAATAAATAAATAAATTTATAAATGAGCTATAAGAAGATTAGCTAAACAAATATAATTACAAAAAAAAAAATAATAAAAAAATGGAAAACATATTATCAAAAAAAAAAAAAAAAATTAGCTAAACCCGCACAAAGTGCGAACTCTATTCTAGTATATATAAAAGTTCATTATCTTTCATGCTATAACACACATAATTTTTCTTAACCGTTGCATAAGAATTTTCTTTTATTTAAAAGATACAAATCATATTCATAATTAGATTTCTTCTCAAATTTATTATAATTATAAGAAAATAATATTTAATTTTTTTTCAACTCATGCAAAGAGCGGACCTCATGCTAGTATATATAGAAATTCAATATTTTTCATCATAAAACGTCATATAGGATTTTTTCTATTTAAAAGATATAAATAGTATTTATAATTCAATTTATCCTTATATTTTTTTTTTATAATTATAAGAAAATAATATTTAAATTTACTCAACCCGGACAAATAAAGGAAGCAAATCTCAAGCAACATGGTGGTCACATTTTTCAAACATATTTATTTATTCATGCCACAAATTAAAAAACTATACCGAACTTGAATTCAATGTTAGCTAGGTATTTTATAAATAATTGTTTAACCAATCAATATTGTTAATATGCACATGTCTGAATATTATGAAAAGCTTAGAATAATTAGGCTTAGCACAAGATATAAATTCTTCTTTACAAAAATTACTTTTATTCGTCACCAGATAACAATCTTAAAAAAAAAAAATACCATAATACAACGATAGTATCACAACACAAATACAACAATTCAATAATAGTCTCATCGTACTTAAAAAATAAAAAAACTACCAAATAAAATTATAGTTATATTTATTTGGTGCAACCCCATTAAAGAGTAAGAGCAGAATTTAGGAAACTAATCCCCCCATCAATTCAAATGAAACCTAAAAAGAATTACAGAGAGAATAGAATCCTCAAATGGATGAAACTAAACAAATTGCAAATCTCATGAGAAATTGTATGCAATGTTACAATAGGCAACAACCGGGGCCTTGAGAGAAACTTTATGAAATAGTACAATCAGCAGAACTGGCGGCCTAGACATTATGCAATGTTACAAATAATGAGACAGGATGTTCTTTTACAGAAGAAAAAATGAATACTAATCAGCCTTCTGAAATAATGATTCTGCCAGTTGAAGATTAGTAGAAAGAGAAAACTTAGGGGGTAAGGTCATCGATGGCTCATCCCCGCTCAATTTTTGAAATGCCATTCCCAGTGTATATCCTAAAGCTCGCGCTACAACAACGGGCACTGCATTTCCAACCTGACAGTACCTGCAAAACATAACAAAGAGCAACGGTTCATAGGTTTATCAAAAATATGCACACAGCAATGTATTTCTTGTTGACACATTCGAAGGATTTGATACTTTTGCAATATGATGAAAGATGAGTTCAAAATTTTGAAGCATGCTTACACAAATTACATTGTATATGAAATGGCTTCAAATGGCCAGATAGATATTAGATTAAATATTCAAAAAAGAAGAAAAGAACCCCTAATATCTTAAATATATCTGTTTTAAAGGGCCCATCCAAGTAGCAGGAAGTAAAATAATCCAAGAATACAAGTATAAACAATTTGGATTAGGGAATGAAACATGATAACTTTCACTGTTAAACTACAAAATAAGTTATTTTCAGGTTATATAAGTGCATGCACCGTTGAGTTGCTTTCAGCATGGATTTGGGTATGCTGCAAAATGGTGTATGAAACTGAGAAGTCCCACGCACATCATTTAGTGAACAAATTTACAAAGAAATTACTAACATAGCATTTATGCTGTGTAAAATAGGTATTAGTATTATTATCCATTTGGGGTTGAGTAATTCCCCCAATAAATTATACCAGCCACTTCAATCCGAAACATGTATAACAAAGAATGATTCATACCTCTCTTTGACCGTTCCACAGAATCTATAATAATCAGGAAACCCTTGTAACCTTGCAAATTCTCGTATAGTGAGAACTCGATCTTGCTCTGGATGTAACACTGCCTAAACAAAATTGAAACACACAATTACATCACAGACATGAGAGCCGGTGACAGGGAAAAGCATAGCACAAGCATACCATGCTGTGGAGATGAGGGAATGTCACTACTGTTGCCACTGTCTCATCCCACCATAATCTTGCAAATGGTCTGCACAAACATTATCAAAAAATTACATAAAAAATAAAGAAATCTCAGAAGGGACACAAAAGGAACTATCTAACCTTTTGGACTTCCCTTGTTCAAAAGTCAAGGCATAATCTGGAATCTGCAAAGAGTCACGTCACTGTTAGCCATTTCGCTTTGTTTGAACAGTAAATTCCATTTTGATAGGAAGATTTTTGTGGGAATTTTGATCAAGGTGATCACAGTGTTTTCAGAACCGGACCAGTGATCCAAAAGGTTCAATGGATCAGTGTTCGACCGGTTGAACCTTTCCGGAAAAACCGACATAACCAGCTTGTCATAAATAGTTTTATTTAATTAAAAATTATAAATAAAATATTAATTTTTAATTTTTTGCTGTTAAAATTTTATAAAAAAAATTAAACTGTCTGGTTCGCAAATTTTGACCAGTTTTGACCGGTTTTATTTCCATAACGGTTTTTAAGTATTAACCATACCGGACACAAGACCGGTCCCAGTTCAACCGGTCCGTTTTTAAAAACTATGGGTGATCATCATTGTGAACTAAGATTTTATGTTAAACAGAAAATAACATTGAATTTTGAAGAATAAACTTCTATAATGAGGATGTAGAAAAAGCAAGTTACTATTTTTTTTAAAAAGCATACATGTCTCAGTTTTGCAGAATTGTTTTCCTGCTAATAAAGAATCAAATTCTGAGGCAGACTCTGTTGTCAGTGTTTCTAGAGTTATTAACACAGATGAAGTATGCAAAGTGGTTTTGAAGGACGCTCACTGGCTTGATCTGGAAGGATTATGGAGTACGTTTAGACCCGGACACGGTTTTGATTCGGAACCGAAACCGAACCAGAAGGAACAGGACGGTTCTGGTTCCATCCGATTCCGGTTCGAGGAACTGGAACCGAACCGGTTTGGATAGGGTTCTCACCCTAGCCGAACTATTGGAACATGACGGTTCCAACCTGAACAGTCGGAACCGTTTAGTTCCACTATTAAAATTCAAATAAGTTTAAGTTTTTATTTTATTTTTAATTTAATAAAATTCAAATAAATAAATATTTTTATTATATTTATTTAATAATAATATCCAATTACAAATTTCTTTAAAATTTATTTTCCATATTTAAATTTATTAAAAAAAAAAAATTGAACCGGAACAGTCTGGTTCGGTTCCGGTTCCCGATTCCGAATCGAAATTATCTGGTTCGGTTACTGTTCCACTTTTGTGGAACCGGGAACAGGCTGGTTCGATTCCGGTTCGGAACCGAACCGAACCGGTGGCCAGGGCTAAGTACGTTCATTCTCTGTTTAGTTATAATCAAATAAGTATTTCAAGATAAAAAGTTTGGTTCAAATAATGAATAAATAAATAAAGCATATGAAAAGATAAACGAAGCTAATAAGGCATTTCCTAACTTGGTTTCGAATTTGCAATGCCAACAAAGTTTGATTTATGATGGCAAGAAATAATTTGATAGTGAAGTTCATTCTTGTTTCTTTTTGATTATTTGATTTCCTGACTGCAACCTTAATACTTCTCTTGCATTTTTTTTTTTGTAAAATAAAACTAAAACAATATGTAGATATTTTATCGTTGATCAACAGCTTAGAGGGGTAAAAGAACTGAGCTGCAGGCAGAAGCAAAAAAACACATGCATGCTAGCAAACAAAGAGTCAGGGAGTGTGTGTGTGTGTGTGTGTGTGTGAGAGAGAGAATGACAGCTGTAATTTTCTATCATAAATACAAGGAAATCATCATCATCATCATCATCCTGGAAAAAGGATATAAAATCTCACCATTTGTTTTCCAGATGGCAATAGAATTTGCTCTTTTGTTCGCCGGGCCACATTGTCAGGACCTACAACTACGCCAGGGAGGTCCCGGAAGTTTGCTCCCTGAAAAGTGGGTAAAACAAGAGTATCAGCAGATGTCAAAAGCTCACCAGATCATTCTGCAAAGATCAAATTTATCTAACCTTTCTTTTTGGAATTAGACAAACCCGGTTATAGTCATCTTCAGACAACTGGTAAGGCCGATGGTCATATAGCATATTTTTCATCCTTGATATGCCATTCATTGCAGAACCAGTCATCTCTAGGGAGCCCAGAACAAAAAGTAAAGAAAAATATGTGGTTAATAACAGGCTCCATAGAGATTTATGCACGCATTTATTTTATGTATGGATGAATACAAGTACATCTGTATTTGATGATGATAAGTTCACCCCAAAAGCAAACACAATATACTAATAATATCACCAGAACAACTGAAAACAGAATAGACGGGAAAAATAAAAAGACAATAGTCAGAGACAGAGACCGAAAAATAAAACTTTTGAAACTTTTAACACCATGAAAGGATAAATACGTGTTGTACAAGGCAAACATTTGAGAGGATCCCCAAAACATCATGTCACTTGTTCCATCGGTTTCATATTTTGTGTTGCCGCAATGCTTTCCATCAAATTAGAATGGTCTATTGGAATCTGCATCACCCAGAGGTAGGAATCTCAATTTTTCAGAAATTTGAAGACTCAGACTACACACCTCTTGTGAGAGAATCTTCAGGTATCTTTCTTCTGTGTATTTTTTCTGAAGTGCTTGGTGATCGAACTTCTACCGCTAGGGGTGGGCAAAAAAACCGACCGAACTGAACCAAACCAAACCGCAAACCGAACCAAACCGGACCGAATTTATGGTTTTTTTCTAACGGTTCGGTTTGCGGTTCGGATTGGCCTACCCCAAACGGTTTACAGTTCGGTTCAGGAGCTAATCCGAACCGCACCTGTTAAACCGAACCGAACCGTTATAATTAAAAAAAATTATATATTTTTATAAAAAAATTTGTATTTTTCTTTTAATTTTATTATATGTTTTCTTTTTATTAGTATGTTAATATTTTTATTCTTAAATTTGTTGTTAATATATTTATTTGTTAATACTTTTGTTCTTCAATTTATTTGTTAATAATTTTATTTTTAAATTTTTTGTTTTATGGTAGCATCATTATTCTTAAAAGTAAGATGTTTGATTTGTTTCTTAATTAGAATGATGGTAACATTATTATTCGAGGTAATTTTTAAAAAATACAAGAATTAATTGTGCCTCATTTTTCAATCATTTATGGAGTGCATGTGTTCCCTGGAGTCACAGCTTACACCCTAACACTTCATACTATTTGTTTAATAGACTAGTTTTTTTTTCACTTAAGTGGATAAATTTTTTTTTAAATATAATAATCCGTAAACCGCTGGTTTAAAAAATTTTCAATCCGAACCAAACCGTTATTTAATGGTTTGGTTTGAGAGGTAAAAAATCCAAACCGTAAAATATGATTTGGTTCGGTTTTTAGCAAAAACCGAACCAAACCGAACCGCGCCCACCCCTATCTACCGCACTTTTAAAAGTCACAAAAGGCAACACAAATGTTTATTTGGGGATTAGCTAATTTACAAGCGTGTAAGGTCATAGACACAACAAAATCTTTTGGACTTAAATTGAGATTCTAAGTTTCTAACTAAAAACTCTAAAACAAGGCTCAAAACATCTAACATAAAACTTAAAATCTGATCGGCATAATAGCAAACCTCATTTATCTCTCTTCATGGTTGCACAGTGTGCAAGAAAGCGTAAAAAAACATTGATAATAATTTTTGGTCAACAGCAACAGCATTTAGGTTGTGAAATAAACAACTGTCAACTACTATATTGCCTTGGGTTTCCTCAAAAGCTGTCTTTCGAGGAGGGACAAAGCATCAGGTAATGGCATCAAGGAACTTTGGGTCGTTGAGCTATTTGGTAAGAAACAATTATTGAGGAATAAATATATAATTTTGAGGAATCTCTGGAAGAACTCAATTTCTCTAAAAAAAAAAATGATTTCTTGCATCTTTTTGGCATCAGTTTCATCAGATTTTATGGCTACTTTCTTGCTTGGTATTGAACATTATTGTGAGGCAGCATTCATAAAACTTTTACTTTAGAGTCATTTTTGGAAGGCATTTTTCATTTTATTTTTTTTTTGTAAAAGAGGCTGATGCTTAGATTGTAGGACCTTTTCTGGTCAATTTCCCTCCGTAATGCTACTTAACTAAAGCAAGTAGTTATCTCATAATTTGTAAAGATGAAAACTAGTCAAGGACTCCAAAAATAACGTCATATTTTATCAATCAAGTACCTATAAGAAAGGGTTACATATTATCAATATACAACTGTTTAACTCAAGCCATGAGCCCATCCTGTAGGGTTAGGGGTGTTCACAGGTCAGGTCGGTTATTTTAAATTTGCGAAATCCGATTAGATCGGGTTACGCGGGTCAACAAACCTGAACCCGAAATTTGAGAATGTGGGTCGGGTCACGCGAGTCAGGTCGGCTCGGCCAAAAAAACAAAATTATTTTTATGTATTAATTATTTTGAGACATAAATACTAGCAATTTTATATCCCAAAACTTATCATACATATAAATTTTAAGACAATAAAAGTACTAAACAACTGAAATAATAGTAAGAACATTAAAAAAATAATAAAAATTTTAGAAAAATAATAAAAATCTATTGTTTGCGACTCGGGTCGGGTTTGATTGTCAAACCCATGACCCGACCTGTAAAAATCGGATCGGGTCGGGTCCGAAAATGTATTATTTTTTATGAAACTCAAACGCATCGGGTCGGGTCGCGGGTTGACCCAAAAAACTGAACACTCCTATGCAGGGTGATCAGATTCGTTCATAATGGAAGCAATATTCAAAAACACCAAAAAAATTAATAATTTTTGTAACTTAATGAAATGATGATATTTATTATAATATACATCTAAGATTGATCAATTAATAATGAATTAATTATTTATAAATTGAATAAAAACAAAATTTGGAGTTGGTCATGCATATAAGATAATAGTGATCATAAATATTATTAATTTTTTCACAATACAATTCAATTTGTGGATAAAAAATATCATCACAATTGACCAGGTCAGTACATACTTGGTACAAATAATGAGCTTTTTCTTTATTTCAGAAAATCATTAATGACAGAGATCCGGATGTTATTATTAAAATGTCCAGAAAGAAAGACAATCACTGTCTTTAAAGCCAACAGCTCGATAATTTAAGAAATTACAATCATCAGATGGCAAACAAATGAATCCAAGCTCAATCTCTTCAAACTTCAACATTTTTGTAGATTGATCTTGTGGGTATTCGTTAAAAATTGGAATGGATGTGATTTGGGGAGATTTTTAATACCCATACGTAAGAAACACAAAATTGAGAGCTAAAATGGCTATTTTAGAGGGAAAAAATCTGAAACCTTCTCCAGAGAGAGAGCTGCCTTCGTGCGAGAGAGAGAGATCGTGAGAGAGAGCTGAGATCGTGAGAGTTCCATTTTTTTTTTATATTCACCCCAAAACGAACGTTTTGGGGGTTTTCAAATACCTCCAAAACGTTGTTGTTTTGGAGGGAAAAAAACCCATTGTATTTGGGTGCGTGTGAGGCGGCACGCCGCCTTAGCGCGAGGCGGCATGAGGCGGCCGCCTCACTCGCAGCAGTGCGGAAAATCTCAAAAACATGCCAAAGACGGATGCCTCGACGCGCCGTTTTCGCGAGGCGGAGCCTCTGACCGTTTTTTAAAACAATGAATGGAAGACAATGAAATTTCTGTGGCCATTCAAATATACAAAGGCTCTATCATACCATAAGCATACTGCATTTATATAAGAAAGAGCTAGATTCCTTATTTTCAATATACGGTAAGAATATTACCAGATTTTCCTGATCTTATAAATCTTTGAAACTCTGTTTCTGGAGGCTTTTCGTATGCCATTTTTTCCCGAGTTTCATGGCTTGTGACCTGTAAAGCAGGATGTCAATCATATAAAGATGTAAATGTCATTCAAAGTAAACTGAATTACTATCAATCAAATGAGATATCATGTGAATACCGCTGGAAGATCAGAAATAGCATCTTGAAGAACAACTGCTTTATCTAGTTCACGTGGTTGGTCTTCATCATATGCAACAGTATTGCGCTGCAACATGAAGACAGTTAATATTGGACAGCGCACTGCAGTTTATTTAACTTTGCAAAACAACTTGAATACCTCAAATTCAGGAGGAGGCCAGTATCTGATAATAACATCATGAGTGGGAAGTGGAAATTGGGGTAATTTCTGCAGGAAAAAAAAAGATAAAAAGAAAGATTAGGCAGTTAAGTGGTTGTTTGGCCACTATAAAAGCAAAATCAAAATTTCTGTCAAACAAAGCATTTTAGATAAATATGAACAAATTTGTATAGCACTTGCATTGATTTTTTTCATACTTGATAAAGAAATTACTTAAATGCTTAATAACTAATACGTACTGCTTTATTTCCAAGTTTTGGAGCACATAAAGTCACACTACTTACAGAAATTTCATCATTTGAGTTTTGGTCAATTGAACTAAAAGCCTAACCTCAGAAGGTCGTGCGCCCCACATGAAAACACGCAATCGGAACTGGGGAAGACCGTAACAACCAGCTGCAATGATGCCAAACCGTGCTTGATATTTCATATGGACTAGCCGACTTAATGCGTATCTTCCAAGAGAAGCCTTGGAAAATTTCAGAATGTCAACCACATTCTCCATCAAAACATACTTGGGTTTTAAGAACTCCACTATGTCCATGAAAATCACTATTTGACGATTTCTTTCATCGTCCAGCGGCGAATCAACATTTCTAAAACGGTTGTAGCCACTAATACCTTGGCATGGAGGACCCCCACAAATAACGTCAACATCACCCTGGACTCAATCAGTTCATTAAGACAAGGATAATTGATAGAAACTATACACATGGAACAAATCATCCGGATTGGATGGTTAGCAAAATATAACTTACTGGACGTGGCAGGATCTTTGATTTGAACCCATTTCTTACAAATTCCTGTATCTCTTCTGGGCAATTTCTGAGGAAATTGCATATAATTAACAACCAACTCAAGAAAGAAATCAATAATTAATGCAAATATACCTTAACCCTTCAATTGGTTCCCATGAATCTTCACTTGTATCGTAACCCTTCCAGTGCACCTAACGAAACAGCCATGAGTAGAAAATCATCTTCACCAAACTACAATGTCAAAAAATGCAATTAAACAGTACCACAGGAAGTGCTACAGGCAAGTGCAAAAATGAAAGGAAAGTAAAGACCATTGATGAAAAATGTTCAGTACCTTAAATTTTAGTCCACGCTTGCCTGACTTGTTGGGATCACCATAACAAATATCAACAAGCCTAGCAACTTCAAATTCACCAGCAAGGATATCAACATCTCTTGGAGAATTTACACTGTTCCTTGTTAATCTTGGGGAATCTATACCGTTCTTTGTTACTCTCGGAGAATCTATGCTGTTTCTTGTTACCCTCGGAGGAGAATCAGAATCTACACTGTTTCTTGTTACTTTTGGAGAATTTATACTGTTTCTTGTTACTCTTGGGGACATTGAACACTGTCTATTTTTCATTTCTACACTATTTACTGCAAAACGTTTGCATAGCTTGTTCCATTCCTTCAATAGTTCAAGAAAATCCTCAGCAGCTTCATTCCTAACCTTTACAAAAGAAAAAAAAATTAAAAATCATTATACATCCAAGGACTTGTGAATACTGTGACAGTGATCAAATCAAACAGTCAAAGATAAGATAGGCTCACTTTTGCTTCTGGATGATTCAACTTCAAGCTTTCACAAGCAGACTTATCACTATCAATTGCCCATCTCTAAATAAATTGAAAAGATCAAGACATGAATCTATGGGTCAAATTTTATGAAGCATAATTGTGCATGAATAACGAGGAATTCGTGATTTACAGATTTAGTAATAGTACCGTCACAAGATCAATGCCAGAAAGTTTGGCTCCAAGGCATAATCCAGTCGACATTCCACCACAGCCAGAATAAAGATCTAGAAGAGCCAACTCTGCTTTGTAAGTTCCATAACAGGGCTTATTCTCTAAGAAAGTTGCAGTAGCCGTTGTAGGAACAGTCTCGATGCAAGGGGATAATGATGAAACTTGGATTTTGGAAGAATTTTCTAAATAATAATAAATAAAAAATAAAAAATTAGATACAGTACAGCAAGGGAAAAGATTTAAAGTTAACCAACTAAACGTTTTAAATAAGAAAGTAAATATCAATATATAGAAAAGATTAACATCAATTAGATAAGGAGATTTGCCCACTCCTGTGAAAAATACTGTGAACACTATGTCTTGTGTTTACTGCTATATCAGGAGTTAATCCATCAACTGCTTGACATAGAACAGATGGTGGATTTTTTTTGTCTTTTGTTTTATCTTTTTTACTAGTGTGTTGAAAATGTTTCAATAGAAATCTTTTCCTTTTATTTTTTCATCCCCCACCTAGGCATTACAATGGAACCCAATGTCCCAGCCCTAACTTGTTCGCCATGCAATAATGGCTTTCATAAGGGAATAAATTAAACACAACTATATCCTACTCAAGAATTCTACTACACAGAATAAAAGAAAACAAGTTTTGCGAGAGGGAGGGAGGGAGAGAGAGAGAGAGAGAGCAAAAAAATTAATCTAACCATGTTGACAACTTCCAGAAAACGACCAGATATGTACTTGTCAAAATTCATCAATTTAATTTTTCTCTAATAACGTAGAAGTTTCGTAACATCATTAAATCAGTTATCATTGACTTCATTTTGTAACCAAATACATGAAACAGAAGCTTCTAGATGATGACCCAGATCTAGGCAATGTTCTATCAATCATGCATCATAAGCTATAAGCTATGATAGCGTTTACGAAAGGTAAACACAAAAGGGGAAAAAATAACAACTGATACATAGTGCATGGAAAGAGTGCAAACATAATTTTCATTTGTTAGTCCTCTTTGATTTATCAAGCTGAAAGTGTATATATTCTGCTTCTTTTCTAAGATGTATTACTTTTCCCAAACAGATATCTGCTATTAGTGTAGTAAATTCTATAAAACAAAATGTTTAGAAAGAGTACAAACATAATTTTCATTTGTTAGTCTCTCTTTGATTTATCAAGCTGAAAGTGTATATATTCTGCTTCTCTTCTAAGATGTATTATTTTTCCCAATTAGATATCTGCTTTTAGTGTAAATTTCTATAAGACAAAAAGGAACATTTCTAGTGGACATAATGGATAGTCCTTCAACACTATTTTACTTTGTTGCATAAACTGTCAAATCACGAATTTTCCCATGCACATGTTATGCAGAAGGAATTTATGTAGCATAACCACCATGAGCAGTGTAAAAACACTTACCAGTTAGCAAGGTCCGAAATGTTGAATATTCCACACAGTACTCCATATCAAAATAGAAGTCGGATGATGGGGTAGAGTTTGATTTTATACCTATCTGTGAAAGTCACAAAATACCAAACATTCTGGCATTAACTTTAAAGGAGCAAAAAGCGGAAGTAGATGCCTTGAAAGCCTTTCAACAGAGTTCAGGATACTAAAGCAGCCACATAAAATAAAGTTCAATATATAAAAACTAAAATCTAGATTGCAGCTGCTTACCTTAGGTGGTATTTGTGCAATACTGACTTTTGAAATAATGCAATCTACTGGATTGTCGTTCATTACAGTGGAATAGAACAAACGCTTGCTATCATGAAAATCAGCAGCTTCTTTAATAACCTGAAAAGTAAACAATCACAGTTTAGAAGCACCAACCAAAAGGGTAAATGATATACATGACCAAGTGAAACCCATTAAAATCTATAAACTCACTGTATCTTCAGCTCTATAAAACCATTGGACTCGAAAGTAATCTTCTCCATCAGTTGTTCTGAAAAACTCTAAGATCTTCCCAATAAGATGATTGGTTCCTTCACCCTGTCAATTGCGTCCCATGTAAATAATAATAATAATAATGAACCCCACAATATGAGTATTATGCAGTGTGACACTTGGGTATTTTGAAATGAAAATGAACCCCACCATCATCACCCTAAGCAATGCACCTCATCAAAGCTATTGGGTTCAAAAATATTGCAAATAAATAAAATATCACTTAACATCGAAAAAATCAAGAAAGAGAATAATTCCTGTTAATTGAAAAAAAATCTCTACTTTTGTCAAAATGTATATACAATTCTCACATGAGATATCCCATTAGGTAAGGGGGGAAATGAAACATCGATTCTATTGAATCTAAAGACTAGAAAACTGACTCATCCCTTTTCTCTTTTTCTTTTTCTCAGACAATATTTGTGTAACTTGTAAAACAGTGAAGAATAATATGGAGAATCTGTTCCCTAGGGCAGTGGAAATCTACTAGTGGTGCATCACTCAAAAGTCTGAACACAGCCAAACCTCGTCCCTACTTTCCACTTGATAATAGGGGCCCAGGATATTCTACGCTCTCCCAAGTCAAAAGAACTCATCTAATAACTAAGGCCTAGTTTCAAAACCTCAACAATTCAAAAAGGAAAAATTTAATCGAAAATAACTTTTTAATTTCCCTATAAGACCCATAACAACCCATGAAGGAGAGATGTTCTTAAAATTGTTAAAGGGAAATTGAGAAGTTGTGACTAATTAATATATTTGAGTGATCTGTTGAGTACATTGACCTTTCAGGCTTTCCTGTGGTTAATTTATACCACTGAGAAATATAAGTATTCATTTGTTCATAAAGAGTTTAAAATACTCCTACCAAAAGAAATAACTATCCATGAAGAAAGTTTCTCAAAATGATAGCTTGTACCAAAGGAAGAGAAGTAACTCCACCTCCATACCCAAAAGAATCAAGTCATATCAAACCTGTATGCCACAGGCAAAGTATTAGACTCTGCTAAGAAGCCACAGGAAAATGCATAGGGCTAAATAAATCCCAATAGTCCGTCCATCTAAGTACAAAAGAAAGCCAAAAAACCTCCATCTCTATACTGCTCATACTAATCTTCGCAAATATGGAAGGCTTAATTTATGTGTCTTTTCAAAGAAATTCTTATTTTCTAAATCAGCTATGGACCATTTATTACCATAATTACAGACGACCTCCAAATTAAAGTGTCCAAACTCTAAAATCCAAGAAACCGTCCTATTAATAGCCTCATCATTCACTAATATATATTTGCTTAGTTTGTCTCTTTAACAAAATTCAGTTTTCTCATAAATTTAAATCCCTACCACCCCTGAAAATACAATTCAGTCCCACATTTTTTCACTTCAACTTTAAAAAATGAAGCCCTAACCATACATTTGCAAATTTAAAAGGAAGCTTTATTTAACCAATTATTATCAATTCTAATAGGACAATGACCAGATACTACCCTGGTAAAAGCGTCAGTAAGACAACAGAAATATGCATATGATACATGCATGTATTCTTCAAATATATAATGCTTTAAAGATCAAGAAGCCACTCTAGAGCAGTAAAATACATATTATTTTTCCTATAGTTTCTATATAGTTGAATTATCTAGAAATTTATAAAGTAAACCAACTTTTATTGTTTTATACTTCTATTCTCTACTAAGGAAGACTTTTCTTTTTCTTTTTCCCCTTTCTAGAATCTCTGAAGCTACTTTTAGGGAATAGCAGTGGAGAATATAATTTTGAGGAGTGCGTTACACTTTCTTAAAGCAATATTTGCCCCCACAATGTGTTGTAAGAGTTGCAAGCAAATTCACTCTAGGATACAACAAAACTTTTAGAGATGCGACACAACACTTTGTTGAATCTCTACTTGAGAATTTTGAAAGAAAAGATGTTCACTTATATGAACAAATTCATGCTCTATATATATATATATATAGGCAATCAAAAATTACCTTCAAAATACATACTTTTTTAGTCATACTTTTTCGCATCAGCGTCTCATTGTCGCGCCAATGAGAAACCATTATCGCGACAATATGCACGAGCGTCTCATTGTCGCACCAATGAATATCCATTGTCGCGCCAATATAAGTCAAAATGCTCTTTTGCATCAGCGTCTCATTGTCGCGCTAATGAAAAACTATTGTCGCGAAAATATTAGTCAAAATGCTATTTGTCTTAAGGCCTCATTATCGCGCCAATAAATATCAGAATGCCTTTTTTGCACCAGAGGACACGAAATCAATTATTTCGGCTAAATTTGCTTTTCGAACCCCGCGACCTGTCCGGGAAAGTCGATCCCCGATGCATCAGCGAAAGGGTGATAACCGAACCAACATGTGTCTATGCCCTTCATATTTTATAACATTGAAAAATTAACCATTCTTTGTTGAATGTATATCTAAATTCAACAACTACTAGTGAAGGTATCAAGTTTCTTGCTTTTACTTTTTCATGTCATTATACAAATCATCATTTTGTAGTTTCATTGGGCCCATATGTAATTGTTGTGCTTCAAGCAAATTTTGAAAGCACTTTGTTTTTTTCTCCACAATTGTTGACATTTCTCTCACTAATTTATCAAAAAAGAGAATTACATCCCTCCCTTGTGATACATCCACCTAATTTTATTTGAAAACTAGTAATTCTATTTCACAACAATCGTGGATTAAAAACCACAACACCCCAATCCATAAGGGCCTTTAGTCAACTTTTGTACCATAGTTGTCAAAGGCGCACCTAGGCTCAGGCTCAAGCTACTGCGCCACATGAAAGGTCAGGCGATGCGCCCTTAATCAAGCACGCGCCTTTTGCGGAAGGCACACACCTCCGAGATGCGCCAAGGTGCAATCACAAAAATAGGTGAGAAAAATTTTACTTGGATTGATCGATTCAACCCGAAATCAAGTTGTATAATATTTTGATAAATAAATATAGGTTTTGTGGTGGCCTTTAAAGTTTGACAAACTCATTAATTTATATTAAAATTATTTTAGATATATTTTCAATAATTTCTTTTTATTTTAGTTGATTAGATACTTTTTTTTTGCAATTTGCATCTCACCTTCATCAGGCACGCTCATGGGCCCTAGTGTTACTAAAGGCGCAAGGCGCACCGAGGCGCAAAAGGTCCTGGAGCCTAGGCGCACGCCTCAAGGAGCAAGGCGCGCGCCTGAGGAATGTGAGGCGCATATTTGTATATATAATTTTTCAATTAGAAAGAGGAACATGTATATTCTTCTAATCATTTTGTTTTGAGTATTTTCTAATATTTTGACCAAATTATGACAAAACATTTATAAATTATTGCACTCATTTAAATTTATATACATCACTATTTTCATAACTAAGTTGCTATAATAACTAAAATATTAATATTTACTTATATTGTTTTATGTACAATTTTATTATTGACTAGTTTAATATTTTGGTTAAAATTATGTTTCAAATAATTATAAATGTATGATCTATTATTAATTATTATGGCAAACATTTATATTTTACAAAATATAAATTTTTCTTATAATTTTAAACAATCCCAACAAATTATCTAAGAGTCATGTCAAAAGTAAATAAATTAAGTTAAATTATGAGATTTATTGTTATTATTCTTTTTTTTTTTAACTCTATATGCTGGAAAAAAACCAAAAAAAGTACAAAAAATAGCTTTAATCAACGAAATCGGGTCAAAAACCAAGATTTTTGGCATTATGCGCCTAAGGTGCACCTCATTCATTGGCATCAAGCGCGCGCCTCATCGCCTAGGCGCGCGCCTGATGCACGTCGCCTCGCCTGGATAACCTCTAGGCGCAATGGCTAGCGCCTCTACCTAGGCGCGCCTTTGATAACACTGCTGGGCCCTATGACCCTTTGCGCCTTAGTGCCTCTAACAACACTGCATTGCACTCCTTGCAATGTTCTAAAACACGTCGGTTTGGGGGTAGGTTTGGCGGCCTATGGCCACCGCGTTTGGCCCTAAATCGTTGGGGTCAAGCGCTCGCCGGAATGGACAGCGTTTTCCGCCCATTCTGGAAAATTTTCGCCAACAAATTCGTCAGTCAACGGCCGTTGACCACCGTTAATTAATTGCTTTTTCTGGCCGAATTTCACACCTCAATCCTAACCCTAACCTTAATTTTACAAAATTAACTCTAACTCATCAATTTGAAAAAATCTCAATTTAGAGCATAAACCCTAATTTCAAAAAACTCTAATTTTTGTTAATTTATCATCAAATTGACCATTTATAAATATTACCCATCACTCAAACAACATTTTTCTATGATTAATTTCTCCAAATCATAGCAAATCTTAAACATAATTATAGAAATTCTCAATTTCCACCTAACCGGCTAGGCCCCGCCTAGGCCTCGACTAGGCGTTAAGAGCTGGGTAGCCGCCCGACTAGCACCTAGCGCGTTTTAGAACACTGACTTTTTGTCACAAGTAGAATACCTTTGTCTAGCATTGTTGAGTTTCTAAATTGAGAAAGCCTTTTGGATGTGCCTCTTGACTTATTACACCTCTTATTCCAACCTCAATGCTTTACAAAAGGCTTTTGGATTTTGAAAAAGTCACATCGCTCATAGGATAATGATCATCTAATAGCCTAGTCTCTTCAAGTCACCTAAAGGATGTAAAGGCTTATCTAATATCTTTTTCATGCAAGTACTGATAAGAAACATAATAGTGTTAAATCTTCTAATGAATTTTCTGTAAAAATATGATAAGCAATAAAAACTTTGCACCTCAATCAAGGTCAGGTACAAGTCATTTCCTAGTGCCTTTTACCTTTATTTAGGGATGGCAAAAGGTCCAAGTTGAGTCGGGCTTTGCCAGGCCTAGGCTTGACCCGGGTCTTTTTTAAACCCAGGTTCTGCATAACCATTCTGATCTTTTTCAAGACCAAGTTGTTTTTTGAATTAAAATATTTTTTTGGCTTATAATATATAATTTTTTTGTTCAAATTAAATTGGTGTTGTTGAAATTTAAAAGTTTAACTTATTGCTAGTCCTAGACTAAACCAAATATTGAATAACTTTAAAAGCTTAATTAATATTTTCAAACTGAACAAAATATTAAAAAAATACGTTTACATAATAATGTTATATATTTTGTGATAAGTTATATTATAATAGAAAAGAAAGGGTAGCAATTGTTCTAACCTCATCAACAGAGAGAGACCACGATGAATGCGTCCCTTAAGACCAGTTCCAATAATTATAACATCTTACCTCTTCATCCAGGACTGAATCAATCAATTTTTATTTTATTCTTTTCATTTTGAGAAATGAAAATCAAAAAGGGACTCGGTTGTTGGATATTTTGGTTGGGATTTAATAGATTAAACTTAATAATGGGGTATATCAAGTAATTATGCGGTATTACATTCAAAAATATAATTTTTTTTATGCTCAAGCTTCAGGCCAGGTCCCAAAATCCATAGTTTGGGCTCAGGCCGGAGCCCAGCTAAACCATTGCAATCAATATTTTATCTTGATCAGTAAGCAAAAGGAGTGAAACATAACAACATAACTTGTAGCTCCAAAAGGAACACTAATGAACTGTTTGGTAGAGAGTTTGATAAGCTTATAAGCTAACTTATACTGTCAATGCAATACTTATAAATGCAATACATATAAGATAGATTATACTCTCAATCAATACTCTCTACTAAACGGTGCTTAAAATGAACATACATATTTTCATCTCGAAAGGTGAGGAAAATTTTCTCGGGGTGACACATCCAAGATATTAACAAAGAATGGCATCAAAATGCCAATAAGAACTTTCAAGTGATTGGATGCACACGTGTGATCTTTCAAATGAAGGTACTACGAACATTAGATAAACTAAAATACAAAAAAATTGCCATACAAATTATCCAGAGGTTGAAAACCAATCTTCCACTCATTTTAGGTATAAAAATCATCGAATGATATCACCTCTCAAATCCATAGAATCTCTCTATATTGTTCCCTAATAATCAATAAAAATTGAAATTTCTAATATAGCATCACAGTTAAAATTGAAAAAAGTTGAGGCGTAATATTCAAAATAGTTGATCTAGTTAAAATAAATTAAAATTCATGGAGTATGCAATTGTAGACTCACGCATATTATGTAATTAGTATTAAACGATTAAATGATTCAAATAACTTTAATTCTAGAAAGAATTTTGAAATTTAGAAACAAAATGCTTACAAAAGGTTGGCACTAAAATTTAGTTTATCAAAACAGTGCACACCTATTCTTTTATAATTCCATGTAAAGGATGATTACCTTTATAAATGCACAATCTCCAAGATCAAAAATGCATTCAGCAATTCTAGCTTGAGCATAATGGCATTCCACATTTGACACTATCTTGTCCTCATCATCATCACTATAAAAACCATGCACAAAGTTCAAGCAAAAAAAAATAAAAAATTAACCCTTGAAGTAACAAAAAATAGATAACAACAATGACCAAAAGAGCACAACTTCTAAATTATTACTTACTCTGATGTGCAATTTTTTCCATTAGATCTTTGAATCTGCAAACTCAAAAACATCCACAATCAATATTAGCATAATTTATGCAAGATATAACATATACAACATTACACAAACCAATCAGATTTACACGACCAAACAAGACTTATGTTTCTATAGAACTTCAACTCAAACATGTAGCATTCCACAAAGATAGAAAGTGTGGTAGTTATCTTTTACATATGTATTTAGCGTTGTCTTTTACAGCAAATAAATCATATTCGGTCATGAAATCTTAATGGCTGAAGAAGTAGATTAGTTAATAAGCAAATAATGTCAAATGGTTTTCAACTCACTATACCCTAGGACTTCTATTTTGTGAAATTTGTATCATTTAACATAGTTTATGACCCTTAAATGGAACTCAATAGCATTAGATAAAGAGAAAGCCAAATGAAATGACCTAGTATTTCCAAAGCATGAGTCTTTAAAACATAACATGCTACCATCAACCTCAAAAGTTTAAGTTGATTCTCTTATATATCCACTCGCGTGTGGTCAATATTAATTACCAAACTTCTTATTTGGATCAAAACATACATAAACTTATAGATTGTGCAAACACAAGCCAACCAATTTCAAATTGATTTTCAAAATGGAGGATTTCAAGATTTCAAGCACGACATTTGTCAATCAAAAATGGTCTAATACCACATTGAAAAACTATAAATCCCCAAAGGTCAAGTTCAAGAGGAAGGGTCAACAATAACAGAGAGAGTTTGAGTTGAGACTCCAAAAAAAAAAGGTACATTACATTCACTTCTCCCATTACATACAATTGGCTCTGTTGCAATCAAGAGAAGATGAAGCAAAAAAAACTTTAGGATTTATGCCCGTATATTAATTACATAAAAGTAAAAATATAATATTGTCCAATATTACAAATTACAAAACTAATAAAATGCTTTAATTCTCCCCTCAATTTGAGCATACGTATTTTGAAGCCCCAGCTTGGGATACGAACTAGAGAAAACACTCCTACTTATGGCCTTTCTAAACATCTCTCTTAATAGATTCTCAAATAGATCCTCAAACTTGACATTAGGTGTATAACTTCACCAGTTATCACCACCTATGACAATCCACTAATGAAAGCTTGATTCCTTCATCGGAAAATTGCGTTGTTTAGGGCAGGTAAGTTCGACATGTTTTGAAGATCTTTTTTTCAACAGTCTATTTGTTTGCTAGAAATTTTTCCAAAACTTTAGTTTCATGTATTTTAAATTCAATCCGTTGATGTTATTGTATTTCTTAACATCTTTCTTCGGGCACAATCACACAAGTTAACAAAACCCTTGAAAATATACAGAATTACAGATTAAAAAAATAGTAGATTACCTTCATTTCATAACGCCAACCCCACCTTTCTTGCGCTTTATCTGCGGGAATTGGATCTCCAATAAAGTATGAATCTCTCTCTGTTTCTTCGGTTTCCTCTCTGAAGAAGTAGAGGGCTTAACCTTTTTTTCCAAGAAAAAAAAATGTCAGATAACTGATAATTATCATGTTATAAAGTTTGTTTACTGTGACCCATAACAAAGCATTAAATATTTTTCAGGAAAATAAATAGAACATGCTTTTGAGCTTAGATCTTATCTAAGCTTATAATGAATACTACGCAAAAATATGCAGAGATAAAAATTGTATCCCAAATGATTTAACTTAACAATTGGTGTCCATGGGGAAATTTACAAAATTAACTTATTAATTTTTCTTATTCTCAAAACTAACACATATTTTGAGAAAACGTTTCGTGATTAAATACAATCCTTTTTTCCCAAATCATTTCTAAGTTATAATAGTTTATTGGTTGAGTTTCATAGATAACATAGTTTTATATGATTTATTAATTTGGGAAATACTAAGTATGATGAAATATGCCGGAAATTGAAGTTGAATCAGAAAAAAATGATTTTCAAAGAAAAAGATAAAATTTGCGAAAATTATAGGCGGGCGCACGCCTCCGGTTTCCTCATAACTTGGGGGGGGGGGGAAGGTGCATGCATGAACACCCAGGTGTCGGTGCAAGCTCCCGAGCACTAGAAACTGACGCCTGCCCTTTTTCATGAATCAACTTCAATTTTCAGCGTATTTCATCATATTAAACATTTCCCAATTTAACAAGTCATACAAAACTAGCATATCAACAAAAGTTAGCCAATAAAATCATCATAAACCATACAAACCATATAAAACTACCAACTTAATTAGAACATAAATTGCATAACTTTATTACTATCCCTGATTTATTGTTTTCTCAACTAATGATAGATGATTATGTCTTTTATGATTTTATTTTTGATGGACTTATGATATATTGTAGGAAAAATAACAAATTTGTATAGAGATTTGGTCTTAAATTTGTGTTTAAGGATTAAGTTCTCTAATTCAACTTATGAGGAGCAATTTGGTCTAAAAATTTCATCTTTGATCAATAAAAATATTTTCAAAACTGGGTCAATTTTGTAAGAAGTTAACTATCACTTGACATGAGAATAATTGGGACACGTTACATGTACTTTGCAAGCACGTGTGAGTTACGAGCCTACCCTGTGTTATATACTACAATTTTTTTTAAAAGATATATTCAACAATTAATAAGCTTACCCTGTACTCAAAATGACGTAATAATTAATATATATTTCACCACTACTTTTATATTAATTTGTAAATTAGATAAAAGCACTATAACCAACCAAAATTAATATTTAAAAAATAATAAAAATGGCACAAGTGAAAACGAAATGACAAAACAGCACCGTGCGTACCATGACCAAAGCCGCCTCCGTTTTGGCATTACCAGAAAATCTCGGAGAGCTCCTCAGAACTTTCCGGTCCACAATTTCCAAAACATCAGGAACTTTTTTATTCGTCATCTCTCTCGATCCGCCAGAAAGAGGCTCGCCATTAGTCAATCTGAGGGATGTTCTAGAACTTTCTTGAGGAATCGGAGTGTCGAACCTTGGAGATCTTGTCAACGGCTCCGATTGACCGTACATTAGCAATGCAACTGGTTCTTGTTCTTCCACAAACACAATAGGTAAAGATTTCGATCTTTTGTGGGTCTTCATTTTCTGTTGCGTCGATTGCCAAATGGGGGGCTTTATGTTTACTGGTTCTTCTTCTTCCACCAACACAATAGGTAAAGATTTTGATCTTTTGCGGTTCGTCATTTTCTATTGTGTTGGTGAATTTTGATGAAATTTGGGGGTTTATTATTTTTAATGGAGAAAGAGAGTGAGATTTGAATTTTTGAGTGAATGGAGGCGGAGCATTGAAAAGGGTAAAGCTGGCAATCTGTATGTGATTGGCAGGTCATGTGCGTTTTATTTATTTTCTTTTAGGTTTCTTAGCGGGATAGGCGAGTTTTCAAAAAATTTTGTTTTTTGTCTTATTATCTCAATTTATTTGGGTTTAAAAAAAAAAAAAAAAATTTATGGTCCAAATAGTGTCATTAAACAGAAAATAATATGCGAACAAACTGATCAAACCAGAAAATTCCAATCAAACTATCATAAACCCTAAAACATGAAAACTGTAGAAAACTTGAAAAATGTAATGACGAATCCAAGTCGAGATCTCTCTGTCATTAAGAATTTATTAGCATCTGTCACTGGTGCTTTACAGATTTGTAATGGTCAATGTTCTCCCAGGATTACTTGGATGCTTCTTGTCCAATGAGCACTCCTTGAAAAGTATTTGAACTAGGAAATTTGTGGAACTTTCTCTCAAAACAAAGGAAAATTGTGACTCTCGAATTCAGATTGCTTGTCTATATCTTGTGTTTGGATATGATGCCTCTTTTATAAGGCATGGAAGGGTGCCAATAGGGCACCCCTTGGGGTGGGGTGCAACCCTCCAAAGGGTTGTACCCCTCTCATACACACATTGCATCCAAAAAGACATATACACCCTTTTCATGAATATTAGAAGAATTTCCAACAATCCCCCACAATTCTTCAAATATTCATGTAGACACTTGAGAGAGTTACCATGAACTAAAGCTGCATCGAAATATGTAGCTTTCGCCTTGAACCTTTCCTAGTGAATGACAATCGGATTTACTAGGTAAATCAGTGACTCGTAGTCTTGAACTGTTCTGTCGTTGGTATAACCAAGACAATCGCCAACTCACAGCTTTAATTCGACCATTTTCCCGTTCTACGATTGTGTTCATTTTGGCCCTGAACAACGGTCTTGGATTCATCAAGTACTTTAGGGTAACTCGCCTTTAAAAGTTCCTATGGAAGCGGTCTGACTTCTTACTTGAAATATGTGATCTACTATCGAGAGGTAATATGTCTTTACCCCCATTATGACTCATTTCCTAATATAGTGATCGTTAAAAGCCTTAGTTTATCCTAACCAATGACAGACAGCACTCAGTGTCATTATCGGAATGGGAAAGAGTACAAAACTATTCAGTGCTTGTTTTGAATTGCACAAAGTTTCAGTTGTCCCTTTTGAACCTAGATCTTGGGATCTCCAAGTCAGCTAGGTTGGGTTTCCACAGTGACAATTCTTAATTTATAGGCTTCAAGCTCATTCCCCTCGATGAATTCTCAACTTGCTCTCGAGGTAAACCTTTAGTTAGTGGATCCGCTAGGTTTTCCTTCGACTTAACATAATCGATCGTTATTATGCCACTTGAGAGCAGTTGACGTATGCTATTATATCTCTGACGTATGTGTCGAGACTTAACATTATACATTGTATTTTGGGCTCTCTCAATAGCCGATTGGCTATCACAATGTATGTTAATCACTGGCTGGCACCGGTTTGGGCCAACTAGGAATATCCTCCAGGAAGTTTCTAAGTCATTCTGCTTCTTCTGATGTTTTGTCTAACGCTATGAACTCTGATTCCATAGTAGACCGGGCAATACATGTTTGCCTTGAGGATTTCCATGACACGGATGCATTACCAAGTGTGAAAACAAATCCACTCGTAGATTTGGAATCCACCGTATAAGATATCCAGTTAGCATCGTTGTATCCCTCTAGTACAGTAGGATATCTCTCGTAATATAGCCCATATTTTGAAGTTTCTCTCAGATACCTCAAAATTCTTATTATGGATCTCCAGTGGTTATGTCCTGGATTACTCGTATATTTGCTAAGCATGTTCACAGCTTGAGCGATATCAGGTCATGTGCAATTCGTGAGATACATCAGACTTCTGATGATTCTCGAATACTCTAATTGCGATACGCTTGAGCCAGTATTTTTTGATAGATGAAGAGTTAGGTCCACAGGGGTTCTAGCCACATTTAGATCCCCTTTAATATATTTATCAAGTATCTTCTCAATATAATGAGTCTGAGATAATATATATATGTATGATGTCTTAGAAATCTTAATTTCTAGGATCACATCAGCTACTCTCAAATCTTTCATATCAAATCTGCTGGATAATATGTGTTTGGTAGACTAAATCATTTCATGATTACTACCAATTATCAACATATCGTCTACATAGAGACACACAATGACATATCATTTTTGAGTTGATTTGGTGTACACACACTTATCACACTTATTGGTTTTGAACCCACTTGACAACATCTCTTTGTCAAATTTCTCATGTCATTGTTTAAGTGCTTGTTTTAATCCGTACAAGGATTTTACAAGTTTGCACACCTTATGTTCTTGTCCAGGAACACTAAACCCTTCTGGTTGTTTCATGTAAATCTCTTCATCCAATTCACCATTCAAGAATGTCGTCTTTACATCCATTTGATGTATTTCAAGACCAAATATAGCTGCTATGGCTATGAGCATTCTTATCGATGTGATACGAGTCACTGGTGAATAGTTGTCAAAGTAATAAAGGCATTCATTTTGTCTATAACATTTTATGACAAGTCTTGCCTTGTACTTATCTATTGATCCATCTGTTTCATCTTCCGTTTGAATATCCATTTGTAGCCCAGTGGCTTACAACCTGGAGGAAGATCAACCAACTCTCAAGTATGGTTCTGTAGGATTGAATCAATCTCACTGTTAATAGCCTATTTCCACAGAGGTGCCTCCGGAGAAGACATAGCTTCTTTATAGTTTTGAGGCTCATTTTCTAACAAGTATGTCAGAAAATCGGGACCAAACGACTTAGACGTTCTAGCTCTTTTGCTATGTCTAGGCTTGATTGTCTCAATATTTACACGTTGATCTGATTCTGGGTCAACTTGATCACTGTCTTTGGCAAGACACCCCCACACTTTTAGGTATTTGTAGGAATATACGAAACATTTCCACAACTCATATGGTGTCTTGTTCAATCTTCTGTGAGGAAGCTTGTTTAGAATGTAGTTCGCGGAAAGCAAGGCTTCCCCCCACAAGTTCTGGGGTAAACCAGAACTTGTCAACATGGCGTTCATCATTTCCTTCAACGTTTTGTTTTTACGCTCAGCAATGCCATTTTGTTGAGGCGAATAAGAAGCAGTGGTGTCATGAATAATTTCATGCACAGAACAATATTCACTGAATTGTGAAACGTATTCACCACCTCTATCACTCCTGATTCTTTTGATTTTCTTGCCAAGTTGATTTTCAACTTCGTTCTTATAGTGTACGAAGCTCTCAATAGCTTCAGCTTTGCTCCTCAGCAAGTACACATAACAGAATCTTGTGCTGTCATCGATAAAAGTGACAAAGTACTTTTTACCGTCTCTTGTTTGCACAATATTCATGTCACACACGTCAGTGTGTATAAGTTCTAAAGGTTCAGAACTACGTTCTATATAATGAAATTATGTTCTATGTATTTTTGCTTCAACGCATGCCTCACACTTATGTTGGCTATCAATTGCAAATTTAGTTATAATATCCATGTTAATTAATTTATGCATGGTATCATAATTAACATGTCCTAACCTATCATGCCATACATTTTGTGACTCAATAATATAAGCAGAAGTACTAGCTTTATTAATAGCACGATTGACGGTCATTACATTTAGCTTGAAAAGCCCTCAGTTAGGTATCATTTTCCTACATACATATCATTCTTAGTCATTATAAACTTATCAGAAACAAACACAAGCTTAAAACCAGCCTTACTAAGGAGAGAGCCCGAGACCAAGTTCTTCCGAATATCTGGAACATGCAGTACATTCTTCAATGTTAGCTCATTTCCGGATGTCATCTTCAGAACCACTATGCCTTGTCCAACCACCTAAGAGGTAGACGAGTTTCCCATTGTCAGATGATCGCCGCCATCGACCTTCTGATACAAGGAAAACATCTTGTTATCTGCACAAATATGACGAGTAGCCCCAGTGTCTACCCACCATTCTCTCGGATTCCCAACTATGTTGGCTTCAGTTACCACTGCCGATAGTTCAATCTCTGAGATCTCATCAGTCAGCTGCTCACCTTCAGTGACATGGGCCTCATTTTTCTTTTTCTTGCCTTTATCCTGAGACTTCTTATTTCTGCAATCCCTTGACATATGACCGATCTTTCCACAGTTGTAGCATTTCCCCTTGAACTTCATGTTCACTTGGGAAGAATCAGCTCCACTGTTCTTTCACTTCTTGTTATCCTTTACACCATCAACGATGTTAGCCTTAGACTCCATAGTCTTGTAGCTGGCCTTCTCGGACATCTTGTTGTCCTCCTCGATTCTCAATCGAACAATAAAGTCTTCAAGGCTCATATGCTTCTTTTTGTGTTTCAGATAGCTCCTGAAGTCCTTCCATGATGGAGGCAACTTTTCAATTATAGTGGCAACTTGAAACGTTTAACAGAGTTTCATACTCTCATCCAGTATTCCATGAATGATCAACTGCGGTTCACCCAACTGAGACATCATCGTCCTTGAATCTACTATCTTGTAGTCCAGGAACCTACCCACGATAAATTTATTTTGTCCGGCATCCTCGGTTTTGTATTTCTTCTCGAGAAATTCCCATAGAATCTTCGCAGAAGTCATATCTTGGTACACATTGTACAGGGTATTGTCAAGACTACCCCAAAAGATAGTTCTTGCTAGGGGTGTTCATAGGGTCGGGTCGACCCGCGACCCGACCCGACCCGCAATGACCCGACCCGACCCGGTCGGGTTTATCAATATTAAAATTAATTTTCGGGTCAACCCGAACCCGACCCGATATTTCGGGCCGGGTTACGGGTTTCGGGAAAAAATCGGGTCTGACCCGACCCGACCCGAAGTAAATAATATTACAATTATAATATATATATTTTGTATGATACAAACTTAACAAGAAACAATTGTAGCCGGATTGGCAATGTCCTCACATTCTCTTCAAGTAGTCGCAACTTTCGAATCCCATCTGCCTCATTGATTTTTTGAAAATTTTAAACATTAAACAAAATGTAGTGTGAGGTGGCTGGTGGGATTCGAACTCTGGATTAGCAGGTGTTTAATCCAAACACTCTGCCAACCCAGCTACTAAGTATCTTATGAAATTTTGTATCCAAAAAATATATATATTATATTTACTAGATATATTGTTGACCCGACCCGACCCGCAGATTTTTGACCCGACCCGACCCGCGCGGGTTGACTTCTCAATTTTCGGGTCGCGGGTCGAAGGACCCGATTGACCCGACCCGATCGTGTCAAAAAAAAAATTAAAAAACCTTACCCGACCCGACCCGTGAACACCCCTAGTTCTTGCATAGGAAGTCTCCAGACATCCAAGTTTGTTCTCGCTCTTCCTTGGCTATTTTCGATTCACCCTCCACAGGACCCGGAGGATCTTTGAGAAATTTTGCCAACTGGAGAGTTGTCAGGTAGAACAGCATTTTGCTTTGCCACTGTTTGAAAATTGCCCCACCAAATTTCTCCGGCTTTTCTCCATGAGAGACCGGTACCGTGATTTTTTCGCTAGCCATTTGTAACTGGAAAATCAACAGGGATCAATTAGTCTACAAAAGATGAATTGCACAACGATCAACGAATGATCTTGTTCAAAGTGATATACTAGGTAACCACTTGTTGTTCTATTGGACGATAGTTCCAATAAACACAAGTCCTTGAATTTCAACTAAAGATTCTTTAGAAAAATGAATAAACGAATATTCCCAGAGGACGATGGGGGTCTGGAGTAACCACTTAGGCTCTTATTGCCTTTTTGACAAAATATTCTTTAAACACTTTTTCAATAGGATCTCTTAGGAGTTCAAACCCAGAATTACACTTATTCAATATCACAAACAATATACGATATGTGTAGATATATGTGTAAGTGTCAATCAAGATTGGATGGAATTTCTTGTGTATGATTACACTTTAAATTCTCACCCAAGTATGCAACACACAATCAATTTCAACTTTATCACTATGTGTATGCTTGTGATAATTGAACAACCTAATAATAACTTAAATCTATACTACCAAGATTAATGTGTTTCAGTATATGATTTACTAATTTAATATTAATATAAGTCTTTGTAGTTTATAACAATTTCAAGACTATTTCGTTAGTGTCGCGTTCGTATCTACATTCGAACGAGACCGTCCAGTGTGTGTACGTTCGTGTTGCGTTTGATAACGCGTTTGAACGAAGTGTTTCCAGAGAGTTCACGTTAGTGTAGCGTTTGAGAACGCGTTAGAACAGAATGATTCCAGAGAGTTCACGTTCGTATAACGTTCAAAAACGCGTTCGAACGGAATGATTCCAGAGAGTTTGCGTTCGAGTTGCGTTTAGGATGCGTTTGAGCGAACTAAGTCAGAAGATCTACGTTCGAGTTGCGTTTGAAGACGCGTTCGAACGTTCTTAGGCAAAAGGCTTGCGTTCGAGTGGCGTTTGAAGACGCGTTCAAACATTCTTACGAAATTTCAGATTTAAGCCTTTGTGTTTGTCGTGCGTTCGAACGCCCTACGAGTTTTTCATGCACATTCCGTATTTTTCCAGAAAATTTTCTAACATAGCATGTAAATTACTATCTAACAACACTAGATTTCATAAGTTCTTAAGATTGTGGTCCAAATAGTGTCATTAAACGGGAAATAACATGCGAACAAACTTATCAAACCAGAAAATTCCAATCAAACTATCATAAACCCTAAAACATGAAAACTGTAGAAAACCTGGAAAATATAATGACGAATCCAAGTCGAGATCTCTCTATCCTTAAGAACTTATTAGCCTCTGTCACTGGTGCTTTACGGATTCGTAATGGCCAATGTTCTCCCAGGATTACTTGGATGCTTCTTGTCCAAGGAGCACTCCTTGAAAAGTATTTGAACTAGGAAATTGGTGGAACTCTCTCTCAAAACAAAGGAAAATTGTGACTCTCAAATTTGGATTGCTTGTCTATATCTTGTGTTTGGATATGATGCCTCTTTTATAAGGCATTGAAGGGTGCCAATAGGGCACCCCTTGGGGTGGGGTGCAACCCTCCAAAGGGTTGTACCTCTCTCATACACCCATTGCATCCAAAAAGACATATACACTCTTTTCATGAATATTAGAAGAATTTCCAACATTTTTTTTGTAACCCGATGAATGAACTTTGATGAGAATGAGTTTAAGAGATTATCAAATCTTAGGTTCGAGTTTAATATGTGTATTTTTTGTAAGAATCTTATGGAACAGTCGGAGGTTTTATCTTTTTCGTTTAAAAATGTTTTTTTTTAACAAAACAAAATAAAAAATTTATTATGTATGATCAGTTACATGTATATTCATTAAAATCATAATTAAAAAATTATCATTTTTTACTTGTGATTTTTTTTAATCTCAAAAATATGAAATCAAGATTTATATTTTCAAATTTACCACTCATTTATGATATGACACATGTCCATTCCACTAATGATATGTCCTTATTATTTGTGTAAGAACTATTTCCCTCGCGCAGCGGAAGCGACTTAGGCACTGGGATCAGCCATGAAAAAATAATTTGCCTTCTCCCTCTTTGGCCGGATCTGACCAGCCCCTGCTATCATGATTTCTTCTATTTTTCAACCCCGAAACAGCCCATGCATAGAAGCCCAAAAACTGGACTGTTTTGCATACCAAAGTCACTTCATTTCGCGCACACAACTCACTGTTTTTGTGTTGGTTGTTTGCTGTTTTTCTACCACTATTTTGGATGATAAAATTACTCCAAAATAGTCCCAAAACATACACCAAAAAATTCATTTGTGTTTCATAATTTTTTTGGACAAAAACCGAAACCAAACACAATTTATAGAGGCGGCTGTGAGAAGTTTTTTCTACTTAATGTCGTGTGTGTAGAGAAAAAGATGAATATGAAATTTTGTTCCAACTTCAAATGATCTTTTGTGCTATGGCTCGTTACCAACAAAATGAAGTGTGAGCTTCACTCACAAAATAAAATCCCTAAACACTTTAGAGATTGAAACAATATTTTATCACACCATAATTTTTTTTCTTTTGTTCTTCAACTTCTCAAGAGGAAAACAAAAGACAAAATATGGCTATGGTTGAGAGAATGAGATCCCTAAAAAAACCATTTCCTTTTTTTATAGTTAGGGTTTTGGAGTCAATAAACTTGAAATAAAATTACAAAAGTCTCTCGTTGTACACCCTTTGAAATTCGGCCATGATGAATTTGTAACAACAAATTGATTCTCATGATAAATATCTTAATAATGACATTTAAGGTGTTACTTAATAAAAAGATATGACTACTATATTTGAAATAATAAGTTTAAAATCAAATTTTAAACTAATTTATTTCTAACATAATATATATTAAATTATATTTTATAATTTAATATCTACATACTTTTTAGAAAATAAAGAGATTATCTCATAATTTTTTGTATTGGGAAAACTTTATATTAAAATTAATATAAAGTTTCAAGTGTGACATTAATTATTAATCATATTAATAATTATAATACATGTGAGTTTATAAATGAACTATATAATTATATTTAGTTTGTTACAGTATATCAAGCTAGCACGGGGACCAAATGTACCTACAGCTCTGAGCTCCAATAATCTCGCAATATTAATTAAAATCTTAATTAAATATTATGAATTATTAAATTCTGGTTATTCCACTAAAAACCCAAAGTTGTACTCTCGTTGCCGTAGATAAATAATATAAGTCGAACTACGTCGGTGTTCATCAATATAGTCATTACATAAGGATTGGTCTTTTATGACTATCTCATAATTAGAGCCGGGTTATAATGTCTGTCATACCCCTCTAATTATTTTTACCTTAAGTATCATTAACTTTCTAATGAACTATTTAGTCATAACCATTATAAATATTAATCTTTCTATTCGTAATAGAAAGACTTGAGCGCTTTAATCGTTCAAGTATCGAATCAACCCTTAAGGAAAATACTTATCTACTTCTCGCAAGAAGGAGTGAACTTCATATCTATGTAAAATGTATACAGCTACACATCATACCATGTCCCCAAAGTACGTAGCTATTGTAAATCAAATTACATAGCTTATCATACAAGAGTTCGCAATACACTCAGGATTCAGATCAATTCATATATGATCATCTAGTAAATTGAAATGAATTTATTTATTTAACGGATATTATAAGAAATTCATTTATATATGGGTCCAGTCCTTATTTGCTTCCATTCTCATGTCACCACATGGACAATCTTGGATCAAGGTCGCCATACAATTATATAATGGACTGTAGCTATAGATAAACCACAAACAAAGTACCTTCTTTGTTTGTTCTCCATGGATTATTTTAGATTAATAACTTCAGACTTAAATCCTCTTGTGTACACTCATACACTAAGTCTAAATGCACATGAGTAATCAAGGGTAAACAAGATAATTTACAATATGCGATTTAAATCAAACATTTGATAAATGAATAATATATCTTTTATTTCATAACAAATAATTATGTTTACATTACATGAAGCTCTATGGCATATATCTCAATAATCTCGCACTTGTACTATAGCAAATGAGACATGTCGCGTAATCCTAGACCCTCTAGATGACCTTCAAATACTTTAGCCGACAAGACCTTTGTAAACGGATCAGTCAGGTTTTCTGCGGATGTAATCTTCGTGACAAAAATATATTATATCTGCACTATCTCATTGATGAGATGATATTTTCTCTCTATATGTTTTCCTCTTTTGTGGCTTCGTGATTCTTTGGAATTCGCCACTGCACTACTATTATCGCAATGAAGTGTGAGTGGTTTATCCATATCTGGAACAATTATCAGATCTCCCAAGAATTTATGGAGTCAGACTGATTCCTTAGTTGTTTCGCAAGCTGCTACATACTCAGCCTCCGTGGTGGAGTCAGCAATACAAGATTGTTTTATGCTCCTCCACACAATGGCCTCATCACATAGGGTAAACACTGATCCAGATGTTGATTTCCTATAATCGACATTCATATGAAATTCAGAGTCTGTATATCCCTGAGCGGTGAAATCACTCACGTTACGCAAACGCATGTATCGCTCAAGTAGTATAAAATGTATCGATCCCACGAGGACTTAATACCTTAGCTATCAATTTATGAAGTTAAATGTTTACAAGTACCTAATAGATTGGTTTGTTGATTGGATGGTGATTTTAAACTTAAATACAAGTAATTAAAACAGTGCGAAAATGAATTAAAGGTAAAATCAATATTATGAAACTATCTAGGGTTGTGAATTCTTCCAATATCTTTTAAAGATGAAGTGGTTATCTGATGTTTGTGCAATATATTGGTTTATTAACCTGGAATACGAAAATATGCAAAAGCCTATGTCGATGGTCAGATGTAAATACTCAGTTTAACCCAATTAATCATATGTCTATATTAACCAAGTTACCCAAATTCATTAAGATTAAGTTTCAATTGTGGCTACCCCCGCCCGACAGGTATATGTCTATCCTGGAAGAAAATCTATTAAGGGGTATCTAATCCTTAAGGGAGATCGTGAGCTATTAAGTCTAAGGCTGAAACCTAAAATCTCTTTGTCAAGTTCATTTTAAGTTTACCACATCAATCTTATTAATAATCAGTTAACAAGAAGCATTAAGCTTAAGACTTAATAAGTAAACTTTTATATTACCCAAGACACACAAAAAAAAAACCCTTATAAATCGGTGAAATTGGAATTCATCACAACCCCATATATGATATTTAGTTACCACACATACTAAAACTAGTAAAAGCTTAGATAAATTAAATGACATAAAGTAAAGCTTGGAAATTAAAAAGGTAAATTAAGCAATAAAGAAAATGATGGGGTTAGAGGATCCATTTTTATTATTTATAATTTAGATATCTCATTTATTATAATATATAAACTTTGCATGACATTACCAACCGACCATATAGGCGGTATCCTGATTAAGTTAGATTTATTATTAATTCCAACCGACCATGAAGGCATTATCCAATTTAGTCAGGTTAAAATCAATTTAATTAAGTCCAACCGACCATAAAGGTGGTATCCCATTAAGTCAGGTTTTAAATAGTTTATATATTATAATTAAGGGAGATTAATCTAAATATTAGTAATAAAAGCTTAACCTTTCACCCCAGCAGATGGGAGTTACCTCATCATACTGAAAAGTAAAAATAAAGACTGAAAAGTAAAGTAAAGAAAGAACTAATGCGTAAAATTAAAAAAAATTAAATACAGAAAGCTGTAAATAAACAAATAAGATACAATCTTCTTAGTATTCTTAAGGAAATATCCAGAAGAAAGTATATGGAATTTACAAATGAAATGGTTTGGTATTTATAGGTAAAATTTTGCCTTCACCAATTTCTCCACCAAACATAGCACTAAATGATAAGAAACCTACCTGGAAAAAAGCCAAGCAAACCCCTCTACGTATTCTAAGCCCCAAGAACCGAGAATCTTGATTTTGTAAGAACAAAATCCTTCCAAGATCAAGTCCAACCCTTGAGGAACCTTGTCCTTAAGAACTTTTCTTTATTTCTTTGGAGAATCTTGTACAGCGATACAGCGCCACAACGCTTTCCACACATTTATAAGCTTTTGTTCTGTAGAACCAATGAAGAATCCACTCCCTCAAGATGACACAAGTCAATTTGTTTTGTAAAAAAATATATTCTTAGTTAATTTCCAATTATAATGAATAATGCCCCTTTAAATAGGTGACTAACTCTAATTCTACCAAAATATAATAAAACCCTAGTAAAATAAACCCAATAACACATAAAATACTTTAAAATTTCGTGCATGTGCTTTGTAATATAATTAAAGTTCAGCCCAGCACTTAAACAACACATAACCTTAAAAAAATATAAAATATTAAAACTGTAGAGATATCTTGCGTCCTCATTTTAACCACGAAGACGTCCGAACTAGACTTTGATATAAGCTACAAAATTATAGAGCTACGAGTTCTCTTTCCAATACAACTTGAATCACCAAAATTGGACATCGGAAGAGAAATTTACGTCCAAAATACGAAGACTGCGCAAATCCCGCCACTACTAATGCACCAGTCGGAAATAAAGCCGAAAATAAATCAAGGCAGCCCATGCATGTCCAAAACCCATTTCATTCTTGATTTAGACATAATAAATACTTCATAAAAAGTCTCATGCATGGACCAAACTCCAGAACCCAAGGAATCTTCCAAATCCACCAAAATAGCCCAAATACAACAATCTGACCAAGCCATGCAATCAGCCACAACTTCAAGTTAACTTGGCCCAACAAACAACGCTCATTCTAGATCACATCATTCTTCCTCTCTTGAAAAGGATTCAACCTCGAATCCGAACCCGAGTCATAGATAAAAATGACAAGATCAATGTGACGAGAATCCTAGAATAAAATAAAATCACATAGAAAAAAATTGTTAAGGTGAGCGAAAGTCAATAAAGCCAGTGAATGACTTTTTGTCAATATTTTTCCACTCTGAATCTCTCCTTTGCTACTTTCATTCTTAACTCCACTTGCAACTGCAAAGAGATTCCCACCTGAATTCACAATTGAAACCTCATTTAAAACAAACTCAACATGCCCATGTCATTTTCTCAAACAATCAACACTCTCATCCACGATCTGATCACACTCTACATATTCGGCCGCATGCACTTTTTACACCTCATAACTCATGTTCTCACAACCAATATCAGATTGCTCCATATGATATTCACCATTAACAGTAATGTCAAGTACCTCATTGGCATCATGAACAACCAAATCATGATCACTAATGTTATCGCTCACATCAATATCATCACTATCATCAACACCATCAACCACCTCACTCTTATTTATTGAAAAATCAACATGTTTCATTTCATTACTCAAGGCTACACTCATATCCTTATTTACTTCACATTTTGCTAATGTCTTTTTCTCTATCAACTCTTGAAGCTCTCCTAATAACATTCCAAACTCAGCAATCACACTTTTCTTTTTAGCCCACTATTCTTCACTCCTCTGCATGTACAACTCTTCCTTATAGACCTCTTGTAGGGTTAAAGGAGCAAGCTTGATAATTTTTCCACCATACCTAAATTTGTACATATTCCTATCGATATCATAAACTACTTTATTGAATTTATACCAAGGCTTACCCAATAAAATATGTGTACGACATATAGGAACCATGTCACAAACTACTTGGTCAACATACTTACCAATTGCAAAATTTACCACAACCTGCTTATCAACCTCGAACTATGGTGCCATGTTTTCCTAGGTGGTGGGACATGTGGTGCATAATTCTGGGAATTTCAGAAATTCTGGTACACATGGGGAGGTTGTTGTGATGATTGTGCTTGGTTATCATTCCTCCAACTGAAGTTTGGGTGGTTTTTCCAACCAGAATTGTAGATTTGGGAGTATGGATTTGGATTTGGTCTGTTGAATGTGTTTATGGAACTGACTTGGTCATGGAGACTTTCTTGCAGGGCTGGCAAGGTTGGGCAAACTTGTGTGTCATGTTCATTTGAATTACATATTTGACATGTGACTTCCTGAACTGACTTAACATGATTATTCTTTTCTAATGCCTCAACTTTTCTAGCTAGAGATGCATACTTTGCAGACTGGTCATGATCTTCCCTAAGGTTAAACATACATTTACCAGATGGTTGTGGTTTGACAGACGACTCATAAGTGCCAATTGTGTCCCAGTGTTGTGCATTCTCTGCTATGTATTCTATGTAATATAGTGCTTCTTCGATACTTTTGTCCCTAAACTCACCATTACATATTATTTCCACTACTTGTCTACATTGGGGTGTTAACCCCTCGTAGAAATAGGCAACCAGCCTCCATGTTTCAAACCCGTGATGTGGACAAATATTCAACATTTCTTTAAATATCTCCCGACATTGGTAAAGTGTTTCCCCCGACTCTTGTGTGAAAGTAGTGATTCTTCTCTTAAAGGAGTTTGTCCTGTGAGGGGGAAAGAATATTTTTAAGAATTGTTCCTGTAAATCATCTCATGTTTTAATGGATCCCAACCTAAGGTTTTGCAGCCAAATTTTAGCTTTATCCTTTAAAGAAAAAGGAAAAAACATAAGTCGAATTATATTCATGCTGTAATTTTGATATGTGCAAGTATTACATACCTCTTCGAATTCCCTCAAGTGCTAATAAGGATTTTCTGATTCAAGACAGTGGGATGTGGGTAAAAGTTGGATGATACCTGGTTTGAAGTTGAAACGTGATGCATTTGGGGGAAAAACAATGCAAGATGGTGATCTCAACCTGGTAGGATTCATGAATTCTCTGAGTGTCATTGGATGATTAAGATCGTCATGCTGAGACTCGTTTTCTTCCCGATCAACTGGATTTTCAATTCGGGCAGGTGGATTGGCCATTCTGACTAAGGATGAAAGTGATGGAGAATCTCTGTTTAATCTTCTGCTGGATGATGGAGACCAATGTCTCATCTCATGCAACCTAAACAAAAATAAATACAATATTTAGAAAAAGAAAAATGATAAACAGGGAAAAAAATAAAAATTAAACTTAAAAGAAAATAAAAATAAAACTAATGTAGAGAAAATATCTACAAAAAAAAGAAAAACAAAAATAATTATAATTATTATCCTATCTACTAAATTATATTCCTCAGCAACGCCGCCAAAAACTTGACACGCTCTAAAAGTGGTTCTTTACTCCAAAGTATAAGAGCGTCAAAGTAATAAAATAACCCGTAAGTCCAAGGTCAATCCATAGGGAATAGATTTTTAGTATGATAAAATAATAATTATAGCGAAATGAAAAAAATTGATTTGTTTGAAGTTGCTTGGAGAATTTGAATTAAATGACAATAATAAAATAAAATGATGGGGTTATGTGATTCATTTTTAATATTTTATATTTAGAAATCTCACTTTTTATAATATATAAATGATCATTATAACCCAATTAATTTACTTTCAGAATTAACTATGTCAAAACATATAAAACCGACCATAAAGGCGATAGTCATTTCTGTCGATAACTAGTCCTGTCAAGGTACTAAATATGCCAAAAACATAAAATCAGCCATAAAGACGGTGATACTGTTCGTCTATAACAAGTCCAGTTAGGTACTAACTTATGTCGAAATCGTATAAAACCAGCCATATATGAGGTAGAACAGTTTGTCAATAATTAGTCCAGATCTCAATTAATTATTATTCATTGTTATTTATATATTATAATATAAGTGAGATTAATCTAAACTTTAAATGATAAAAGTTTCACTCATTCCCCCAGTAGAAAGAAATTAGCTACTCATACTGTAATTAAAAACACACAAAACTTTATTACTAAAACTAAAAGACATTAAAATAATTTAAACAAACAAGATACAATCTTCAATTCCTTAAAAGAAATCAAAGAAAATAGGAAATGGAAAATGAAATAATGGCTTTTATTTATAGGCAAACATAAAGGCTTCCATTAATTTCTCCACCAAACACTGCATGTTTTGTGGAGAAATTGACAAATGTTATTAATTTTTTTTTTAAGATTTGATATTTAACACTCTTTGGATTCTTCGTCAATTTCGGTCTTGAATACTTCATATTTCGAAACTATTATGAACATCTTGTAGATCTTTGAGTCGTCTTTCATCTGGAACCTGAATCACCTCAATCTGATATCGGAACTGCGAGGAATTTATCGAATGTCCGAAAAATTATTTCATGAGCATGTACATACTTGAACATGATTTACATCATGTATTATATCATCCATAACTTAGTAGTCGTCGAGATTATTAGGGTGTTACATCTATTTATAGTAGATGGCTCAACACCCTTCCTCTTCACAAATCATGCAATTTGTAAAGTTGCAAATTGTATGATTTGTGGGAAATAACAATCCACTGAAAGGTGGATGTCATTTCTCACCTTTCATATATATATATATATATATATATATATATATATATATGTTGATGGTGTTTTCAGGTTCTATGTTATTTAAGGAGTACGGTAGAGGTAAAAAGGGTAATTCCCTTCTCGGTAGAAATCATTAAATGTCGACCCGACCACTAAGAGCCAAACAGTAAGTGACCGAGCACTTTATGATCGGTAACCGAGTACTTGAGTTCGGATGACCATGCAATTATCAGATCGACAGAAGCATTCTCAGTTCAAATGACCATCATGACCGACCTCATGAAGACCGAGCATGTGGCAAGACATGCTTCGGAAGATAAGATACCTTATTTTTACGGATAAGATGACAAGTTATCCTACCTTCATGGGGTAAACTGATAAGTCAGTGTCCTAGTAGGATAAAAGGAGTGAAGGTAGTTTTTGACTAGGAATCCTTATGGGAAAGAGAAATTGTTTCAACTAGGAAATTCTTGTAGGAGAAGGAATCTGATTTCTACACTATTATAAATAGAAGGGTAGAGTGTGCGTAAGAGGAGAATCAATATGAGAGTGGAGATCAGAATCAAGATCATAATCATTATTGTGAGACTTGTAAACAAAAGAGAGATCAGAGAAGCATATCTCAGCAATAAAAGCGTTATTCAGTTTGTGCCCGTGGACGTAGGTGGGATCTGATCCGCCGAACCACGTTAAATCTCCTTGTTGATTGGTGTATTTATCTGTCTTTTGCTAAATTTGCTTTTGGTTCCCCCTTTAACCGAACAAATTCACTATTGAGGGAGGATTGTCTCGGGAGTAATATTCTCATATTTCCCTGAGACCAAAATCAGTCGTCAACAGTTGGCGCCGTCTGTGGGGACCTCAACAAAAAGCAGCTCGCGTAGTAAGACGATGGCAGAAGATGGAAATCACCGGTCGTCAGGGATTTCACCAGATAGTTCGAGAAATCCAAGATAAAGGTCTGTTGGCCGAGCCTAATTTGAGGAGGTTCCCGATTGAGGAGGGAAATAGTAGGGCTTACTGTATCTACCATAACGTAAGGGGACATGCCACGAATGGGTGCAGAGACCTGCGGGAGCAGGTGGAAGACTTGGTGAAAGAAGGTTATCTCAGTGTGTACATAGACCATTCGGTTTTTGAGGTCGACCAAAGTTGATAGCGGAAGTCATCCGGTCGGATGCGTGGAATGCTGAGATGCAGAGAGGATGTATTAAGAAGAGCATTGCTTGTAGTGACCCTTGTAGAGTTGCAAGAAAGGCAACAGATCCCAAAAATGTGAGTAAGACCTCTTCTATCTTAGGCTGACATTTGATTATGCTTGTTTGTTATGGCCCACACAATGGTTTTGATATTTGTTTTACGGCTCGAGTCTGCTCTTGTATCGCCGAGTCCGTTTTGTTGATATATGTTTTACGGCTCGGGTCTGCTCTTGTACCGCCAAGACCGATGTCTCTTTCCGGCTCGGGTCTGCTCTTGTACCGCTGAGACCGATGTCTATTTCCGGCTCGGGTCTGTTCTTGTACCGCTGAGATCGATATTTCTTTCCGGCTCGGGTTTGCTTTTGTACCGCCGAGACCGATGTCTCTTTCCGGCTCGGGTATGCTCTTGTACCACCGAGACCGATGTATCTTTCCGGCTCGGGTCTGCTCTTGTACCGCTGAGATCGATGTTTCTTTCCGGCTCGGGTCTACTCTTGTACCGCCGAGACCGATGTTTCTTTCCGACTCGGGTTTGCTCTTGTACCGCCGAGATCGATGTTTGTTTCGGCTCGGGGCTGGATTTCGTTCCGCCGAGGCCACTTGTTTATTCGACTCGGGGCTGGATTTTGTTCCGCCGATGCGACTTGTTTATTCAGCTCGGGGCTGGATTTCATTTCGCCAATTCCACTTATTTATTCGGCTCAGGGCTGGATTTCATTCCGCCGAGGCCACTTGTTTATTCGGCTCGGGGCTGGATTTCGTTCCGCCGAGACCACTTGTTTATTCGGCACGAGGCTGGATTTCGTTCCGCCGAGACCGCTTGGTTATTCGGCTCGGGGCTGGATTTCGTTCCACTGAGGAGGCCATTATGGTTTCTCTCAGCTCGGGGTCGGGTTACGTCCCACCGAGTCTGTCTCTTTGGACTGGGGACGTAACATTCCCCCGGAGCCAAGTGTTTTCTCTCAGCTCGGGGTCGGGTTACGTCCCACCGAGTCTGTCTCTTTGGATTGGGGACGTAACATTCCCCCAGAACCAAGTCTTTCTTCAGCTCGGGGTCGGGATACGTCCCACCGAGAGACTTATCATCGGCATGGGATCGGAGTATCTCCTCCATGGTCGGCCCTCTATTGGTCTAGGGAAGTGACATTCCCCCAGAGCCAAATGTTCTTCTCAGCTCGGGGTCAGGTTACGTCCCACCGAGTCGATCGTCATCAACATAAGGGCAAAGCATTTTCTCCACGGGTAGATATCGGGATCCTCGTTGACTGAGCACATGAAGGTGGCATGAAGGACCATATTTGCAGCTAAGGCATTTTTCTCTGCAGTTCCTGGAGTGACCACTGACGGATTCCTCGACACACCATCTTTTTTTATAGTTCCCGGCATTAACTCGCAAACTCGTTGTTACCGAGAACTAGAGGACAGATGTTGATGGTGTTTTCAGGTCCTATGTTATTTAAGGAGTACGGTAGAGGTAAAAATGGCAATTCCCTTCTCGGTCGAAATCATTAAATGTCGACCCGACCACTAAGAGCCAAACAGTAAGTGACCGAGCACTTTATGATCGGTAACCGAGCACTTTATGATTGGTAACCGAGCAATTATCAGATCGGTAGAAGCATTCTCAGTTTAAATGACCATTATGACCGACCTCATGAAGACCGAGCATGTGGCAAGACATGCTTCGGAAGATAAGATACCCTATTTTTACGGATAAGATGACAAGTTATCCTACCTTCATGGGGTAAACTGATAAGTCACTGTCCTAGTAGGATAAAGGGAGTGAAGGTAGTTTTTGATTAGGAATCCTTATGGGAAAGGGAAATTGTTTCAACTAGGAAATTCTTGTAGGAGAAGGAATCTGATTTCTACACTATTATAAATAGAAGGGTAGAGTGTGCGTAAGAGGAGAATCAATATGAGAGTGGAGATCAGAATCAAGATCAGAATCATTATTGTGAGACTTGTAAACAAAAGAGAGATCAGAGAAGCATATCTCAGCAATAAAAGCGTTATTCAGTTTGTGCCCGTGGACGTAGGTGGGATCTGATCCGCCGAACCACGTTAAATCTCCTTGTTGATTGGTGTATTTATCTGTCTTTTGCTAAATTTGCTTTTGGTTCCCCCTTTAACCGAACAAATTCACTATTGAGGGATGATTGTCTCGGGAGTAATATTCTCATATTGCCCTGAGACCAAAATCAGCCGTCAACAATATATATATATATATATATATATTTTTTTTTTTTTGTTTTTTTTGTTTTTTCATGCTTTTGTCTTTAAATATTACATATAACATACTTTCAAATTTTCATCAATTTCGCTCTTGAAAACGTCAGAACTAGAAAATCTTATAAACATCAAAGTTGTAGATAATTGGATCTTCTTTCATCTGAAATTAAAATCGCCTCAATCCGATATCGGAGTAAAAAGTTATGGCCAAAATACGAAAATTGCACAGGGTTGGAATTTCCAAATTTGTACACTGTTAGAACGCTATTTTAAGTTTCTAGCCTCCAAAATCCAAATGTCAAGTATATTTTTTTAGTTATGCATCCAAAGTATTATTTCACGTACATAAGAAATAAAAATCACAATAAAATATAATTATAATTATTATTTAAGAAATGTGCTAAATTAAAGGGATTAATGATATTATAGGTGTAAAATGATTAGTTCCTCATTTATTAAGTATACACTTTTTAATACTCATCAGCATCACAAGTCAGATAATTTTTAAAAGTTCAAAGAGTATCGTGCTGAGGTTGAGAATCAATTAGGTAAAATGATCAAAACTCTACGATCAGATCGTGGAGGAGAATTATTTGATAGTAATTTCGAGGAATTCTTGGTTAAGCATGAGATAGTATCCCAGCTCACAGCACCTGAAACACCACATCAGAATGGTGTTGCAGAGAGGAGAAATCAGACCTTATTAGACATGATAAGATCTATGTCTAGTTACAGTTCACTACCTAGTTCATTATAAGGATATGCATTACAAACATCAATGTATATCCTTAATGTAGTTCCAACTAAGTATGTTCCTAATACTCTCTTATAGTTGTGGAGTGGTCGTAAAACTAATTATGATATTTCCTCATATATTGGTGTCCAACACATGTGCTGAAGAATAAGACTACAAAGTTTGAGCCACGTTCTCAGGTGTGCCTATTTATAGGCTATCTTAAGGAGACTAGGGATAAGTTCTTTTATAGTCCGGAAGATAATAACGTGTTTGTATCGACAAACGCTATGTTTCTTGAGAAGGACTATATGAGGGAGTTCAAACCTCGAAGTAAAGTGTTACTCGATGAGTTACTTGTTGGTTCGACCATCACACCATCGTCAACAACAGTTGACAGAACATAACACATTGGACACCTGAGCGTCAGATGCAAGTATGTCAGAATGATCTACCAAGTAGACGCAATGAAAGGGTTGTACGACAACCTGATCTCTATCTAGGAGTTGAAGAGGCACAAATTGTCGCATCCAGAGATGGTGTAGATGATTAATTGACCTATCGTAGTGCAATAGATGCTTATGATAAAGAGGAATGGCTGATGAGTGGTAAAACTATCACTATTTCCCACTCATTTAACTTAATATTTTGTATAGTTTCTTGAGTTTTGTGAATATTTTGATGTGTTTTGTGTTATTTTGTAGATAAATAAAGTTTCAGGACATTCTGGAGGTGATTTGGAGCAAAATTGTGAAATTTGGTGAAATTTGGCAAAAATGGTATTTTGGTAATTTTGGGCGTCTCGACACCGAAACCCTTGGCATCCCGACCTCTAATGTGCACCGGAGACTGCTAATATGCGCCAGGTCAACAAGTCAAAGTTGCCAAGTTTGACTTTGCTAACGTGCAACCATGCCACGTGTCATCATCACAAGCAATCTGCTAACGTGCACTGCATGCCACGTGTCAAAAAATCAACGAGCCGTTTTTTTTAAGCCACCATGCCACGTGTCGAAAATCAGTGATCCAAAAAAAAAAATAAATAATAATAAAATAATAAAAAAATAAGAAAAATAAAATAAAGAATTGGATTTTTTTTGCTTATAAATTGAGTTTGATTTCTTAAGTTTCAAATGTACCTCATCCTCTGAAATCCTTATAAATAAATTGAGAGTTCTCTTCTTTAGTTTCTTTTATTCAGTTTTATTTACGTTTGTAGTAGTAATTCTCTTCTATAAATAATAGTTTTCATTCATCCATGAGGAGCTAACTTCTCCATGCTGAGGTAAAAAGATAATTCTTTTACTTTTGCTATTTAGATTAATCTCCCTTAAAATATAATATATAAACTATTTAAAACCTGAATTAATAAAGGATACCGCCATTCCGGACGGTTGGTTATTCAATTTAAATTGGTTAAACCTGACTTAATGAGGATACCGCCATACTGGACGGTTGGTTTAAGTTTATATTTCTGTTTCGCCTTTTGGCAGGTATATTTGAATTTGACTTAATCAGGATATCGCCATTCCGGACGGTTGATTTAAAATATCACAAGATTATATATATTATTTTATGGGATATATCTAAATAGTGAATAGTAGAAGTTAATTCATTTTACCTTAGCATTTCTTTTTATTACTTTTCAGTAATATCATTTTATGTCTTTTAAGTTTATATCAGCTTTAGCTATGTGTTGTAACTAAATTAAATATCTAGGGTTGTGATAAAATCTAATATCACCGATTTTAAAAAGGGTTAGATTATAGTTTGGGTAATTAAAGAGTTATTTGTTGAGTCATAATCTTAATGCCTTTTTATTAACTGATCACTAATAAAATTGAATAGAAAACCTAAAATGAACTAGACATAGGGACTTTAAGTTAAAGACCTTCTACTCAACAACCCACGATCTTCTTTAAGGATAGATAAACCTTTAATAGATTTCCTTACAGGATATGAATATACCTGTTGGGCGGGGGTAATCATAATTGGAATTCAAACTTAATGAATCTAGGTAATTGGTTGACATAGACATATGATTCAATTGAATTAAACTAGGTATTTGTAAATGACCATCGGAAGAGGCTTTTACATAATTTAATATTCCAGATTAATAAATCAATATTTACCAAACTATGATTTAACTATTCATCTTTTAATTAATATTGGAAGAATTCACAACCCTATATAGTTTTAATTCTCATTAATCTACTCTCAATTTCTTTTACTTGTTTTAAATTTAGAATCATCATTATCTTTTCAAACAACTTGTTAGATATTAGTAATCACTTGACCTCATAAAATTAATAGAATAGATATTAAGTCCTCGTGGGATCGATATTTTTTATACTACTTGAACGATACGTGCGCTTGCGTTATACGTGTGTGATTACGCCGGTCAAGTTTTTGGCGCCGTTGCCGGGGACTTCTTTATCTTTTACTATTAGTTTAGGGGTTAGATACGTTACTTGTATCTAATTTTCTTTTTACTTATTGTTTTCATTTTATTGTGTTTCAGGTCATCAGATTCTTAATGAGACGAACCAGAAGCTTTGAACTACGAATGTTTGACCCAGAAATTGAAAAAACCATCAGACAATTGAGAAGGGAAAGGAGACAAGGCCAAGAAGCAATTGTTAACATGGAACCTGAACCTTTGGAGATTGCACCACCAATTCCCATCCGAGACAGAACCATTCCGGTGGTTGTTGGCTTCATTTCATGTATTGTACTTCCTCATTTACCAGCGAATGCAGGTGACATCAAAACTTGCATTCAGATGATTCAGCAATCAGTGCAATTTGAGGGAAAAGCAACTGAAGATCCTAATACCCACATCAGCAACTTCCTGGAAGTTTGCGGCACTTTCAATTACAACCGAGAAGCTAAAGAAGCAATGAGACTGCGTGTTTTTCCATACTCCTGAAGGACAGAGCTAAAGCTTGGTTACATTCACTTCCAGCAGTCTCTATCAGAACTTGGAACACTTTAGCCACCAAATTTCTTGCAGGGTACTTTCCACCAGCCAGAACTGGAAAACTGAGGAATGACATTACATCCTTTGTACAACAAGAATCAGAAACTCTCTACGAAGCTTGGGAAATGTACAAAGATTTGCTCCGGAAATGTCCTCACTATGAGATTCCAAAATGGCTTCAAGTCCAAACATTCTATAATGGACTTTCTGGAATAATGAGAACCACAATTGATGCTGCTGCTGGAGGAGCATTGATGGCAAAAGGAGAAGATCAAGCTTGGGACCTAATCGAAGAAATGACCAACAACAATTCCTTGTGGCCAACAGAAAGAAGCATGATTCAACGAATTGCTGGAATTTATGAGGTTGGAGCCAATTCAGCAGTCAGTACCAAACTAGATCAAATATGCAAATTCATGGAGACTCTCGGTATGCAAAGAAACATTGGAACCACAAATTCACCATATGGAGAAGCATCAGAACAAAATCAACATGAAGAAACGGTGAATTATGTCAACAATTTTAATAGACATGGGAACAATCCATATTCCAACACCTACAATCCAGGGTGGAGGAATCATCCCAATTTCTCATGGAGCAACAATTCAGGGCAAAAGAACTATCCACCACCTGGATTCCAGCAACAGAAAAAAAAGCCAAGAGTTTGAAAAAGACCAAAAAATGAAAGATTGGCTTGCAGAGATGTTCAAAAAGCAACAAGCAGCATATGATGCTATGTTTCAAAACCAATTTGCTTCCATCAAAGCACGGAAGAATCAAATTGGACAACTAGCCAATGCTCAGAGTTACAGACCACCAGGAAATCTTCCCAGCAATACAGAACCAAATCCGAGGAACCGAGGGAATGAGCAATGTCAAGCCATCACCTTGAAAAGTGGTACTGAAATCAACAAAGATGTTGGAATCAAGGCAACCGTTGAAGATATTCCAAAAGAAGCAAAGAAACAGATGGAGGAAAAATAAATAAATGAAAAAGAAGCAAAGGAAAAGGAACATATCACTTCACCTCCATCTTTTCCTCAGCTTCTTCAGAAAAGCAAACTGGACAAGCAGTTTGCTCGATTCTTGGAGGTTTTCAAAAAACTGCACATCAACATCCCTTTTGCAGAAGCTTTGGAACAAATGCCCAGTTATACTAAATTCATGAAAGACATTCTTTCACGAAAACAGAGATTGGGAGATTATGAGACAGTAGCATTATCAGAAGAATGCAGCGCCATCATTTAGAGAAAATTTCCCCCCAAGTTGAAGGATCCTGGAAGTGGAAGTTTCACCATTCCTTGCATCATAGGAGAACATAACTTTGGTAAGGCTTTATGTGATTTAGGTGCAAGTGTTAATTTAATGTCTTTTTCCATTTACATGAAACTGCAAATTGGAGAAGCAATGCCTACCTCAGTTTCACTACAACTTGCTGATAGAACGCTCGCATTTCCAATAGGAGTTGTTGAAGATGTGCTGGTTAAAGTTGATAAACTCATTCTCCCAGCAGACTTCATTATCCTTGACATAGATGAAGACAAAGATGTGCCAATCATCCTTGGGAGACCATTCTTAGCAACAGGTCGAACAGTGATTGATGTACAAAAATGAGAACTGACCATGAAAGTTCATGACCAAGAAGTTACCTTCAATGTTTTCAAAGCCATGAAATTCCCAAGTGAAGAAAAAGAGGAAGAATGTTTCAGAATTGATGTTGTTGATAGTATCATTCATGATACTGATACAGTTCCTACGGACAAACTTGAAGCTTGCATCACCAACATGACTGAAACTGAGTTAGATGCTAAAATTCTGGAATGTATCAACTATCTTGACAAGCTATTTCGTTTCAAAGTGACACAACCAATTGAAAGTTTGGAACTACCAAAGAAAGACCGGATCAAGCCTTCGATTGAAGAACCACCACAGTTGGAGTTGAAGTTACTTCCGAGTCATCTCAAGTATGCATTTCTTGGAAAATCTTCTGAATTACCTGTTATTATTTCATATTCGCTAACATTGGAGCATGAAGAAAAATTATTGAGAGTGTTACGAGAGCACAAGAAAGCCATTGGCTGGACTATAACAGACATTCGAGGCATTAGTCCATCATTCTGCATGCACAAGATCCTGATGAACGATGAGTACAAACCCACAGTAGAACATCAATGGAGACACAATCCAATCATGAAGGAAGTTGTGAAGAAAGAAATCATCAAATGGTTGGATGCCGGCATCATTTACCCCATCTCAGACAGCAGTTGGGTGAGTCTTATGCAATGTGTGCCAAAGAAATGAGGAATTATTGTGGTTACCAATGAAAAGAATGAGTTGATCCCAACAAGAACGGTGACTGGATGAAAAGTATGTATGGACTACAGGAAGCTGAACAAAGCCACGAGGAATGATCATTTTCCGCTGTCATTCATTGATCAGATGCTGGCACAATTGGCGGGACATGAGTTCTATTGCTTTCTGGATGGATATTCAGGGTACAATCAGATTGATATCGCCCCAGAATATCAGGAGAAAACCACATTTACATGTCCCTATGGTACTTTTGCTTTCCGCAGGATGCCATTTGGATTATGTAATGCCCATTGCCACATTTCAGCGTTGCATGATGGCCATCTTCTCAGACATGCTGGAGCAGAGTATGGAGGTTTCCATGGATGATTTTTCTGTGTTTGGTGATTCTTTTGATCATTGTTTGCAAAATCTGGAACAGGTGTTACAAAGGTGTGAAGATACAAATCTGATACTCAACTGGGAGAAATGCCATTTTATGGTGCAAGAAGGCATAGTTCTTAGACACCGGATCTCAAAAAGGGAATCGAGGTAGACAAAGCAAAGATAGAGACAATTGAAAAATTACCTCCACCAACATCAGTCAAAGGATTTCGGAGTTTTCTTGGACATGCAGGTTTTTACTGGAGATTTATCAAAGGCTTTTCCAAAATTGCAAAACCTCTTTGCAATCTTCTAGAAAAGATGTGTCTTTCAACTTCACCAAAGAATGCTAGGAAGCTTTTGAGATCTTAAAACAGAAGCTGGTTTCTGCCCCCATCATAGTAGCACCAGATTGGACCATTCCATTTGAAGTAATGTGTGATGCTAGTGATTTTGCTGTAGGTGCAGTTTTGGACAACGCAAAGCAAAGATATTCCACACCATTTACTACTCCAGCAGAACTTTGAATGAAGCTCAACTCAACTACACAACCATTGAAAAGGAGTTGCTTGCAGTTGTGTTCACTTTTGACAAATTCCGCTCTTATCTGTTGGGTCCCAAATTGGTGGTCTACACAGATCATTCAGCAATCAAATACTTGATCACAAAGAAAGATGCCAAACCCAGATTGATCCGTTGGATACTTCTTCTGCAATAATTCGATGTGGAAATCAGAGTTTTTGTTGTCCCTTTTGAACCTAAATCTTGGGATCTCCAGTCAGTTAGGTTGGGTTTCCACAGTGACAATTCTTAAGTTATAGGCTTCAAGCCCATTCCCCTCGATGACTTCTCAACTTGCTCTCGAGGAAAACCTTTAGTTAGTGGATCCGCTAGGTTTTCCTTCGACTTAACATAACCGATCGATATTATGCCACTAGAGAAGTTGACGTATGATATTATGTCTCTGACGTATGTGTCGAGACTTACCATCATACATTGTCAACTCTGATGAGCTATCACAATGTATGTTAATCGCTGGCACCGGTTTGGGCTAACTAGGAATATCCTCCAGGAAGTTTCTAAGTCATTATGCTTATTCTGTTGTTTTGTCTAATGCTATGAACTCTGATTTCATAGTAGACCAGACAATACTTGTTTGCCTCGAGGATTTCATGACACGACTGCATTACCAAGTATGAAAACAAATCCACCAGTAGATTTGGAATCCACTGTATCTGATATCCAGTTAGCCTCGCTGTATCACTCTAGAACAACATGATATCTCTCGTAATGTAGCCCATATTTTGAAGTGTCTCTTAGATACCTCAAAACTCTTACTATGTCTTTCCAGTGGTTATGTCCTGGATTGCTCGTATATCTGCTAAGCCTATTCACAGCTTGAGCGATATCAAGTCGTGTGCAATTCATGAGATACATCAGACTTTTGATGATTCTCGAGTATTATAATTGTGATATGCTTGAGCCAGTGTTCTTTGATAGATGAAGAGTTAGGTTAGCTACTCCCAAATCTTTCATATCAAATTTGCTGGATAACACTTTCTTGGTAGACTGAATCAGTTCATGATTACTACCAATTATCAGCATATCGTCTACATAGAGACACACAATGACATATCATTTTTGAGTTGATTTAGTGTACACACATTTATCACACTAATTGGTTTTGAACCCAGTTGACAACATCATTTTGTCAAATTTCTCATGTCATTGTTTAGGTGCTTGTTTTAATCCATACAAGGATTTTACAAGTTTGCACACCTTCTGTTCTTGTCCAGGAACATTAAACCCTTCTGGTTGTTCCATGTAAATCTCTTCATCCAATTCAACATTCAAGAATGTCGTCTTTACATCCATTTGATGTATTTCAAGACCAAATATAGCTGTTTTGGCTATGTATTCTTATCGATGTGATACGAGTCACTGGTGAATAGGAGTCAATGTAATCAATGCCTTCTTTTTGTCTATAACCTTTTATGACAAGTCTTGTCTTGTACTTATCTATTGATCCATACGATTTCATCTTCCGTTTGAGTATCAATTTGTAGCCCAGTGGCTTACCACCTGGAGGAAGATCAACCAACTCCCAAGTATGGTTTTGTAGGATTGAATCAATCTTACTATTAATAGTCTCTTTCCACAGAGGTTCCTCCGGAGAAGACATAGCTTATTTATAGCTTTGAGGCTCATTTTCTAACAAGTATGTCAGAAATCTGGACCAAACGACTTAGACGTTCTAGCTCTTTTGCTACGTCTAGGCTCGATTGTCTCAATATTTACACGTTGATCTAATTTCTGGTCAATCTGATCACCGTCATTGACATTATCAATAGTTCTTTTGAGAGACTCTCTTCTTTGTCTTTCCTTACAAGGATATGTCTCTTCAAAAAATATCGCATTCCTTGACTCAATTATCATATCTGAATTGATGTCAGGAATCTCAGACTCGTGTACCAAGAATTGATACGCACTACTGTTGCGAGCATATCCGATGAATATACAATCAACAGTTGTGAGTCATATTCTAACCTTCTTAGGTTTAGGAACTATTACCTTGGCAATTGGCAAGACACCCCCGCATTTTCATATATTTATAGGAAGGTACATAACATTTCCACAACTCATATGATGTCTTGTCCAATCTTATGTGAGGAAGATTGTTCAGAACATAGTTCGCGTTAAGTAAGGCTTCCCCCACAAGTTCTGGAGTAAACCAGAACTTACAACATGGCGTTCATCATTTCCTTCAACGTTCAGTTTTTGCGCTCAGCAATCCCGTTTTATTGAGGAGAATATGAAGCAGTAGTTTCGTGAATAATTCTGTGCACAGAACAATATTCACTGAATGGTGAAACATATTCACCACCTATATCACTCCTGATTCTTTTTATTTTCTTGTCAAATTGATTTTTAACTTCGTTCTTATAGTGTATAAAGCTCTCAATAGCTTCAGCTTTGCTCCTCAGTAAATACACATAACATAATCTTATGTTATCATTGATAAAAGTGACAAAGTACTTTTTACCGCCTATTGTTTGCACAATATTCATGTCACACACGTCAGTGTGTACAAGTTCCAAGGGTTCAGAACTTCGTTCTATGATGTTTTATGTATTTTTGCTTCAATATATGCCTCACACCTATGTTGGCTATCAATGCAAATTTAGGTATAAGGTCCATGTTAATTAATTTACGCATCGTATCATAATTAACATGTCCTAACCTCTCATGCCATACATTTTGTGACTCAATAATATAAGCAGACAACTTTATTATTAGCATTGTGTCGATTGACAGTCATTACAATGAATTTGAAAAGGCCCTCAGCGAGGTATCATTTTCCTACATAGACATCATTTTTTGTCAATACAATCTTGTCAGAAACAAATACAAACCCGAGACCAAGTTCTTCTGAACATCTAAAACATGCAAACATTCTTCTATGTAAGCTCCATTCTGGATATCATCTTCAGAACCATTGTGCCTTGTCCAACCACTCTAGAGGTAGACGAATTTCCCATAGTCAGATGATCACCACTATCGACCTTCTGATACGAGGAAAATATTTTGCTATCAGCATAGATATGACGAGTAGCCCCAGTGTCTACCCATCATTCTCTCGGATTCCCAACCAAGTTGGCTTCAGTTACCACTGCTGAGAGGTTCATTTCTGAAATCTCATCAGTTAACTGCTCATCTTCAGCGACATAGGCCTCATTTTTCTTGCCATTGTCCTGAGACTTCTTGTTTCTGCAATCCTTTTTCATATGACCGCCCTTTCCACAGTTGTAGCACTTCCCCTAAACATTTTGTTCGCTTGGGAAGAATCAGCTCAACTGTTCTTTCTCTTCTTGCTACCTTTTACACCCTAAACGATGTTGGCCTTAGACTACATAGTCTTGTAGCTGGCCTTCTCGGACATCTTGTTGTCCTCTTCGATTCTCAATCGAACTCCAAGGTCTTCAAGGCTCATCTGCTTCTTTTTGTGTTTCTGATAGCTCCTGAAGTCATTCCATGATGGAGGCAACTTTTTAATAATAATGGCAACCTGAAACGTCTCACAGAGTTTCATACCTTCATCCAGTATTTCATGAATGATCAACTGCAGTTCACACAACTAAGACATTACTGTTCTTGAATCTACCATCTTGTAGTCCAGTAACATACCAACGATAAATTTCTTTTATCCGGCATCCTCAGTTTTATATTTCTTGTCGAGAGATTCCCAGAGAACCTTCGCAGAAATCATGTCTTGGTACACATTGTACATGGTATTGTCAAGTCCACCCAAAATGTAGTTCTAGCATAAAAAGTCGCCAGACGACCATGTCTCTTTCCGCAGTTGCTTGGCAATTTCCGATTCATCCTCTACAGGATCCGGAGGATCTTTGAGGTATTTAGCCAACTGCAAAGTTTTCAGGTAGAACAACATTTTGCTCTGCCACTGTTTAAAGTTTGCCCCACCAAACTTTTCTGGCTTTTCTCCATGGGAGATCGGTACTGTGATATTTCTGCTAGCCATATGTAACCGGAAAAACCAATTGGGGTCAATTAGTCTACAAAAGACAAATTGCACAACGATCAACAAATGATCTTGTTCAAAGTGATATAATAAGTAACCACTTGTTGTTCTATTGGGCGGTGGTTCCAATAAACACAAGTCCTTGAATTTCAACTAAAGATTCTTTAGAAAAATGAATAAACGAATATTCACAGAGGACGAGGGGGGTCCGGAGTAACCACTTAAATCCCTGACCACTTAGGCTCTTATCGTCTTTTTGACAGAATATTCTTTAAACACTTTTTCAATGGGATCTCTTAGCAATTCAAAACCAGTATTACACTTATGAATTACAATACAATATTCGATATGTGTAGATATATATATGTATGTGTCAATCAAGATTGGATGGAATTACTTGTGTATGATCACACCTTAAATTCTCAACCAATTATACAACACACAATTAGTTTACAACTTTATCACTATGTGTATGCTTGTGATAATTGAACAACCTAATAATAACTTAAATATATACTACCAAGATTATTGTGATTCAGTATATGATTAACTAAGTTAATATTATTAATACTTGATTTTATCTAAGTCTTTGCAGTTGATAACAATTCCAGGACTAATTCGTTAGTGTCACGTTCGTATCTACGTTCGAACGAGACTGTCCAGTGTGTGTACGTTCGTGTTGCGTTCGAGAACGCGTTCGAACGAAGTGTTCCGGAGAGTTCACGTTCGTGTAGCGTTTGATAACGCGTTCGAACGGAATGTTTCCAGAGAGTTCACGTTCGTATAGCGTTCGAGAACGCGTTCGAACGGAATAATCCCAGAGAGTTTGCGTTCGAGTTGCGTTTAGGACGTGTTTGAACGAACTAAGTCAGAAGGTCTACGTTCGATTTGCGTTTGAAGACGCGTTCGAATGTTCTTAGGCAGAAGGCTTGCGTTCGAGTTGCGTTTGAAGACGCGTTCGAACATTCTTATGAATTTTCAGATTTTAGCCTTCGCGTTCGTCGGGCGTTCGAACGCCCTACATATTTTTCATGCACATACTGTATTTTTTCCAGAAATTTTCTTAACTAAGCATGTGATTTACTATTTAACAACACTAGTTGATAAGTTCTTAAGATTGTGGTACATACAATGTCATTAAACAGAAAATTAACATGTAACCAAACAAATCAAACCAGAAAAATAGATCTAATATGCATAAACCCTAGAAAACCTTAAAACTTGAGAATAAGAAAAATCTTGTTACAGAGACGAAAAACAGTAGTCCGGATCGAGAAGATTCTATGTCCTTAAGAACTTATCAGCCTTGTTTCAGTGCTCTACGGATTTGTGGCCAATGTTCTCCCAGGATAACCCGGATTCCTCTTGTTCAAAGAGCACTCCTTAACAAGATCTCGAACTCGGAATATGGTGGTACTCTCTCAGACTCAAGAAGACAATATGAGACTCAAATCTTTGGATGAAAATCATATTTCTTCCTTGTGGGTAAAAAGGAACATAAAGCTTCCTTTTATAAGCATGGAAGGGTGCCTCAAAAGCACCCTTAGGGTTGGGGTGCAACCCTCCAAAGGGTTATACCCCTCATATGCACCCCTTAGAGCATATGATCATTTTACACACACTTGGAGGACATGTCCCCATGGGGTACCATCCAAAGGATATGTCTCTCTGTGGGACACAGGAACTGGGCGACGTATGCTGTTCCGGGCTCGCGGCCTGGTCGGGAGTACGGAGTAGCCACGGGGGACTAAACCGGAGAATAATGGAGTCGCCACCCGGTGTGAACCGGGAAAATGAGATTTAAGGCCGCACTCACCCCTCGCAAGGGAAGACCTCAAACCGTTGGGTTTGGAATGGTCACTTACTTATGTCACTTGTAATGAAAGGATTTGTGTAATAATTTAATCAATCTTAAGTAACACTTATTTCCAAGAGTATCATGCTTCTAAATCCATATGCATAAAAATAAAACTTACACCTAAATTTGCATATATTTCACATCTAAGATTGCATGCTTGAAAGTACATCAAAGTAGCAACGAACATACAACTTCATTGGCATATTGTATTCATGGAAACACAAGCACACACTAACCACACAAGCACACATAAAGGCGAATCAAATAATGGCGAACACGTGATTTCATAGACATATCATAAACAAATAGCCATTACATGTCCATGCGTAAATAAAAGGGTCAACTAAGTACATAATGCAAAAAGACACTTAAGGATGCAATTAGGCATTAAAGTAAGCATGCTATGACGTGGTGCAAAAAAAGATAACTAATATGGACACAAACACACATGTGAGCACTTTTCCAAGTGGTACGTGGAATTGTATCCCAGGTACAGACCGCACTACCGTCCATTCGGAATCGGCTACGGAATTTATGTCTGGGTTTCCATCCGATATACCACAAGAAATAATACTCAATTGCTGTCATGACATGGATATATGAATTGTAATATGTTAAGCCAAGACTAAGGTAAATGATGCAACCAATGGAATAAACATGCTTTTCATTACGATGCGTACAAAGAAAATGAGGACTATATGAAACTTCGTATACCCGATTGAACACATTTTATATTCAACCGAATATACATCAACCGGCGCGGCAAAGCATCGTGGTAAAGGATTTTAACCCCACCAAATATGGGACCTTTAATCCGACTTACTAATCCCATGCGCTCGATTACATCATGCATATAAAGAATAAAGACAATAACATCAAACTTAGTATGCCCGATTGAACATATCTTACATTCAACCGAACACACATCAACCGGCGCGGCAAAGCATTGTGGTAAAGGGTTTTAACCCCTCCAAATAGGGGACCTTTAATCCGACTTACTAAGCCCATGCGCTCGATTGCATCATGCATATAAAGAATAAAGACAATAACATCAAACTTAGTATGCCCGATTGAACACATCTTATATTCAACCGAATATACATCAACCGGCGCGGCAAAGCATCGTGGTAAAGGATTTTAACCCCTCCAAATAGGGGACCTTTAATCCGACTTACTAAGCCCATGCGCTCGATTGCATCATGTATATAAAGAATAAAGACAATAACATCAAACTTAGTATGCCCGATTGAACATATCTTACATTCAACCGAACACACATCAACCGGCGCGGCAAAGCATTGTGGTAAAGGGTTTTAACCCCTCCAAATATGGGACCTTTAATCCGACTTACTAAGCCCATGCGCTCGATTGCATCATGCATACAAGGAATAAAGACAATAACATCAAACTTAGTATGCCCGATTGAACATATCTTACATTTAACCGAACACACATCAACGGCGCGGCAAAGCATTGTGGTAAAGGGTTTTAACCCCTCCAAATAGGGGACCTTTAATCCGACTTACTAAGCCCATGCGCTCGATTGCATCATGCATACAAATAACATGCAGAATTTAAATGACGAATAATAAATAAACCAAAGCAACATAAAAGAAAAGAAAGTGTCGTTTACTCAAGCGGTACGTGGAGTTGTATCCCGAGTACAGATCATACTACCGTCCATTCGGAATCGGCTATGAAATTTATGTCCGGGTTTCCATCCGATATACCGCGAGAGTTGACACATCTTTTATTTTATTCCAAGGCCACAACATACAATATTTCACAATTCATGCACTTTCTATCTATTCAAGGGCCACAACATGCTTCACTCAAAAATAATCATGTAAACGAAACTCAATAAATAATAAAAATACAACTGAAAACAAGTGTGAAAAATATCCTCAGGTCTAACCTTTTATGTCGCCTTTCGGACTCGCGTTTCACGGCCGTCGGAAGGGCTATCGCTCCGTAACTCTTCCGATTTACTGATTTAGCGTCTTAGCTCACTGTTTTGCTGTTCGGGCTGCTGTTTTTGCTCCATTTCGCTGCTGTTATTGTTGTATTTTCTGGTTACTGTTTTTGGTAATTATGGGACTGTTTTGCTTACTGTTTTTGGGTAGTTGAGGGTCGGTTTATAGGGCAGTTTTGGTGGCAGTTTATTCACTGTTTGGGGGACTGTTTTAAGAGATTTGGGTACTGTTTTACGTTGTTTCTTCACTGGTCATGTGGGGGGGCTGTAATCGTGACTTTTAGTGGGTGCAGTATGTGAGTTATATGAAGGGTGTTGATGGCTGCAGTGTGAAAGGGTTCGTGAGTTGGCTGGTCAGGTGCGTGTTTTTGGCGTGGAGTGAAGTGAAGGGGGGCGTGTAATTGTTGTTAACGTGATCAGAGGGGTTGTGTCGATTGGTGAAGCGGAGGACGCGTGTGGCTGAGGCTGCTAAGGGCGTGTGGAGGGTTATCAACGTGAGGCAGGGCTTTAGCGTGAGGATTTGGCTTATGGCATGTTGCGTGCAGGGTTCTTTGTTGTGAGTGTGTCTTATGGTTTCTATTATTTTTCTGTTTTTTTTTTGTCTGTGTCGTGTCTTGTGAATGAGAGAGGAGGATGGCTAGGGAAAGTGTTGTTTATATAGAGAATGACTAGGGTTTCACATTGTCTCACAAGGAAGGGATTTGATTTAGTGTTGAGCAAGGAAAGTCAAAGACTGAGGGGGGACAAATTTGGTTCAAATTAGGAATACAATATTTGATTGGTTTAGATTAGGCATTTAATTTGTTAGATTAGGAAGTCAATATTTTTAATTTGTTATGATTGATTTTAATTAGGCATATCATCTTTTTTAATTTAGTATGTAGTATATTTGATTTATCTAAGTTAGGCATGATTTTATTTTATGTTTTATTTAATTTGGTAAATGATTTAATTCTTTATTTATTTAATTTAATTAATATTTCATTTAGTTAATACTTAATTTAATTAATATTTGATTTAATTTGGGTGTGTATTAGGGTGAATGGGCGTGTGGGCCTTGGTTGGGCGTGTGGGGCCTTTGGTTGGTGGGTTTGGTTTGTGTGGGCTAGGTGTGTGGGCTTGCGGGGGTTTTAGGTCAAGGTTAAGGGGCTTGCGGGGATTTTGGGCCAAGGTTAGGTGATTTGTGAGTGTTTTAGGCCGGGAATAATTTTTTAAAAAGGACAGCCAACAAGTAACCCGAAGCTAAACCAGCGAACTTAATCCGATTATGAGTCAATTCTTGACTCCTCCCTTCTGACATCCATTTCCCGCGGCTTCCGCGACTTAAAAGGTAGTGCCTCCAACTGAGACTCATCATCGGGTTTCACATGCAAAAATACAATGCCTACACTCTCCTCCATCCAAACAAGTATATTTGAAGATTTGAAGAATTTCCAACAATAGATGACTGTAAAGGCTCCTCAGAAAGCCCCTAAGAGTTCCTAAACAAAGCCTTCACAACTCGTGTCAGATCCATCCATATACATGACAATTATTTATGCAAAAAATAAAAATAAAAAACAAAAAACAAAAAATAAAATCAACACAAATGTTAGAATACTACCACTACATGAGTGGATCCACGTCAAGATCCCCAAACAAAAAACAAACAGGGAGTGGAGATGAGCCATCATCCACTCCAAAAAAGAAAGAAGGCGAAGGAAAGAAGAGAAGAGGGAAAAGAGAGGAGAAAAGGAGATGGGGAATGGAGAGTTGGTTTCGAAATTCTAAACATTAACTGATTTAGAAAGTTATTTAATGGTTCAAAAAGTTGTTAATTATTGTAAGACAAATTTGGTTTAGAAAGTTGAGACAATTTTGGCATGAATGCTAATGAGTGGAGTTACACTAACATAATCAGGATATGTCTTGTTGATTATGTAATAAAAGTCGATGCATTTTTTTTTCTTTTTTGTTGTATACATACATGTATTATGAGCAAACAGAGACTCCTCGTCTTTGCCCTCATTTGTTTTGTTGAATCATTTGTTTGATTTTTGGTGGTTCAGAAAAGTTAATACAATATTTGGAGGCGCCTCCCTCACTGTACTTGCAGTCCCCATTTTTTGTTTTGTTTGAATACTTTATGTAACCTTTTATTGTAGTTTCACTAAAAAAAAAACCATGGTTGTGAAAATCGGACATGACCGGTCGAACACTGACCGGCCGGTTCGACCGGTCAAACCGAAAACTGATCTTGTATCCGGTCCAGTTAAGACACAAAAATCGTCCTATTTAAAAATCGTTAAAAACCGGATTGAACTAGCGAATCGATTGAAAACCGCTGAACCAGAAAAACCCATTTCTTTTATTTTTATTTTTTTAACTGTAATTGTAGAATTTTGAATGCTCAAAAAAGGAAAAAAAAAAAACTTTTGAAACCATAAAGTGTTCATTTGCCTCTCATTCCTTCGCAGCTTCTCCTATGCTCCTGCTCCCTTCGCGGCCTCTACTCGTGCTCCCTTCGCAGCTTCTTCGTCTCGCATCAGCTTCTTCGGGTTTACCTCTCTGCCCTCTGTCTCGTCGCATCAGAGGAGTCACATTTGTTAAGTAATTTTTAGATCTAATGTAAATCCAACTGACGTGTGTTGATGAAGCAGGTAGTTAGTATTCAGTATGAGTTCACTCATTCAAGTGAACCTACCGTCTAGACGGATTCCTTTCACAGTGCTTGTTGTATTTACATTCTCTTGATAGAAGATGCATGCTATGGATATTGGGGAAAGCCAGCGATTGAATATTCGTACTTTGTCCCTGATTTCTTCTTTGTAGCACTTTGTGATATAATCAAAATCCGCTTGCATTCATGTTTCCAAAATTTTACTGCAATAAAGTTTAGCCCCAAATTCAGGAAATTTAGTGGCCAAATTTATGACGTCAGTCAGTTCTACCGGTTTTTTCGAAACGGTTCAACCGATCGAATCAGTGACTCATTAAACCTTTTTGCTCACCGATTCGATCACCGATCCGGTTTTAAAAACATTGAAAAAAACAAAAACAAAAAACCTCGTATAGCATTGATATTACTTTTAATGGCAAAATTTGAAGAGTTTTAGGTTTGATATTCCATAAGATTAAATCACATATTTATATGTTTCCATCAAGCCACCATGCCAAATTCAGGCTCTCCTCCAATTCCAGAAATAGCATAGCAGCAGAAAATCATATGTTAACCCATTTATGGAGATCAAATTGACAAAATTCATTAAGAAGTTGACGGCAGCATCAACCATTATGGAAGATTGTTGAATTGTTTAATCATCAAAAAATTGTAATCATTTCAACTACAAAATCATTTGCGCAGAGGTCCTCTGAGTAATCACAAGAGCAATGAAAGAAAAAAAAGAGGTGAACACGATAACAGCACCTGGACTTCCGGAGGTTTAACCACAAAAGTTCAGTTTCTTCATCACCTTGGCATAAGCTGCAGGGACTAACGCAGGTTGTCTTAGTCTCCTCTTTGATTTTTTTGACTGCATTAAACACCGAAAATTTGTGAATTTCAAGTGCATCTCATTTTCAACTTCTGACTAAACACTTGAAGCTTGATCAAAATTTGAGTGTATTTAAGATTAAAATATGTGAATCTTCAATTAGAAGTAAAGCATAACTGTATTACAGTGATATAGAGAGAATAAATTATAAATATCCCAATTCAAAGGACAAGCTCAACCATGACATGAGATAAGAACACTTGATGACTGATGAGTTGATGTAGCTGAAAGGTCTCGCAAGTATATAGACATATATAACTGTCTATAAAAAAAATATTCCCTACTTTAACAAGTCTATCCTACAAAGCATTATCACACACAAAAACATATTCGGGTATCCTAATTTTTTTCAAAATAAAATATGTATCAACACACCCGTATCGTATCATTTTCAACTTACGTATTTGAATCCGTGCTTCTTAGCTCATGACTATCAATAAAAAAAAATTCTGAAAGAGAAATCTCTTTCTATACCCTCAACTTCAATAAACAACCCTAAAATAGAGAAAGTTTTCGTGTTTGAATGAGAAGAAAACACCTCAAGTGTTTTTATGATAAGAACCTTTGAAAAATTAAAAAAGTAAATGCAAAGGCACTAAAGCTGCTGCCTTTCCTCCCACGAGGCAAAGTTCTTTCTCTTTATGTTTGGATACAAACCAAGACAAACTAAATTATGAGCAGCACGCAGGCACTAGGACTACATGCAGACAATAGAATTAAATTCCATTCATCAAGTAAATAGGGGTGTCAAATTGATGCCAGCAGAGGCCAATAGGTTAGGCCAAAAAACATAGTACGTAGTGTCAAAAGTTTACTGAATGAAAAATAAACTATGTACAAAAGTCATTGTATCCAGGTAAACAAATCAGAAGGATTCGTTTCTAAATAACAATGTGTGGAGACTGACAGAACATCATGTAATGGCTCACTCTTCAGAGATACTTCAGAGGTAGAAGCACCAAGTTCAAAGAACTCAAACCAATTACATCAGTCGTCATGATTTGATTATAAGCAATGCCAAGTTTGTCTATGTTACACTTTGATGTGGACCAGTTATGGACAAGATCAGCCAAAACAACCCTGGGAGGGTAACAAAACCTATACAAAGATCTTCAGAAAGCAGTACTCAACCACCACATGCAAAGTTAAACCAAACTAAACAACATTATCTCAAAAACCCCTCCGATTTAGCTGAATGAAGAAAAAAGAGGTATCTTGGAACTCCTTAAGAGACCGAAGCCCAACTTGAAGCCAAAAGATGGACTCAATCCTATAACCCATCAATATTATACGATTGGTAACCAAACAGTCTAAACCGCAATCTCCATTCTACTTGTAATCCACATGATAGCTCCAAAATGAGGATAAAAGCTTTGCTAAGTACCCTCCAATGTAAAATTCAAAAACTCCTGCTTCTTAGCAAGCCTTAGCACATAAAGGATGCGAACACACCTTTCAAATCTAGTCACCACATAAAAAAAGACATACATAGCCATCATAATCTCAAAATTTCCTTAATTCAACAACAGCTAATAATGTTGAACTCTGACAGAACCATAGCATAACTATATCAGGCAGCTGCAGATAAGCAATAACTTTGGCTGCATAACACGTAGCCTTCGTCAGAGAGAAAAAAGTAATCAATGTGCTACCAATCCCTTTAAGACAACATTTTGCAGCTAAATCCACCCCTATTGTCGTTTGCTAAAAGCTATGGCTAAAAGCACATTAATACGTTATTAATAACAAATAAAGTAATATATGTACAATATCGAACATTTAAAATAAAATAAAAGGTATCAAATCTTTCAAATCTATAGAAAATGGAAGAAAAGCAGATACCTCGGAACCTTTTAGCAACCTCCGCCGATTAAAACTTAATGCATGGATATATTCTCATACGACTCACATTTGAACGAATGTTCTCTACTGCAGAGATAAAACTATTTATGGCTGGTAAGATTAGAATAAACAACCTCCCTAGTCCTTTATCAGTCCTTCACCACCGAGATTCAATAACCATCTACAAATTCATCTATTCCATATTGTTACAATTATAACAAATAGCAGAGCTCTCTGACTCAAATTAGAAACAAAACTAAGAATACTGCACTAAGACATTCACACATCCAAAGTGATATTAACACTTTCACGAACGTTTGGGTTGCCCAGTCCAAGTGGCTTGTGAGGCCTTGCAGTAGTCCGGGTCTTATTAAGTCTACAAATAGGAGCTTAGGGTTTCCTTGTCATACCTATACGGATATACTACATACACATGCATGTAAATAGATGTGCACATAAAATGACATGCTAAGAAGATAAAGGGTAATGGCAAAAATATGGACGTTGTGTACGTCAACGGATGAACTTATTTACTTTACAATCTCTGGCATATACAGATATACGAAGAATGATCACGTAAAATAAACACATGCAAAGGAAATTAACAAACAGCTAAAGCTAAAAACAACGAACATTTACTAGCATACAAATCAAGTTTCTTACCATTTCCTAGAGTAGTTAAGCAACAATAAGATTTTCTAGAATGAAGAATCATACCTTCAAGTGTGCATTGTGTCTTTTACCCTCATGCCAGCGACGCACTAGACCATCATTCATTGTCCTAAACCTGGACTTGTATGATCTGATCAATACAAATTCACATCATATCATCCATCAAACTAGATAATAGTATCACAAACAAAATGTAAACAATTAATCAACAACTAAAACAACATAAACCTACGAATATGACTTCATTTTAATTTTCTTGACTTTGGATGTAACTGGAGTCATTGGCTTCCTCCTCTTCTTCCTCTCCCTTGATGACACATGCCGTACTTGAACAAACTACACATTTAAAAAAAATAAAATAAAAATAACTAAATATCAAAATATAAAATACCCAGTATAAGAAACTTAATCCAAATCAAAAGACAAACAGGTGAATGTAAATTATTTCAAGATTCAAAATTTCGGGACCATTTAAGTTAATTAAAAAAAATGATTATCATGAACTTACAGAGAGAGGCAAGTGAGAAGAGTATAAAGAAGACGCCGCCAGTGAAGGTGAAGGATAAGAGCAACAACCGGTTATGTGTGAAGAAGACGATGAAGGGTAATTAAAAATTGGGCTAAGCCTCCATTTGCTCGAAGGCGCAGAATTTAAAGGTCGTTGAATCGGTGAAAGAGAATGGAGGAGGCGATGAGACGGCTTGAGAGATAAAGCGCGAAGCTTGTTGCAGAGTCTCTGCATTGGTAATGCTGCTCTTTGGGCATCCAAAAAAAAAATTGCGTTTGTAGAAGGAGACTCGTTAGGTTTCCTTGTTCTGGGATTTGGGGGTTTCTGCTTCCAGGCTTTACATTTTTTTTTTTTTAAAAAAAAAAAAAATCAGTCAAAGATAGTCAACGTTTAGAGTTAACGGGAAATCTAATGTGCGCTACTGATGTCTAATTTGAACAAAGTTCGGCGGTTTAGACGGTTCGGATTAAATTCGAAATTCTTATATAAAAATCGCCTACCAACTTGAAATTTATTGTTCGAGTTGAGGTGATCTAAAATCAATTTTAATTCTTCTTAAATACGTACAGCTCGGTTCAAATATGGTTGTGGTTTGAATCGAAAATTAGTGCACCCCTAATATGTAGGGTTGCAATAAGGATGTTTTGAAAGTGTGATTGTTGGTTGATGATTATCAAAATACCAAGGAGTAAATTGAATTTTACTGAATTTAAGGCTGATCATGGGTGGTAGGTTTCAAGTCAAACTCAAGTGAAACCGATATCTATCGTATAAAAATTTTGTTACTAAAAATGAAACTGAAACTTATTATATATTACAAATAAATTATATGTTGTTGATTTGGAATTGTTTCCAACCGATTTCAAAGTATCGAGTATTAAATAATTTAATTAAGACTAAACAATTAACATTGCTACATAATATCATAATTTGCACTTTGTGGTGGCAGTGGCTGTATCACAATTAACTCCGTTTAATATAAAAATTTATTAAAAAATGTCTTATAAATTATTGTGATATTTTTCATTTATCCATAATGTTAGTTTCATATTTGTTGGAAATGTCCGTAACAAATGAAGGAAGAGGAGAAACAGGAGAGATATTAAGAGCGGACTTTATCTTTATCGCGTAGCCTTCAGAAACCTGGTTTTACAAGTTCAATTGATTTATAATGAGTCTTAAAGATATCGAAGCAATTGGACTGGTATTTGGCAGATTGTGAGTGAATGAATCATATATGTGTTAGTGCTGCATTCGTGTTTGCGTTTAAACGAGTGGCGTTCGTGTCACATTTGTATTTGGGTCGAACGAAACTTGACAAAAGGTTCTCGTGCGTAGTGCGTTCATCTTTCCGTTCGAACGAAACATTCCAATGTGTTTGTGTTCGAGGTGCGTTTGAGACTATGTTCGAACGAATTTGCGGAACAGAGTGCGTTCGACACGCGTTTTTGTGGCTTTCGATCACCTGTGCGTAACAATGTTATTTTAGACGCGTTTTTAAGCCTGTTTTGCATAAGAAAACCTTATTATTTGCCCTACCTATACAAACAAACATTGAGTCACTTTCACATGTATTGAAAACACATTACTCTGAGCCTAAAATATCCTTAACTTTTCAATCTTCTTGATAATCCACCTTGAAAACCTTATTATTTACCTGTCTTATATGTTTTTGTGAGATTCTTCTTTGATTGATCATCAACACAACCACAACATAACTCAAATCTCCTAAACCTTCAGAGTTCTCAAGTAGTAAGATTGGTAGTCGGAGTTCTGGCTTTGTGTGCTTGCAGAGTTGATCCGCTTAGAGATTTCAGAGGATCTGAAGAAGGCCGTTTGGTACGGGCTCGGGGAGTTCTTAGGTTATTATATAGTCTATAAGTATTAGAGTCGTGTTGTGATTAAACACACAATAATAGAGGATAATTTGAGAGAAAACTCTTCTTTTATATATCCACAAAAGAATTACAAAGCTTCCAATACAAGCTTTACAAAAAAACTCTCACCAATCACTCTCACTACACTTTCACACATTTAGGGATTTATGGGATGATTTCTAACAATGGTTTTGGGCTCCTTAAATAGCCACCAAAACGCGTGCACTATAGCAACACGTTTTGGTGGAAACGTGTTGCAGCTGGCAACACCACACACAGCACTTCTTGCTTTCGGCGTGTGTGTTTTGTAGTGAGCAACTTGTTGTTGCTGTCTTCAACAAATCTCCCACTCGGTGAAGATTTCCCAAAATCTGAGCCGACCATCATCATCCAAATCGGATCCTCCAAAGGATCCTCCCCTGGCTGCATCTGAATGACTGCCTACGTACCCTGAGTTGGGATCAAGCCAATCGTAGTTCTCTGAATCTCCCCACTCTGACTATGTGGAGAGTTTTGTCATCCCGGCTATGGCACGACAGATTTCAAGCTTCTCCTTCGGTAAAACCTTCGTGAACATATCGGCACCGTTGTCGTCGGTGTGAATTTTCCTGAGTTCTAACAACCTTGAGCTCAGGACGTCCCGTATCCAGTGATACCTTACATCGATATGTTTTGACCTCGAATGAAAGGTGGAATTTTTACCGAGATAGATAGCGCTCTGGCTATCGCAATACAAAATGTACTTCTCCTGCTTGAAACCCAATTCCTGGACGAATGTCTTCATCCACAGTAATTCCTTGCAAGCTTCTGTCGCTGCAATGAATTCTGCCTCTGTTGTAGAAAGTGCAACACATCTCTGCAACCTAGACTGCCATGCCACAGCTCCTCCTGAGAGAGTAATCAGATACCCCGAAGTAGACTTTCGGGTATCCACATCTCCTGCCATATCCGAATCGGTGTAGCCCATCAACACTGGCTTGTCGCTACTCCCAAAGCATAACCTCATCTTGGATGTGCCTCGAAGATACCGCATAATCCATTTGACAGCATTCCAGTGTTCCCGTCCTGGGTTTGACATAAACCGGCTGACCAATCCAACTGCGTGTGCTAAGTCTGGCCTCGTGCACACCATGGCATACATAAGACTTCCCACTGCTGAGGTGTATGGAACCTGTTTCATTTCCTCATTCTCTGTCTCAGTAGAGGGACTCTGTCTCGTACTCAATCTAAAGTGGGTAGCAAGAGTAGTGCTAACCGCTTTAGCCTTGTCCATCTGGAATCTCTGAAGTACCTTCTCGATGTACTCCTCCTGTGACAAGTATAATTTCCTGGCTTTCCGATTACGACTGATCCTGATGCCAAGAATCTGTTTAGCTGGCCCCAAGTCTTTCATCTCAAAAGACTTACTCAGTTGCTGCTTCAAGTTATCAATCCTCGATTGATTCCTGCCAACTATCAACATATCATCTACATATAACAGTAAGATGATAAAGTCATCGTCAGAAAACTTCTGAACGAAAACACAATGGTCTGAAGTGGTCTTCTTGTATCCCTGCTCCCTCATAACTGACTCAAACTTCACGTACCACTGTCTCGGTACCTGTTTCAAACCGTATAGGCTTTTCCTGAGTCTGCACACAAAGTCCTCTTTCCCGCTGACTCTGAAGCCTTCTGGTTGCTCCATATAAATTTCTTCTTCCAGATTCCCGTGAAGAAATGCGGTCTTGACATCCATCTGCTCAACTTCCAGGTCGAGGCTTGCTGCTAAGCTGAGTACCACTCTGATGGATGACATCTTCACAACTGGAGAGAAGATTTCATCGAAGTCAATGCCTTTCCTCTGATTGAATCCCTTGACAACTAATCTGGCTTTGTACCGGGGTTGTGAAGTATGCTCATGTTGCTTCACCCTATACACCCATTTGTTCTTCAAAGCCCGCTTGCCTCTTGGCAATTTCACCAACTCAAAAGTGTGATTGTCATGCAAAGATTTCATCTCATCTTGCATGGCTTCCTCCCACTTTTCTCTTTCATCTGTTTCCACAGCCTCCTGGTAGCTCTCGGGTTCTCCCCCGTCAGTAAGCAGCACATACTCATATACAGAGTATTTGGTTGAAGGTCGCCTGTCTCTGTCAGACCTTCTCTGTGGAACTGTTGGTGTAGCTTCTGGTACTGGTGGTTGATCATGATCATCATCTCTGGGAGCTTCATCACCTGTACCCTCCTGTCTGGGAACCTCATCTTCAACTCGTACTGGCACCGGTGTATGAGGTTCTGGATTCACATTTCTGTATTGCTGGGGCATTGTCTTCATCTCCTTTCGGATATCTTCTATGGTCTGGTCTTCAACAAAGACAACATCTCGGCTTCTGACAATCTTCTTCTCCACAGGATCATAGAGTTTGTAGCCGAAATCATCCTGACCATAGCCAATAAAGACACATTGTCGCGTCTTTGCATCAAGTTTGGATCTCTCGTCCTTTGGGATGTGTACAAAAGCTTTGCACCCAAAGACATGCAAGTGTTCGTATGACACTTCTTTACCTTTCCAAGCTTGGTTAGGAACATTACCTTTCAGTGCGACCGCTGGGGACATGTTCAAAACATGTACTGCTGTGATGAGTGCCTCCCCCCAGAATGTCTTCGGCAGCTTGGCTTGTGACAGCAAGCTTCTGATCCTCTCGCACAAGGTTCTGTTCATCCTCTCAGCTAAGCCATTCAGCTGAGGTGTCTTCGGAGGTGTCGTTTGATGTCGGATTCCTTGCGTCTTGCAGTACTGATCAAACGGACCTCTGTATTCTCCACCGTTGTCTGTTCTGATGCACTTCAGTTTCTTGCCGGTTTCTCTCTCCACCAAAGCATGAAACTCCTTGAACACTCCCAGCACTTGATCTTTTCTCTTCAAGGTGTATGCCCATATCCTCCTTGAATGATCATCAATGAATGTCACAAAATACAGTGACCCTCCGAGTGTTCGTATCTGCATCGGACCACATACATCTGAATGTATGAGATCTAGTACCTCCGGTTTTCGTTGAGGCGGGGAGCTCTGGAAGGATACTCTGTTATGCTTTCCAGCCATGCAGTGTTCACACTTCCGTAAGTGTGAGTTCTTCAATTCCGGAAGAACATTCCGCCTGCGTAGTATCTCCATCCCTGTTTGGCTCATATGACCGAGCTTTTTATGCCATAGCTCGGCTGCCTTATTGCTGTTAACTGTATTTATGCTACTATTTGAAAGCTTAGCATGCATCAAATACAGAGTTGAGTCTTTCTTACCTCGTGCCACGACCATTGATCCTTTAGTGAGCTTCCAGCATCCGTCACTAAAGGTGCTGCAGAAACCTTCATCATCCAGCTTGCCTGTTGAGATCAGGTTTAACGGATATCTGGGATGTGCTTGACTCCCTTCAACACTAGCCTTGTCCCGTTCTCTGTTCCAAGGCAGATGTCTCCAATACCGACGGCTTTGGACTGTCCGTCATTCCCCATCCTTACAGCACCGTAGTCCCCGTGTGTAAGATGAAAAGAAGTCTCTGCGAGATGTGGCGTGTATGGATGCGCCACTATCTATCACCCAACTGGTCTCGTGGCTGGCAAGATTCACACAGCTTCTTCATACATTATGCAAAAGTCTTTGGAGGTTTTCTCGGTGGTAGTAGCAACTCTTTCTTGATTAGAGTCACCATCTCTCCTGGACTGCTCGTTCTTCAGTTGTAGCAATCCCGCTTCATATGGCCTTTCTTTTTACAGTGATAGCACTCAATATCTCTAGTTCTTGACTTACCTCGGTTCTTGTCTGATCTCCCTGGGCCTCGGGTTTTACTCATCCCCCTTCTGGTGTTCTTTTCTGTCACTAGAGCTTCTGAGGTTGAGGCTGATGCTGACTCCTGCATTCTCGTCCTCTTTTCTTCCTCGAAGATCCTGGTCTTTGCCATCTCCATAGTGACTTTCCCATCTGCGACTGAATTGATCACCGTAGATCTGAACGTTTCCCAAGATTCTTGTCACACCCGTCCCCTCAGGTAGAGTAGGGGTGAGACGGAGACTAGAAACTGGCAGAGTTTCCCCTGTAATATGGACTAATCCTCCAAAAACAAGGAAAAATCTAAACTGAAAATAAAATATCATCATAAAACTAGGATCTCCATGATCCAACTCAAACATAATATCCATAAAGGAAACACAATAACTTCAGAATCAATTAAAGGCTCAATGCCTAAAACCACATAACAAATTCTCCCAAGAAATACATATCTAGAAATACAGTCTCAAAACATAATAAAGACACTCTACTGTTGGCACAACCTTTTCTCTACTGGCAGGAATGATGATGAAACAGCAGATGAAAGAACGATCTACTAATCTGCTAAACCTGAAATGTTAAGGAATGAGGGGTAAGCTCACGCTTAGTGCAATGGATCACAGCTTAGTGCCGTGGATAATCAAGTAACAAAGTGGATCGAACAAGTCTTTCATAATATAAATAAATACATAAGCTGTAAATCGATATCTCAAACATTTACTTGAAATCGTATCTCATTTCTCATAAAACTCAAATCATAAATCTCATTTCTCATAAAGCTCATACTGCTCAAAAATAATCTGTAATGATAAATCTGTTTATTCATCTATATGCACAACCTCATGAAAATACGGCAAAGCTGGCAACATGGGGCTTCCCCACGGCAAAACTGGCATCCGGAGCAAACTGGCAACGTGAGACCTTATCTCACGGCAATAACTGGCAACATGAGACCTTATCTCACGGCAATAATCTGGTACATATAAGTACACGGGGTGCATCCTAACATAAAAATCATTTCCAAAATCCATGCTCATATATCTCAAATCATGCAAGTTTCTCATATATCACAAACACATGATTTCAACATAATCAATATTCGATCCATACCTTATAGCAAAATATATAAACTTTCTGAAAACAAACTCATTTAATGCATTTCCTTAAAATTCATTTAAGAAAACATACATACTATATACTTTTGAAAACATCAATGTTACAGGCTTATCCACGCACCTGGTGAGCTGACTACTAAGAAAGGAACTATGCAGCAGGACCGTCCCTGCTTACGGTATCACAATCACCTAACAAACAACAGGAATTTACTATAAGGAACATAATCCTAATTTAGAATAGATGCAAGAATATGCAAGAAACGTGGTTCGGTCGTTCTCGCAAACTTAACGAAAATTAAGATTCGGAGGTCCATTACTACTCGGAATGGTCTGAAATTCGCGGAGGAGACTCGGGAAAACGGCACGAAGACACTGTCCGGCGCGTGGTGGACACGCGCCGATTGGTCAAGCCGCGCGTGGTCCTCACGCGCCGCCACATAGGGCGCGCGTGAGCGCCACGCTCCGGTCCGACGAAAAATTTTCCGATGGACGAGCGTTCCTCTCCCTCTCCCGGATCTAATGCCGCTGACGGTTCGTCGATCGGAGAATTTTCCGGATCAACGGGAAATCAAGAAAAACCATAAAAAGTTTCTTACCGAGATCTCTTCAAAAATTGGAAGTTTCCCAAGATGAAACCACCACCAAAATGATCCTCTCAACGAGATCTACACTTTTCCTTAAGGACTCGGTCGGGTTTGAACTACGAATCGAAACCGAAACTTCTCTTTTCTCTCTTTTCCTTTTCTTTCTCTTTCTTTCTCTCTCCCTCACGTTTCTCTCTGACTCTTCTTATCTTTCTTATCTTTCTATCTTTCTTATCTTTCTTTCTTTCTTATCTTTCTATCTTCTATTTTTTTTTATTATTAAAGGAAGAGGTGGCTGCTGAGAAAAATTAGGGTGTGCGTGTGTGCGTACAAAATATATACTTATATGTCAAAATTCGTTTGCCACCCTAAACTTGATCTGAACCGCATTTTAATTCCAACTTCCACAAATTTAATAATTTAATCCTAAAATTTATTTGGGGTGTTACAACTCTCTCCCCCTTAAAAGAATTTCGTCCTCGAAATTCACATACCAGATGGTGGAAACAAATGAGGATATTTATTCCTCATGTCTTCCTCATGCTCCCAAGTTGCTTCTGCCTTCGAGTGTTTACCCCATAGGACTTTTACCAATGGAATCGTCCTGTTTCTCAGCTGTCTCAACTCTCTAGCTAAAATTCCCACTGGTTCTTCAGCATATGTCAAGTCTTCTCTCAACTCAACTGGTTGCTCCTGCAAAATGTGGGAGGGATCTGATCTGTACTTTCTCAACATGGACACGTGGAAAACATTGTGAATCTTTGACAATTCTTGTGGCAAAGCTAATCTGTAGGCAACTGGTCCAATTCGCTCTACGATCTCGTATGGTCCAATAAACCGAGGACTCAATTTCCCTTTCTTGCCAAATCTCATGACACTCTTCCAAGGAGAAATCTTCAAAAATACCTTATCTCCCACCTGATGCTCGATGTCCTTCCTTTTTAGATCTGCGTAACTCTTCTGTCTATCTTGAGATGTCTTCAACTTTGATCTGATCACTTCTATCTTATCAACAGTAATCTGAACAATCTCAGGACCTAAGAGTTTCCTCTCACCTGCTTCATCCCAACATATAGGAGTTCTACATTTCCTTCCATATAATGCCTCATAAGGTGCCATGCCCAAACTAGCATGGTAACTATTATTGTAAGCAAACTCCATCAAAGATAGATGTTGATCCCAACTACCTTTAAATTCCATAACACAAGCTCTCAACATATCTTCTAAAGTCTGAATGGTTCTCTCTGACTGCCCATCTGTCTGAGGATGAAAAGAAGTACTGAACTTTACTTTAGTACCCAAAGCCTCTTGTAGACTTGGCCAAAATCTGGAAGTAAATCTTGGATCTCTGTCTGATATGATTGACACTGGAGTTCCATGAAGTCTCACTATCTCATCAACATAGAGCTCTGCTAACTTATTCAAAGAATAATCTACTCTGACAGGTAGAAAATGAGCTGATTTAGTCAATCTATCAACAATCACCCATACTGAATCATGTCCTTTCTTTGTACGAGGCAGTCCTGACACGAAGTCCATAGTGATGTGTTCCCACTTCCACTCAGGAATAGGAAGTGATTGCAAAGTACCTGCTGGATGCTGATGTTCTGCTTTAATCTGCTGACACGATAAACACTTTGATACAAACTCTGCTATCTCTTTCTTCATGCCTTTCCACCAATAATTCTCTTTGAGAGTTCTATACATCTTAGTGCTGCCTGGATGCATAGAATAAGCAGAACAATGGGCTTCTTCCATGATCTCTCTCTTCAAGCTCTCATCTTCAGGTATACATAATCTATCTTCATACATCAACGTATTGTCATCTTTAAGCAAGAAATCTGAACGTTCTTTCTTTATCACCTCATCAATAATCTTCATAAAACTAGCATCCTGAGTCTGAGCTTCCCTGACTCTCTCTACTAAAATAGGCCTGACTTTAAGAGTTGCTAAAAGAGATCCCGATTCACCAACTGACAAGTCAACTCTCAAAGATCTGAGTTCCACTAGCAATGGCAACCGTAGAACTTCCATATGAGCTAGAATACTCGATGACTTCCTGCTAAGAGCATCTGCTACTACATTAGCCTTCCCCGGATGATAGTCAATAGTACAATCATAATCTTTCAATAACTCGATCCAGCGTCTCTGTCTCATATTTAACTCCTTCTGCGTGAGTAAATACTTGAGACTCTTATGATCCGTGAAGATTTCACATTTCTCTCCATACAAATAATGTCTCCAAATCTTCAGTGCGAACACTACTGCAGCTAACTCCAAATCATGAGTAGGATAATTCAATTCATGAGGTCTAAGCTGTCGAGAAGCATAAGATATCACCTTGCCATGCTGCATCAACACACAACCCAAACCTTTCCTCGAGGCATCACTATACACTACAAATTCACCAATGCTTGATGGAAGTGTAAGCACTGGAGCGGTTGTCAAACACTCCTTAAGCTTATCAAAACTTTGCTGACACTCCCCAGTCCACTCAAATTTTGCATTCTTCTTCAAAAGTTTTGTCAATGGTGCTGCAATGATAGAAAATCCCTGAACAAAACGTCGGTAGTAGCCTGATAAACCCAAGAAACTCCGTATCTCCGTCGCATTGGTAGGCGATTCCCAATTAACCACAGCTTCAATCTTATTGGGATCTACTAAAATGCCATCTGCAGAAATGACATGGCCTAAGAATGCAATTATATCAAGCCAAAACTCACACTTACTAAACTTGGCATACAACTCCTTCTCCTTCAAAGTCTGTAAGACGATTCTTAGATGTTCTTCATGCTCATCTTCGCTACTAGAATACACTAAGATATCGTCAATAAACACAATGACAAACTTATCCAAATAATGTTTGAATACCCGATTCATCAAGTCCATAAAAACAGCTGGTGCATTAGTTAACCCGAATGGCATTACTAAAAACTCATAATGTCCATAACGAGTTCTAAAAGCCGTCTTAAGTATATCTGCTTCCTTCACCTTTAGCTGATGGTACCCGGATCTCAAGTCTATCTTGGAGAATACCTTGGCTCCCCGTAATTGATCGAAAAGATCATCAATCCGAGGCAAAGGATATTTGTTACGAATGGTAACCTTATTCAATTGCCGATAATCGATACACAATCTCATTGAACCATCTTTCTTCTTCACGAATAACACTGGTGCACCCCATGGTGAAAAACTAGGCTTTATAAAGCCTTTATCTAACAGTTCTTGCAATTGTATCTTCAACTCCTTCAATTCTACAGGAGCCATCCTGTAAGGAGCAAGGGATATAGGGGCTGTACCAGGAATTACATCGATACTGAAATCAACTTCTCTATTCGGTGGTAAACCAGGTAGTTCATCTGGAAATACATCTGCAAATTCTCTCACAACCGAAATCTCATGTAATTCTGATGTACCTATTCTGGTATTTACTATGTGAACTAAATATGCATCACAACCTTTCCGCAACAACTTGCTAGCTCGAATTGCAGATATCACATAGGAAGGAACAAATCTTCTCTCCCCTCTAAAGGAAAATTTTTGCCCATCCAGACCCTCAAAATCCACAACTTTCTCATGACAATTTACTGTTGCTCGATGAAAAGATAACCAATCCATACCCACAATGACATCAAAATCATGTATCTCTACACAAATCAAATCTGCTAACAAATCATGCTCACCAACACGGATTACACATCCTCTGTAAACTTGCTTAGTAATAAAGGAATATCCGACAGGGGTAGCAACAACTAACTCACAATCTAACTCACTCCCTTCTCTATCGGCATGCAATGCAAAAGATTTTGAAACAAAGGAATGTGTAGCACCGGGATCAATAAGTATTCGGGCATTTCGACCAAAGATAAACACCATACCTGTGATAACCTCTGGTGCTGCTAAAGCTTCCTGCTGCGTCATAGCAAATACTCTGCTTGGGCTCTAGGTCTGCTAGTCTGACCACTTGGAGCAACTCTACTCTGAGCACCTGAACCTGTGTGAGCTCCAGAAGTCTGACCACGAACCCCACTCTGACTAAAATTACCTCTGAAATTCTGAGTTGGAGGAACAGCTGTCCTCTGAGTCTGTCCACTGCTAACATTAGGACAATCTCTCTTCAAGTGGCCCACTTCTCCGCACAAATAACAACCTCTGGTACCCAATCTGCACTCTCCATGATGATTCTTCCCACAAATAGTACATGGTGGAAATCTTCTTTCTTGAGCTTGGCCTTGCTGACCACTAGGAATCCCACTAGGTGGAGCTCTCACTGAACTCTGACTAACTGTAGGTCGACTTTATTTATGCGGCTGTCCAGAACTCATCTGATAACTACTACTGGGTCTTGAGTCACCCCATTTCTTACTCTGATTTCCTTCTCCAAAAGATCGATGTTCCCTGTTTCTCTTCCTCATCTGAAAATCTAGCCCAATTTGCCATTCTCTTTCTGCAAACTCTGCTTTTCTAGCAAAATCTGCCATCTCTGTCAAACTGTTCATAGGAAATAATCTGATCCTGGATCTCAATTCTGCATTCAGACCGTTAAGAAAATGATCCATCTTGCCCTGTTCATGGTCTCTCAAATGTGAAACAAACTGCACTAACTCATGGAATGCGGTGTCATACTGATCAACTGTGCGGCTACCCTGAGTCAACCTATAAAATTCCCTTCTCTTCTCATCCATAAAAGCAGAATTCATATAATTACTCATGAACTCCCTTTTGAACTTCTCCCAAGTTAACACATTAGTCTCTGAGAATTTACCTCTTACACTCTTCCACCATTTATCAGCTTGCTCAGTCAAAAGTTGATATACATGGTGGCATTTCTGTTCATCAGTTAATCTCATCAACTCAAAAGCCTTCTCAATCCTGTCCAAGAAATTTCCAGCTACAATGGGATCCTTCTTCCCATCAAACTCAACAGCTCCTCTTTCTTTCATTCCTTTAGCAATATTATCTTCATTAACTATAGGAGCTACCTGAGATGGACCATGACCCCATGCTGGAGGGTAGTAATACGGATAAGGGTAAGCACCAGGAGGAACATCTGCTGGTGGAGGAGCATAATAAGGTGGAGGGTAGTAACCTGGAGGAGGTGGAGGAGGTACTGGAATATTTCCCTGTGGTACTGCAGGGGCTGGAGGAACATTACTGCTATGAGGATGATGAACTGGAGTACTATCTCCGAAAACCGAGGCTATGGAATCTTCTACAACAGGATTAGGGTTCCCTTCAAAAGGTTCTCCATCATATGAATTAACCTCCTCATCAACTGGAGGTGCCCTAGAAGGTTGGCCAACATTTGCTATCCTACGAGTACGAACTCGACCTGCACCTCGAACTCTGAGACGCAGAGGCATTTGAAAACACATGAAAGATGTCAACCGCTAAAAGACATAGAATAACTAATAAAGAAAATGAAGTGTCTACAGAATCTATGAACCCTGGGATCTGATACCACTAAATGTCACACCCGTCCCCTCAGGTAGAGTAGGGGTGAGACGGAGACTAGAAACTGGCAGAGTTTCCCCTGTAATATGGACTAATCCTCCAAAAACAAGGAAAAATCTAAACTGAAAATAAATATCATCATAAAACTAGGATCTCCATGATCCAACTCAAACATAATATCCATAAAGGAAACACAATAACTTCAGAATCAATTAAAGGCTCAATGCCTAAAACCACATAACAAATTCTCCCAAGAAATACATATCTAGAAATACAGTCTCAAAACATAATAAAGACACTCTACTGTTGGCACAACCTTTTCTCTACTGGCAGGAATGATGATGAAACAGCAGATGAAAGAACGATCTACTAATCTGCTAAACCTGAAATGTTAAGGAATGAGGGGTAAGCTCACGCTTAGTGCAATGGATCACAGCTTAGTGCCGTGGATAATCAAGTAACAAAGTGGATCGAACAAGTCTTTCATAATATAAATAAATACATAAGCTGTAAATCGATATCTCAAAACATTACTTGAAATCGTATCTCATTTCTAAAACTCAAATCATAAATCTCATTTCTCATAAAGCTCATACTGCTCAAAAATAATCTGTAATGATAAATCTGTTTATTCATCTATATGCACAACCTCATGACAAATACGGCAAAGCTGGCAACATGGGGCTTCCCCACGGCAAAACTGGCATCCGGAGCAAACTGGCAACGTGAGACCTTATCTCACGGCAATAACTGGCAACATGAGACCTTATCTCACGGCAATAATCTGGTACATATAAGTACACGGGGTGCATCCTAACATAAAAATCATTTCCAAAATCCATGCTCATATATCTCAAATCATGCAAGTTTCTTATATCACAAACACATGATTTCAACATAATCAATATTCGATCCATACCTTATAGCAAAATATATAAACTTTCTGAAAACAAACTCATTTAATGCATTTCCTTAAAATTCATTTAAGAAAACATACATACTATATACTTTTGAAAACATCAATGTTACAGGCTTATCCACGCACCTGGTGAGCTGACTACTAAGAAAGGAACTATGCAGCAGGACCGTCCCTGCTTACGGTATCACGATCACCTAACAAACAACAGAATTTACTATAAGGAACATAATCCTAATTTAGAATAGATGCAAGAATATGCAAGAAACGTGGTTCGGTCGTTCTCGCAAACTTAACGAAAATTAAGATTCGGAGGTCCATTACTACTCGGAATGGTCTGAAATTCGCGGAGGAGACTCGGGAAAACGGCACGAAGACACTGTCCGGCGCGTGGTGGACACGCGCCGATTGGTCAAGCCGCGCGTGGTCCTCACGCGCCGCCACATAGGGCGCGCGTGAGCGCCACGCTCCGGTCCGACGAAAAATTTTCCGATGGACGAGCGTTCCCTCCCTCTCCCGGATCTAATGCCGCTGACGGTTCGTCGATCGGAGAATTTCCGGATCAACGGGAAATCAAGAAAAACCATAAAAAGTTTCTTACCGAGATCTCTTCAAAAATTGGAAGTTTCCCAAGATGAAACCACCACCAAAATGATCCTCTCAACGAGATCTACACTTTTCCTTAAGGACTCGGTCGGGTTTGAACTACGAATCGAAACCGAAACTTCTCTTTTCTCTCTTTTCCTTTTCTTTCTCTTTCTTTCTCTCTCCCTCACGGTTCTCTCTGACTCTTCTCTATCTTTCTTATCTTTCTATCTTTCTTATCTTTCTTTCTTTCTTTCTTTCTTATCTTTCTATCTTCTATTTTTTTTTATTATTAAAGGAAGAAGTGGCTGCTGAGAAAAATTAGGGTGTGCGTGTGGCGTACAAAATGTATACTTATATGTCAAAATTCGTTTGCCACCCTAAACTTGATCTGAACCGCATTTTAATTCCAACTTCCACAAATTTAATAATTTAATCCTAAAATTTTTTGGGGTGTTACAATTCTGGTAACGTATTAAGGAGAATTAAGCCATTTACCTCATCTCCGAAGTCTATGCCCAATCCAGACAATTCCTTATGGTTCCGAGGAAATCGTTGATATGGTCCGCCACAGCTGTACCTTCCTGATATTTCAACCCCATCATCTTCTTGATGTAGTACAGCTTGTTGTTTCCAGTCTTTGCTCGAAAAAGCTCCTCCAGCTTTCTCCATAAAACACGTGCATTTGTCTATTCACTGACATGGTTCACGATACTGTCGTCGATCCACTGACGAATAGTACTGCATGTTTTCTGGTGAAGATTAGCCCACTTTCCATCGGTCATTCCTTCTGGTTTCTCTTCCAGAAATACCGATCCATCATAGTCCTTCACATACATAAGGTCTTTCATCCTCCTCTCCATGTGAAATAGTTTGTACTGGTAAACAAAATCATTTTCCGTTGCTCCCCTCCATCATAAAAATTCTAAGAAGAATTTCAAAAAATGGACCTCACCGTTGCGTCCGGAATGGTCGAAAATGGTGGGAATGACACTTCGTTTGTCAAAATCCGACACAGGGACCAAATTGTAAATTCCAGAAATTACAGGGGTCAAAGTGTAATTTCCAAAAGTTCAGGGGCCAAAGTGCAATTACGGAAAAGTTCAGGGACTAAATTGAAAATTTCTGAAAGTATATGGGCTAAATTGTAATTTTCAGAAAGTTCAGGGACCTATCTGAAATTTACCAGGCACCGCTGACTGGGCTGCTGACTGTGCGATGACGTGGCGCTGACTGTGCGCTGACGTGGCGGATGACTGGGATGCTGACTGTGCGCTGACGTGGCGCTGACTGGATGCTGACTAGGCGACACGTGGCGCTGACTGGTCTGCTGACGTGGCAGTCGTCTTCTTCCTCAGGCTGGCGCGTGCAGGAGCGTGTAGCGCGTGGACGCTAGGGGTGGCAATTTGGGTCAGGATTCGTTTATTCGTTCGATTCGATTCGCTTTAAAGCGAATACGGTTTGGAAAAATGGATTCGTTTAATAAATGGGTCAATTCGATTCGATTCGTTTATTAAACGAATCGAATCCGAATTTGAGATCATCAATTCGTTTATTCGTTAAGGATTCGTTTATTAAACGAATCATAAACGAATCGAATCCGAATCGAATTCGTTTAATACCCGTTTAATATTATTACAAATTTACCCTTAAAATTTTCAAATATGGTTTAATTATATGAGGGATTTTTAGTAATTTAAGTTCAACCTAAAATTTTAATTGTACATAACAAAACCATTTAGGTTTTCTATTATTTCTTCCATCAGCCGCGCCTCTTCTAACTTTAACCTAAAACTCTCTCAAGTGAACCATACAACTGAAAGTAGATCTTCATTTTCAGCAGCAGCAGCCGCCTCCTCTTCCAGCACGACGTCTTCATTTGTTGAGGTAAGATGATTTCTTTAATTTTGGGTGCAAAATTAAAAGCTGATTCAGATTTTTTTTTTTGCAAAAATTCACCTCTTACTTTCCTGTCCCAATATTTGGGTGCAAAAAAAGAAGAAGAAGAAACAATACCACTCGATTAGAGCTTCGTGTGTGTTTCTATTTTTCTGTCTTCGCCAGTACCCAATTCAGACAATTTTTTTGTTTTTTAAAGAACAAAAGAAAATTTCACACAACTTTTTTTAAGCTTCGTTTTCTTTCAACATCCAATTAATATTAAAAAAAAACAGCAATAAAATCACATTAAAAAAAATACTCTTAAAAATCCTCATTTTGGCGTTTTATAATTTATTTTCAGTTATTGTTCATCTCTCAATCTCATAGTGGGCAGCAATTGGTTTTGCTCAAGGTAAGTCTGTACAGTAATTAAATATTTAATTTTTTCTATTTATTATTAATATTTTTTTTTATTGGTTGATTTTTCTTGCGGTATTACATTAGTTGATGAACGTTGCAAAGTGGGGTTTCATGTTAATATCAAATTTTGAAGTGGGTTCTAGTGTTGCATTTACTATGCTTACTGTTTCTAATCCAAACCCTTCAATCATTTTGACTCTTGCTGAGTTAATTATGCTGCTATATTTGCTGATCTACTATTGCATTTACTTCTTTTTATTTACAGGGAAATGGATGCCAACGAAACTGATATGGTGTACACAGTTGATGACTCTCCAAGCTTTAGATAATTCAATTGAAATGGAAGAGGAGATAGAAAAAAGTTTGCCAACAACAAATGAAACATTTTGAAGATTTTAAGTGTTATTAATTATTATGCAATTGATTTGTAATTTGAATTTTGGAGCTTGTTTTATGGATTTTAAGACTATAACAATGAATATGGTATGAAATTGATGGTTAGATTAATAGATTTTAACATTTTGTATTTTATTTTGATTAAACGAATCGAATACGAATCGAATACAAATTCGATTCGTTAAATTTTGAAATAAACGAATGGAATGCGAATAATAAACGAATCGGATGCGAATAGTAAACGAATCGGATGCGAATGATAAACGAATAATAAATTCAATTCGATTCGTTTGATTTATTTAAACGAATAAACGAATCGAATACGAATATTCGTTTATTAAACGAATCGAATTCGAATCCTAGTATCAGGATTCGTTTAATAAACGAATCGAATTCGAATTTAGTGCATTACAATTCGATTCGCTGATTCGTTTTGCCACCCCTAGTGGACGCGCGTGATGAGCTCTCTGGATGGCGCGTGCGTCGTCCTCCGGCCTCCGTTCGATCGACGGAAAATACCACCGTGCTCGTCTCTCCGTGAAAAGTCCGATGATATGCTCAAAATCGATTTTCGACAACTTTCGTCGGAACCGACTTTCCGAACCGAAGCTCTGTTTCTGAGTTTCGGGATCCCTCCGTGGAACCGTAGTTCTGATACCACTTGTTGTGATTAAACACACAATAATAGAGGATAATTTGAGAGAAAACTCTTCTTTTATATATCCACAAAAGAATTACAAAGCTTCCAATACAAGCTTTACAAAAAACTCTCACCAATCACTCTCACTACACTTTCACACATTTAGGGATTTATGGGATGGTTTCTAACAATGGTTTTGGGCTCCTTAAATAGCCACCAAAACGCGTGCACTATTGCAACACGTTTTGGTGGAAACGTGTTGCAGCTGGCAACACCACACACATCACTTCTTGCTTTCGGCGTGTGTGTTTTGTAGTGAGCAACTTGTTGTTGCTGTCTTCAACAAGTCGGCAAAGTTGTTGTCATATATTTTATATCATCACTGTAAGTCTTTCTCATTATAGTGGATTTTGTCTGGTAACCTAGATACCCGAAGTGGTTTTTTTACTCGCACAAGTTTTTCACTTTGTTAACAAAATTACTAGTGTTGATTTTGTTTCCTACTTGTGTTTATTTATTTTGATTTATAATTTTATATACTTAAGGGTGCATGTGTGAATTCATGAAAACAATAATTATGACTTGTTTTAATTTATTGTGAATTATTCCGCATATGATCAGAACCTTAGGATAAATTGAATTTTCACATAATAAAATTAAAAAAAAATAATAATTAATTTTTTATGTTTTCAGCCTATCTGAACCTCTTGGCAGCTGCTTTATTACCCAAAAACCCGATAATCTTGTTGATAGTTTGAATTAGTGATTATTATAAATGTGTCCACTATAAGTATATGTAGATGTTTTGAGAGTGTTTAAAATTATATAAAAATATTTTGTGAAGATTAATTTGTTTTAAGATCTTTTATTAATATGTTCAAAAATATTAGTTAAGTAATACTTCCGAACTGACTCGAAATTGTATTATTGGAAGTGTTTTTTCTTGACTACTAGCTTGCTGCAGTATTAGTATTGTATCATTTTTTTTTCTTTTTGCAGTATTAGTATTGTATATTGGAATCTTTTAGGGCTCATTCTCTATCTAAATATTTAGATTGGAGTGGATTTCTCTCTAATGTGAGAGCAGATTTTTAAGACTGTACTATAACATGCATGTATTCCAATTCCCAATATATTTCAAGTTCATAATTCTTGTAGATTGTAATATTTTAAAAAAAATTTAAAAAAATTGTACCAAGTTATAAGTTTGCATATGATGAAGTTTACATAGTGTTTGTGTTTCTAGAATGTATGAAAAGAATAATTAATTCATGTTTTCTATAAATTATTACCTGAAATTTTTTATACAAGATCCCATAAATAACTCATATTCTAGAACTGGTTAAAATTCAGGTTTAATATCAGTTTTACAGGTTGGTTGATATACGATCCTATAAAAACTGGATCATAAAATCTAGAATCAAAATCTATCATATTTTCATGGGTTTTGGTTCTAAAACCTACCAAATCAAATAAATTCCGATTAATTCTAATAAATTCAAAACCGTTCACCCATAAATGTGCTCATCAGCTTTTGTTATAAATATATGAATTTAGATTATTTGGATGTAACTAATTATAATTTAACATTAGTTTAAAAAAAATGATTTAAAGTTAATTAGATCTTATTAACGACCACTGGTTGGCTTGGTGGTTGTCATAATTTTTTTTCAAAATTAAATTGACGGTTTGAAGGACTAAATTCTAATTTATCTCGCCTTTAGAAATTTGTCAATTTCATCATTTAAGTAAAATCATATAACACGACTGTCACACTACTTCAAGATACAAGTTAATCTAATGAGTTTAGGCAATGATTAGCAAGAAAATAACAAAGAATTATTATCTCTATTAAATCATTATTACATTAATTCACAGTAATAATTAGGGATGAAAATAGGACGGAATGAGACGAGATTTATAAATACCAATTTCATCTTATCCCGTTAAAAATTTCAAGATTTTTTTTTATAATCCGTCCTAAAACGTCACAAGAAGTTTATTACAATTAACAACACGTGGGTTCCTCAACCAAAAAAAAGGGAAATTCACTTGCATTTCTTGCATGTACCAACCAACCAATGTCTTTATGTAAAGATGGAGCTAATTAAGAATTTGGTTCTATTATTGAGTTGAATTGTCATAAATTTTTTTATAATTTTCTGTCATGTGTGTATTAATAACAATCAACGGTTATAATTTAATTACATATAAATTTTTATTTAATAACTATCGATAGTTATTGGTAAAACTTAAATACAAAACCCAGTTCAGCACCTAATATAATTCCGCTAATTAAGCAGCTTCTTCATGCACAGGTTCCTTTACAATAATGCTAGTATCTAAACCAGGAACAGGGGAACCCGTCTGACTGTCATGATGCAAATGCTCAGAAGCCATGGTTCCAGCAACATCACTTATGTTCCCAAAAATCAAAATAAGAACACCAACCATAGAAGCCAAGAATGAAACCCCAAAAGCAGTGCTCACATTTCCAGAGATAGCTGATGCAACTGCAAAGCCAGCACAAGTTCCTAAAGCTCTAACCCATGAGTGACATACAGAGAAAGCACCTTCTTGTCCATCTGGTGTACAATCTAGCAACAACACTCTCCCAAAAGCATGCAAAAGCCCAGCAGAAGTGCTTTGAATTGCAGCAAAAACAAGTACATGTAGCTTCTGCCAATTCTTTTCCTTGTAGTAGAATCCCATTCCTGAAGTCAACAAAGCTAAGAGGAAACCCAGCAGTTGCATTCTCACAGAATCTGCTTTTATAACATATTGTAATGGTTGCAGTAGTGGCATTGAAAATGATGGGAAAATGAAGTAAATTAACCAGAAGTAAAGGAAGTATATTGGTTTAAGGCACAATTGGCCTAGTAAAAATAGTAACCCCCCAGTGAAAATGCATATTGATGAAAAAGATGACATGAAAACAACAACCAGGCTTGCAACTGCATGAGGGTATTTGAAAAGGGACAGGAAATATGATTTGGGCACATAAGAAGTTGTGGTGATTGCCCCTGGCCTAACGGTGGTGACATGGGACATGCCGATGAGCCAATTGATGCCACTGAAAATGGACACAACCCAGAGGCTTACAAAAGGGTCTTTTTTATTTGTAAGCATATAGTAAGTGAAAGCAGAGATGATGGCAGAGCCTAAGCAACCAGCAGCAGTGGCGTATGCCGAGAACCAGCCACATACGTCTCTTCTAATTGGGAATTTGCTTAGATGAAGTGTTGGTCCAGTGAAGCCCTGAACCATAAGGCCAAGATGGCGAGTGTGGGAGGCCGAGGCATAAATGTAAGATGCAACAATGGCTGCAATGTAAAATGGGAAAATGTATGGGGTTTTGATGAAGCCAATGGGGAGACAAAAGATAGAACCGATAGCTGTTGCTGCTCCAGCAATGAGTCGTGGGCTGTAACCTTGGTCCAGTTGCTTAGATATCAAGCCAAGCAAGGGACTAGCCAGAATTATGCCTATAACCCAAGAAATTGAAGTCCATTCCATTGCTGAGAATTTCAGATTGCCTACTGTCATAGTTCTGTGTGTTAGTTTATTGTACCTGCAATAATTGAAGTACTAATGGATGAATATATGATACCTTAGTATTCATTTGTTTATGAAAAAATGTTTGATAGGTGTGAAGTGTGTATTTAGATAGACGTGCGGGTGAAATATGAGAGATAGAGAATTAATTAAGATGAGTGTAGAAGGAAAAGATGAGAGAAAAACAACTAAGATGGTTCAGATATGTCAAACATAAGCCTCTAAGTGTTCAGATGAAAAAAAGTAAATAATATTACTATATGTCAAGTGAAGTCGGAGAAGACCTGATTTGACATGGATATAGACAGAGATTTTACTGAGCATAATAAACAAAAAGATCCACTTAGTCGGCCCCATCTAGTGGAAAAATACTTTATTTGATTTGGGTTTAAATAGGGATGAGAAACCTTAACCACTAAACATCAACACTTACCTCCTATTATTTGAATGGTCTACTAAGTGTTGAAAGCAAGAGGTACTGGATAGAAAAAAAAAAAAAAGAACTTACAGTTTGATCTGCCTGAGCATACAAGCAATGCCCTTTGAAGTTTGTCCCCAAGCTTGATCATCATCAATACCATCAACCTCTTTAGGCCATGGCACAATTTGACTGATGATGAGAGGAAAAATCATTGGCACAAGCGTTGTAACAATGAAGTGAGAGCACATTTCATACAGATACCACATCCATATTTCAACCTTTGATGGCCTCTGTTGCAGCCCTGAATAAGCACTGTAAGCATCCTTAGCCCTCTCAAGTTTCATGCCAGCATTGTGCACATCAGCTGTGGCCTCCTCCACTTCTTCTTCTTCTTCTTCTTCTTCTTCTTCTATTTGAACGCCATGTACATGTTTTGTTTCTGCTGCCATGTTGTTATTCACATGCAGGTGAAAAATGGTATTTGCAGGTTGCTCGATGAATTGGAGGTATAAAAATGGTGGATTCACTTCAGCTGTGCCCAGCTGGTTCGACATTTTCAAGCTAAGCCCTCGGTTTTTTCATATTGTCCTAAGAAGGTATTTGGTATCATTCTTTTTCACTTGACGCTTGTGAACGTTGTCTTGTTGTACGGTATAATTCCACTTTGTTTTGGTGGCTAGTGTTAATTTTAACGTTTCATAAATTCATAATATATGAGAATATTTTTTAACGTTAATTGATACTCTAACATTTATTTCATATTTATAAACTTGCTTATATATATTAAAGGGAGAAATCCTTTGTATGTCATGACGAGCTAACCTCTATCAAATTTTTAACTATTAATAATAAATAAATAATAGAAATACCTCCTAAATTTATAAATTAAACCCTTTAACAATTACAAAATCAAATTAAACCCTTTAACAATTACAAAATCCTCTATCAAATATAAATTATACGCAACTCAATATTTTAACTATTTAATTTTTGTGTGTATATGAAAATAAGGAGAGAATCTTTACCGGCGATTATTTTTCGATTGAAGGCAACAGTAACCCTATATCGAAGCGTGTTACCTCAGCAACTCGCTGACTGACGTGTCATTCCAGCTCTGGCCGATACACGTGTTATGGCACTGTCACGTACAACCACCCGACAAGCCCAAGCAAACCGACAAGCCCATTATTATTTTCAGGGAAAAATAACACCGAGGTCCGATTTTATTTCATTAAATACACTTTATAACCATACTTTAGTATTTATGAAACTTAGGTCCCACCGTTAAAAACATCAATGAAATAATTGCCTGTGTTAATTAATGAATTATTTTTACATCCAGTCATTCAGGACATAAGTGCTGATCTCAAAAATGCTTGGAACTCAAAATGTATTTATTAAGACTTTAAGATGTATCATGTACTTAACCCCAAAGTGTGACTTATATGATAAAAACTCGAAGCATTGAGAATCTAATGTATTAAAATAAATATTATAGGACCTTTACAAAATTTCACCTAATTAATTTCCTAGGTTTAAACGTAATAATTTCAAATTATAGGGTCAAACGAAGAAAAGGTGATAGATACTTTTACAACTGATATCCCGCGTTGTGCACAAGCAAAGCGAAGATAAAAAAAGGTAAAGCTCAAGGCTGAATTGCGAAGTTTGGTGCAAAATTTAGGGATCTGAAAGTAAAAAAAGGCAAAAAAAAAAAAAAAAAAAAAACAGAATCAATGAATCGCCACCACGACCCTAATCCGTTTGATGAAGAAGAGGTCAATCCATTTTCGGTATTAATTTCTCTCTCTCTCTCCTATTTTTGCGCCTTATTCAGATCTGCTGTTAATTGTTTTTTTTTTTTTTAAATTATTTATTTTTCGCCGTGCTTGCTACGTGTTTATTTTCTAATTTTTTTAGGGAATGGATTTTGATCCGGATCTAAAATCCTAACTTTAAGGAATTCTAATTTGGATTTTTAGCTCTTGTTTTTTTTTTTCTGTTTAAATTGCTTATAAATTGTAGGGATTTTGGATTGCAATTTTCATAATTATTTGGAAGCTTATAAATTTGAAATTTAATTTTCTAGGAAACAAAATTAGTTCAGTGAATCAGTTCATTATTTTCGGCTATGCCCTACCGCATATGTTTTTTGAGACTAAGGCTATGAGTGTAGAATGGCTTGTAGTAGTGTAGATGTAGTGTACACTGAATACACTGAAATGCCGATGGATAGAAAATTCAACATAATGGATTGGTGAAGTGATGATGAGGTGGCGTTATATATGATTTAGATTGTAAATTGGAGAACTTTGAATCTTGATTCTGTAAGGTCAATTGATCTGAGTGATGAATTGCAAATCCAGCTAATTGAGGTGAAATCTGTGTGTGAAAGTAAGGAAAAACCAAACAAGGAACAACAAAACAATTGGTTGATGCTGTTCTGCCCATCTAAAGTTCTTTTATTCGGGTTAGCTTTTTGGCATTTGCATCCACTCTAATTTTCTCTTAGATGTGACTTGCTGTGGCTATGGAATATTTCATTTTCGAAGGTTTCTATCTGTATTATTTTTTACATTTGCGGTCCTTTGTGTTACTTATTGGGATGTCTTGTAGAATGGCACAGGTGCTCCTGGATCAAGGTCACGCATTCCTCCTTTGTCTTCTGAACCTGTAGGATTTGGACAGAAATACGAGGCTACTGTTGATATTCCATTGGATAATATGAATGTAATGACTTTTCTATTTCCAATACATACTTGTTTTCCTAAGTGTATTGGGTCTTCTTATCTCTTTTTTATTTTTTGATTGGTGGTGTAGGAGCCTAAGAAAAAAGAGAAAGAGCTTGCATCGTGGGAAGCAGATCTCAAGAGAAGGGAAAAGGTTAATTTTGTTAAGCTATTAATTATTATAGTCTCATTCATATCTCAATGGCACGGTTACATCTGGCTCGTAATAAATCTTTTAATGAATTATATTCTTTTGGTTTAATTGTCTTACTTTTTATTTATTCATAAAAATCCAGGAGATAAAACGAAGAGAAGAGGCCATTGCCAAAGGTGAGCAATTGTGACCATAATCATTATGATGTCTTAGTAATTTTTCTTTTATCTGCTTTCTGATATGCTTTTGATTGTGCACATAAGCTGGCGGCGTTCCCACAGATGATAAAAATTGGCCACCTCTTTTTCCAATTATTCATCATGACATAGCAAATGAGATACCAATTCATGCTCAAAGGCTGCAGTATCTTGCTTTTGCTAGTTGGTTAGGTATGGCAGGTTGAACTGTATCTACTTTACTGTATTTTAACTTGTGCACATTTCTCTATTAGAAGTTTCATATGTTAAAATGTTACTGTGGAAAGTTTGTTATGTATTGTGAGTAATCATATTTTGCTGGAAGTGTTTTTTTCCTCTTTAACCACCGATTTTGGCGTGATTTGTTTACCCAAATGAGGAGCCATAACATTGAGTTTCGTCTGGATAATTGTTTTAGTATCTATGTTGGAAAGAAACTTTTCGAGAGAGCATTTTCTTGATGTATTCCCTTAAAATAATTAAATAGATTTTTGTTGCTTTGCTTTGTTTACTTAAAACTATATAGCAAAGCTTCTCACATTTGATGTTGCCATTGCAGGTATAGTTCTCTGCCTTGTATTCAACGTAATTGCTATCATTGTTTGTTGGATTAAAGGCGGAGGTAGGCTTTTCTTTTTCAGCTATGGTTGTGAGTGTTAAGGATTCTGTTAGGTTCTAGAACTATTATGAAACTTGAATCTTCTGACAAGGTTCACAACTTGTAGGTGTCAAAATCTTCTTCCTTGCAACAATATATGCTTTGTTGGGAGTTCCCCTTTCATATGTTCTTTGGTACAGGCCTCTCTATCGAGCAATGAGGTAAGTTTGTTGATGTTCTATTCTTAAATTTTATCTAAATCCAACCAAATAGTGTTGATATACATGAGGCTGAATAGATAAGAATGTTATGCTCTGCATGGCAAATATTTTATCTTATAGTCTTATTATCTTATATGTAATTCAAGGTTACAACAAGGATTGGCTAACGGACATAGTTGTATGTTTCTCCGAGCGTTAAGACTGTAGGATGGAGAAGTTAATTCTTTTATTGTCGACGTATTTCACTATTTTGAGAATGTTCTTGCTATGTAATGAAATAATGGTACTTTCATTTTATAACCTCTTTATAAGTGTTCAGTTGCATTTGCATTCTTGCTGTAATTTGTTTTTTCTTTACATTGATGAACAAAGTATACATAACCATGACTATTGGGCACCTCTTGGTTGATGGATCTATTTCTTATCTAAAACAATGTATACCTTAAACTCACCACCATGTCTGATGGACAGTGAAAACAAAGTTTAAGTGGCACAGTGTTTAAAAAAACGGTTGAGGCGGCCGCCTCGAGGCGCCGCCTCGCCGCCTCGCGGCGACGGCGCCTCGAGGCGGCCGCCTTATGCGGTTTTTCTGAGGCGCCCGCCTCTCTGCTGGTGAGGCGGCCGCCTCAGGCCGCCTCACGCAAAATCGGGGTGAGGCGGCCGCCTCACCAGCAGAGGTTTTTTTTTTTTAAAAAAAATTTTCTAAAATGAAACGACGACGTTTTGGGCTTCCAAAACGTCGTCGTTCCATTGAACAACTGAGTGGCAGTAGAGCACTTGCACAAAAAAGGAGCAGAGACCAAAGTAAGTTAATCTTGTACAAATAATGCAATTTATATAATCAAATTAAAAAATAATACGACTTTATGTTATTTGTTAAGGAAAGGGAAAACTCCACAATTAGTGGATGAAGACAATACAAGTGAAAGAGGTTCTTTGGATGATGACCCATCTGATGATGACATAGATTTTGACCCAAGCTTCATGCCGCTAGACACTAATGATAGCTTATTTGAGGATTAGTTATCAATAATTTTTTGAACATACTATGAATTATGAAGAAGTAATGTATTTTGGATTACTTATCAATAGTTTTTTGAACATACTATGAATTATGAAGAAATGAATGTATTTTGGATTGTTTTTCCGATGTTCGGATCGAGGCGCCCGCCTCACCGCCTCGAGGAGGTCCGCCTCGCGCCTCAATGGCCGGCCGCCTCGAGGCGTCGCCCCGTATTTTTAAACATTGAAGTGGCATGAAACTACCTATCTTAGGCTATGCACGTTTCAGACATAGGGGCATGGAGCAAGATGCTGACAATCTAAATCGTCAAATTACTTATAGCCTCACACAAAGCCTATGTTATCAAAGTGCATCTTTTGGCTTAGAGATATTTATTCTCTGTTATAATTTGATTTTATTTTATTTTAACCGTTAGTGGTGTGTTGAAAGCTATCCATGTAAAGCCTCACCTGACTTGGCAGGCTATATAAATTGCTGTTGTGTTGAATCCACTTAAACTTTTTATAGTTTGAACGTTTTTGTTTCTGCTGTTGTTTCTCACGGTTAGATGTTCAGTTTTTTTTTTTTTTAGATGTTATTTAATAGGGGATAAAATGTATGACTTTTATCCTGGTAAGATGCAGCAAAGAATGGTGATAATGTCATGAATATAGTTAGAGAAAAAACATGCTTGGGTAATGTGTATTTAAGCTTTGAAAATGTGTGGTTAGCATGAGAAACATGTATTCAACCAGCTATATCTATCTGAAATTGCAGGACGGATAGTGCATTGAAGTTTGGTTGGTTTTTCATGTTCTACATGGTAAGTTCTATCAACCAATCATGATTGACCGAGGCATCATCCTCTTGATTAGTATCTTCTTTTCCTTTACTGATTTAATTGCATTACACAGATCCACATCGGTTTTTGTGTCTTTGCGGCTATTGCTCCTCCAGTTGTCTTCCATGGGAAGTCACTGACGTAAGTATCTTAATTTGTTAATTTCTTTTCTCAGTTTAAGAACCCAAGAATACAACTAGGCTTGATTGTTTTATCCTTGTGGAAAAATATCATTGAAATCTAGCTCTTACTAGTTAGAAACTATGGGAAACCAGCATAGTTTCTTAGCTTTTATAGGGCCAGGTCTCCCTGTAGGCTGTATCCTATAATCGTGAATGTTGACTTTGCTGCTGAAAGTGTTTGAAGCTTTTTTTTTTTTTGTTTACTCTATCCTTTTGTTTTCATTTCAGGGGTATCCTAGCAGCAATTGATGTCATTTCTGACAGTCTTTTGGTTGGGGTAAGTTGTATGAATCCACCTGCATTATGTCTCTTTGTTGCAATTGACTCTGGATATTCAGAAGATTTACTTGTCCTCTTGCTACTTTAGTAGCATTAAAGCCTCTGAAGTAAATTAAATGTAAATAATAAGTAGCGCTAGCATATTAGGTTTTTTTTTGGTTTTTACGTCAAATAAAGCTGTCTAAGGGATAGACATCTATGTGTCTTCTATTTATCTTATAAAGAAAAGGGAGGGGAAGAATGAATAGAAAACTGACCAACCTGCATTCCTTATGCAAATATGTTATTATAACCTCAATCCTCTTCATCATGGCAACAATGTGGGACTTGCTCCAAGTCTTTATTGTGCAGAACTGGAAATGCTTGGGTAGCTCGGCTGATAAATCAGTCAATTCATTCACTGTCAAAGCTTGAAATGTTGCAAATTGTATTTGAATATGAAGGACTTCTCCGTATATACATGAAAGGAGGATTATTTTGTCTACGGATTTGCTTTAATAATGCTATGAACTGTGATGTGTTGTTATTTTATTACTAGGCTTTGTTGTGACGATTCTTACATCCAGTATGGAATTAAGATGTCTAATGGCCTTGACCCATCAAGGAATGTAAATGTTAAACCTGCATTGGGCGGAGTATCATTTTGTCATAGAAATATAAAACTATTAACATATTGCAAGATGCTCTTTTTCCTATTGTGCTTGCTTTGATGCTTTTTATTTGGAATCAAGGGGTTTGATTTATAGCCTTGATCACTTGAAGTAAGGCTCTTAAGTGGGATCTATTGTAATGTATGGTGGCCTCTCAACTATTTTAAACTATTTAATTGTTGCTTCCTTTGTTCTGGATTTAAGATCATATGGTTGATGCCGTAAAAATTAGTCTCTTTCTGATGGTATTTAATTGAATGTTTGAATGAACTGACAATTCTCTTGGTTTTCATACAGATATTTTACATGGTTGGATTTGGCCTGTTCGTCTTGGAGTCACTACTAAGCTTATGGGTTATTCAGGTTAGAGAAAAACAAGTTCATTGCTTTTGACTTGCATTACATCGCGTTCAATGGTTGATGTTGTTCTCTTTCAACACACTTGGAAAGATTCTAAATGGAAGTATTAACTACAGCACATGTAGCAAAAATGCCACTGGCTGACTGGCATGCTGTCCATTTTCGTCACATTATTTTGGTTTGCAGATTCTTTATCTATTATTATGCAGCTGATTTCTCCTTGTTTTTCTGTTGTGCAGAAAATTTATATCTTTTTCCGAGGGAATAAGTGAGACATGAGTTTGGGTTTTTTCACATCTCAAATTGTAGCAATGCTGCTGCTGCTTTGGAGGATTGTTTAGTATATTCTTCTACCTTTGATTTGTGTTCCTTATTTCTTTGTCCTGTTAGTTATATGGGTTTTCCCTTTTTTTTTTGGCTCTTCTGGGTAAAAGACTTTATTAATTGATACAATAAGTTTGCTAAATATGTTATAGTATCCCATTTTTATACATCTAATATCTGATATGCTTTTGATATACATTACTATTTTCTAACACCAACAGTGAAGTCACTGAATCTTTTAGAAGAAATTATAAATATCAAATCACACACATATATATAGAGGGCGAATCAGGTCAGGACTTCCTGATCGAGTATAGTCAGGACCAAACTAAAAAATAAAAAAATGCTTTGCAATACTCTAAAAAAAAAAAAAAAAAACATAATTTCCAATATATATATATATATATATATTAAAGTTCTACCCCTGCGTTTTACCGTTAAAACAACTAATATGTTTATGACCAGCAAGCCATTAGCACTCAACCCTTCAGGGGTTGTCCGAATGGTACAAATTTTGGGCTTGGTTTGCTTTATCTCGGATTTAAGATTCAAATTTCATTAGATATATTTTGTTTGGGTCATGTCTTTGGTGTAAAAAACCAACGATTTATCTAAATGTGTGCTCTTCAGGTTATTAAAAAAAAAAAACTATTAACACTCTTCTTTAAAATAATTTTAGGAGTAAAGTGTGCATATTTCTTTGACTTTCATAATTATGTTGTTTGAAAATATATTGATCTCTGAAAAAAAAAAAGGGATTTGAGGAAAAAAAAAGTGCATGTTTGGAACTTTGAAGATGTTAATTTTGAGATTACAACAGTCTGATGAAACAGTTACTTTAAACTTATAATTTATACGTGTCACTCACCAACAAATTATTATAGTTGGACAAAAAAAGGAATCTTATACTTAGATAGTCGAGATTTGTTTTGCTCAACTTAGTTTGAGGACACCGATTCAAGTTCTTGGAGGACATCGATCCAAATCGTCCCATGTATTTTGCTCCTTATATTTAATCTTCCATATGTGGGCAGACAAGATATATTTCCCTAATTAGGATATTATTAGAGGTTTGCCATGTAGTTTTTTCGAGTGTACACTTGTGAGTTGTACTATAAAGATATCATGTTAAATTTTGATGTTCTTGAGTTACACGAGATTATATTAATTAAATTAATATATGGTCTGCATTTTGTGCTGATTGATCATATATTTTAGGTGTTAATCTTGTAAATTCTCGGAATTTTTTTCGGTTTTATAGTCTAAATTAGACAATTGATTTACTTACAAACAGTTGATATTTATGTCTCATTCGTTTGTCTCTCAGTTCTCCAATAATATTTCTAATTCATTGTGCAAGACCTAATAGTTAGAATTTGCATCTTGAAACACAATAAATAATAAATATGGGTGTTCGCGATACGGTTCATGTATTTTTTTATTTTACACCTCAAACCGCGCGGGTTGGAGGTTTGAGAAATTAGAAATCGAAACACAAATTTGATAAGGAAAACCGCGGTGGTTCGGGTCGGCGGTTTGGGATGTTCGGTTCAGCGGTTTGGATTGTAAATATTTTAAATAATTTTTTTTGTGTTTTTACATAATAATTGAATAGAAAAAAATACTTAATTTTCATTTATACATTGCATATTGTCATATGATCATTGAATATTTTAAATTTCATGGTTAAATAAGAAGAAAAGTATAAAATAATGTCTAATTTGAACGCGGGTCGGCGGTTTAGGCGGTTCGAGTCGCGCTTTGGGTCAAAACCGCGCAACGATCCAAAATTTATGGTTCGGTTAAGACCGACCCGAAATTATTTTCAATATTTATCAAAACCGAGCGGTGTGGTTCGGTTTAGTGTGGTTTGGGTCGGGTTGCGGTTTGAGCCGAAACCGTTAACACCTCTACAAATAACAATAGACCCAAAATCCAAAAACTTGGTTAGAATTTGTGGACAGTTGCTATTTAGGTTTCTTATTTTAATAAGATGTAATATTTTTATACTGTAATATGTATTTTATTTTAATAATTTATTATTTTAATTTTATAATTTAATAATAAAAACATTACTTGTAGAGATTATGTGACACATATGTTTTTATATATATATATATATATAATCAAATATTATAATATGTTTTCTTGTTATAATATGATTCTTATTTAATAGTTTTATAAATTTAATTTTATAATTCAATAGTGTTTAATATTTATATGATAGTATAATATGTTTCTCATTTTAATCGAGTTCTTATAAAATTATAATATGTATTTTTATGTAGTGAAATATTTTCATTTTTTAGTGTTTTATGTACAAATGTTTGTACACTTTTATGTATATGTATCATCACTCTGCATTTTATTCTACTAATTATTTTCTGAAGCAAAAATGATAGTATGCACGTAATTGTGTATATTAACACTAAAAAGGAAAAAAAAATAATTTTACTTGACTATTTCTATAACAAGTTAGACCAATCTTTTTTCTAAGTAGAAAATTAATTTTGTTTGTAAAATTAAACATCCTTAATACAGAGATAATGTAACACTTAAACATTATAAATATGTGATACAATTGGGAGAAGAGTAGAATCATTTCTTCCACAAATTGTATTCGCTTTGAGTCTAATTGTATTTGTGCTTATGGAGTTTATTTAATTATTTTGGGTCTATCGATTAGATGAAGTGCAAGGTTATACCTAAAATCAGTAACCAGAATAAATATTTTGATCATAATTAAGTTTATATATGCCCTATTAAATATTAATAATGCCAATTCTTCATTTTTTTTTCTTCAACAATATATAATATAATAGAAAGTAAAACTCTCTCAAAATATAACCCAAAACGATAAAAATATACAAAAGTGATGGATACTAATATACTAGAATCCTACATCGATCGGTTAGAAGTAGTTATATGATTAGAACCTTGTTTAATAAAATTGACCATCACTTAATACATGATAATTAAAAATTAATATAATATTAGTAAAAATATAAAATATGTTTTCCAATTATGCATAAATATAGCAGTATTGTTTTAACAAGCACATCTCTCAGCCATGCTCTCTCCCAAGTGTATTACAGTCCAAATATTGAATTATGACTCGCACACAAAACATAAATTGAACACTTCTTCATTCCATATCTCCTCCACACACAAAAAAAAAAAAAATGCTATAAAACAACCGGAATATTATATCATAAATATAATAATTTAATAATATTTTACCAAATATGTTAATATAATTATAATTAAATTAGATATATTACTTGTTTATTAATCACTTATATCTCTATTTTTTTTTTAAATCGTTTGAAATTCAGCCGTCAAATCACTCATTCTGAGCTTAAGTGAAATATGTAAAACCCCCGACAGTCTCAAATTCTTACAAAAAAACGTACTCTCTGAATTCAAACTCAAGATCTCAACGTTAGATCTTGAGCCTTACACCACCAAATCATACCTATTGAGGTTTCTATTATATGAAAGAATTACTCTTCCTCTCCTCCACACCTTACGCTCATAATCTTCAACCAGCCACCATCATCATGCCACGTGGCATCCCATTTATCCAAACCGCAACAAATAACCACCAAGCTTGTCCATCCCTTTGTTTATCACAAACCCCATCACCTCATCTACAATTCCATCCCTATTTCATTTATTACTTTTAATATCCCTTTTGCATTTCCTAAGGTAACCACGGTTAAGGAAATTACACATATACCCTTCTCATAATCAAACAATCCCTTAATATCCCCTCCAATTCCGTCCAAAACAAAGGGCAGTCACAGAAACCAATATAACAAAAGACACATCACTCTTTCATCACCAAGTAAAACCGTTTGTCTTTCAATCCAAACTGCCATCTGTTTCAGTTAAATTTACTTGTGTTCCAAAATTTTCCTCTCAAAATCACCAAAAAAATAAAAAAAAAAAAAAAAAGCTATAAAACAACCGGAATATTATATCATAAATATAATAATTTAACAATATTTTACCAAATATGTTAATATAATTATAATTAAATTAGATATATTACTTGTTTATTAATTGATATATGATGATATTACATCACTTATATCTCTATTTTTTTTTTAAATCGTTTGAAATCCAGTCGTCAAATCACTCATTCTGAGCTTAAGTGAAATATGTAAAACCCCCGACAGTCTCAAATTCTTACAAAAAAACACACTATCTGAATTCAAACTCAGGATTTCAATGTTAAATCTTGAGCCTTACCGGTTTCTATTATATGAAAGAATTACTCTTCCTCTCCTCCACACCTTACGCTCCTAATCTTCAACCAGCCACCATCATCATGCCACGTGGCATCCCATTTATCCAAACCGCAACAAATGACCACCAAGCTTGTCCATCCCTTTGCTTTGTTTATCACAAACCCCATCACCTCATCTACAATTCCATCCCTATTTCATTTATTACTTTTAATATCCCTTTTGCATTTCCTAAGGTAACCACGGTTAAGGAAATGACACATATACCCTTCTCATAATCAAACAATCCCTTAATATCCCCTCCAAATCCGTCCAAAACAAAGGGCAGTCACAGAAATCCATATAACAAAAGACACATCACTCTTCCATCACCAAGTAAAACCGTTTGTCTTTCAATCCAAACTGCCATCTGTTTCAGTTAAATTTACTTGTGTTCCAAAATTTTCCACTCAAAATCACAAAAAAAAAAAAAAAAAAAAAAAAATTCCCATTTCATATTCCCTTTCAGAATTTTGCTAAAGAATTTCCAAAACTTACATACATATTTTCAATTGCAGTATCTCTCACTGAACTCCTCCTCTCAGTTCAGAGAGAGCTAAAAAAAAAAATGGCCATTTGTACAGTGCACACAACTCAATCCCTCAACTCAACATGCTCTCTCTACTCACCAACAAAAACCCACATGGGTTTTTTAAACCAAAAACAACTAGTTTTTTACAGCAATGGCAAGAGAAGCAGCAAGCAATTGCAAAGAAGAGGAGGTGGTACTTCATTTGTTATAACATGCTCAGCAGCAGCAGCTGGTGGTGGTGACTCACAGACAATTGTGATTGGTCTAGCAGCAGACTCTGGTTGTGGCAAAAGCACTTTCATGAGGAGACTGACAAGTGTTTTTGGTGGAGCAGCAGAGCCACCAAAGGGTGGTAACCCTGACTCAAACACACTGATAAGTGACACCACCACTGTGATTTGCTTAGATGATTATCACTCACTTGATAGAACTGGAAGAAAAGAAAAGGGTGTCACTGCACTTGATCCAAGAGCCAACAATTTTGATCTTATGTATCAACAAGTTAAAGCTTTGAAAGATGGATCTGCTGTTCAGAAGCCTATTTACAATCATGTCTCTGGTCTTTTGGACCCTCCTGAGCTCATCAATCCCCCCAAGATCCTTGTCATTGAAGGCTTGCACCCAATGTAAGTCCTTTTTTTAAGTCAGTGCCATTGTTTCTTCCACAGTAATATTGTCTTCACCTACCAAAAATATAAAAGATGGTTTTACTTTTGGCTGTGAACCTAAGCAACTAAGGTGCAAAAATTAGGAAAGGTCTATTTAATTATCTTGGAATTAGGTTTTAAGGCAGAAATTATTGTTGAAAGAAATGTATGTTGGTGAAATCCTGGCTAGGTGTGGGTGCTAGTTAGTTTAATTTAACTGATAAACTATCATAGTGTGGTACCAAGAAGTTTAAGATTCGAACCCTACTTGTATAGATGTGGTGAGATTTGGATTGCCATTGATAAAAAAAGATCTTAAAAAAAATTGGGTTATGTTACAAATCAAGTCTTATAGATGTCTGACTAAATGTTAATAATTAAAAACAAAATTAAAATAAAAAATTGGAAAGCTATAGTGAAATTCTATTTGATTCTAGTCGAATTTGGATTCAGTGCTGAGTTGACATGTGCTAAGTTTTTCATAATCTTTTGCTATATGTGTTTTAATATCAATGTAAGATTAAGATTCAGTTATATTTAAATTAGTATTTAATAACTACCAATCAAAATTTATGAAAAACTCGGTACAAACTCAACTGAAGTCCGAATCAAGTCCATCTTAGTCCGGAGCTAACCAAATATAGTTTTTATTTTATTTTTATTACTTAGAATAGACCAAGTCTGGTTTAGTTATATATTGTTATGGCATCTACTCTGTTCAAAAATAGAAAACAAAATGAATCGGATATAGATCCAACACTAAAACTAGAAAGCTTTCAACTAAATAGATGAGTTTAAATACATTTTGATTCAATTTCCTTTTGTTGTTTAATCCATCTAACCGTAAATTTTGAAACAAATATGTAGGTATGATGCCCGTGTGAGAGACCTCTTGGACTTTAGTATCTACTTGGACATCAGCAATGAGGTTAAATTTGCATGGAAAATTCAGGTAACTACTCTCTACATTTACATAACAATGTTTTAGCAAATGATATGAATATGATTTTGGACATGTAACAAGTTTTAAACAAGTTACAATCATTGCAGAGAGACATGGCCGAGCGCGGACACAGTCTTGAGAGCATCAAAGCTAGTATCGAAGCCAGAAAGCCAGATTTCGATGCCTATATTGGTATACTTTTTATGTAATCTTGTTACACCTGACCTTAAAATACTAATGTTGGACCTTTACTCTGTAGTTTAAGTTCTCGCGTCAAAACGTTTAACTATAAGTATCATAGACAAGTCTCATGTTAATAAGAACAGAACCAATGTTTTCGTTTTTGCAAAATTTGGTGCAGATCCGCAGAAGCAATATGCAGATGCAGTGATTGAAGTGTTACCTACCCAACTGATTCCGGATGATAACGAAGGAAAGGTTTTGAGAGTTAGGTTGATCATGAAAGAAGGAGTGAAGCATTTCAGCCCGGTTTATCTCTTTGATGAAGGATCAACTATCTCATGGATTCCATGTGGAAGGAAGCTTACCTGCTCGTACCCTGGAATCAAATTCTCTTATGGCCCCGACACCTACTTTGGCCATGAGGTAATTGCTTTAGAATAAATCTATAAACCAGGATTTTAATTTCATGGAATTTCTCTGTGATATGTGTAGTGATGTGTGATGAGCTATATTGGGTTGTGTATGTTCATCTTAGGTCTCGGTTCTGGAAATGGACGGGCAATTTGACAGACTAGACGAGCTAATTTATGTGGAAAGCCATCTAAGCAGCATATCTACCAAGTTTTACGGAGAAGTTACACAACAAATGTTGAAGCATGCTGATTTCCCAGGCAGCAACAACGGAACAGGTCTTTTTCAAACCATAGTCGGATTGAAAATAAGGGATCTCTATGAACAAATCGTAGCCAGCAAGGCTGCAGCTCCAGTAGCAGCAAAAGCTTAAACAGCTAGTACTGCCTTGTATTATAAGCAACAGATGAGTTGCCAAAAATCCATCTTTGATTCTTCCTGCAGGTTTTTTTTTTCTCAGTTGAGTGTTAGGCATGCCTTATCCTCATAAGACACTTCAAGTTGAGTATTTATTTCATGTTGTAATCTGTGGAAACTTTTGTTAATATAGAGATGCAAAAGCAGAGATGAAATTCAATCAAGAAGTTCATAGAAACTTGGAACACACGTTTTCAAATAATTTTCTTTTCTTGATCATTATTATATACATTTCAATTCCTAAACTGCTTCTTTTGCATCAGTACCATAACTGCCCAAAAGTTAGTTGTATAAATTTTTCTTCTAATTTTAAGATCTTTCTTAAAGTAGTTGGGAGTCAAATACCTAGCCAACAATCAAGCTCATAAAAATACATCAAGTTTCAATGACAAATAAAGCCTAAATAGTTTAAATATATTTTCATGTGAAACCATTTTTGTTAGCAACATTACAACCACCCGCTTGGGGCACAACCTCCTTGTTGGAAGTCCACACACTTTCGTTTAGGAATAACACTAATATCATTCATCATGATCCGTCCTATTAGGCAAATATTATCCGCTTTTGGCTACATTTATGAATTATAAATTTATCCAAAACGCGTCTGTCACAAAATTTCTACTTATTTGCCAAATATGTTCACCAAAATAGTAGTAAAAAATACTGCAACAGTGCAGACATTGAAATACAAAACCTTTCATAACAGTAGTCAACTTAAAAGTGATTTTTTTTTTTTTTTTTTTTTATCAATCATCAAAATTAATTTTTAACTTCTCAAAATTATATTTAAACAGCAATCTCAAATGGGCTGATTGGAGGAAACTAATTATTATTATTAAAATTCATTTTACATTTTTTTTAATATATCTGTAATTCATTAGGATAAAGAAACATAATTATGATACACATAAATGAAATAACCTAAAATACACTTTTTAATTAAATAGTCATACTTGATCATATTTAAAAGGTCCTGAAAAAAACTAAACCTGCTGATGAATCAACCAACGATTGCAAGCAAACTTTGCCTGACTGCCGGAACTGAACAAATCAAAGAGCCGAAAATTCCAGTGAGAGCATAAGCAATGGCACAAAATGGGAGAGCCTCAGGTTCCTTGGCTGACAATGCTGCTGTTCCCAGTCCATGAGCACTGCAAAAATTTGAAGCATACAAATAGTAGATAGCAGATAAACTTGTTTTTTCAACTTTTTGATAAGGATGATGCAGCACGCGAGGCTTCCCATATTATAGGCTCTAGGGAAGATTTAATATGTACGCAACCTTATCCTTGGTTTTTTACAAAGAGACTGTTTTCGCGACTTGAATCTGTGACCTTCTAGTTACAATAGAGTAACCCTACCGTTCTTTCAACTTTTTGAAGCTGAAACTAAATTCCTAGACTCCTAAACACCCAAAATATAAGCATAATTTGGAAGTGTGAGGATGATGCTATGATTCTATGAATGTGGTCACTAGAAACTTGGTTGTTATGATATAAAGTTCAAGGAAAATTCATTTATCAACACTCTAAACCTAAGTTTATAAATATTGTTGAAATTACTCGAATTGTACAATAAAATAATAGATGTGTGACTAAGCATTGGTGTAGTTTTCCGTATCACTATTGTTTACACATTCATATACATCGATTTTATGGTTAATATTCCTTTGATCTTTGTTCCTGTGATTAATAAATGCATTAGAATTTTAAAATTAAACTAATTATCCCCAGGAGATTATAAGTAGAAAAAGAAATACATGGTTTATAAGTTTTCACTGGTTCATCAATTGCAGAAGTAATACCTTGATGCTGTTGCTATTCCTCGAGCAATAGGATCACGAAACTGCAATTTGTCAAGTGTTGCTTGCACGAAATTTGCTCCAATCAGACCAGTTACTACCACAACAGCTGCTGTGAGAGATGAATTGGCACCTACAAACAATATGGAAAGCACGTTTTCGTTAAATAGAAATTTTTTGTATACTAATTTTTAACTGAACATTATATGTAAACAAGAGTCGTATGAAATAAATATTGTTACCTGGAAACCGATTGAACATAAGCTCTTAAGTAGTGTGTGTGTGTTCTTTTCCTCCTCCTCGAGGAATTTTGTGATTGCAATTGTACAATGGATATGAATATGAGAAAGGGCTGCCTACATAAAACTGCAGAGTATATTTATAATCATACCTTCAAACATTGATACGATGCTAAGTGCTAATGCCACAGTTATACATCTGGGTAGAATAGAAACAGTCAAAGTTGGTTCTAAACCAACAAGGCGCCCGACAAGTGCAGTTGAATACAGTGAGAATACTGTTGATAGAATGACAGATGTGAAAATTTCAGCCGCGTGCCTCTTAACAAGCTGAAAATATAGAGAAAGCATATCATTGCATGAATATGTACATTCTTAAATTTGAGCACCTCTTGATCTAAAATTAGGCAAAATAATAAGGAAACACAACAAAAACATTGTATATAGGGTATCCAATTGGTTAAATCTTATGCCAACTTTGGCGATCTAATTTTGCTGTGGGATAGAATATACGCAACTCTACAAAAACTAAATTCTGGAACCTCTTGCGTCTTTCAATTTATTTTCTGTCTTTCCTACTCTAGCATATTCTTTTCAAATAATGAACAAACGAGACAACATATTATTGTGTAATGACATCAACAAATTCTGATTGAAGAATTAAGAGATATTCTGGTTGAGATAAGCCAAAACTCGGTACTCTCCTTCACAGTTAGACCAATGTTAGCCTATCTGACAGTTTTAGTCATCCATTAACAAGTAAAATACCTCCACCCAGGTGCTTAGGGGAACCAACCCTGCCTTAATTTCACAAGAGTAATTACTACTGCCAATGCCAAACGGCAATATCCTCAAATCACACATGTAAAGAAGAGGAAGGAACCTTTCTCTGTTTGAACATTGAGAAGGCAAATGAGAGAATAACAGAACCCAAAAACCCCATCAGAACATCACCAGCTCCCGGATTAGATGACACCTTTGTCAGGTAATTACCTGTGTAAATTAGAAGAAAATTACAATATCTACATGCAAAAAGTACATATACACCAAACCAAAACAATCATGATGGTACAATTTGCACTGTATAATGAAATCAAGGAAAAAAATATTTTTGAATTTTTTTCATGAGAACATAAATATCATGAGCATTGGTAATTGTATTTCATTTATTTTGCATCTTTTAGGTCATTTTACTCACGGTATCGCCAATGTTTTACAATTATTATAAATTACATTGAAATACATTTTTAAATATATATCCATTATGTCTTTTGTTAACTTAAATGCTTGTTCTAATAATTGGTTTTAACAACAAAAAGAAGTTATATAATTTAAATAAAGCATTTGCTAGTTTTCAATGACTGTTTTACCATATAGAATTCTTATGTCATTGGTTGATTTGAGAGAGAGATATCTTTGGCACAAGAATAAATCTAGAAAATGCATATATGTTATATTCATCTGAGCTTCTTCAAACTTACAAACAGAATGCACATCGCTGCTGATAACTCCCTTAGGACAATAAAATTTAACATAGACAAATCCAATTACATTTGCCATACAGCTGCAAATTACATCTTGACAATTTTGAACGTCAACATGCCTACATGAGGATTTGTTAATATCTAAAGTTTAAGAAGTAATGTTTTATCACTCTTATGCCATTAACTACCTGATAATTCTTCTAATATTTCAAGTCAAAGATCATAATTCGATACCACAGTAGCATACGACATTTTGAGCTCAACATTACATACTGTACATTCATGATTGATATATTGGTTTATGTTTCCTGAATTCTTATCAAATCCTCATTCTTTTGCCATTGTCTAAGTATACCAATCTATATAGGAGATTGGCTTCTATGCATCCATCTACTGTTACAGCAGAAGACACAAAACTTGAAATCTCTTAGACAAAACTTGAAAACTTTACCAATAAAGTTGAAATCATAACCTGAAAACTCTAGCACAAAAATTTATATCCCACTAGTTAATAGTGAAACCTTTATTGTAGCTGTTAGAATCCCTAAAATATTTTTAGAATCATAATTATAATTATCCAAATATATGATTATGATTCTATATATCTTTAAGATATTGTTACATAATCATTCAAATATGATTATGTAATCTTAATGATTATTAGTATATTTAGTTTCTATATTTAACTTAATGTCCTATATAAAGACATGTCTCTTATAATTCTAAGCATCCATAAATTTAGAATTATCTTATTTCTTTATATGGTGTCAGCGCCAATCTATCTCTGGGTTCCATGATTTTGTGTCTGATTTCTCTCCTTTAGAGTCATTGTTCAAGCCAGCGCGTGGGGAACACGCGCCACTATATGCGTGTGAGCCTCACGCGCCGCATCTTCTTCGGCAGTTTTGACAACACCAACGACGACGAAATGCTCAAATCTTGTCGGTCATTTGTTCTTTATCCGCATCAAGTTCCACATCTGACTTTTTTTTTCGGGGTTTTCTGTCACGGGGTGATTTGACAAGTTTTCTTTAGATGTTTTGGAATAGTTTAAAGTTTAAATTTTTTCCGCTGTGCATTTTCCAGCAATGTTAAACCATCCAAATCTCCGCATTTGTTCTCGTTGTGCATTCTCCAACGGCGTTAAAACATCTAAGTCACCGCATATGTTCCTGCTGTGCATTCTCCAACTATGTTAAAACACTCTTGTCTCTATGTGGTTCTTGTACTGGTTCAATTGTAACAAACTTGGTGCATATGATATGTATGCTCCAACTTGAGGGAGAGTATTAAAATCCCTAAGATATTGTTAGAATCATAATTATAATCATCCAAAGATATGATTATGATTCAACATATCTCTAAGATATTGTTACATAATCATTGAGATATGCTTATGTAATCCTAATGATTATTAATATATTTAGTTTCTATAATTAACTTAATGTAATGCCTATATAAAGGCACATCTCTTATAATTCTAAGCATCCAGAAATATAGAATTATCTTATTTCTTTACAGTAGCCAATAGAACTCAACCGTGAAAAACGATGCACTTCATTGCTTTCAAGGGCATTCAATCTCGTCTAAAAGCCTACCCCGGATTCTAAAGCTTTAACTACTTTGTTCAGAAAGGATGGCCCAACACAGGAGGCTTCCCACACTGTGGGCTCTGGAGAAGATTCAATATGTACGTAGCATTACCCTTGATTTTTTTTGCAAAGAGGTTGTTTCCGTATTTAACTACTTTGTTCACAAGTGCAAATAAATTTAATTAAATATTTCTAAGCTTCCTAGAGTTTGTCTCACCATGTAACTCTTATAAATTAGCAGTCTGGTCCATCTTTAACTCCTAGCTTCAATAAAGTGATCTGATGCTCACCTTGCACATAAAATTATCCAAGTCTCAACATTTACCATAGTAATACTTGGTAATATTTACATTATTACGTATCTCTTGCAGCCACAATATCGTCAAAAAACCCACTGGGAAATGAAAAACTGTTCAAACGGCCTCCAATGAGATTTTCAAAAATCGCTTACACCCCCTCCCAATTCAAATTAACGAAGAAAAAAATGTCTTGGAACTCTTCAGAAACAGAGAACAGAAAAGAATTGTAGGAGCATTACAGTCGATCTATATGTTGCAGCTTGTAATGATATATTTTTTGTTTGATTGAAGTGCAATATAATAATTTGCTTTCACCTTGAGGGAAGCCTACTAAATGATGGATATCAAGAGCTTAAACTATAGAACGTTACCTAGAACGGGATCAAGCCCAGATTTCGAAAGGTAGCCAAAGGCCAGTGCCGCCAAATCTGCAGATAGCGCACAGCAAATAATTGGATGGAAAACCTTCTTCACGTCAGATGGTAATCTAGAAGCCAGAAGGTAACAAAGAGGTGAGATTTTCAATGAAGAGTCAGAAAACCTTAAACCTGTATCACTCCAAAGGTTTATAAAATTAAAATCAAAGCATAGTTTTCAAATAAATAAGAGGAAAGTAAAATTATACCCAGAACCAGCCATGTAGCCTAACACAGTGGAGGCAAGTAGAAATGGGAGGCATGTTCGAGCACTTGTCCCTAGAGCTGTTGGATAAAACAATGCAGCCGCAAATGAAATAAGAAAGACCCCGATCCATGCCCACAATTCTGTAGGAGAAAAAGGCGAAGGTTTTGCCATAGGCTCTGCGTCTGTCATTTCTGTTTTTACAATTTTCCTAACTGCAATAGCCGTAAAACCGGCAACGCAAAGTGAAGCCAACCAGCCACCAACTACAGAGAATGAATAAACATTAACTACTGCATCAAACCACCAAAAAGATAAGATAATAAAATATTCACAAGAAACCAAGCAAATGGAATGTGAGCCTTAGCCAGAAGAATATCTATCTCAATAATCATTCCTTGATCAGGAAGAAGAATTTCACTATTAGGTAGATCATTCTTAATCAAAACTGGGAGAGAAGATTAATTAAACAATGCTCCGGATGGATGGCTTCAAGCTTCTTATGTATAAATTGACAATTTGACATCAACAGATTCAATATTCATTTAGTATTAACGAAAACAAAAAACTCAAAAATCTCAGAGCAAAACAGGAATGAAATTCAAGCATACACATGCAAACCCCTCAAAATTTCTTCTGCAGCAAATATATATTCAGCACAAATATCTGGGTTATGAATTTGTACTTCCTTTTATTAGCAATAGGCTTTATTTGGTTTTGATTGTGTAAGCCTTCATTTAATAGACAACTGCAACCTGAATGGTCTTTTCTGCTGTATCCATAATTTACTCAAGCCTACTAAGAAAAAGACTGAACATAATGTGATACTTTGAATAATGAACCCGTGTAGATCAGAATTGGTAGAATCATTAAGAATAGTGTTTTGATGACCAACATATGACTATGAAAACATTTGAAAACCGATATCAAGTGCAGAGTGCTTCAAAGCTGTCAACAATGTTTTGCTGGTATTGGAACCAGTAACATATTGAAAACAAGTATCTTTTGGATGGGTCCAAATTCAGAAATTAGGAAAATTCAGGGCATTAAAAATCAACATTACACCCGTAGCAAATTGAAATAAGTTATAGTCAAGATGAGTAGGTGAAATATCAGAAATTAAGGAGTTGCAGTTGATGTGATAATAGATTATCACATCACTTGGGATTTGAATGTCAAATTCAAACGTTAACTTTTCCAAAAAAAAAAAAGTATCTTTTGGATGGAGAATGAAGCACTCAACTCTGAGTGCTACATACTCTTTAGATGCTGTACCACAAAATATGTTGGAGATGAATTGGAGAGAATAGACAACTGAATTAATTAATGAATTTATGTCTTCATCTTTTATCTTTTTTGTTTCCCCTTTTCAATAGCCAGAAACAAAAGGTTGGTTACCAGCCTTTTCATATGGGCTAAAAAGGGGCATAAATTTCAAAAATTGTTAAGATAGAATAACAATGATGTTTTTTTTAGGTTTGTTTGCTACCAACATCTACGTCATGACCAGCTCGATATAGAAAACAAGTGTTCCAAGCCTCAAAGTCCATAGTTAAAATGATCTCTAGGATCGTTAAATCCAGATTGCTAAAAACAATTTGCAGGAACATATGGAAAAATAAATAAACAAATAAATAAAATAGGGAAGCTAGTGATCCCCAGTAGTTCCATATTTGCAAATCCAAAATGATAACCCAGATATGACCAAGATCTGCAAGTTGCATGTCAACCACAAACTCAAGTTCAGCAGGCTCAGATGAGATATAACTTAAGGAACTACAGAACTAATCCTAGACGATTATTATTTTCCGTATGTCATTTACCAATTCAAAGAAAAGCACTCATTCACTTCCCATCCAAGTCCAAAGTATTTCTAAAGTTTAAAACATTCAACTTTTTTGAAGAAGATAGTTAGTAGAAAAAAGATCATAGTTTAGTCTTCTGCAATTCACAAATCCAGTATGCCCAAAACTTACCAGTTATATAATACCAGATGGATGCTCCTACTTTCCTAAGTTTTCTGTACAGACAACTTGACCACGTAAGATTATCTTTTTTTCCGAATCAGAATCGAGAAAATATAAATACACAAAACTAAAACACAGTTGCTAACTTAAGTGACAGTTTCTAAACCCTGAATGTAAGAGAATTTCAGTTATATACACAGAAACATTTTACTTATCAATAGCCTGATGAATAACCATTATATGAAAAATTACAAAACAAAATAAGTTGCTTACACTTCTCATCAAAGATATAGCAAAAACAAAATGGAAGAATCCTTTACTTACAGATAATGTAGCAAATCTTGAGGCCTGAAGCAGCAGGAATATCACGAACAGAAAGCGGCAAAACCACCAAAGATGGAACATAGAACAATGGGAGCCATCTTTGAATGAACAAAAGTGCAGGTTCAAAGAAATTCATCAAACTTGTTGCTGCATCCGGGATTGTGGAATCAAGAACCGTCAAAATGGAGAATATGCAAAACATTCCAAATAAAGCACTGGGAAACTTTATAGCCGCAGCCACAAATGCTTTTTTCAAGAACTTGTCCATTGCAAGAATTATCCCAAGTGATGCAGCCAAGTGCACAATCCCAAACACCTAACAAACAGAATCATTATATATAGAGGATTCAAAATGAAATGCATTTGATAACAGAAAAATAAATTAAAAAAATGAAGGATACATACTCCTTGGGAGAGTGTTGTAGAAGTGCTGCCACTGTCAGCACCCATAGATTTAACTGAAATTTGTGCAGTTTTTTGAGAACCCATTTGCAAGAACGTGGAATTATTTCCAAGAACGGTAATGGATTTGTTGAATTCCTTGAAACAAGAGAATTTATGAGTAGCTATGACGCCATTGAAAGCAACAAGTGTCGTCCTGGGATGGATTCTTTGATAACTTCTCTTCAAATTGATGCAATTTGCGAAAGAGAAATGTGACTGTGAATGGGGTGATGATAAATTCTGGGGTAAGGCCAAAGGAGTAGTAGCCATTGGAAATTGGAAGATTGTTCAAGTGGCTGAGAGTTCAAAAGACGGGCCATTTTCTTTTGGCTTGTAAAAACTTTTGTTGGTAAATTTGTATGGACATAAAAGAACCTTGAGTTAGTTGAAGATGAGATTTCCTTTGTTCTGTTGTATTTTTTATTTTATTTTAAAAATGGTACGGCAGGTTTCCCGGGGAATTTTCATAATTCAGTTTTGTTTTGGGTCCATTTGACATTGGGCTTTGATTGGACTGGATCAAGATCATGAGGCCCAATTGATAGTTACAATGTGATTCATTTGACCCGATAAGTATATATGGTGTGTGATTGTGAATGAGAAAGATTCCTGAGATGGGATTAGGAGTGGGTAGGACCATAAAATTGAGAACGAGGAATGTGAGTGGGATGATAATCGACTTGTATTCATTCCATTCAATTAACGGGTATAACAATTATCATCTTATTTATTTTTAACATAGTCTCAGGGGCAGTAATGGCTCTTCGCTCCCGAGATAATCTTCCTGCAACTGTGAATTTGTTTTTGTTATGGGAAACCAAAAGCAAATTTGGCAAAAGATAGATGAACACACCAATCAACAAAGGGATTTAACGTGGTTCGGCGGATCAGATCCAACCTACATCCACAGGCACAAAACGGGTGATATTCTATTATTGGAAAATACGCTGTTATTTGTTTACAGGTCTAACCAAAATATTCTCTCCTTTTCAAGTATGCTCTCCCCTCTCATTTATACTAGCAAATAGGCGGTTTCCCTTTCCCACAAGACTTCTTGGCCGAAACTACCTTCGCCTCTATTTTTATCATATTAGAACACTGACTTATGAACTTATCCCATGAAAGTATGGTGATTTATCATCTCATCCCGTGAAAGTAGGGTGACTTATCTTCTGGAACATATCTCGCCATCTGCTCGGTCTTTACGAGGTCGGTCACAATGGTTCTCTGAACTGAGAATTCTGCTATCGATCTGATAATGTCCGGTCATCCGAGCTTAAGTGGTCGGTTACCAATCATGAAGTGCTCGGCCCCTTACCGTTGGCTCATGAAACATCTAATGGTCGGGTCGACACTAATGGTCTCGATCAAGAAGGGAGTTACCCTTTTACCCCTGCCGTGCTGCTTAAATACCATAGTGCTTGAAAATACCATCAACATATGTCCCATAGTTCTCAGTTCCAACAAGTATACAAGTTGGTGTCGGGAACTATACAAAAATAGTAGTACTCCTGACGGACTGATGGCTGGCCCTTTTGAGGAGAAGTTTATTGGCCTGTCACCACTATGTCCTCGATACGATTAAGAAGCTCGGTCTGATTTCCTTTCCCGCCAAAATAAAGTCTTTTCGTCGCTCTTCTGGAGACTCTCTCGAGACGCGCAGTCGTCACATCCATTTAAATGCCCATCAAATCATCTCTAGGGTTTAACCTGAGCCTGACAGTTGTCAAACATCGGCCGGCTTCCCGCCAAAAGCAAACAAAACCGACCGTTCACTGCCGACACCAAAATACAACCAATCTCAACCGTTCATTCAACTCTGACAAATCACTTCCGAAGTCGACAAATGGCACACATCTGGGGCTCTTTCTTGATCTAACGGTCACAAATGCTCCGACGTGACTATAGGAAGATGAATCGATCACCTTGCGTTTGTTTGGAAAAAATTTGAATTCTATCGACTGCAAAAACTCTATTCTCTCCAACTGCGACCCGTCCGATTAGTGAGACCAAAGCTCTCAAAGCACTCTTCCAGCCTTCGAAAAGAATCAAGTAAGTCTATGAACGACCTCATTGGTTTGTACTTGCTGTTTGTTTTTTTTTTTTGTGGTGGAGCATGTCTGGATTTTGGGATGATGGGTAATGGATTAGGGAGACTTCGGGTTGTTCTGGGTTTTGTGTCTTGCTCGACGTTGCTAGGGAGAGATTTATGGTTTTCGGATGTTGTTAGGGCACTTAGAACCCGTAGGCTTAGTTTTCCGAACTCTCAATTACGAAGTCGGTAGTTTTTAAAATTAGCTATAGACTGACCTCTTCTTTCCCATTTTAGATGTCAGGGATGTCTGATAATGAACTCGGTAAACCCTGCTAAACCTTCGACTCCCCATTCCGTAGAGCTCTCCTCGAGCTCGGGGGCACCAAGCGTAGAGGGCCTTGACACTACCTCCACTTCTTCCAAAATTGAAGAAGATACCTACCATCACAGAATTCCACGGAAGGACCCAGAGCCCGGTGAATTTGACTGCTCTGCTTTGGACATGAATCAGCCCTCTAAGATAACCGAAGATGATCTAGCACTACTCCGGCAACGCTATGCTATTCCGATAGACATTGCCCTCGAAGTCCCCGGTCCACTTGATCATGCCAGTCAACCTGATGAGGTTTCAATTGCTCTTCTTCCGGTCTTCTTCGAGTGTGGACTCCGGCTGCCAATTCAGCCTTATTTCGCCTGGTTGTTGGCAGAAATGGAGATCGCCCCTTGCCAACTAAGCCTGAATAGTTGGAGGATCTTGGCCGGGCTATACGTGATTTGGCATAGGGCAGGCCTCAGCGAACCTACTCTTGAAGAAGTGAAGAGGTTGTATCAATTAAAGGCTAACCCAAGAACGCATCATGGCTGGTACTACCTTTCTTCTTACGCCGAGTCGTCAAACATCGTCGGAAAACTCCCCGATTCCAACAAAAACTTCAAAGATTTGTGGTTCTGGGCCACGGGAGATTGAGGATGAGCCCTGAAAACATATGAAGAGGAGACTTCAGTCCCGGACATTTTTAGGGCGGGAGGTTAGGAGTCTAACCCTTAGTGTGCCTGCTCTTTGATTTTGTAATAGGATTCTAACTTCTTTGACTCTTCCCAGCCTGTTGGAGGGACGCTCCCAATGTCTTTCATTGGGTCCGGGTGCAGATACGATGGGCTCAGCGATATGCCGACCATTGGAAGCAATTGGTTAATGATGCGGCCTTTGTCGAGTCGGGCCTCATCCGGACTGCTCCTCCGAAGGTCCCGGGGCGGATAGGTAGATTCTTACTAACCCTCTAACCGATCCCCTTGTTTGCTTAGCATGATAATGACTTGAAATTATTCAGATTCTGGACTGACCACTTTTATGCCTTTGCCTTTTGTAGGAATGTCGAGGAGGCGAAAATACCTTGATCAATTGGCTGGTGCAACAAAGAAAACCGGCCATATTGGAGCCGGACCCTCTCGTAAACGGCCAGCAACTACCGAGGCCAAAAAGGTGACTGAAGAGGCAGCCCCGCCGGCTACCCAAAACTTATCTCCCCCATCCAGGGCATCACCAACAGTCATTACCCGACCTGCCAGCCCCCTAAAACCTTCTAGAAAAATGAGACGTCTGATCGAGGCAGAAGAAACCGAAATGACTCAGGAGATAGAAGAGGAGCAGGCCCCGAGCAAAAATAAGCCAGTTCGGAAAGAGAAGAAAATGTCGAAGGGAACTTCCAGAAAGTGTAAAGGCACCGTGATTCTTGGCGTAGAAGACCTCGGTCATGACGTCAGAGAGGCCACTTCTCACCTGGTGCCGGTGATCAACGAACTGGCCGAAGCGGTCCCTCCGGTGAAGATTCCGAGATACGAAGATCTCTCTCCCGAGGATGTGGTTACAGGGTTGTGCTCCCAGATGTCCAAGGTAGCCACACTTTCCCCATTCCCATAATGAGTCCATGACTTAATCTGATTTCTGATTTTCTATTTCTCCTCGGCAAGCGACCTATCTGGCGGCCAAAAACAAGGATCTCCTCATGAGCCTTCTATCCGAGGGTGGCCAAGCCCAGAGGCTTCGGAACCGCCTTACTGAAATGAAGGTCGAGCTGGCTAATAAAGATGAAACGATAAAAAACCTGGAGCTGGTTGCGGTCGAGGCTCATTCAACAAATAAATCTCTCAGGGCCGCCGCCTTTCTGGAGAGGAAATACGCTGAGGCTGCCAAGAAGGACTTGGAGGTTGCCCAGGCCGACAAAAGGATCCTACAGGTGGAAGTGCGCAACGTTGAATCCAAACTGAGTGCCAAAGATGAAGAACTGGTACGGGCCCGTGACGAGCTTAAGAGGAAGGAAGCTGAGTTGGAGGCCGAGAGGGACGCAATCAGACTTGAGGGGGTCGGGGAATGCGTCGAGATTATCCCGATGATATTGCCCAACCTGGATATGGGGCCTATCCATGCAGCCATTCGCTTTTGCAAAGAGGAGCTCTCACATGAGGAGTTTCAAAAATGGCTACCCCCTTCTCCTGAAGAGGTGATGGATCCCGACCCCATTTCGATTGCCCCGGTGCCCCCAGCTCTTGAAGAAAATCGATCTGGGGCTCCCGTTCCTGCCCCCGAAGCTATATTTGTCGGGGCCTCTCAGGCCGTCAATGTAGAAGCCACTGTCCCTCCTCCCGAGGCTGAGCCCAGTCATCTACCACCCGAGCCTATCGAGGAAGAACCAATACCAATGGCTCATGCGCGGGCCGATGAGTATGTGGTAACCCGAACGGGGCCCCATGTAAACTTAAACAAAAATACACTCTTTGTAATAACTTTTACAACTATGTATTATTATTATTATTATTATTATTATTTTTTTTTTTTTCAATGCACGTTTCTATTCCATTCCTTGTCTTCCACAATTTGCTCTGAATGCGTTCTGACCGGCGTAAACACACACGTATAACGCAAGCGCACGTATCGTTCAAGTAGTATAAAAATATCGATCTCATAAGGACTTAATTCCTACTGTTGTTATTAATTGTTGAATCTATTTATTTACAAATATCTAATTAAATGGAGAATATAATGATTGTTTGATTGGTTAAATGTGGTTTTCCTTAATTAAAATAAATAAAATAAACAAAAGAAAATAAAATACTAAGGAAAATAACAAAAGACTCAAAGATCTAGGGTTATGAATCTTTCTAATATCTTTTAAAAGATGAAGTGATTATTTTATGTTTATGTAATAAATTGGTTTACTAACCTGGAACACAAAATTATGCGAAAGCCTCTGTCGATGGTCAGACGCAAATACCCAGTTTAACCCAATTGAACCATATGTCTATGTCAACCAAATTATCTGGATTCATTAAGTTTAAGTTCCAATTATGGCTACCCCGCCCGACAGGTATATGTATATTCTGTAAGAAAATCTATTAAATGGTTATCTATCCTCAAGGAAGATCGTGGGCTATTAAGTCTAAGGCTGAAACCTAAAATTCATTTGTCAAGTTTATTCTAGATTTTACCACATCAATCTTATTGGTGATCAGACAACAAGAAGCATTAAGCTTAAAACTAAATAAGTAAACCTTTAAATTACCCAAATTATAAAATAACCCCTTATAAACCGGTGATATTGGATTTCATCACAACCCCATATAACTGGCTTAGTTACGACACATATTTACGGGTAGTAAAAACTTAAATAAAATAAAAGACATAAAGTAAAATGCTGAAAAGTAAATAACGGAAAGTAAATGCTGAAATTAAATATTGAAAATTAAATGCTGAAAAGTAAATGCTAAAAGTAAATTGCTGAAAAGTAAATTGCTGAAAAGTAAATGCTGAAAGTAAATTGCTGAAAAGTAAATGCTGAAAGTAAATTGCTGAAAAGTAAATGCTGAAAAGTAAAGTGTTGAAAAGTAAATGCTGAAAGTAAATTGCTGAAAAGTAAATAAAGTAAAAGTACAATAAAATAAAATGTTGAGGTAAAATGATCCACTTTTATTACTTCTATTTTAGATATCTCCCTTAATATAATATATTAACTTTGCATGATAATTACCAACCAGCCATATAAGCGGTATCCAGATTAAGTCAAATTAATAATTAATTACCAAGCGACCAATCAGGCGATATCCAGTTTAGTCAGGTTAAAACCAATTTAAATAATTACCAACCGACCAATATGGTTGTATCCTCGTTAAGTCAGGTTTTAACTAGTTTATTTATTATAATTGTATGGGCCAAATTTGGGCCGAGGGCAAAAACCGTCTTTTACCTCAAAGCCCAGGAAGTATGCAAAGCCCAAAGAAACCAAGCCCAAAGATTTTCAAGTTAGTGGACAAATTAGGTCACAAATCAAATGCTTTTAGTTAGGTCAACCACCTCCACTTTACCTAATTTATGATTCCCACCTGCCTTAGTTTTTTATCTATTATTCGAGCACCTTATGGGACCTACCACAGTTACCAAAGATGATCATTTTCATCTATAAATAGAAACGAAATCCAGAAGAGGGGGAGAGTTCTACAATTCAGGCTTCATTTCTTTCTTACAAGTCTATACCCTCTTTCACTAGCTCTCTTAGAGCTCTTCATCCCCTATACACCGACCACCACCCTCACGGTCACCAAAATAGTTCAAGGTAACATCAAACCTTACTTTCACATTTACATATTTACTGCTCATTTCATACTACTGACTTGGGCGTCGGAGTGCCCCCGGCACCCACCACACCGGTGGGCAGTCCACTCCCGCTCATTATACCTTTGTCTTGCAGGATCGCTAATGCCCCCAACTTACAAATTCTGATTGAGGACCCTTGGCGAATTCCGGAGTCCACAATAATTAAGGAGATTAATCTAAATATTAGTAATAAAAGTTTTACCTTTTACCCCAGCAAAGGGGAGTTACCTCCCTGAAAAGTAAGAACTGAAAATTAAAGAAAGAAAAGTATTGTGCGTAAAAGTAAATTGCGGAAAGTAAAAACTGAAAAGTAAAGAAAAGAAAGTGCGAAAGCGGAAATTAATTACTGAAAGCTGTAAATAAACAAATAATATACAATCTTCTTAGTATTCTTAAGGAATTCCTTAGAAGAAAGTATGAATTTACAAATGAAATGGCTTGGTATTTAAAGGCAAAATTTTACCTCCATCAAATCATCCACCAAATCCATTATTAATTGATCCACTAATTGCTCCACCAAATCCATTATTAATTGCTCCACTAATTGCTTATCATGTTTGGTGGTGATTTGATAATTTTTATTATTTATTTATTAATTTATTTTTTGCTTTGAAAATGATTAAAAATAACTTTAATAATTACACACAACACACTTCTATATGGTTCATCAATTTCGGGCATGAAATCTTCAGAATTCGAAATTATTTTATCTTTCAAAGTTGTAGATCTTTGATTCTTCCTTAATCTGGAACTTGAATCAGCTCAATCCGATATCAGAGTAAAAAGTTATGCCCAAAATACGACAGATGCACAAAATTGGAATTTCCAAAACTGCACTTCGTTAAAACGCCCTTTCAAGTTTCCAATCTCCAAAATTAATATGTCAAGTCCAATTTTTGCTCTTATTTGACCTTCATTTCGTCCTAAATGATTTCATTGTGTCCCAATATTATTTTATCTGCAAAATAAACTAAAACACATCAAAACGTTCATCAAACCCGAGAAACTAAACAAAATATTAAGTAAAATGGCGGTAAATATTGATATATTTTCCGCTCATCACACCCCCAAACCTAACATTTTGCTAGTCCTCGAGAAAAACAACAAAATAAAATACAAGAAACAATTAAAATTAAACTAAGCCACTTTCGTAGGGATCACAGTTGCATTTAGCATATGCAACAAGCCTTTAAACCTCTTGGTGTCCATAGTGGACGAGTTATAGTCTCGTGAGGGCTTACAGCAACGATACCCACAAACGTTTTACAAAAGTAAAAAATATAATAAAACTAATGCACACAAAAGCAAAAAGACAAGAGAAAATATAATAAAGAAGTTAGTGACTAATCAGGTGAAACTTCTACTCCAAGTTACTAGTTGTTTTCTTTTTTTTCTAAATTACTGAATAAGTAAATTCTCCGATTTTATTTACCATTGTCTATATACACAGCCAACAAAATATTAATCAACTCATTTTTGCCCACAACAGTCATAAGTGCCGTTGATAAGAGAGTAATATTTTTGTCCTAAAGTTTTATCAGAATTCACACCTTTTTGTAGCAATGGAATAATTTTTCTGATTTTTCTGATTTTTTCTTTGATTTTTGATTTCTTTTTTATTTATTTATTTATATACAATAACTTCTGTCTATGAAGCGAGTGTTGGGTCGGTGGCTCCCAAACCAGTTGGCTTTAGGGCACCAGATGTTAAGACACCCCTACGGACTTAATTACTCAGACTTCATATATATATATATATATATATATATATATATTTTGCAACATCCTTGATCCATGTAGCGAGCTTTGGGCCAGTGAGTCCCAAACCAGTTGGCTTTAGGACACTAGGTGTTAAAACACCCTTACAGACTTAATAACTCGGATCTCAGATTTTTTTTTCATCACTTTTTGAGATGATTCCTCCAATTAAACTAGAGCACTGAATATTACAAACTTTTCAATTTTAGCTCATGTCCGTATGTTACTATACATGTTGATAATACCTGCTAACTGAGCATATGAAGATCCATTTTAGTCATTTTTATGGATAATTAATTACCAAACGACCAATCAGGCGATATCCAGTTTAGTCAGTTTAAAACCAATTTAAATAATTATCAACCGACCAATATGGCGGTATCCTCGTTAAGTCAGGTTTTAACTATTTTATTTATTATAATTAAGGGAGATTAATCTAAATATTAGTAATAAAAGTTTTACCTTTTACCCCAGCAAAGGGGAGTTACCTCCTCATTACTGAAAAGTAAAAACTGAAAATTAAAGAAAGAAAAGTACTATGCGTAAAAGTAAATTGTGGAAAGTAAAAACTGAAAAGTAAAGATAAGAAAGTGCGAAAGCGGAAATTAATTACTGAAAGATGTAAATAAACAAACAAGATACAATTTTCTTAGTATTCTTAAGGAATTCCTTAGAAGAAATTATGAATTTACAAATGAAATGGCTTGGTATTTATAGGCAAAATTTTGCCTCAATCAAATCATCCACCAAATCCATTATTAATTGCTCCACTAATTGCTCCACCAAATCCATTATTAATTGCTCCATTAATTGCTTATCATGTTTGGTGGTGATTTGATAATTTTTATTATTTATTTATTAATTTATTTTTTGCTTTGAAAATGACTTTAATAATTACACACAACACACTTCTATATGGTTCATCAATTTCGGGCATGAAATCTTCAGAATTCGAAATTATTTTATCATTCAAAGTTGTAGATCTTTGATTCTTATTTAATCTGGAACTTGAATCAACTCAATCCGATATCAGAGTAAAAAGTTATGCCCAAAATACGACAGATACGCAAAATTGGAATTTCCAAAACTGCACTGCATTAAAACGCTCTTTCAAGTTTCCAATCTCCAAAATTAATATGTCAAGTCCAATTTTTGCTCTTATTTGACTCACATTTCGTCCTAAATGATTTCATTATGTCCCAATATTATTTTATCTGTAAAATAAATTAAAACACATCAAACGTTCATCAAACCCGAGAAACTAAACAAAATATTAAGTAAAAGGGCGGTAAATTTTGATATATTTTCCGCTCATCACGTTCTTGGAAACGACTACTCGAGGTCTGGCCGACCGAAGAGGTTGACTCGGTGGGACGTAACCCGACCCCGAGCTGAGAGAAACACTTGGCTCTGGGGGAATGTTACGTCCCCAGACCAAAAACTGACTCGGTGGGACATAACCCGACCCCGAGCTGAGAGAAACACTTGGCTTTGGGGGAATGTTACGTCCCCAGACCAAAAATACAGACTCGGTGGGACATAACCCGACCCCGAGCTTAGAGAAACCACAATGGCCTCGGCGGAACGAATCCAGCCCCGAGCCGAATAACCAGAAGAGGCATCGGTGGAATGAATCCAGCCCCGAGCCGATAACACAAGCAGCAGCCTCGGCGGATCGAGTCCAGCCCGAGCCAATTAGTCAGTGGGACTTATTCAGAAGGGAAGTGAATCAACCTTTGAAGCCCTATCGAATCTGGCACGGGCGTCCCCTTACTAAACTAGCGAAAAACAAAAACAAAACTTTGGAAAACAAAATCAAAAAGCGGGGGTGACCTAGCACTTATCCCAAAGCAAACATTTCGCAAGTGTAAACAACAGCACGGATGCCTCAAAACAGCGTCCTGTCCGAGGTCTCCAAAACACAATTCTGAATCTTTCAATTCAGAGTCCTGGCGAACCAGGATTCGGATAAAAGAGCGTTTAGAATGGTAATGGCACATTCCTCTATACGTCAGGTCACCATGGGGGCATGTGTATTGTTCGAGGGCTCCTCCTTACAACGCTACGAACTTAGGGCACCAGATGTTAAGACACCCCTACGAACTTAATTACTCAGACTTCAGATATATATATATTTTTTGCAACATCCTTGATCCATGTAGCGAGCTTTGGGCTAGTGAGTCCCAAACCAGTTGGCTTTAGGACACTATGTGTTAAAACACCCTTACAGACTTAATAACTCGGATCTCAGATTTTTTTTTCATCACTTTTTGAGATGATTCCTCCAATTAAACTAGAGCACTGAATATTACAAACTTTTCAATTTTAGCTCATGTCCGTATGTTACTATACATGTTGATAATACCTGCTAACTGAGCATATGAAGATCCATTTTAGTCATTTTTATGGATAATTTACAAATTAAATAATTTAAAATGAAATAAACAAATTTTAACTTGTTCCGAAATAGGTTTGAAATACGTCTCAGGAGTGGAAATTCCTTACTCATCTATCTCTTACCAATTTCACATTTTTAGTCGAAAATAAAAAACACAAAAACACAAAATATTTTTGTAATTTTTGAAAAAATTTCAATTTTTTTTTTGTATTTTTCGAAAAATTTTGGACTAAAAATAAAAACAACACACAAACTAAAAACAAGGTACTGATCAACTAATTCCCTCCCCCAAACCTAAATGAGACATTGTCCCCAATGTCTTAAACAGTAGATAAGAGTTTAGAAGATAATACTTGGTTAGCTGAAATTATACAGAAAATTAAAGGTTAAGATCCAGATTAATCCGACGCCTCTTACAACGATCGTCCTCGGACCAATTTATCTTTGAAATGATAGGGTCAACTTGTGGATCATATGCTAAGAGTTGGTCTATTAGATCCGGAGCAGTTCTGGCAGTATAGAGGAGTTCTTTCATAGGTTTTGACACGAACCCATTTCTCCGAGCATCATCAAGAAACACACAAAGAAAATCATAAAATCCATCAACGTTAAACAGCCCAATTGGTTTCTGGTGTATGTTTAAGTTCGCCCAAGATAGCACTATAAAAATTTCCTCCAATGTGCCCAAGCCACCTGGCAAAATAATAAAAGCATCAGCACAGTTAATCATATCTACCAATCGTTCAGACATACCTGGCACGATCAGTTTCTCTCCGTTTGATGGTCCAATAAGATTTGTCTCTGCCAAGGGTTTTGGGATGATTCCCAAAACGTGACTGTCTCCTTCCTGTACGGCCTTTGAAACGATCCCCATTAGTCCAAGATTGCCTCCGCCATATACTAAGTGCATATTCCTTGCAGCTAAGACTCGACCCAATTCTTGTGTTGCTTCTACGTATTGTGGCTTAACACCAACACTAGTACCGCAAAACACACAGATGTTTTCAATTCGTCTTCTTGAAGTGGCTTCCATGTTTTACTCTGGATGTCTTCAAAAGTGCAATGATGAGTTGAATTTATAACACCTGAAAATGGTGGGTAAAATAATAGCACTAGTACCTGCCAAATGACAATTATTAGTTAATAGTAAAATAAATCGTGATAGTAAAAAAGGTATGGATCCTGTCGGAGAAAATAAGAGAAAACAACAAAACAAATTACAATTATTAGGAAAAGACAAAGAGATATAATATTTACAAGAAAAGTAGCGGCTTGATTGACGTCTATGCGTCAGGGACAAGCTTCCCATCTAATTTTCTTATAAATTGGCAAACAAGGTCTTTTTGAGTCAGATTCCCAAGACTTAACCGTTGTCTTTCTTTTTGAAATTGTGTATGTAATTTGTGAATGGCTATATGAACATATCCACTGGGATGCGTCTCAATAGTCGAAGATATATCATCTAAAGACTCCTTACTCAAGCCATCCCTAATGAATTTAATTTTATCTTCGCGATTATCAGACACCATTCCTAAAGAACGACAACGAGTATTGCAATTCCAGCGTGCACATTTATAACAAACACCCATTTGCTTAGCTCTACGTTTCTTTGCATAGGTGCTTCTTCCAAAACCAGGCAGATGTAAAATAAAAGATTCAGAAGACTCACCTGCCAATCGGACCCGTGCTTCAATTACCCAACGAATATCATTAGGAACACCATGGATCGTTAGTAATCTCATCCGTTCCAAGCGAGCTTTGTAGACTTTCATCATAGATTTTTGAGGGAGAGAAGGAAATTACTTGCGAAGATTTGCGAGAGCTTCTTCCATCTTGAAATGTCTTAATCTGCAAAAACTAAACACACCAAATTAAATCACACCAAATCACAATATATACACAAATTGCATGGGTTGCCTCCATGCTAGCGCTAAGTTTAAAGTCGTTAGCTAGACGTGACTTCTCGATCGTTAGGCTGGATCTGAAAGTGTGACACTTTCTTTTTGTCGCTCAAATGATTCTCCCCAGTTGTGCTTAACACGCTTGTTTTTAACCTTGAAAGTTTTGTTGGAGTCAGGATCATGTATCTCAACGGCTCTATCTAGTAAAACTTTGGTGATCACAAATGGACATAACCACCGTGATTTTGGCTTCCATGGGAATAATTTCACCCTTGATTTGTTTAACAGTACCTTCTGCCATGGTTCCAGTTGTATGCGCACTAACTTCTCATCATGTCTATTCTTGGCCTTTTCTTTGTACAATTTGGTAGGGGTGGGCGCGGTTCGGTTTGGTTCGGTTTTTGCTAAAAACCGAACCAAACCATATTTTACGGTTCAAATTTTTTACCTCTCAAACCAAACCATTAAATAACGGTTTGGTTCGGATTGAAAATTTTTTAAACCAGCGGTTTACGGATCGGTTCAGTTCAGTTTACGAATTATTATATTTAAAACAAATTTTCATCTACTTAAGTGAAGACAAAAAAAATGAGGCACAATTAATTCTTGTATTTTTTAAAAATTACCTCGAATAATGATGCTATCATCATTCTAATTAAGAGAAAAATCCAACATCTTACTTTCAAGAATAATGATGCTATCATAAAACAAAAAAGTTAAGAATAAAAGTATTAACAAATAAATTGAAGAATAAAAGTATTAACAATAAATATATTAACAAAAAATTTAAGAATAAAAGTATTAACATACTAATAAAAAGAAAACATAGAATAAAATTAAAAGAAAAATACAAATTCTTTTTATTGTAACGGTTCGGTTCGGTTTAACAGGTGCAGTTCGATTAGCTCCTGAACCGAACCGTAAACCGTTTGAGGTGGGCCAATCCGAACCGCAAACCGAACCGTTAGAAAAAAAACCGTAAATTCGGTCCGGTTTGGTCCGGTTTGCGGTTTGGTTCGGTTCGGTCGGTTTTTTTGCCCACCCCTACATTTGGCATTTTTCAAAAGGCTGATTGTGAAATTCCTCCAATTCGTTGAGCTGGTGAAACTTTTTCTCTTTTGTTGCTTGTAGTGCAAGAATTGGCTTTTTCAGTGCAAAATACACTTTATCTTCAGGCTCCACAGGCAATTGACATGTTTTAAGTTTGTCAGTAGAACTTTGCATTTCATTGGAGTTCTGAATGGTACTGTGTATCACATCAAGTCTGAAACATTCCTCCTTCTTTTCATCATCTGGGAAATTCATGGCCTTGAAAACATTGAATGTTACATCTTGGTCATGTACCCTCATGGTTAATTCTCCTTTTTTTACATCAATAATGGTTTGACCTGTAGCCAAGAATGGTCTCACGAGGATGATTGGCATGTCTGCGTCTTCCTCCATATCAAGGACAATAAAATCTGCTGGGAAAATGAATTTGTCAACCTTGACCAGCACATCCTCAACTACGCCTCTTAGAAATACGAGCGTTCTATCAGCAAGTTGTAGAGAGACTGAAGTTGGCATTGTTTCTCCAATCTGCAATTTCCTGAAAATAGAAAAAGACATCAAGTTAACACTTGCACCTAAATCATATAAAGCCTTACCAAAGTCACGTTCTCTTATGGTGCATGGAATGGTAAAACTTCCAGGATCTTTCAACTTTGGGGGAAGTTTCCTCTGAATGATAGCACTGCATTCTTCTGTCAATGCTACTGTCTCGTAATCTCCCAATCTCCGTTTTCGTGAAAGAATGTCTTTCATGAATTTTACATAGCTGGGCATTTGTTCCAAGGCTTCTGCAAATTGAATGTTGATGTGCCGCTTTTTGAACACCTCCAGGAAACGAGCAAACTACTTGTCCAGTTTATTTTTCTGAAGACGCTGAGGAAAATTTGGAGGTGGAGTGATCTGTTCTTTTTCATTTGCTTCTTTTCCTCCATATGTTGCTTTGTTTCTTTTGGAACTTCCTCAGCAGTTGTTTTGGCTCCAACATCTTTGTTGGTTTCAGTACCACTTTTTAACATGATGGCATGACATTGCTCATTCCATCGGTTCCTTGGATTGGGTTCTGTGTTGCTGGGAAGATTACCTGGCGGTCTGTAACTTTGAGCATTGGCCAGTTGTCCGATTTGATTCTCCAGTGCTTTGATGGAAGCAGATTGGCTCTGAAAGATAGCATCATATGCTGTTTGTTTCTTTTTGAACATCTCTGCAATCCATTCTTTCATTTCTGGTTCTTTTTCATGTTCCTGGCTTTTGTTCTGTTGTTGAAATCCTGGTGGTGGATAGTTCTGCCGTTGTCCTGAATTGTTGCTCCATGAAAAATTGGGATGATTCCTCCACCATGGGTTGTAGGTGTTGGAATATGGATTGTTCCTCTGTCTGTTGAAATTGTTGACATAATTCACCGTCTCTTTAAGTTGGTTTGGTTTTGGTGCTCCTCTATATGGTGAACTTGTGGATCCAGTGCTGAGAGTCTCCATGAATTTGCATATCTGATCCAATTTGGCGTTGACTGCTGTATTGGCTCCACTTTCATAAATTCCTGCAATTCTTTGGATCATGCTCCTTTCTGTTGGCCACAAGGAATTGTTGTTGGCCATTTCTTCAATTAGGTCCCAGGCTTGATCTTCTCCTTTTGCCATTAAAGCTCCTCCAGCAGCAGCATCGATTGTGGTTCTCATCATTCCAGAAAGTCCATTGTAGAAGGTTTGGACTTGTAGCCACTTTGCGATCTCATGATGAGGACATTTCCAGAGTAAATCTTTGAATCTTTCCCAAGATTCACAAAGGGATTCTGAATCTTGTTGCATGAATGATGTGATGTCATTCTTCAACTTTGCAGTTCTGGCTGGTGGAAAGTACTTTGCAAGGAATTTGGTGGCTAGAGTGTTCCAAGTTGTGATGGAACCTGCTGGTAGTGAATGTAGTCAAGCTTTAGCTCTGTCTTTCAAGGAGTATGGGAAAATACGTAGTCTCATTACTTCTTCAGCTTCTCGGTTGTAATTGAAAGTGCCGCAAACTTCCAGGAAGTTGCTAATGTGGGCATTAGGATCTTCAGTTGCATTCCCCCCAAACTGAACTGACTGCTGAATCATCTGAATGCATGTTTTGATGTCACCCGCATTTGCTGGTAAAGGAGGAAGTACAATACAAGAAATGAGTCTGTCAACCACCGGAATGGTTCTGTCTCGAATGGGAATTGGTGGTGCAACCTCCAAAGGTTCATGTTCCATTTTGACTAAAGCTTCTTGGCCTTCTCGCATTTCCCTTCTCAACTGTCTGATGGTTCTTTCAATTTCTGGGTCAAGCGGTTGAAGTTCAAAGCTTCTGGTTCGTCTCATGAAGTTTCTGAGAACCTGAAACACAAGAAAACAAAAACAATAAGTGAAAGAAATTAGATACAAGTAAATGTATCTAACCTTAAAACTAATAGTGAAAGATAAATAAGTCCCCGGCAACGACGCCAAAAACTTGACCGGCGTAAACACACACGTATAACGCAAGCACACGTATCGTTCAAGTAGTATAAAAATATCGATCCCACAATGACTTAATTCCTACTGTTGTTATTAATTATTTAATATATTTATTTACAAATATCTAATTAAATGGAGAATAGAATTATTGTTTGATTGGTTGAATGTGATTTTCCTTAATTAAAATAAATAAAATAAACAAAAGAAAATACTAAGAAAAATAAAAAAGACTCAAAGATCTAGGGTTGTGAATCTTTCTAATATCTTTTAAAAGATGAAATGATTATTTTATATTTGTGTAATAAATGGTTTACTAACCTGGAACACGAAATTATGTGAAAGCCTATGTCGATGGTCAGACGCAAATACCCAGTTTAACCCAATTGAACCATATGTCTATGTCAACCAAATTATCTGGATTCATTAAGTTTAAGTTCCAATTATGGCTACCCTCGTCCGACAGGTATATGTCTATCCTATAAGGAAATCTATTAAAGGATTATCTATCCTCAAGGAAGATCGTGGGCTATTAAGTCTAAGGCTGAAACCTAAAATTCCTTTGTCAAGTTTATTTTAGATTTTACCACATCAATCTTATTAGTGATCAGACAACAATAAGCATTAAGCTTAAGACTAAATAAGTAAACCTTCAAATTACCCAAACTATAAAATAACCCATTATAAACCGGTGATATTGGATTTCATCACAACCCCAGATAACTGGCTTAGTTACAACACATATTTACGGGTAGTAAAAACTTAAATAAAATAAAAGACATAAAGTAAAATGATGAAAAGTAAATGACGGAAAGTAAATGCTGAAATTAAATACTGAAAATTAAATGCTGAAAGTAAATTACTGAAAAGTAAATGCTAAAAGTAAATTGCTGAAAGTAAATGCTGAAAGTAAATTGCTGAAAAGTAAATGCTGAAAGTAAATTGCTGAAAGTAAATTGCTGAAAAGTAAATTGCTGAAAAGTAAATGCTGAAAGTAAATTGCTGAAAAGTAAATAAAGTAAAAGTACAATAAAATAAAATGCTGAGGTAAAATGATCCACTTTTATTACTTCTATTTTAGATATCTCCCTTAATATAATATATTAACTTTGCATGATAATTACCAACCAGCCATATAAGCGGGGTATCCAGATTAAGTCAAATTAATAATTAATTACCAAGCGACCAATCAGGCGATATCCAGTTTAGTCAGGTTAAAACCAATTTAAATAATTACCAACCGACCAATATGGTTGTATCCTCGTTAAGTCAGGTTTTAACTAGTTTATTTATTATAATTAAGGGAGATTAATCTAAATATTAGTAATAAAAGTTTTACCTTTTACCCCAGCAAAGGGGAGTTACCTCCTGAAAAGTAAGAACTGAAAATTAAAGAAAGAAAAGTATTGTGCGTAAAAGTAAATTGCGGAAAGTAAAAACTGAAAAGTAAAGAAAAGAAAGTGCGAAAGCGGAAATTAATTACTGAAAGCTGTAAATAAACAAATAATATACAATCTTCTTAGTATTCTTAAGGAATTCCTTAGAAGAAAGTATGAATTTACAAATGAAATGGCTTGGTATTTAAAGGCAAAATTTTACCTCCATCAAATCATCCACCAAATCCATTATTAATTGATCCACTAATTGCTCCACCAAATCCATTATTAATTGCTCCACTAATTGCTTATCATGTTTGGTGGTGATTTGATAATTTTTATTATTATTTATTAATTTATTTTTTGCTTTGAAAATGATTAAAAATGACTTTAATAATTACACACAACACACTTCTATATGGTTCATCAATTTCGGGCATGAAATCTTCAGAATTCGAAATTATTTTATCTTTCAAAGTTGTAGATCTTTGATTCTTCCTTAATCTGGAACTTGAATCAGCTCAATCCGATATCAGAGTAAAAAGTTATGCCCAAAATACGACAGATGCACAAAATTGGAATTTCCAAAACTGCACTTCGTTAAAACGCCCTTTCAAGTTTCCAATCTCCAAAATTAATATGTCAAGTCCAATTTTTGCTCTTATTTGACCTTCATTTCGTCCTAAATGATTTCATTGTGTCCCAATATTATTTTATCTGCAAAATAAACTAAAACACATCAAAACGTTCATCAAACCCGAGAAACTAAACAAAATATTAAGTAAAATGGCGGTAAATATTGATATATTTTCCGCTCATCACACCCCCCAAACCTAACATTTTGCTAGTCCTCGAGAAAACAACAAAATAAAATACAAGAAACAATTAAAATTAAACTAAGCCACTTCGTAGGGATCACAGTTGCATTTAGCATATGCAACAAGCCTTTAAACTCTTGGTGTCCATAGTGGACGAGTTATAGTCTCGTGAGGGCTTACAGCAACGATACCCACAAACGTTTTACAAAAGTAAAAAATATAATAAAACTAATGCACACAAAAGCAAAAAGACAAGAGAAAATAGAAAATAATAAAGAAGTTAGTGACTAATCAGGTGAAACTTCTACTCCAAGTTACTAGTTGTTTTCTTTTTTTTAAATTACTGAATAAGTAAATTCTCCGATTTTATTTACCATTGTCTATATACACAGCCAACAAAATATTAATCAACTCATTTTTGCCCACAACAGTCATAAGTGCCGTTGATAAGAGAGTAATATTTTTGTCCTAAAGTTTTATCAGAATTCACACCTTTTTGTAGCAATGGAATAATTTTTCTGATTTTTCTGATTTTTCTTTGATTTTTGATTTCTTTTTTATTTATTTATTATATACAATAACTTCTGTCTATGAAGCGAGTGTGGGTCGGTGGCTCCCAAACCAGTTGGCTTTAGGGCACCAGATGTTAAGACACCCCTACGGACTTAATTACTCAGACTTCATATATTATATATATATATATATATATATATCTATATATATTTTGCAACATCCTTGATCCATGTAGCGAGCTTTGGGCCAGTGAGTCCCAAACCAGTTGGCTTTAGGACACTAGGTGTTAAAACACCCTTACAGACTTAATAACTCGGATCTCAGTTTTTTTTTCATCACTTTTTGAGATGATTCCTCCAATTAAACTAGAGCACTGAATATTACAAACTTTTCAATTTTAGCTCATGTCTGTATGTTACTATACATGTTGATAATACCTGCTAACTGAGCATATGAAGATCCATTTTAGTCATTTTTATGGATAATTAATTACCAAACGACCAATCAGGCGATATCCAGTTTAGTCAGTTTAAAACCAATTTAAATAATTATCAACCGACCAATATGGCGGTATCCTCGTTAAGTCAGGTTTTAACTATTTTATTTATTATAATTAAGGGAGATTAATCTAAATATTAGTAATAAAAGTTTTACCTTTTACCCCAGCAAAGGGGAGTTACCTCCTCATTACTGAAAAGTAAAAACTGAAAATTAAAGAAAGAAAAGTACTATGCGTAAAAGTAAATTGTGGAAAGTAAAAACTGAAAAGTAAAGATAAGAAAGTGCGAAAGCGGAAATTAATTACTGAAAGATGTAAATAAACAAACAAGATACAATTTTCTTAGTATTCTTAAGGAATTCCTTAGAAGAAATTATGAATTTACAAATGAAATGGCTTGGTATTTATAGGCAAAATTTTGCCTCAATCAAATCATCCACCAAATCCATTATTAATTGCTCCACTAATTGCTCCACCAAATCCATTATTAATTGCTCCATTAATTGCTTATCATGTTTGGTGGTGATTTGATAATTTTTATTATTTATTTATTAATTTATTTTTGCTTTGAAAATGACTTTAATAATTACACACAACACACTTCTATATGGTTCATCAATTTCGGGCATGAAATCTTCAGAATTCGAAATTATTTTATCATTCAAAGTTGTAGATCTTTGATTCTTATTTAATCTGGAACTTGAATCAACTCAATCCGATATCAGAGTAAAAAGTTATGCCCAAAATACGACAGATACGCAAAATTGGAATTTCCAAAACTGCACTGCATTAAAACGCTCTTTCAAGTTTCCAATCTCCAAAATTAATATGTCAAGTCCAATTTTTGCTCTTATTTGACTCACATTTCGTCCTAAATGATTTCATTATGTCCCAATATTATTTTATCTGTAAAATAAATTAAAACACATCAAAACGTTCATCAAACCCGAGAAACTAAACAAAATATTAAGTAAAAGGGCGGTAAATTTTGATATATTTTCCGCTCATCACGTTCTTGGAAACGACTACTCGAGGTCTGGCCGACCGAAGGGTTGACTCGGTGGGACGTAACCCGACCCCGAGCTGAGAGAAACACTTGGCTCTGGGGGAATGTTACGTCCCCAGACCAAAAACTGACTCGGTGGGACATAACCCGACCCCGAGCTGAGAGAAACACTTGGCTTTGGGGGAATGTTACGTCCCCAGACCAAAAATACAGACTCGGTGGGACATAACCCGACCCCGAGCTTAGAGAAACCACAATGGCCTCGGCGGAACGAATCCAGCCCCGAGCCGAATAACCAGAAGAGGCATCGGTGGAACGAATCCAGCCCCGAGCCGATAACACAAGCAGCAGCCTCGGCGGATCGAGTCCAGCCCCGAGCCAATTAGTCAGTGGGACTTATTCAGAAGGGAAGTGAATCAACCTTTGAAGCCCTATCGAATCTGGCACGGGCGTCCCCTTACTAAACTAGCGAAAAACAAAAACAAAACTTTGGAAAACAAAATCAAAAGCGGGGGTGACCTAGCACTTATCCCAAAGCAAACATTTCGCAAGTGTAAACAACAGCACGGATGCCTCAAAACAGCGTCCTGTCCGAGGTCTCCAAAACACAATTCTGAATCTTTCAATTCAGAGTCCTGGCGAACCAGGATTCGGATCAAAGAGCGTTTAGAATGGTAATGGCACATTCCTCTATACGTCAGGTCACCATGGGGGCATGTGTATTGTTCGAGGGCTCCTCCTTACAACGCTGGAGCAGACATACGCTATGGGGGTACAGTCTCTCCCCGTACTATGCTTCTCACAGACCCGGATGACCAAATGGGTATGGATCAAAGAGTGTCTGAAACATTAAAGGCACGCTCCTCCTTATGTTTGGTAACACTGGAGCAAGCAAACGCCACGAGGGCATAATCCTTCCCCGTGCTATGCTTCTCACGGATCCATTGGTCAGACAAAACATACGGGAACACATTCCCCGCAGTCGTATTCCTCAAACCGGCCAGGCCGGCCATTTCATGGGGGCACTCCCTCCCCGTGATCACTCGTGGATTCGCATCCTGAGATATCCCTTTTAAATGCAAGTCATAGGGTAGTTACGCCCCAGCTTCGGGAGTTCGATACTACCACGGAGGTTTCACGTGCTCCCTCATGCATTTCATCCCTTGACGCGGTCCTGATCCTCAAAAATGAAATGAGTAAGGTCGGAGCACTTCTGCCGGGGTTTTTACGATAGCACCTGTGATTGGTGTGTCACAGGCTTGGTGCCTTTCCTGATCCCAGATCATCCCTTCGCATCGAGTATATCCCCAAAATATTGAATACTGCTTTCAAATCTAATTAAAAAAAAGCGAATGAAAATTTTCTTAATTGAAAAGAGAAAATTTTATTCATATTCGGGGACCTACTGCCCTTCCTATAACTCTCTGCGGGATATTTCGAGAGAGGCTTTATATTGGGCTCCTAACCCTTGTCGGGTTGTTAAAAACGAGATAAAGAAAAATCTACTGGAAGTACTTTCTCAACATCTCGGCGTTCCAAGGCTTCCTTAACCGTGTGCCGTCCAGCTGTTCCAAAATATAGGCACCCGGCCTTACCACCTCCACAATTTTATAGGGCCTTTCCCACTTGGCACCTAACGAACCTTCCTCCGGCCTCCGAGTGTTCAAGGTGACCCTTCTCAACACCAAGTCACCTGGAAGAAAGACACGGGTCCGAACTTTTTTGTTGTAAAAACGAGCAATTCTTTGTTGATAGATTGCTGCCTTCACAGCCGACTTCTCTCTCTTTTCTTCGATCAGGTCGAGATGACTTCTGATGAGTTCTTCATTTTGTCCGTCCTTAAAATGCCGGACCCTGTGGGTAGTCATTCCGATCTCTGCTGGAATAACCGCTTCGCATCTGTATGATAAGGAAAACAGAGTTTCCCCTGTGGAGTCCTTACAGGTCGTCCGGTGAGCCCACAATACTTCTGGTAACTCATCGACCCATAAGCTCTTGCAGGCTCCGAGCCGAGCTTTAAGATTTGCCTTAATGGTTTTGTTTGTCGCCTCAACCTGGCCGTTAGACTGGGATCGGCAGGTGAGGCGAATCTTAAGGCGATTTGGAGGTCTTCACAGAGCTTCCTGAAGCCCTGCTATCGAACTGTTTTTTGTCATCGGTGATTACGGCCCGATGAATTCCGAACATGCAGATAATATTTTTCTTCAAAAACTCCGTAGTTTTCTTCTCTGTGATAGCGGATAGAGGTTCGTCTTCAACCAATTTGGTGAAATAATCTATGGCAACAATGGCGTATTTCGCCTGCCCTCGCCCCATCGGCATCAGCCCGATGATATCTAGCCCCCACTGGGCGAACGACTAAGGACTGGACAGTGTAGTCAACTGCTCTGCCGGCTGGGGGTGAACATTGGCATTCTTCTGACATCCTTCACATTTCCGGGCCACCCTTATACCGTCCTGATGCATGGTTGGCCAGTAGAACCATTGCTTTAAAGCTTTAAAGGCAATTGATTATCCTCCGGAGTGACTCCCACATATTCCCGCATGAATTTCCCTGAGCACATAGTCAGCCTCCTCTTCTGCTAAACATCTCATGAGGGGTACCGTATAGCTCATTCGGTATAACACCCCTTTGATCATGGAAAACTTGGTGCTTTTAAACTTCAGCTTCCTGGCTTCCTTCTTGTCTTCGGGTGTCTCCCCAGTCTCCAAATATCTCCTGATTGGTTGCATCCATGAAGATTCGCTTTCCATATCCAACACCGCTACCCCGAAAAGTTATATCATCTCTAATTCTTCCCCTACTCTTACATTCTTCCCAGGTCCGAAAAGTTATATCATCTCTAATTCTTTGACTGCCCATAGCCGGGCAACTTTCTTTGGCCGAGGACCCGGATCCTTACTTGCCTCTTCCCCGTCTTCATTCCCTTGCCTTTTCCGGATACCCACTTCAATGCAGAGGGTTTCCCGTGAGAGGGTGGCAAAACAGTTCTGAGCCACCTTCTGACTCCCGCACACGATTCCAATCCCATCCCGGGTGGGGAATTTTAACTTCAAGTAATAGCAAGACATTGCAACCTTTGTCTTCATCATGAAAGGCCGACCAACAATGACCTGGTAACTGCTCATGCAATCCACCACCGTGAAATTCATCATAATAGTCCGAGTCCGGGGACGGGTTCCGATTGTCATTGTCAATTGCATCTTTCCCAATGGAACGACCGTCGAGCCCCCGAAACCGTACATGGGAGTCACATCGTCGGTCAGAGTCGCATACTCCACCCCAAGGTCGTCCAAAGCCTCCTTGGAGATTATATCCACTGCACTCCCGGGATCCACTAAGATTATGTCTACCTCAGAACCGCCGATTATCACCTTGATTATTAATGCATCATCGTGGGGGAAACTCACCCCTCGAGCATCCTCATCCGTGAACATTATTGGCACTGACTGACCACATTGTATTCCCGAGACCCGTTCTGTTTCTAACACTTCCGACCCCCGAGTTCGACTATAGTTTTTTCTTGACCGGTTAGAGTCCCCGACCAATGTCTTTCCCCCTGCAATGGTATTCATCTATCGGCAATGTGACCTCTTCCTGGTGATGAGTGGTATTTATATCACTTATTCCCACTCATTTGACCTAATATTTCGTATAGTTTCTCGAGTTTTGTGAACGTTTTGATGTATTTTGTGTTATTTTGCAGATAAATAAAGTTTGGAAAGCATTGGAGGCAATTTGGGGCAAAAACGGACAAATATGCGTCAACAGAGATATTTTGGTCTTTATCGCGTCGCGACTCCAAGCCTTAAGCGTCGCGACGTCTAAAATGCGCCGAACAGTGCTAACGTGCGCCGGGTCCACAAATCAGAATCTGAGAAAAGTTTGACTTTGCTAAAATACGTCGTGCCACGTGTCACTATCACAGCCGATCGACTAACATGCGCCGTGCCACGTGTCAGCATCCTACGGTGCCGACAGTCATCATCGCCACGTGTGCCACGTGTCATCCTACGTGTCTCCATGTCATCAGCCACGTCAGCAAGTCAACAAGTCAAAATTGCCACGTGTCGTGCCACATCATCATCAGCCAATCAGGAAGTGACACGTGTCGCAATTCTACGGTGCCGACGGTCTCTTTCCCACGTGTCGCCACGTCGTCGCCACATCACCGCCACATCATCGCCACGTCAGCATCAAGTCGGATAAGAATCTCAGTGACCAATCAGAAGCCGCCACGTGTCGCAATAATTGAAGCCCAACCACTGCGCCACGTGTCACATTATCAGCTTATCCAGAATCTTCAAACCGGCGAACCAGAGCGTGCCACGTCGACAAAATCTGGCTAAGCGACGCTGAGGACCCTGGCGTCGCGACGCTGGAAGCCTACCGAGGCCTATAAATTGAGCTCGAGATTTCAGAATTGAATGCACCACTCTCTCTCTTATATTCTATCTAAAGAGAGAGTTTCTCTCTCAACTTTCTTTTAATTTTTAGTTTTTTTAGTTTTTTTTATAATTTTGTAATTATTTTAATTACGTTTTGTTATATAGTAATTTAATTTTTACTTTTTACTTTTTACAGTTTTTATTATTTACCATGAGGAGGTAACTCCCCCAGCTATGGTGAAAGGTAATTTTTTTACTGTTACTATTTAGATTAATCTCCCTAAAATAATATATTCATTATTTAAAATATTGACTTAAAAAGGATACCGCCAGATTGGTCGGTTGGTAATTCATTTTAATCTGATTTAAACCTGACTAATAAAGGATACCGCCAGATTGGTCGGTTGGTAATTTAATTTTGGTTCCGCCTTTATGGCTGGTTGGACTTAATTTGACTTAATCAGGTTACCGCCTATATGGCTGGTTGGAAAAAGAATCACAAGTTTATATATTATTTTATGGGAGATATCTAAATTAGTAGTAGTAAAAGTAATTCCTTTTACCTTAGCATTTTATTTTATTGTAATTTACTTTTCAGTATTTACTTTACCGCATTTTTACTTTATGTCTTTTTACTTTCAAGTTTTTACTAGCCCTAGTTATGTGTTGTAACTAAATTAGTTATCTGGGGTTATGATGAAATCCAATATCACCGTTTTATAAGGGTTAGATTATAGCTTGGGTAATATAAAGATTTATTTATTGAGTCTTAAACTTAATGCTTTTTCATTAACTGGCCATTAATAAAATTGATCTGGTAAATCTAAAATGAACTAGACATAGAGATTTTAGGTTTCAGCCTTAGACTCAATAGCCCACGATCTTCCTTGAGGATAGATAACCCTTTAATAGATTTCCTTACAGGATAGGAATATACCTGTCTGGCGGGGGTAGCCATAATTGGAACTTAAACTTAATGAATCCAGATAATTTGGTTGACATGGACATATGGTTCAATTGGGTTAAACTGGGTATTTGTGTCTGACCATCGACAGAGGCTTACACATAATTTAGTGTTCCAGGTTAATAAATCAATATATTACCCAACTATAAATAACACTTCATCTTTAAAATGATATTGGAAGAAATCACAACCCTAGATAGTTTTTAATATTGAATTTTCTTAAGCCTATTTTCGACAATTTTATTTACTTGTTTTTAAATTTAGAATCGTCACAATTTCAAATCAATCAATCAACTTGTTAGATATTAGTAATCATTTGACCTCATAAAATTATAGTTTAGATATTAAGTCCTCGTGGGATCGATATTTTTATACTACTTGAACGATACATGCGCTTGCGTTATACGTGTGTTTACGCCGGTCACCTGGCCGCCATAACTCATGGTCAATATAGTTATTCAAATACTCATTCCGCGCCAGGTCTTCCATTTGCTCCCGCAAGTCTTTGCATCCGTCTGTCGTATGTCCCCTCAAATTATGGTGCTTGCAATAGGATTTTTTTATTTCTCCTGTCCGGTGGGAATCTTCTGAAGTCAGGCTCTATCAAGAGGCCTTTTCCCTGGATTTCCATGACGATTTGCCCCAGCGGTTTTTTCAAAGGAATGTATGCCTCTTCCCCGGCCACATGGTTCACCTGGGCCGAGATTCCTTTTTCCTGGTCATTCCGAGGTATCGGCATGAATTCCCTTCGCCTCGGGGGTGGTTTTTTTAACTCCCTATCTGACCTACGAGGAGCTTCTGCCCTCGTCGTCATCTCCCTGATAGTTGTCCCCCTCCGGGTGATTCTCTCATCATCTTCCAACAAAACAAACTTCCGGGCTGTTTATAGAACGGTGGCATAATCCGGTGTACCCTGGATCCTCAGGTGAGTCCACAGCTTTCCGATCTTTAAGGCCCCCTTCAAACTTTCCAAGGCTTCGAGCGACTCATATCCCCCGACCTCGAGCACCATGTTATGGTACCGTCCAATGAAAGCCTTCAGGGGCTCATCGTCCCCCTGCTTCATGAGCCTCAATTCCCCAATTGTCTTTTTTGGGACGCAGGCCCCTTTGAAGTGCCGAACAAATAACTTCCTGAGTTGCGCGAAGCTACCGATGCTCCCTGGGGCTAGACTTCTGAACCACAGAATGACAGACCCACCCAAGGTTAGGGGGAATACTTTGCAAACGGCATCCCCTACCACTCCTTGGACCTCCATCAATAGGACAAAACCCTCAATATGAGATTTTGGATCAGTATGGCCTTTGTAGGGCGTCATGGACGGCATGTTGAATCGTCTTGGGAACTTTACCGACCTTATTTCTTCTGTGAATGGAGATTCAACATCGTCGTCCCGAGCATCTCCCGTATCAGTTTTGAGGTTCACTCCCCACTTGACCATTTCTTTTCTTAACCAATATCTTATATTGCCAACTGTGTTACCATGCCGCCTCCCGCGGCCTTCTTCGCGTCTGTTACCCCGGGCGCGGCGTTCCTCATGACTTGAGATTTCCCGTCCAGTTTCACCATCCTTCCTATCTCCCATTCTGGTGTCGCAGGGGCTATCATAGGAAGAATCTGGCGACTGTCTCCCTTCTTCTTCTTCCCACATATCCTCCGTTTGTAAATCTTTTTCTACCACTACTGACCTCATCCCATAGGGACCCTTCCTCCTAGGTTCATCGTCATCACTCACTTCTGTAACCCTTTTTCCTTCCGCTATTTCGCCTCTCCTCGGACTGGTTCCGGCTTCAAGTCTCTCATTATTCGTCTCTTTCATCCTCTACAGTCTGTTCATCATGGATTTCAAAAGGATTTGATTTTCCTCTCTATCTTTCCTCATATTTTCCTCCATCTTCTCCATCCATTCCGCTGTTGAACTCCATGACGACCGGTGATTTCCATATTCTGCCATCGTCTTACCACGCGAGCTGCTTTTCGTTGGATTCCCCACAGACGGCGCCAACTGTTGACGGCTGATTTTAGTCTCAGGGGCAGTAAGGGCTCTTCGCTCCCGAGACAATCACCTGTTTTGTGCCATTGGATGTAGGTTGGATCTGATCCGTCGAACCACGTTAAATCCCTTTGTTAATTGGTGTGTTCATCTATCTTGGCCGAAACTACCTTCGCCTCTATCTTTATCCTATTAAACACTGACTTATGAACTTATCCCATGAAAGTAGGGTGATTTATCATCTCATCCCGTGAAAGTAGGATGACTTATCTTCTGGAACATATCTCGTCATCTGCTCGGTCTTTACGAGGTCGGTCACAATGGTCATCTGAACTGAGAATTCTGCTATCGATCTGATAATGCCCGGTCATCCGAGCTTAAGTGGTCGGTTACCAATCATAAAGTGCTCGGCCCCTTACCGATGGCTCATGAAACATCTCATGGTCGGGTCGGCACTAATGGTCTCGATCAAGAAGGGAGTTACCCTTTTACCCCTGCCGTGCTGCTTAAATACCATAGTCCTTGAAAATACCATCAACATCGGGTTTCCGTTCATATAAGGATTTTATAACTATTTGAACGGAGATGTTAATATATATATATATGACCCGTCCATAAGGATTTTTGCCATACCTATATGTGAGTCTCATTCTCACAATTTCTACGGAGTTGAAAATACATTCCCAAATGTACAGGGAATTATAATCTTACCCATAAATTAATATTTAACAAATTAATAAAAAATCACAATAATAATTGATAATAAATCAAAAATATTAATTTACATCCTTTATCAGTATGAATTTTAATTTTAAAAACTTTGACACATCCGGATTATTAAGTCTCAAAATTTGATCTAAAATTAGAGTCCAATCAAAAGAATTATCAATTTTTAGATGTATAATAATAATTTTTTTTTTATCCTTCACTGTTACAGACTTCATTTTAGAATGAGTAATTGATTATCGAAATGACCAGAAACTTGAAAAGTCACAAGTACCCTTTACTTTAATCAATTGGTTTTGTAAAAAAATGACACTTCGTATGATCCCACTTTACCCTTAAATTTAATATACTGATGTTTAATAAAAGTGAAAGGCCTTTTGGTCTTTTCAAATTTCTGGAAATTCAATAATCACCTTTTCCGTACAAAATAGCATTTTCCGAAGCGAATTGGTTAAAAATATTTCACCATTGTAACTCCTGATGATCACCAGACAGAAAAATTACTTTCAACATAACACCATAACTTAAATAAATTTACATTGTTACAACCAAAAAATAACAAATAAATAAAAAAAGAGCCCTAGAAAGATTGGTTAGGAATACTTTTAAGCAGATTAGGACCTCAGATAAAGACTTAACTTTCATAAGGATAAGCAGAATGGGATGGTGATGATGGAGGGAACATATAGTCAGAGGTGTAGGTGGGATTATAGACATGCTGAGGAGGAGAAGTGGTATCATAAACATGATGTCCAGGCAGGGAGGTGGGATGATGAACATTATGAGATGCGGAAGGGGAAGGGGAAGGGGGACTGGTCACGGGGCTTGCTGCGCGAACTTGCTGTTTATCGACTCTAACCTCCACCAATTCCTCTTCCTCAAACGACTGAAAAATCGGGTGCAGGTAAGCATCAGCCAAGTATGCTTTTAAGTTTAGTTCCGGTTCTGTAGTTCGATCCTGTAGGTCTTTAGCCATTGCTTCCTGAATAAGAAAGTAGAGGAATGTAAAGTTCATTAATGGAGAGAAACGCGCAAATGGCAACAGCTGTAAACAAAAACCACAGAACTGGGAAGCATAAGAGATGTTAGCTCATGTGTATCAATGCTTTCAGAATAAGTTTTTGGTAAATTAGGCTAACATTTTGAATGTGATGTCTATAAATAGCTCACAAATCGGGGAAAAACATTTGGATATGTGAAATCTGTTAGGGGATCGTGGACTGAAGTTGACACACAAGTAAAGTGAAATAGAGAATAATTGTTAGTTTAGGAGGCGTTGTCTACCATATAACAATACAATAATAATGAGGCTTAGCCTACCATAAATATTAACAATAAAATAAAACAACGAGACACGGATTTAACGTGGTAAAACCCTCAATGTCAGGGAAACATCCACAGGTAAAAGTATAAGGATTTCTCTATAGTGGAAAGGATTTTACAACCTCTCTCTAAACACAAAGAATGAACAATCTCACACTCTCTTAGAATAGGAGAACAACTCTCTCACAAACTCTTAAGAAGAAATTATATTTTCTCTCTTAGAATACAAATGATTTGGTTGAGAATGAGATGAAGAAAATAATGAAATGAAGCATCTATTTATAAGCATGAAATTCACTGTGCAAATAGTGAATTCTAATTTTTTATTATTTTCTTTATAAGCATGTGAGACCCACCCATATTTTTTTAATTATTTTTCTTTTTAATCTCAATCAGTTTCCAAGTTAGAGAATTGTTGGTTTGTGAATCATTGCACCGATTAAAAAATGTGGATCTCACATGCTTAAAAAGAAAATAATGAAATGAAGCATTTATTTATAGGCATGAAATTTACTATACAAATAGTGAATTCTAATTTTTTATTATTTTCTTTTTAAGCATGTGGGACCCACTTATATATTTTTAATTATTTTCTTTTTAATCATTGCACCTTTCGGTGCAATGATTCAAAAACCAACAATTCTCCCACTTGCAAACTTGATTGAAAGCCAATTAGTTTCCACACCATCTTTTCTATTTTTTCGTCTTCAAGCTGCTTATGTTTCTGCTAAGCCATAAGAGGATATACACCATAAAAACTTGTCTGCATTGATAGGCTTGGTCATTATGTTGCAAGGTTCTCATTGATGTGTACCTTCAACAAGTTCACACTTCATTCTTCCACTACTTCACGAACAAAGTGGTATTGTACCCCTATATGCTCCGTTCTTGAATGAAAGATTGGATTCTTTGCAATATACAAAGCATTCTGACTGTCGCAAAACAATGAAATATTCTCTTGTTTGTGCCCGAGCTCCTCCAATAACCTTTGAAACCAAATAACTTCCTTGCAAGCTTGTGTAGCTGCCATGTATTCAGCTTTTGTTGTAGACAAAGCCACAACACTCTGTAACTTGGATACCCAGCTCAATCCTCCTCCTGCAAGTACAAACACATAACCTGTAATTGATTTTCTTTTGTCAATATCTCCTGCAAAATCAGAATCCACGTAGCCTCTGACAATTAATTCTGATCCTCCATAACATAATGTAGTCTCTGAGGTTCATTTGATATATCTAAAGATCCTCTTAACAGCATTCCAATGCTCTCTACCGGGATTCGCGATAAAACGATTGACTGCTCCCACTGCTTGTGCAATGTCTGGTCTTGTACAAATCATGGCGTACACCACTGCTGATGCATACGGAACTCGAGACATCTTCTTCCTCTTAGCTTCATTGCTAGGACACATAAAAGAGGATAACTTGAAATTAACAGGAAGTGGGGTAGAAATTGGCTTACAATCTTCCATGTCGAACCGCCGTAAGATTTTCTTCAAGTAATTTTTTTGAGAAAGCCAAATCTTCCTGTTATTTCTGTCTCGGTGTATTTACATCCCTAGAATCTTGTTTGCTTGTCCCAGATCCTTCATGTCAAACTCCCTAGCTAACCGTGCCTTTAATTCTTGGACTCGATCTTTAGTAGGGTCTGCTACTAACATGTCGTCCACATACAACAGCAAAATAATAAAGTCATTATTTTCAAACCTCTTGTAATATATACAATGGTCTGAACTGAGTCTGTTGTACCCAAGGCAAATAATGAAGGAATCAAATCTCTTATACCAACATCTCGGCGCATGTTTGAGACCATATAGAGATTTGTTCAACCTGCAAACCAAGTTCTCCTTACCTATTTCAGCAAAACCTTCTGGTTGAAGCATATAAATTTCTTCTTCAAGTTCTCCATGAAGAAATGCAGTTTTTACATCCAACTGTTCCAAATTTAGGTCAAATGTAGCACACATAGTCAGGACTACTCTGACTATTGTAAGTCGAACCACCGGAGAAAATATCTCGTTGAAATCAATCCCTTCTTTCTGAGCATATCTTTTCACCACCAATCGTGCACGATACCGCTCCACTTAATCATTGCTATCTCGTTTGATCTTGTAGACCTATTTATTACCAATGTTTTTCTTCCACGTGATAATGGTACTAGATCCCATGTATTGTTTATGTGCAAAGCTTCTATTTCTTCTTGCATTGCTGCCATCCACAAAGATGCATTTACATGTTTTGTAGCTTCATAGTTGATGGCTCTCCATCATCTGTTAGAAGACAGTATGCAATGTTATTCTCTGTGTCATACTCTGAGTGCCAACCTTCAGAAGCTTCAAACTCCACTGGTTCTTGTACCTTATGCTCTGGTGCTGCTTCAGAAGAATCCGAATTTTCTTGTTCTGGATTATTTTCCACCAGTACGGTTGTAGTCTCTGTACTTTCTTTTGAAGTGTTATCATTTCCTTTTTTCTGTAGTTGTTCTTCTGCAAATATCACATCTCTGCTGATGATGATCTTGTGGGTAGTGGGATCCCACAAGCGATACCCCTTTACTCCATCAGCAAAACCCAAGAAAATACATTTTCTAAATTTTGGATCTAGCTCTGTTCTTTCTTGAGCGTTGTACATCACGTACACAAGACAACCAAAAATGTGAAGAGATGAGTAATCAGCTGGCTTTCCGCTCCACATCTCCATCGGTGTCTTCAAATCATTGGCAGTTGATGGAGATCTATTTATAACATAACATGTTGTATGAACTGCTTTTGCCCAAAAACACTTTGGTAGATTAGCTGTTCTGAGCATAGCTTTTACTCCTTCCAACAGCGTTCTATTCATCCTTTCCGCCACACCATTTTGCTGAGGAATGTATGGTGTATTAGTTTGCCTTTTGATGCCTTCTTGCTGATAATATGCATCAAAATCCTTGCTGCAATATTCTCCTTCATTATCTATCCTTAAACACTTGATTCTCCTTCCAGTTTCAACTTCAATTTGTGCTTTGAAGTTTTTAAGAACTGGCATCACATCTGACTTGTTTTTGATCGGGTACACCCAACATCTTCTAGAAAAGTCATTAATAAATGATACAAAATATTTTGTTTTCCCCAGAGATTGAACCGGTGTTTCCCAAACATCATAGTGAATCAACTCTAAGATGGTTTTATTTCGAGCACTTGACTTGCTGAATTTTAATATATTTTGCTTACTTGTAACACAATGCTCACAAAACGGTAGACTAACTGCTTTCAAGCCTGGGAGTAGCTTTTGATTGACGAGAATCTTCATTCCTTGTTCTGACATGTGGCACAGTTTCCGGTGCCACAACATAGAAGCTTCCTCTCCAGAATCCAGTGATACTACCGATGCAGTTGCTTCCTGAATCGAGTCTCCCAAGAGCATATACAAATTTGCTGAGATCTTTTTAGCCTTCAAGACTGTAAGTGCTCCTTTCACCATTTTTAATACTCCGTTTTCAATAACGGTCTTGTATCCGAGGTCATCTAACTGTCCAACTGACAGAAGATTTTTCTTCATTCCCACAACATGTCGACCATCTTGCACAGTGCGAATAATACCATCGTACATCTTTATTTTGATGGCTTCAATCCCAACAATTTTCAAGACATGAATATTGCCTAGAAAAACCTATCCTCCAGAGACAGGTTCATAATGACAGAACCATTCTCTCCTAGAGGTCATGTGCCATGTTGCTGCAGAATCAACCAATCATGCATCACTTAGCTGTTTTCTGCTATCATTGGACATCATTGCTACTTCATTGTAAAGTGTGCTACCTTCTTCAGAAGTACTTGCAACACATCCCTGAGATTTTGTTGCAACATGAACTTTTTCTCCACCATTCTTCAGATTCCAACAATCTTTCTTGACGTGCCCTTTCTTGCCACAGTTGTAGCATTTAACATTCTTCTTACTTCTTGATTTCGATCTGTCATGATTTTGACTCCCACTTGAGCCACGTTCCGTTGATCTCTCTCTTGTCATCGCCAATGCTTATACTTGTTGTGCACAAGATGATATGTCTTCCTTATTTTTGAGCCTAAACTCTTCTTCCAGAGCAGCAACTGCAACTTCGTCAAAGACTAGATTACTAGTGACAACATTACTTGTCAAGTTGATGATAAGTTGATCATACGAATCAGACAGACTTTGAAGTAGAATCTCCACACGTTCATTTGTTGATATATTATAGTCCAACACAGTGAGTTGGGAAAATAATGTATTTAAATTGTTGATGTGATCCGTCATGGATGTTGACTCACTCATTCGAAGAGTATAAAGTCTATTCTTCAAGAAGATCTTGTTGTGTAGTGACTTGACCTCGTACAATTTGGTAAGTGCATCCCAAATCTCTTTTGTAGTCCTCTTCTCTGCAACACTGGATAACACAGAATCTGCTAAGGCTAGCTGCAAGTTGCTTATAGCGTTGTCATCCATATCCTTCCATTTTTCATCAGTCATTCCACCTGGTCTCTCTCCAATTGCCACTAAGCAATTGTCTTTTCTCAAGATTGCTTTTATTTTAAGTTTCCATAGGGAAAAATTGCTCACTTTGAACTTCTCAATTTCAAACTTTCCTGTCATGTTTCTGATGACGATCAGCTTCTCACTTGAACCGGTTTTTTACTATTTAATCGTGAATAATACCGTTTATGTGAATAGTACCGTATATGTGAATAGTATTATACCATATATGTGAATAGTCTCCGTGAACAATAACCTTGAACCTGAAGCGTTGATATCACTGTTAGGAGATCGTGGCTTAAGCTAGCACACAAGTAAAATTAAATTGAGAATAATTATTAGTTCAGGAGGCGTTGCCTACCATATAGCAATACAATAATAATTAGGAGGCTTAGCGTGCCATAAATATTAACAATAAAATAAAACAACGAGACACATATTTAATGTGGTAAAACCCTCAATGTAAGGGAAACATCTACGGGCAAAAGTAGAAAAATTTCACTATAGTTGAAAGAATTTCACAACCTCTCTCTAAACACAAGGAACGAACAATCTCACACTCTCTTAGAATAGGAGAACAACTCTCTCACAAGCTCTTAAGAAGAAACTATATTTTCTCTCTTAGAATACAGAGGATTTGGTTGAGAATGTGATGAAGAAAATAATGAAATGAAGCCTCTATTTATAGGCATGAAATTCACTGTGCAAATAGTGAATTCTAATTTTTTATTATTTTCTTTTTAAGCATGTGGGACCCACCCATATTTTTTAATTATTTTTCTTTTGAATCATTGCACCTTTCGGTGCAATGATTCACAAACCAACAAAATTTAATCGTCTTTTACTTCTCTTAACCTGTGCAACTAAACTGGGATTTTACTGTCTACTTTTAATTTACAGAATTCATCAAGCTCACTGGGAAACTTGAAACCAAATACAGGATATGGCCAACTTCACAACTAAGGCTAAAGACATCTATTAAAAGAAAAGGCTATGTGCTGAATATGGTTGGTGTAACGTGATATGCAGAAGTGAATAGTATAATCGGGTATCTAATAAGAGCAGTTATCATAAAGATACATTTTTCATTAGTCAAACCATTTGTAAAGCATGGAGCTTACCTCAATTGGGTACTTTCTAAATGCAGGTTCAAAGCGACTTTTGCAGTATTTGTGGAATGCTAATGTCAGTATTGGCAATACAACAAGCAAAGGAGTTGAATTGGCAGCCTTTTTTGTACTAAGCAGACCCAATAACAGAAGTTGAGATATCAATAAGCTTGCTATTATGCGGCTGTGAACATGCGGCCAGAATGCACCAGCACTCTCGTATCGTTGATTGTAGACATTGATTATCTGCACAATCAAGGTGGAATTTCAGTGTTACAAGTAGAACTAATACTTTCAAATCCACCATTTATACAAAGCAATTACACTGTACCAGAAACAGTCCTACAAACACATATTGTACTTCTATGATTATAACAGATTTCTTTATAACAATATTGATTCATTGCAGACAACCTTACATTTACAATTGATATTAAAAGTTCTGCTTTCAGTATATATGTAACACTTTGTCTTGTAAAGAATGCAGAATCATTAAGCTTGTAAGGCATTTCAATTGCTTTATTTAATTAACACTCACTGTTACTAACATGCTTCAAGACATTCATGAACACAACCAATATACATTTTTTTTAAAGAAAAGGTAAAGGTTTTGTAAATAAGCTGACCTGATGACGATAAACCAAGTAGGCAAAGCCAAAGAACACTAGCATAAAAGGAAGAAGAATTGGTGTGACCACGGCATACACAATCCCCAAAAGAAAGTACAGTTGGAGACTAGGGAGGGTTTCAGGGAAATCCACGGTACCAGGATCCATGGCCTTTTCTCTATCTCTCTCTGTCTTCACCAGAAACAGGTTCTTGAGATGAAAGATGACCAACGGCTTCAGTCGAAGAATCTCACCAGCAATGCCAGCCCATCCATCAACCATTATATATGTAATAAAAAACGTGGCCTTCATTGGTATGGACACCCCTATGGTTCTTGGAATCCTGTTATAAGATAATGTGAACGCACACATTTAGATTGCCAAGGAAGCATAACAGCTGAAGTTTTACAAAAAGAAACACAAATAATAATTTTCTTGTGTTTATTTAGTCAAGAATAATGTTGTGTAAATGACATCAGATTGTGCAACAAATCTACATACAACATCAAAATGAAATTTTGACATGATAAAGAAAACCAAAAATGGAACAATTTATTCATATGAAGGAAAAATCCAGAGCCGAGCAAGTAACTTTCTGTTGCTCTCATGAATTAGGTGTGTTCCTCCCATATGCCACTTATCCCTCCTTGCTTATCCAGTAGATCAAGTATGATAGAGCTACTCTCCATTTACTTTGTTTTGATTAAACAATAATCTTTGCTGGATCAACCAGGCATTTGGGGCACCATAGACAAATAGCTCCCGTATGCAAAATCTATGTAATATAATTTCCATCTCTTGTCAAACTCAATAGCAACCATAAAGTTCTTTGAAAGGTTCAAATTACTTAATTTTGAGAAATTGGAGATGGTGCTCAACATTAATAGTCAGCACCACCACCACCAATTGAATCGTGTTGAGGAAACCATTAAATCAACTGCAATAGCATAATACATAACAAAATATAGAAACACAAGAATATAAAACATTACTGAGTGGGTGATTGATGAAGGAAAGAGTGCAGTTGCTGGAAAGCTGTTCCAGCGGCGATACTTCCCAAGAAGACATTCACCAACATAAAATAGTAGTACTTAGCTGCTGTCCTCCGTTCTAGATATGATAAAGCTATATGTCCCTCAATCTTTGACATGATCATCAAAATTGTTGGAAGTATGTACAAAAAGATTTTAAGAGCAAGACCAGGAAGGAAACCCTGAAGGAACGATTTTATGAATTTCCTGCACCAATATCCCCAGCTTATTCTTTCAGTTCTCAAGGAAATCAAATAATAAATCAAATAAAAGACAAACATCAGTGCAAGGTTATGTTAGTCAAAATTGTATCATAAGGATTAACTTTAAAGGATATGTTAGTCAAAATTGTATCATAAGGATTATTTTTAAGCTACAATGACATACAAAAAAATCAAAGCTTTCTGGTCCTCATTCCAGAAACAGCAAGGAAATTCTGTAACTCTTGTTTTCAGTTGGCACCAATAACAGCAAGCAAGGTTAATACTTCCTAAACTATTAGAGCAACATAAATAGCTAATCCAAAGCCAAATTTAATTCAAATCCACAAGAAAACATCACTGCACCACCCATAAATGATTTAAAGAGAAGGAAAGAACAATGCCATGTGTGTACTTCTTTTTCTTTTAAATAAAATCAACATGAGCGCAAATGCATCCATCTGAAAGGAAAGTAAGCAACAACATTCAAAAATATTGTTCATGCTAATTAAAGATGTCGATAAAAATATTTTTCATTGGTAATTTGATATATAAAGAACATGGCCAACTCCAAGCTCTTGATGTAATGATGAAATTAGCACAAGAAACTTTTACGCGTCAAGCAAGTTAATCTTTTGTAACAAGTAGTATCACAAAACTAGGAATAAGATTAGATTACTTACAATTCTATTACTGGCCTGAGGAATGGAGCAACTTTTTCAAGCCCCTCCAAATTTGCAAGAGATTGCACAAAAGCAATGGGTATCATATAGAAAAAGACCAAGGCAAACACAGATACTGAGATTATTAGTTTACGGATGGTTAATGAAACAAATGGTATCGCCAAATTTTTCCAATAAATGTCACGAGGTTCTGGGGCCCAATTTGTTAACCATAGAGTGGGATTCTTGCATTGTTGTGTCTGAGCACAAACAGCAGCCCCCCAACGTGATTTAAACGAAACAAAAGCGACTGGCAGAATAGATTTTGAGTCTTTGAGAATTTTCCCCCGCTCCACTGACATCTGACAGGGTACAAGGATACAACATACCTCTATTAGAACTGGTGAACCAAAAAAAGGGCAAGAGGTTATGTGTGATGTGCAGCATTGAACGAAACTAAGATTCCATGAAAATTTTCAGATTTTTATACTTCCAGAGTTCCCCTTTAAGTGATCCATCTGTAACATCAAGAAAACTGAGTAGTTGGGGACAAAATAGAAGTGATAACTTACTCTTTTCTCAAGCTCCTTCATTTGTTGCTTGTAGTAGTCAACTGCATCAACTTTTTCACCACAAAGGCCCAAAAATCCAATCTGAAAACGAGAAGCATCAAAATCTAATCAGTCCAATTAAATGCATTGGTTGTTTAGATGTTATCAAATAGCTCCTGGAATAATATAAGTTATAAGATCCAAGTGCCTGTACCATCATGTTATAGAACATACTACCTTTGTAGTGGGCCTCTTCTCTGGAAGCCTTTCAAACTTTAGTTGGTTATAGTCCAACCAATTCCGAAGCCTCTCTCTCTTTCTAACCAACTTGGCAAATTTGTTTGCATTGTAGATGGCCTAAATTAACAAAGAAAATCATCATGAATGAAGGCAAGACAGATTATTTTTATGAAAGCAAATATTAAAAGGATTTAATGCAAAATCCTCTTCAGTAAGAAAGGAACTTGAAGAAAATTCTATAACCTGGTGACTAAGATAATGATCAGGATGATTTGTCTGAAAGAAATGGTCTACATTTTCCGATAACGAATGACCAGAAACATGTGGAACATTCCTGACCACAACCTGCAAAAAAGAACAAGCGATCCAAATGCTTGTCAAAAATAGTTGTAATAAATACTAAATCGATTTTAGTTTAAAGAGAGTCTATGTCATATAATCACAACTAAAGTTAAAATATCAAGCATCAATTGTTTGAACCTATTCCTTTCATCAAATTTCCATATGATTGTATGCAAAATAAGAAGAGCCTAATAGGAAACATGCAAGTTGTAAAAAAAGTGCTGCTATAGCAGATATTTTGTAATTTAGATTTGCAAATTATAAATTAGCAAGCACTTTAGCATAAGAAGACAGAAAAGTAAACAGAGGAGGTTACCTTTTCCAAAGCCAGTAACTAACTTACAGTTTGCAAATAAGTCTGAGTGAAAATCCTAGATCCTTATTCGGCTTCTTTTTGCCCAAATGTATTAAAAGGTTAAAGTCCACAAGGCATACTCTTTCAAAATACAGATACTAGATGCATAAAAAGATCTCTCAAGATAAAAAATAATAACATGCAATTTCCACCCTCAAATATGCATGATGACAAACATAACATGACAGTTTGATCTCAATTTATATCGCACTTTAAAAGCTCTTATTGGAACAATTAAGAAGCAATAGGTTAACTCACTGTGAACTGTTCTGCACGCCTTGCTTGTGAAGCCAAGAAGCGCAACCTCATTGATGCTACAATATCATATTCTTTGTAAAGCATGTAACAGATCCATATAGTGAACAAATATTCCAATCCTATATGGACAAAAAACCTGAAATGCAAACATAACACTTCTTCAAAAAGTTGATATTATGTATACAGATAGTTTAGTAAAACTAAAAAGTATGAAAATGATACCAGCATTTAAACAATACTGTTCCCACATTTCACAGGAGCAACATGAGAATGAGAGCATTACATAACATGCGACAATAGTTATAGTTTCAATAAAGTTAACATTGTTTGTGAAGCAAAGACAATGGCTCGAGAAGATTCGCTACCATTGGACAATAGAAATATTAACTTAGAAAAAGGATCAGGTTAACAAATGTAAAGTCAGTATCCTATACTTTCTCAGAAACACATAAAAGGGCTTCTTATATAATGCGTGCCAACAAACTGACAAGATATATGCCTAAATGCCTTGAATATGCTCAACAAAACAAACTGAAGAAATGCCAAGCTATACCATAGCCATCCCAAAGTTTAAGTTGACTGGAAACAGGCTAAAAACATTAATCAAGTGATGTTGTAAATGGTGATTCACATGGTGAAGGCCAAAATCAAAAAAAAATTCAGAAGCTAAAACCACATGCTCATTTCCTCACTCCACCGAGGGACTACCCAGGCTCACAAGATAGCAGAATCGGAACCACCGGTGAAGTCCCCAATGAGAAGTTAAGGTTTGATCCTTGCGCCTTTCGGTCTGATCTTAGGCCCTAACTCACCCTCCATGGACGAACCTTGCGGAGGAACCCTTGTGTTAAAATTTGAAACCTTGCAGTTCATATTATTACAAGTTTAAAAGTATTAAAAAATACTGTTTGCTAAGGTCTTCTGTAGTGCAAAAAGTTATTGCTCCAAATCGTGCATGTTTTAGCATTACCTAAAATATGTCAAGGGAGCTCCCAATTCTCCATGGAGATTTTGCAAGCCTACTTTTTTTTTCATTAGTGCACCATATACTAAATATATCAACTTCCAAAATCAAGTTCAAAGTTATTAGTGACACATTATGTGTGATGCATATGACTAGTTATCTCCTATCATACTATCAGAGAGACTGATTGTTGAACAGCGTGATACAAAAGGTATAAATAAACAAGAAATCAGGAAACAAGCCACTATGTGCCACTCGATACATGCTTTTGTGCTGCTTGTGAGACACCCTGCCCAAGGCAGCAAGTTATCTGTTTAATGTCAAGAGGATAGAGTGCTTGTTCTGCTTATGTATTCAGACTGACATTAAAAAGTAAAGGTGGTCTCTTATTTATTTAATGTTAGTAGGGTATATAAATGTCAACTGGTCTGACTTTATGCATCACTGATGTACAAATCTCATGCCCTCCGCCGTAAAATGGTAGGTTGATAAGTCCAGATGGTATAGAATAAAATTATAATAACACATATGGCAAATATATTTTAGTTCTCATGCAGTAAAATTATATTTGATTGGGAGAAACTTAAGTGTTACCTTATGGATTTGGGCCGAACATTAGATATTGAAAGCTTATCAATATTACTCACGACCAATTCTTTCCTTAAAAAGAACAATGTTCCACTTGACACATTGACTGGAATAAGGACAAGGAGTGCCACGATTGTCATCGGTACAAAAATCTTTAGGCTGTCAGATCAAACAGAGAAGATTAATTATAACAAAGAACAATGATAATTGAAGCCTCCAGTTACAGAGCAACAGCCAAGTTTACAATGCAGTAGATAAGATTAAAAAAAAAATATTAAGAATGGGCCAACACTTGATTCATGTCAACAAGTTGAAATATTTGTAAATGCACTTGTAAACTCATTCCTTAAGTAATTTTAACTCCAGTTCAAACTCAATGCCCCCAATGAAAGGAAATGCAAGCAGAGTTAAGCTACACCAGGGCTAAAGAAAGGGGCAAGGTCCTCTTTAAACTTTTTTTCCAACAGAGATATAGTGGACATGGAAGCCACAGCCAGATTGACCAAAGTAATCTAAATAAGTATTTGTCCCGAGTCATCCTCAGGTTCTATCTAACTGCCTAGTGGAGCAATTCCAATTTATAATAAAATTCATGACTGAGAAACATAGTCATCATTGGGTGGCCCTGGGGACAGCCCACCTAAGCGGCCGGCTGGGGCCAATGGCGGCCAAAACTTTGATTTATTGGGGGCAAAATTTATTTTTCACACAAAGCGATAGATACTCTTATCTCATTAATAAACTAATTTTTTTATTAATTTATATGAAATATTTTAACAAAATTTCGGATTGATATGCCATGAATGTGGCTCCGCTACTGGCTAGGGCCCCTAAATTTGGGCCAATAGCCAAAATCTAAGAAAATTTAATAGGCAAGGAAGCTTTTTTTTATCGGTGAGGCTACCACTTTAGAAACTCGTAATGGCCCCAAAACTCAGGCCGCCCCTCCCATCAAGTGAGACAACAGTTTACTAGCAAAACCAGCTTTTTTTTTATTATTATTATAGACCATCCTTCAAGATTATAAGTATAAATCTTTGAATAAGCTAGTATCTATCTCCACCTTCAAAAATTAAAAAAAAAAAAAAAAAGATACACATAGTAATTGGAGAAAGTAACGGCTGAACAGTAGAATAAACAAGCAGAAATTTGGCAACTTTTAGCACCGATAATAATCAGTAGTTCAGTACCAACCAGAGGGGAAAAAAAAGAAAGCTGAGTGTTAAGTTATTATGGAAGTTGAAAATTTAAATTTTGTTCAGAGCTCCAAAATCTCAGGAAATAAAAGACACCCAAAAAAAAAAATTAAAAAAAAAAAAACAGTGAGAATTAACACAAATGAAGTGAAAAGAGAGAGAGAGAGAGAGAGTACCCAAGAGTGTAAATTCTCAAGAAAACAGCAGAGTCAAGGCCAGCATGATTGATAATCTCAGACTCAGTCATCTTTAAAGCCTGAGGCATCCAGTTCAAGAAAGTAAGATATGTCTTGAATTCCAAATTAACAAACTTGCCCACAAAATTCCTAGACCCCCTTGGGCTGCTTCTAGCCCCATTGATATACCACTTGGGAAAGTAAATTCTATCATTGATGGGTTGAATTCTCAACAAAGCAAATGCTAACAAGAATGCAAAAGCAGATATTATGTTTATGAATGCAGAGACCCCAATATCACCAAGAGTAGCCATTGATACAAAATCACAAACCCACAACAAACAAAGAACAAAGAAAATAGCTAGATGTAGCAAAAGCCAAGTTATGTAATGTCAGAATGGTTTGGAAGTAACAGGAAGGAAAGAATATATTTTTAATGTTATTTTATTGAATAAAGAATTTCACAAAGTGGGGATGCAAATTGCACTGGCCTTTGTGGCCTAATGGGATTTGATCTGTTAATTAAAGGGTGTTTCTTTCTCTCTTCTTCTTTTTTTTTTTTTTGACCTTTTCATTTTCCCCCCATTGGACCATAAATGAAAAATATTGTTCTTATTGGAAGTATTTTTACTGTAAGAGTTGTCCATGACATGTAGTCATGTGCTTGTGAAAAGTGGAGTCATTTGTCCATTAATTTTTAGTTCTCTGGGATGAGAGAGAGAGAGAGAGAGGAAGGTGGTGATTGGTATTGCTTTTGTGCTGCTGTTAAACTTTTGTTTCTTGTTGAAATCATGTTATTAATTAAGGGATTTATTTGATTGCAATGAAACCCCTGAAGTTTAACATAATGTCAGAAGGATGTCAAAGTTTTCATAAGTTAAAATTTATATTTAATGGCTCGTTATTTAAATTGTTGTATTTTAAAATTAAAATTAGGGATAAAATCACCATTAGTGTAACCTCGTTCTTAATAAAAACAAATTTATTACAAAAATATTATAACATTTTTTAGTCACCGAAAGTGCTCGGGGAAAAAATAAAATAGGGTTAATAATTATTGTCATTATCATTACATGATTTAGATGTGACTAATTTAATAAAAAGTCTTACCCAGTACAATCATCGTTCTTGTTCTATGAGTCTTTCTTCCCTTCCCCGACTGTCTGAAAGCGAATCCATCATCTATTGGCATCCCGCCAGTCGACTTATCAACTAGGGTTACAAGAAAGATTTTTATATTTTTGATATTATTGGAGATTTAGGATATAAAAGCTTAATTTAACTAGTTAAATATTATTCGTTTTGAAAATCAAACAATCCCGCCTCATTCTTCACGATTTTGATGGCTCATCTCCAAAATCTTAACCCAATATATATATTCGGAAATCTCTTAATTATAAATACATCACTAAACACTTCAGCACACCTCGAAATGGAATTCTTCCCCAGCTAATTTTTTAAAAAATACAAACGTTCCTCATTGTCATGAAAGCATGCCTTTGTTATCGCCGTAAAATTAGCGCACTTTTTCTTTTTCCTTTTGACTTATGCAAGAAAAGAATTCTGCTTCATGTCCCACTAATTATGATTTGATTATCACAAATTGATAAAATAAACAAAGCTGAGCATCACCCATCATTGGTGTGTCCATAGATTCTTCTATCGGTGACAAAAAGTTTTAGATTTATTTTTTATATATATTTTTTGTTTCTTCCAACGCCAGTTTCCAGCATGTTCCCATCATCATGGGATGACATTTGGTATTTCCAGAATTTAATAAATTTATAAGTTAATTTATATTTTTATTATAATTCTTATATACACTTCTTAAAACTTCATCCATAAATAAAAATCAAAATCAGAAGACATTATTATTCTGGTTAAATTACAAAGAGCACGCAAGCACATCACTAGCATAAGAGATAAAAGAAAAAATTAACCAAACTTAGTGTACAATCTGGAATTGCAAATGAATGGTAACTGCTGAGTGCCACTAAACTATTGTACAGAGCTGCAGAGAGCCTGCGGAAAACTCACGATGGCTTCAGTCCTCTTACCGCCGCTGCAAATATCTACGAATTCACCAACAGATTCATCATATTAAAGCATTTCAAATAGCAAGAATGTTCCGACAACTTAATGGTCAAATATCAACTCAACCTACTAGGATTCATTTGTTTCAAGGTACTAAAAGGATCAATGGAGACACTTGGTAAAGATGTTTATACACCGCGATTAACAAAATTAGTGCAATTATGCAGAATGTAATATGCTTTATTTAGCAACTGTTGTACAATGATAACAGTATCTAACTAATCAAAGGAGTCAGTTTATCATTTCACCAAGCAATGAACTTATTCTTATCAATTTTTTATTTTGTTTATCCATACGAAGAAATTAAAATTTACTCAACATTGACACCTAGCTACCTATCCACCACACTTGTGAACATCCCACAAACTGAATGTGAATGTAGAATGCAAATCCCATTTCAAACAGAAAAAACATCTAAAATATTTATTAAGTTCAAAACACGGTGGATCCATATCAATAGTTCTAAGATATAACCAATAGGTTAATACAGCATGATATACTTATTATACTAGTTGAAGCAACTACTATGAGTTAGTTTCATTTGACATTAGAATGGACTCACAAAAGTTCTTAATTCTTATAATATGAAATGAAGCAGTGCCTTGATAGATCATTAAGTAAAACAGAAATCCTTCTTTAGTTAATTTGGAAGAATAGTTTTGGGGCAGTGCAAACATCCAGTCGAAACACTACCACTGAAATTTTATATTTCACCATACATGCGGGTGTTAGGACCCAAGGGGCAAAATAGGAAATAAGGGTATATGGGTCATTTTAGTTGTTTAGGATTTAGATATAAATTAGGATGTTTGTTTCATTTGGCACTATGCTATCATTTTGTTAAAATTGGGAATTGGGGATTGGAAAGGGAGGTTGCCAACACCTTAATGTTGTGTAAGGGCTGGTGAATTAACCTTCACCTTCAACTATCTCGTTAATTCTGTTTCTTTTATTAATCAAAATCAATTTCTATTATGTTTTTGGTGTAATTTGTTGTGGGTTTGCTTTGTGAATTTGGGGGTTCCATCAATTGGTATCAGAGCAGGAGTTCTTTGGATCTGTGATGATTAAGTGAAACCAGCCATCGAAGGAAAAAAAAATTAGTGGTCAAACAGAAACAAAAATAACCATCGCAGTCAAAAAAATAAAAAGTGAAACCTAACCCTAGTTTTGTTGCCATCCACCAACCACCACCACAGCCACCCTCGCCGTCGATTGTGACCACCAACCGACTCAGAAGATACCTGCGACCAGACCCATACCGTCGCCGACTCCAAACCACCGCGCCCTCCGCCACACCGCCACTTGCCGCCGCTTTTTAGGCTGTCCTTGCCATCGAATATCACCACCAAGATGCTCAGCTCGAATCAACGACCACAAACGCCCGACCATCGTCATCGATCAACGATTGGAACGTCGGAACTAGCAGCAACAGATCGTCAGCAATAGATCGTCGATCCGCCGTATACGGTGGGATTTTGAAGCTTCCACCACCACCGGCGTGTTCACCACCACGAACTCTACCAGATATGACCATCCTGACGTCATTCCGGTCACCGGTGATATTTGGGTTAATTATACTTTTGCCCCCAGTTTTCTTTTTTTTGCAAATTAGCCCATAGTTTCAATTTCTTTCATTTTAACCCCTAGTATTCCTTAGCCTACTATTTTCTGCTTCATTTCAACCTACTGATTTGCGGAAAAATAAAAAATTAAAAATTAAAAATTAAAAAAAAAAAAAAAAAAAAAAAAAACGAAGCTGACAAAAAAGAATGAGGTGTATTGGAAGTTCGTACGAAATGGGTAACATACGGCAAGATGGTTCTCTCTGTGACTATATTGACAGGTTCGATTGTGTGGCAGGATCAGTATCCTACACATTCGAGTACCAATAACCGAGCATCTTCATCAATGGATTGCAGTATGAGCTGCAATCGGAGGTTCGAGAGGGTTTAAAGCACTTGAGGGTGATTGATCTTGATGGGGTCAAAAAATTAGCCCTAGGCGGAAGAGAAACTAGCAGAATTAGTCAGATTGGCGGAATTCAAAAAACAAAGATTGATAAGTTCACGCAAGACCGGAAGATCCTGAGCCGATAATGGATTCGCATACCAGTCAAATGTTAAATTGGATAGAGTTGAGGAAAATCCTTGGAAAAAGCTTGACTCAATGTTGGAGAATATGCAGAAGATGATAAAAGGATCAAATACCAATTTTGAGATTCACACTGATGCCACCACCTCACTTCAAGAGGCAAGTACTGGCCTGACACCGCTTGTGGAGAGCAATGGGAAAAAATCTGAAAACCTTCCAAACGGCCGACCGGGAAAATTCAAGCAACTCTCTACGGTTGCTTTTCAATTTCGGCGCGATAAAGGTCTATGTTTCAGATGTGATGAGAGATTTCACCCGAACCACATGTGTCATAGTGAGGAAGTTGAGCATATTGGTGACATAGAGTCGATCCCAGAGGGTGAGACCATTGGGAAGAGTGGAACAGTGATTGATGAGAAGCGAAGTGAACAAGTTGGGGCCGTAGAGCCATTGATCGCAAATGAGGATGATCCTACTCCCGAGGTAATTGCACATTCAGACCCACAACAACAAGTTAAGAATGAAGAAGTGAGCTTCAAAGCAGAGAATGATGAGACGAATAGTGCAGAGGGTGATGTAGTGGAATATGTGGCAATTGAGAATAATGATCGTGCCCCTCAAGCGAAGAAATTGGAGGTGCTAGTGGAGCATTTTATAGGTTTTGTTGGTGGATTTGTTGTCAGCGGATCGGTTCTGCAAATGATGATTATGCACTCTTATTAATCGGCTGAATTCTTTGGGTATCTGGAGGAAGCTTGGGACTTCATCAGAACAATGTTGTTCAAGTCTGAGATATCTTTTGAGGCGATAGTCATATCTGCGCTCCCACGTTGAGGACAACGTGTTTTTCAAAGGGGGGAGTAATGTTAGGACCCAAGGGGCAAAATAGGAAATAAGGGTAGATGGGTCATTTTAGTTGTTTAGGATTTAGATATAAATTAGGATGTTTGTTTCATTTGGCACTATGCTATCATTTTGTTAAAATTGGGAATTGGGGATTGGAAAGGGAGGTTACCAACACCTTAATGTTGTGCAAGGGCTGGTGAATTAACCTTCACCTTCAACTATCTCGTTAATTCTGTTCCTTCTTCCTGCAGTAGGTCTTCTTCAGCCCACAGGTCACAACAGCAGGTTTTACACTTGTTTTGGTAAATCCTAAGAGTTAGTTAGTAGAGAGAGCCCAGTTTTCGAAACTTTAGAAACCCACTCATGGATCAGGCTACAAGACCAAAAATGATAAGATCAGTATCAATTATGATCTGAATCAAATTGGACACAAATATTTTTTGGATAGACTAAAAGTCTATCAATCTCCACGTAACGAAAGGCCATGTCTATCATAATTTTCTTTTTCTTTTTTGTTTTAATCTCATAGATGTATGTTATTGTTATTTGTTCAAATTAATTAGTTTTTTATTTTACCCAAACAAACAAACAAACAGCAGAAAAATGATAGGCAAATAGGAAAATCAGCATACTCTGGATGGTGCACCAAGATCCCGTTTCAAATATCCAAGAGGTTGATCGTGGCTACTGCTCTCCTCATGCTCGATGAGATTCCTTTCTCCATCCTCAGCCAATGCTGAAGTTCCCTGGTTAAGTGCACCAAGATCCCGTTTCAAATGTCCACGAGGTTGATCTTGGCTACTGCTCTCCTCATGCTCGATGAGATTCCTTTCTCCATCCTCAGCCAATGCTGAAGTTCCATGCTTAAAAGCATCACCACCTGAAGATTTATTCTCTGATCTACTTCTTAAGGAATAAGGTTTTTCATTTTGCATAACATTAGTGTGGAGATCTTGATTCTTTTTATGGAACTGTGATGCTGCTTCTCGTGCACCGGCAATGGCTGCATTGAGAGTGGATGATTTCTCCACTGTAGTTGATTTATTTTCAGGGAAATACACAGAAAGAGATCCAGGCTTCAAAGAAAAAGGATCTTGTGAATTTGGAAGAGGAAACTTCACAGGCAGTGGAACTTTTACCGGGGTGAGACCCCTAACTGCAGCTTCATATACCTGTGTCAGGAATAGAAGTCAGTCCCTATTTAAACAAAATTCAAGAGACACGGGCACCAAAGTTTTGCTCATTAAGTACCTTCTTTTCCATGTTATAAACACCCTGATACCCTCGCATCTCAAATGGAACTAACAGTTTCTGCATTGATTGAGTCAGATATGATTATTGAAATTTCAATATTCGTCAAATGGTAATCTACGGCAGGGTGAAAGTACTTACCTGAGGATTTTCGCAAAGCCAGCAAAAATCTGTTTGTCCTTCTAGCCTCACCTGTAACGGAAAATTGGTACAGATTAGTCAGCATACTCATCATGTACAGTATGAAGTTGATAACATAAGGAACAAAAAGTTCAGGGGAGCGAATAGCCCACCCCTTCAGGTAGCACTTCCCAGCTTGCTAGTTCTTCACAGCGAACACATCCGACTACTTCAACACACCCTATATATTTAGATATGTCAAAAAATATACTTCGAAGAAAGAAACAAGGGGGGAAAATACATCGAAGATAGAAACAAGGGGATAAAAAGTATTCGGATTACTTTAAAATCTCTCCAACCTGATTTCCATTCTAGCTTATTAAGAGAAGCCATATAACACTCCGGACTATCTCTCACTTGAAATTGAAAAGAACATTCAGAATTTGGTTAAATTCTTTAAACCTACAAATTCCACTCGCGTCATACTTCATTCGGTTTCTCCCTGAGCAATATTAAAATTTGATCAGAGTTTCAAAGCTTTAGTTAATGACCAGATATTATAAATTTTTTTCAACTTTTGCAATGCTAGAGTTATCATTAATTATTATGATTACCTCGGAACAAACTACAAACTACCATAATTTACTCCCTAATCTTTGTAAAATTTGTAACACGAAATTAGCAAGCAAAAATTGAAAACCTAGAAGTCTTGAAACAGGATAATGTTGTGGAAACTTAAGATCAGTAATCCCATTGACTGCGTAAATTTCCCTGTAAAATTCTTCCATTGCTTTAATAGTAGCTTCTTCTGGAATCTTACTAGCAGCATGAATCCAAAGGCGACCTTCAAAAGGCAAAATAATCAACTTCATCATTATAAACCCTAAGTCGCTAAATAAATAACAAATAATAATAATAATAAAGATTGTGGTTGTGACTGCTACCTCGAAGCGGAGCAGGCCAAGACCTGCCTTCAATTCGCTTGATTCCATAAACGAGGAGTGAAGCCCATGGTTGATGCATCGTCAGGCACGGGTTCGTGTAGTTTCCTTGCTTTCTTACTCCCCTCATCTCTGTTTGGTTCCCGAGAATCACTCGGAAAATTTTTCACGCTACTTTGTATTGTTAATCTCCGAGAATCTGTTGTCTTTTCAACTCGCAAGGTTTTTAAATTAATCGCAAAAAAAATAAAAAAAAAATCGTCCCATTGAATTTTAAAAGTCACATGAAATAACATAACTACACGTGTATAAATTAACTGAACTGATCCTCTCTTCTTTTTTTTTTAATATATTCTTAAAATTTTACCTATATTTATAATATAAATTTATTAGAAAATTCGATAAATATATTTGTAATAATGCATTGTCAGATGATCCGTTTAGTATAGTTTTTTAAATAAAGTTTCTTCAAGTGGAGCTTTTATTAACCGAGCTTTTAGAAGTAGAGTTTTGATAAAACAAAAAATTAGGTGTTTGGTTGTGAGTGATGGTTTTTATTAAATATTATAAAATTACTTTATTGGACAAGTTTTTTTAAGTTGTGTTATGAAATTTATGAAATAACTAGTTTTTGCCCGTGCCTACGGCACGGTGTTACAGTATTTGGCCCGTACCTACGGCACGGTGTTACAGAATTAAATTATTTTATTTTTTAATTAAATGATGCCCGTGCCTACGGCACGGCACGGTGTTACAGAATTAAATGATTTTATTTTTTAATTAAATGATGCCCGTGCCTACGGCACGGTGTTACAGTATTTGGCCCGTGCCTACGGCACGTTGTTACAAAATTAAATGATTTTATTTTAACTTTCTATTTTTTTATTTGAAAATTTGAAAATTTTGACCATTTCCATCAATCAATTCACTCTCTTTCCCCCCAATTACCAATGAAATGATCTGAGCCGTTAATTAAGCCACATAAAGAGAGCCGTTGGATGCACTCTCTTTCCTCCAACACCATTGTGCTTTATAATATAGATATTGTTAAATTAAATAACAGTATTATAAATAATTTAAATATTTAAGAAAACTTTTCAAGCTCAACTCATAAAAGCTCAAATTTTGAGCTTTTGCTAGCAGATGCAAAATAATTTTTTTAATCTTCAAGAACTCTACTTAAAATATAACCAAACATCACCAAAAATTTTAAAAAGAGCTTTTAGGATTAAAAAAAATTCTTTTACCTCTCCTATAAGTAGGGGTGTTTGCGGTGCGGTGGGTCGTTTTTTTCGTTTTTCACTTCAAACCCCGCAGGTGGGCGATTTGGGAAATTAGAAACTGAAACCGCAAATTTGATAAGGAAAACCGCGGCGGTTTGGGTTGGCAGTTTAGCGATTTGGGCGGTTCGGGTCGGCGGTTTAGATTATAAATTTTTTTAAGGAAATTTTATGTGTTTTCACATAATAATTGAAGAGAACAAAATACATAATTTTCATTTATACATTGCATATTGTCATATGATCATTAAATATCTTAAATTTCATGGTTAAAGAAGAAGAAAAAATTAAAATAATATATAATTTGAACGCGGGTCGGCGGTTCGGGTCCCAGTTGGAGTCAAAATTTATGGTTTTGGGCGGTTCGGGTCGCGGTTGGGTCAAAATCGCACACCAACCCGAAATTTACGGTTCGGTTCCGATTGACCCAAAATCATTTTTAATTTTTTTTCAAACCGCGCGGTGCGGTTCAGGTTGGTGCGGTTTGGATCGGTTGCGATTTGACCCGAAACTGTGATCACCCTTAACTATAAGTCATACCAAACACACATTAAGAAGTTGAAACTATCAATTGCAAATAATGTATTGGTTAGAAATATGGATGGTAATTATTCGGATATGGTATGGGGATATTAATATCTGTATTCATTCAATTAATGGATATGAAAATTATTCTCTTATTTGTTCCTGACGTATCGGGCCCCTAAGGGCCCCATGCGGGTCACCGTTCACATGTGAATTTTACATATATTTGAACGAGGATTTCAATACCAGTATCAATATCCATACCGAATCCGTCCAACCAACAAATATTAAAAAAAAAAATCTCAATATACTGAGTCCGCAGGCCCTCATCACCACAAGGATTTTTATCATCCCTAATTAAAAATAAATGCTTAATATCAAAGTGGGGTTACAAAAGTGATCATGGTCAATATATTTTTGGGTTGCCTATCCACATTTCTAATTCACCCATATCTTCCGACAAAAAAAATTATTTGATTAGGTTTTTCTTTTCTTTTCTTTTCTTGTTTTAAATAAAATGATTTATTTGTTACTAATACTGTTTAGCAATCGTATTGTTTTAAATCTTATGGTTCATTCAAATAATATCATAAATCGATTTACATTGTATTGAGTAGGGGAGTCTCCGGGTCCGGATGTTCGGACTTGTATTTTTGCCCCTTGGATTGAGTAGCTTGAAATCAAAGACTAAGATTAGCGTGAAAACATAGGCGGTGATGCACAAGATTATCTTTTTCATTTCATTTTCTCTTTTCCTGTAATCCTCAAAAGCATGAAAACACAAAAAGAAATCAAAATCCCTAAATCAGGTATCCACCGATGAGAACCCGACATCCAGTATCTAATGGCCACCGTCTTCAAAGACAACCACCATCTTCAACACGAACAACCCCCAACGTGAACGCCATCCACCGAGCAACCACAACTACGAACGACGCCCTTCAACAATAAACTGCCCCAGAACGCGAACGAAACACCCACCAAAATTGTAGTTTGATAGATTCTGAAAGTATTAGAGATCATGAATTAGACGATGATTGTTTATATGTGCCTTATGTTAATCCTTTGAGGAAGCCTGAAAAATGACAAGAGTTCAACACGTTGGATGATGTTCATGAATTTTACAATACGTATGCCAAAGAAGTTGAGTTTGTTTCAAAGAGGGAAAACGAATACCTTATAAGGTTATTGGAAAAAAAAAAGAGGGAAACTAGTTGTAGGACACAGAAATCGGCGACGCTGTTCCAAGCTCGCGGCCCGATCGGGAGTACGGAGTAGCCCACGGGGGACTAAACCGGAGAATAAAGGAGTCGCCACCCAGTGTGAACCGGGAAAAATAATTTAAGGCTGCATTCACCCCTCGCAAGGGAAGACCTCAAACTGTTGGGTTCGGAATGGTCACTTACTCATGCCACTTGTAAAGAAAAGATTCGTGCAATAATTTAACCAAGTCTATGCAACGTTCATACGCACAAATAACCTACTTTTAAGTTCATGTGTATGAAAATAAAATCTATATCTAAGTTTGCATGCATAAAAGTAAGTCGTCATAACGACAAACACACAATAACACACAATAATCTCATGAACATATTGAATCATCTAACACAAAAATAAATAACAACATAAACATAAACATAAATTAAATTCCTAATGCAAAAAAGAAATAACTAATCATGATTGGAAATAACCAACTCAATCATGCATAAAAAAAAAAAAATAGCATGCTAAACAACTAATCATGCTTAAGAAAATAAATAGCATACTAAACGACTAAATCATGCTCAAACATAAGGTTGGATGGAACGAAATATGTGTCTCTCTCAAGTGATACGTGGAGTTGTTTCCCAAGTACAAACCGCATTACCGTCCATTCGGATTCGGTTACGGAATTTACGTCTGGGTTTCCATCCGATATACCGCAAGAGAGAACACATATTACATTCATCCGGAGGTCATATCATACACCAATCCACAATACTCATGCGAGGTAAAATAAAAAAGATCAATAAAAATAAAGAAGAATAAATAAAAAGGGTGTCATCAGGTCTAACCTCTTAAGTCGCTTCTCAAGAGTGCGTTGGGACGTCGCCGGAAGGGTTATCATTTCTGCTGTTTTCACTGGTCCGTTGTTTCCGCTGTTTTCACTATTTTCACTCGCTACTTTCGCTCTCTGTTTTCAACCGCTGTTTTCGCTCGCTGTTTTCACTCGCTATTTCTGCTCGCTGTTTTCTCTATTTTCAAGGGTTATTTTTGGATTTTTCGCTCACTGTTTTTAGGTAATATTTTGGGGGCAGTTTCGTTCGCTGTTTTTTTGGCTGTTAATTGGATAGATGTTCGGTACTGCAATGCTGCTATTTAGGACTGGTTTTGGTCACTGTTTTAACTGTTTTAGGCTACAGGTTTTGTCTCGGTTTTGGTTGTTTTGATACTGTTTTAAGACTCGGTTTATGGAGGGGTTTCTCACTATTTCGTGGACTGGTTATTTTAGTGATCTCGGCTCACTGTTTTGGATGAGTTATGGCTGTTTGTGGGGTTCTTTGGATGGAAGGGCTGTTGAGCGAGAGAAGGAGTGCGTGAAGGTTGTTTGGTCAGTATGGGGCTGTTTTGTGATGAGTTATAGTCGGCCAGGGTTAGGGTTTTTTTTTCGGTTTAAGGGTCTGTATTTTGTGTATGGTTTGAGGGTTGTGTGAGGGTTCGTTGGTTTGTGCTTGTGGAAGAGGATGTTATTTTAGTGGCTATCGTGTTTGAGGATTGTTGGTTGAGTCTTCAGTGCTGTGTGTGTTGTCTTCATGTGAGTGAAGGATTTGCTTGTTCTCGACATATGCCTGGGTTTAGGGGTTAACGGTGGTTGGACTGTTTTGCCGAGGAAGGAGATCAGGGGCTGGTTGCTGCTGGGAAGGAGTGAGAGTCAGTTTAGGGTTTCTTCTTCTGGTTTCTATTATGGCCGTGAAAGAGAGAGATGAGAGAGAAGAAAAGAAGCCATAGAGAAAGGGTTTTTTTTTTGGTTATTTGGTTTGAAAGGCCGTTAACAAGAGAGAGGAGAGTTGGGCGAGAGGTTTGAAGGGCTGTTGGGTTGTGGCTTCAGATTGAGGGTTTGTCGAGAAGAGAGATGTAGAGCATGGTCGTGAGTAGATAGAAGGATGAAGGGAGCCGAGAGAGATGGGCTGAGTGGATTGTGTTTGGTGTTGACGTGAATGGCTGGGAGAGAAGGCGTGAAGTGTCCAGGGAAGAAGAGAACGTGAAGAACAAAGGGCTGTGGAGAGACTTGAGTTGTTATTAGGGTTTTTGGTCTGTTTGTGAAGAAGAGGGGATGTCGTGTGTGGTTTGATTTAATTTGTTATTTGTGAATAGAAAGGGAAAGAGGCGTGGTTGCATGAGTATGAGAGAGAAGAAAGTTTGTAGGGTTTATTTGTTTTATTTTTGTTGGCCGTCAGAGGGAGTGCTAAGGCGTGAAGGTCGAAGAAAAGACCCCCGTTCTTGGTGTCGTGGGTATGCTTTTATAGGGGAGTGCTGTATATGGGTTTTGTATAGGTGATGTATGTGTGTTGTATGGGTTTGTTGGGTGTTAGGGGAATAATGGTTTAAGGGGCTGTTGATTTGTTTGTTTATGTGTTTTTGTTGCTTTGTGTTCGGCCGGCTTTGTTGTTTTGTTCATTTGTTGTTTTGTGTTTGTTTGTGATTCACTTTAATGGGGTTTCTTTAGTTTTGTTGTGCGGTGAGGAGCTTGTTGACCATGTGCGTTAGTGGGGCAGGGTGAGTGATGTGAGGCCGAGAGAGAGAGAGCTAAGGGTTTATTCTAGTTGGGCCGAGGATAAATTTTAAAACGGAGATGTAACAAGCAAACCCGAAGCTAAGCAAACGAATTAAATCCAACCTTCCGACGTCTGTTTCTCGCGACTTCCACAGCTTAAAAGGTAGTGGCTCCGCACGAGGCCCATCATCAGGACTTATATGCAAAAATGCAGTGCCTACAGTCGCCCCCACTTTGATGGGACTTGTGCAGTGTGTGACAATGGCAATCCTATCAAAGTTATGCAATGCATTTTTACTTACCTGGCTCGCTAGCTGCCGCTTGACTTGCCTGTTGCTGAGTTGATCTGGTGGTGAGGTGCTGCGACCCATGGGCTTTGTTCCTGAACCACCGAATGTGGGCTTTGTTCCCACACTGTGCTGATAAGTTGTGGTCCCCTTCCGAACCTTGCTCCATTCCCGGAGCGCCATTCCCGGTATGCTAAACCCCATTCTCGAGGTGTCACAGTTGTGGACCTCGACCCATGCTCCATTCTCAGAGTGCCATTCCCGGCATATGATGATATAGGACTCGACCCATGCTCCATTCCCGGAGCGTCATTCCCGGCAGATGATGATATGGACCTCGACCCATGCTCCATTCCCGGAGCGTCATTCCCGGCATCTGATGTGGGCCTCGACCTATGCTCCATTCCTGGAGCGCCATTCCCGGCATATGATGATATGGGCCTCGACCCATGCTCCATTCCCGGAGCGCCATTCCCGGCATATGATGATATTATGATGATATGGGCCTCGACCCATGCTCTATTCCCGGAGCGCCATCCCGGCATCTGATGTGGGCCTCGACTCCTGCTCCATTCCCGGAGCGTCATTCCTGGCATATGATGATATGGGCCTCGACCCATGCTCCATTCCTGGAGCGACATTCCCGGCATCTGATGTGGGCCTCGACCATGCTCCATTCTCGGAGCGCCATTCCCGGCATATGATGATATGGGCCTCGACCCATGCTCCATTCCCGGAGCGCCATTCCCGACATATGATGATATGGGCCTCGACCCATGCTCCATTCCCGGAACGCCATTCCCGGCATCTGATGTGGGCCTCGACCCATGCTCCATTCCCGGAACGCCATTCTCGAGGTGTCGCGGTTGTGGACCTCGACCCATGCTCCATTCCCAGAGCGCCATTCCCGGCATATGATGATATGGGCCTCGACCCATGCTCCATTCCCGGCAGATGATGATATGGACCTCGACCCATGCTCCATTCCCGGAGCGTCATTCCCGGCATCTGATGTGGGCCTCGACCCATGCTCCATTCCTGGAGCGCCATTCCCGGCATATGATGATATGGGCCTCGACCCATGCTCCATTCCCGGAGCGCCATTCCCGGCATATGATGATATTATGATGATATGGGCCTCGACCCATGCTCCATTCCCGGAGCGCCATCCCGGCATCTGATGTGGGCCTCGACCCATGCTCCATTCCCGGAGCGTCATTCTTGGCATATGATGATATGGGCCTCGACCCATGCTCCATTCCCGGAGTGACATTCCCGGCATCTGATGTGGGCCTCGACCCATGTTCCATTCCCGGAGCGCCATTCCCGGCATATGATGATATGGGCCTCGACCCATGCTCCATTCCCGGAACGCCATTCCCGGCATCTGATGTGGGCCTCGACCCATGCTCCATTCCCGGAGCGCCATTCCCGACATATGATGATATGGGCCTCGAACCATGCTCCATTCTCGGAGCGCCCTTTCCCGGCATCTGATGTGGGCCTCGACCCTGTGACGCAACCAAAACTGCTGCTGATATGGGCCTCAACCCTGAGACGCATCCCAAAACTGCTATTGATGTGTGGGCCTCGTCCTTGGGACTCATCCTCAATAATGATACTGATGTGGGCCTCGACCCTGGGACTCATCCCTAAAACTGATACTCATGTGGGCCTCGACCCTGGGACTCGTCCCCAAAACTGCTGATGATGTGGGCCTCAACCCTGGGACTCATCCCCAAACTGCTGATGATGTGGGCCTCAACCATGGGACTCATCCCCAAAACTGATACTGATGTGGGCCTCGACCCTGGGACTCATCCTCAAAATTGATACTGATGTGGGCCTCGACCCTGGGACGCATCCCAAAACTGTTGATGATGTGGGCCTCAACCATGAGACTCATCCTCAAAACTGATACTGATGTGGGCCTCAACCCTGGGACTCATACCCAAAACTGATACTGATGATGTGGGCCTCAACCCTGTGACTCATCCCCAAAACTGACACTGATGTGGGCCTCGACCCTGGGACTCATCCTCAAAACTGATATTATTGGTGGTTCATTCCCGAACCGTGCTGTATGAGAAATGGTAGACTGGTCGCCCCCAGTTCTCGATTCATTTTACTGTTCTTTGTTGCTTTCATTAGGTCAAAGTAGATCTCCTGACGTGCTGTTACATACCAACATATTGTACTGCCTCTCACGAGATAATCCTGATAGCTAAACACATTTTTTTCGTCCTCAAATGATGCTTAGTGTCGAAACCAGAGAACCTTCAAAGTACTTGTACGCTCAAATCTGATCGTCTGAATGAGTGATCTGAACTAGACTCTCAGTGTGTGTGTGCCAAAGTTCTTTCGCAGCTTAATCCTTAAGTAAGCCAACTCGATGATTTAGTCTCGGAGAATTGGATCAATGGGTCTAACCAACCTACATGTCTTGATCATACTCTGTGATTACTTCATCGTACTCAACATGATATGGTTTTCTTTTTTTTTTAGTCTCTTTCTTTTATTTTTTTTCATTTTTGAACTTTCTTTTTCTTTTTTCTTTTTTTTTTCTTTTTCTCTTTTCTTTTTTTCTCTTTTTTTCGACACACCTACCCTTTAAGGTAACATTTCTCCTCATTGTGGTCCTAAAGTTCGCCCATGGGTAGCTTCACACTTATCGGTTATAGGTGGCCTATTTTTTCATTTTCTTTTCAGAGACTTTTTCTTTGTTTCCAACCATATCATATATCGTAGCGTAAGTAAACCAGGATGGACATCTAGGAAAACGGTCATTCACTGATCTGTCATGGAAGAACAAAGGGTTGTGGAGAGACTTGAGTTGTTATTAGGGTTTTTGGTCTGTTTGTGAAGAAGATGGGCTGTCGTGTGTGGTTTGCTTTAATTTGTTATTGTGAATGGAAAGAGGAGAGATGCGTGGCTGCATGAGTATGGGAGAGAATAATGTTGTAGGGTTTATTTGTTTATTTTTGTTGGCCGTCAGAGGGAGTGCTAAGGCGTGAAGGTCGAAGAAAGGACCCTCGTTCTTGGTGCCGTGGGTATGCTTTTATAGGGGAGTGCCGTATGGGTGCTGTATTGGTGTTGTATGGGTGTTGATGGGTGCTGTATGGGTGTTGCATAGGTGTTGTATGTGTGTTGTATGGGTGTTAGGGGAATAATGGTTTAAGAGGTTGTTAATTGTGTTGTTTATGTGTTTTTGTTTATTTGTGTTCGGCCGGCTTTGGTGTTTTGTTCCTTTGTTGTTTTGTGTTTGTTTGTGATTCACTTTAATCGGTGTAGGCATTGCATTTTTGCATGTGAAACCCGATGATGAGTCTCATTTGGAGGCACTACCTTTTGAGTCACGGAAGCCGCGGGAAACGGATATCGGAAGGGGAAATTCAGAATAAACAAGCTCACTGTCTTCGTTAGTGCTGCGTTCGTTACTTCGTTCGAACGTTAAACAGATTGCGGGCGTTCGTGTCGCGTTCGATGAAGCGTTCGAACGGTGTCGGTAATTCTGGTTTTGCTTCTAGCCTCGCACCCCAGCCCATTTAGCTCCCCAAAGCCCATAAAACACATCCCAAATTAAATAATAAAATATTAATTAAATTAAAAGTCAATTAAATAAAATATTTAAACCATTTACAAATTAAATAAAACATAAAATATAATCATACCTAATCTAAATATTCAACATTCCCTATCTAGCCAAGATTTGTCCCCCTCAATCTTTGACTTCCCTAATCCAACACCAAATCAAATCCATTTCCTGTCAAGCCTAACCCTTTGCCTATAAAAAGAACCCTTCACCAACCTTCTCAACCCTAGCTAGCTAGTTCATACACATAAGATAACACACACACAGGAAAATTACAGGAAGAACACACCCAAAAACAGTAAGCATAAAATACAGAGGAAACGGCAGCGAAACCACAAGGAAACAGCAGCAAAACGGACTCGGAACAGTAGCTTGAGCGGCAAAATAGCGAAGGAAAAGGCAAACCAGTGAACCAGAAAAGTTGCGGAGCTTTACCCCTTCCGATCTTCGTGAAACGCGAGTCCAAGAGACGGCTTAAAAGGTCAGACCTGAGGGTACTTTTCACACTCATCTTTACTTGATCTTTGTTATTTATTTGGATTGTATTTTACTTGTTTGTTAAATCTTACTTGTGTATGATGTGTGTTGTGGGTATTGGATGAATGAGAGACATGTCAACTCTCGCGGTATATCGGATGGAAACCCGGATATAAATTTCATAGCCGATTCCGAATGGACGGTAATATGATCTGTACTCGGGACACAACTCCACGTACCGCTTGAGTAAACGGCACGCTCTTTTTGTTTTGTGTTGCTTTTGTTTATTTATTTTTCGTCACTTGAATTATGTATGTTGTTTATTTATGCATGATTCAATCGAGCGCATGGGCTTAGTAAGTGGAATGAAAGATCCCATATGGGGAGGGGCTAAAGCCCTTTACCACGATGCTTTGCCGCGCCGGTTGATGTGTGTTCGGTTGGATGCAAGATACGTTCAATCGGGCATACTTAATTTGATATTAGTGTCTTTATCTTTTTATGCATGGTTCAATCAAGCGCATGGGCTTAGTAAGTGGAATGAAAGATCCCTTATGGGGAGGGGTTAAAACCCTTTATCACGATGCTTTGCCGCGCCGGTTGCTGTGTGTTCGGATTGGATGTAAGATGTGTTCAATCGGGCATACTTAATTTGATATTAGTGTCTTTATCTTTTTATGCATGGTTCAATCAAGCGCATGGGCTTAGTAAGTGGAATGAAAGATCCCTTATGGGGAGGGGTTAAAACCCTTTACCACGATGCTTTGCCGCGCCGGTTGATGTGTGTTCGGATTGGATGTCAGATGTGTTCAATCGGGCATACTTGGTTTTGATATGATTGGCTCTATTTTTGTATGTATGATGTGACGCACATGGGCTTAGTATGTTGGTCTAAAGGTCCTCTCTTTGAGAGACCAATAGCCCCAAAAGGCCACCTTTACGGCAGTACTTCGCCGCGCCCCTTTATTGTGTTGTTTATGTATTGCGTCCCATTTCATGCATCAAGTCTGTTCCCGTTCGAACGCGTTTACGAACGCAACTCGAACGCGCACGCATTTTGCCTTATCATGCATCAGGTCTCATTTCTGTTCGAACGCGTTCACGAATGCCATACGAACGTGAGCATTCTGTTTCATTTCCGTTCGAACGCGTTATCAAATGCCATACGAACGTGAACATTCTGTTTCATTTCCGTTCGAACGCGTTATCAAACGCCATTCGAACGCGAACCTTCTGTTTACCGTTTGAACGCGTTTACGAACGCTACACGAACGCGAACACACTGAACTGAGTATGTCTCATCATATTCATGCATAATTGCCTCTTGGTCGACCTTTCTTGTATTATGTAGTCAATCATATCATTTGTATCCCTGTATTTATCCATTCTATGTGTTCTTGGGATGATATTCAAGCATGATTAGGTTGTTAGCATGTTATTGGTTAATATGTTCATGAGATAGTACTCAAGCATGATTAGGTTGTTCTTAGTTTTCCATATCAGATGATTGAGAAATGTTCATGAGATTGCCATGAGATGTTACATGTTGTGATGAACTTGTTGATGTATGCATGTGAATTTAGAAGCATGATCCTCTTGGAAATAAATGTTACTTAAACTTGGTTAAATTATTATATAAATCCTTCCTTCATTACAAGTGACATAAGTAAGGGACCATTCCGAACCCAACGGTTTGAGGTCTTCCCTTGCGAGGGGTGTGCGGCCTTAAATCTCATTTTCCCGGTTCACACCGGGTGGCGACTCCATTATTCTCCGGTTTAGTCCCCCGTGGCTATTCCGTACTCTCGACCGGGCCACGAGCCCGGGATAGCATGCGTCGTCCAGTTTCTGTTGTCCACAATGGGGCTGTTTTAATTTTGTTGTGCGGTAAGGAGCTTGTTGACCATGTGCGTTAGTAGGGCAGGGTGAGTGATGTGAGGCCGAGAGAGAGAGAGAGGCTAAGGGTTTATTCTAGTTGGGCCGATGATAAATTTTAAAACGGAGATCTAACAAGCAAACCCGAAGCTAAGCAAACGAATTAAATCCAACATGGTATTATTTTCCCTTCCGAAGTCCGTTTCCCGTGACTTCCACAGCTTAAAAGGTAGTACCTCCGCACGAGGCCCATCATCAGGACTTATATGCAAAAATGCAGTGCTTACACTAGTATAACACGCGAATGGTGTTGTGCAAAGCTAGCAGTGGTGAAATCAAAATCAGGAAAATATGAGTTAGTCTCTTTGTTAATGGATATACCCATACATTATTAACACCTACAAGGACGCACTTTCTTAAGTCGCATTGGACGATATCAGTTGTTCACATATCTCTAAGTCAGCTATTAGGTGAATCAAACATACCTACACATCAGCAAATCAGCTTGTTATAATCACATGCCGGAGGGATAGACAAGTTGGGTTGTATACGGACTGAATTCTATAACAATAATAGAAGTCTATGGAATGAAATGAAAGGACGTGACACATAATTGATGATAGAATATTTTCAAGCAAATCATACAAAGAATCCATCATTTTATTTTAGCATCAAAGTCTGGTCATGATGATAGGCTGACACATTACTTATGGGCTGATGCAATTTGTCGACGTGCGTATATGAACTGTGAAGATGTTATTATTTTTTATACCACCTACAATACCAATCGGTATGGTATGATTTTTGCCCCTTTAGTTGGAGTTAATAACCACGGGCAATCTTTGATTTTGTGGTGTGGTTTTTTGAGTGATGAAACAACAAATTCATTTGTTTGGTTGTTTGAACAATTGAAATATGCTATGAAAGATGCAACACCGACAATAATAATTATTGACCAATATCCAACAATGTCTAAGACTATAGCTATCGTGCTTCCGAAGACATTTCATAAATTGTGTATATGACACATATTGAGCAAATTTTCTGAAAAGTTGCCACCAATTGTGTACATAGCCCATTGGAAGTGTTTTCATAGAGTCATTTGGGAAACTATTGAACCCGAAGTTTTTTATTCAAAGTTAAATGATTTGTTAGCTAAAGATGGATTAGCTGACAATAAGTAGTTACGGTCTTTATTTGATATCAAAGCAAAAATGGGTGCCATTTTATTGTAAACAGGTGTTTTCAGCTGGTATGTCAAGCAGTCAACGTGCGAAAGATGCACATTATTTCTTCAAGAGGTACGTTTCTAAACAAAATGGCTTGTTAGATTTTGTGATTCGATTTAATCGTGTGTTATCACGTCAACGTCATGATAAGTTGATGGCAGATAACAAATATTTGATAGAAAAATCTGTTTTGAGATTTTCATTACCCATTGAGCAACAAATGTCAGAAAATTATACACGGGAATTTTTTTTCCAAGTTTTAAGATGAATTGTGGCATATCTTTGGATATGTTGTCGATGATGGTGAAGAAAAATGTAATCAGAAGTTCTACAACGTGTTTAGTGATCAATTTGAAGATGGGAAAATATATCACGTCGTTTTAGACAAAGTGGCTGATTTTATCTCTTGTGTTTGTAAGAAACATGTTGATGAAGGTATTCCATGCACCCATTTGTTGGTTGCGTTCAACTACTTACGCATTCGTTTTATGCCTGAACCATATATTCTTAAAAGATGAACTAAAACTGCTATGGTGGATAAAGTTTATGATCGTTCACATAGCAAGTCATTAGCCAATATGATTATAGTCGGAGGAGTGAATTGTTACAGAATGCTAATATTTTTATTGATAAAGTTATTACAAGCGAAGATGCAGCTTAAGTATTTTCTGATGGGTTGCATGAATGGTTTGAAAAAGCTTAAGACATTCATCAACACTTCTAACAATGAGTCAATGATACATTTTTTGAGAAAAGTAGTCACGTTCAACAATATTTGAATGACCCTTATAAAGTAAGGGCTAGATAATGTGGAAAAAGATTCAAACGTGGCAAGGAAATAGCAAATCTAAAGGATAAAACTAGAAAGTGTAATGTATGTGGGAAAATAGGTCAACACCACATTTTTTTTTTGAATTGTTGGAAATCTCATCGTCAAACCATCCCTTTCGGGCTTAAACATAGCAAGTAAAATCTCTGGCTATCCCATACTCTTACAAGAAACGCACTCCCTGGATTCGAACTCAAGACCTCAAGGTGAGATCCTAAACCTTACACCAACAAGCCATGCCCCATGAAAATAATGTCAACAATAAGATTAAAAAAATTATCCATTACTCATGAAGAGGTATATGCATTAATAATTTATGTTCATATATTTACAATAGTACTATATAACGTTCAAACATTAACAAGTTATGTGTTTTCTGTGTTGGTCTAAGGTAATTGAAGAACGAAGTGATAACCTTTCTGATTCAGATGATATTAGTAATAAATCTTTAGGTAATATTGATGACAAGCTAAGACATTAATCAACATTTTTTTTTTGGGTTTTGTTGGTTTTGTTGCAGATTGCTAACTTGTTTGGACTTATGGCCTTAAGGACAGAGAGAATACAAAATCATATATTTTTGGACTATTTTGTTATGTTGCGGATAATATATAACAAGTTTCAAGTTCAAATGAATTGTTTCAGACATATATGTGATGTTTTTGTTCTATTTTGTTGTGTTACAGACAATATGTAATGATATTAAGTTATAATGAATTGTTTAAGATAATATGTAATACATTGCAGTAAAAGTATAGAAAAAGTGGTCAAGACCAATATGGTTCATAGAGACATACAAACTTCCACTTCCATTCGTAAACATAATTATTTATCGTTAACAAACTTCCACTTACATCAATCACATCAACTACAAATAGCTTGCTTAAAAATATAGAAACATTATTACTTATTATTATTATTATTATTTTGGAATTGTTGGAAAAACTCCACCGCCAAACCACCCATTCCGGGCTTACGCAAAACAGGTAAAATCTCCAACTGTCTCAGGCTATTACAAGAAACGAATTCTCTTGATTCGAACCCAAACTTGGACGCTACACTAACAAGCCACACTCATTGGGGACATAGAAACATTATTGCTAACACACAAACAACTACAACACGTTTGATGATCAATGTCTAACTTCTCTTAAAAGTAACATTTGTCGATGTTCTCAAATTCAGTTTGAACGACTTTCTTTGCTGTTTGTACCTTGTTATCATACATAAACAACATTTGGCTTATGAATAGTGTACGCTTCGTATGCGTTTTCAGCATCAGCTACTAACTTAAATGATTTATATATATTCCCCTTGTAATAATTAACTTGTTCATGACATTCAGGCCATGAGGTGTAAATTCCAGGCTTTTTTCCTTCAAACACAACATAATACTTCTGTGTAGCCATGAAACTACAAACACATGAGAAACATGGAATATGTATCAACAAATTATCCACAAAATCAAAAAAAAAATAATAATTTTACATAACACTAAAACAAAGTGCCAAGGACCAAAGAAGTACTTTCATAATTCGTTCGCGTTCGGGGGCTACTCGTTGTCGAAGGGCGTCATTCGCAGTGGTGGTTGCTCGGTGGATGGCGTTCACATCGAGGGTTGTTTGTGTTGAAGATTATGGTTTTCCTTGAAGACGGTGGCAGTTCGATGCTAGATGTCGGGTGCTCGTCTGTGGATATTTGATTTAGGGATTTTGATTTTGTTTATTGTTTTCACGCTCTTGGGATTACAAGAATAATAAGGAAATGAAATAAAAAATGGAGGATCTTGTGCATCACATATGATGTTTTCACGTGAATCTCAGTTTTTGATTTCAAGCTGCTTAACCCAAGGGGTAAAAATGCAGGTATGGAAGGGAGCTTCGGGTCTCGACGTCTGGACTTGAAGACTCCCTCTGTATTGAGTAATCTGGAATCTAATTAAAGTATAATATGAAATATGTTAAAATCCTAAATTGTCTCAGACTTTTACAATAAATATATTAATTGGATTCGAATTCAAGATATGTCAATCAAATTCTAAATTATTTACCGCAAAGCCACACCCGTTAGGACACATCATGTTAAGGCTAATCATATAAAACGTCATTGTTGTCTAATTGCTTTTTGTGATAGCATTATCTCATCATATGTGACTTATTGAAATTTCACTAAATAATTTATGACGTTCTCATTATTATTTTGTAATTTTGGACCAAATTGATGTAAAAAAAAATTACACTAGGTTTTCACTTTATTAAAAGGGTGATGATATTCTTTTTTTTTTTTTTTTTTTTTTTTGATATTCTGGCTTGATGACGTGGCATTTATGTGAAATTAAAGCCACTTTCATGGCATATCCTCTCGCAGATTCGTCCACGTAAGCATCGTAAAACCCTAATGCATTAAAGTATAAAAGCCCTTTTGTGCGAAAAGTTTGCGTCGGTTCGCAATCGCATAGCAGTCTTGAGCTCCAGCTTCTTCTCCTTCTTCTTCAGCAATGGGCGGAAAGATGAAAGATACAACACTCCTCAGCGAACCCACAAACAACAATCAACAAGTCGATGGCAAGAAAAAGAAGAACAAGCACAATCACAAAGATTTTGAAGCCGTAGATCAAAACGAACTAAATCTAAAACGGAAGCTTGAAGCTGTCGAAACCGACGCAACTGAAAAGAAAAAGAAGAAGAAGAAGAATAAGAAGCACGAGAAAGCGCCCGAAGAAATTGAGCTAATGGAAGAAACAACTGATGATGGCCATATGAAGAAGGAAAAGAAAAACAAGAAGAAGGATAAGGGAGTCAAAGTAAATGGTAAAGAAAGCGAGAACGGTGACGATGATACGATCATCTTTGGTAAAGAAGAGGATGGGCAAGTAATTGTGACTGGGAAGGGTGTGGGAGAAGCTAAATATAAGGCATTGAAATCGTTTACTGAGTCGAAGCTTCCTGATAATGTTTTGGATTGTTGCAAGAATTTCAAAAATCCTTCTCCAATTCAGTCTCACGCGTGGCCTTACTTATTGGACGGTCGTGATTTTATAGGGATTGCAAAAACTGGCTCAGGTAAGGGCGTTCTCTTGATTTGATTTTGTTGGGTGATTTTGGTTATGCAGTGTTCTAAAACGCGCTAGTCGCTAGTCGGGCGGCGACCCATAGGCTGCCGAGCCTATACGCTCCGCCTAGGCGCCTAGTCGGCGCGTTTTAGAACAGTGTGGTTATGTGGATTTATTGTGTAATTTTGGTAATTTAGGTAAGACAATAGCATTTGGGGTGCCTGGAATTATGCATGTATTGAGTAAGCAAAAGGAGAAGGCAGCGGCGAAGAGGGCAAATCCCCTCTGTCTTGTGCTTTCGCCTACCAGGGAGTTGGCTGACCAAGTATGTACTTAAATACCACTGTTGTGCTTTTGGACATTGTGTCTCTAGGCAATTATCATGTCTTATAGTATATGCTAAAGCCTTAGATTTTAGATTACAACGACAACAATATCTTCTTTTTTTTTTTTTTAAAGTTGAAAGACTATATCTAGAATGTATTTTTTTTTTCACGAGTATTTCTCAGGAGTCAGAAAATGATTATAAATGTTTCTTTTTGGTGAAATTCTATAATATCAGCATGTTGTAAGTTCTGAGAGGATCACCAGATGGTATGCTTTCTCAAGAAGGTTTCAGTGAGGTTTCTATTGCATTTTAACTCGCGGTTGACTTGTTTCTTACAAAATTCCTTCAAAAACTATATAAATTGAATGTCATTAATCCCTGTAAGACAGATACCTCCTTTTTTTTTATTTTATCTGTCTATAATTTTATTAAAAGAGCGGTGCAACATATTGACTTTCTGTGAGTTCAACTGTAGTGCTGCTCTCGTCCAAGCATACAGTGACTCAGTTCAACTGTAGGGCTGCTCTCGTCCGAGCATACAGTAACTTAGATACTTGTTGAGTAGCAATATGAAAAACCTTATCATTTTCCTTCAAGGAAACAAAGCTTCTTTATCTTTATAATATTGATTCATGTGTGCATGTGTGTCTGTATATATGTTTAAATATATGCCAGGAGCTACAGAAAGCAAATACTGTATAAGTACTAATTTTTTTTTTGTTGGTGCTGCATTAATGTTACGGCCATAGGAAAATAAGCATATGATTTCCTTTTCAAGACCACCTATTATATTGACATGTTTTTGGCAGTGTTGTATTTATGCCTGTTTTTATTTCACATAAATGTTGATATTATCTATTACTTGTCTAGTTGTCTTGTTTAGCTCAATGAACTCAGGTATTGGCTTTATTTGCTGGTGGCAGATTTATGATGTTTTGGACGATGCTGGCAAACCTTGTGGTGTGAGGTCTGTTTGTGTGTATGGAGGAACCTCGAAACAACCTCAAATTAAGGCCTTAAAGACTGGTGTGGTAAGTTATTCTATATTATCTTTCTAATTGTTAATGGCTAGCTTCATTTATTTTTTCTGTTCAGTTGTATATCAGGCCATTCTAGATTCCAACCGATATGAAGTTTGCATGATGTCTTTGCAGTCTTAGGTCTGAATCAGTTTTTAATTTGGAATATTGACCTGTTTATGTAATTACACTGGATCTGGGGTACTCTGACACAAGGAGTTGTTTGGTCCCAGTCTACCAGAGGAGTCATGTTTGCATAGTTTTCTTTCTGATCTTATTCTTCACTATTATATTTCTTCATTGTTCAATTCTCATTTGTCAAATTTGTGCACTGCCGGTGTTTTAAAATAGCCCATAAACTTCAGCTCTAAACCCAAATTATGAATCCAACTGTAAGTCCATACATCCCCATCAAACCTATGGCCATTTTTACATTTCTTATGCAATGAAATAGAGGCACTAAAAAGAAAGATATCAAGGTTGGCCATCATGCATTTGAAGTTTTTAGATTGATACTCAGAGATATTGTTCTATTGTCTTAGGATATGTTTGGATTGATGCAAGAGGATGGAATGAAGTGAAATGTAATTTAAAATATTTAAAATTCATTGTTTGGATTAATGGAAGGGGATGAAATGGAGTGGAAGGGAGTAAAATAAAAAGGGGCCTTGAGCCATTGAAAATGAGCCGCCCAAATCGAGGAGTTGAGGATGAAACGTAACTTAAAAAAATAATATTATTTGTGAAGACAAATTTGCCATTTGAAAAAATAACATTAAAATATTTGTCTTTTTTGCTTTTAAAATATGAAAAGGCACAATTGTCATTAAAACCTATTTAATTCCATTCCATTCCATTCCATTACTATTTATTACCAAATAATATTTTGGAACATTATATTATAAACCTCTCATTTTTTCCCAAACAAGATTATACTATATTTCACTCCATTCTGTTCCGTTCCATTCCATTGGGTTACATTCCATTATAAACCATCCCCTTCCATCTATCCAAACGTAGCCTTAATTTGATGGAGACTCAGTTGAGTCTCTCTGATAGCATTTAGGTAATATATCCTTTTTATTTTCTTTGGAAGCATATATGTATTTTCTTGATTGCACCTATGTATTATTCTAGGATATGAACTTTCAATATGCAAGAATTCCGTACAATTACCTAGTTAATATGACATTCTTTTATTTGTGTGCACAGGATATTGTGATTGGAACACCTGGTCGGTTGATAGATTTGATTGAAATGAATGTCTGCCACCTTTCAGAGGTCTCTTTTGTGGTAAGGACAGTCGTTTAGAATACTGATCTGCTAATCATCATCTCTCTTTTGTTGAATTTGAACTTGACGTGATTGAAAATCAGTTCTGGTCAGGTTTAGCCATGAATAGTACTGGTGATATTTTTGAGATGTTGGAATTTCTTTTTTTGGTTTGATGGTGGGTTGGGTTTTTATCTGGGCTTGTTAAGTGGATAAAGTTTGCAGAGTTGTTAAAATTATTACAAGGGATGAATAGTGTGTGTGAGAAAAGATAGATAAGCTCAAGAGTCTCTCTAAGGCATCATAGGAGTCTCAGCTAGAATTTTCTCAAGTGACTCTCTTCATGGACAGACAAGCAGAAGTCTAAACTAAATTTTGTTTGTAGAAGTCTTTGCTATCAGTAAATAAACTCCTTAACTCCCAACTTTGCAAGTGAAATAGAAAATTTTAGTATTATTTCCCGAATTCCTTAATAAACCCAAATGGTACTGAACAAGATTAAAAGAATAAAAAAGAGTAATAATACGGATATGAACTTCAATACAACTGTCATACAAATTGATCAATACAACTGTCATACAAATTGATGTGGCATTGCTATATCACTGCCACATGTCCCACATTTTAGGAGTATAAAAAATAAGTAATGTGGGACATGTGGCAATAGTATAATAGTGTCACATCTTGCATTATTAGAAATTTTTTTGTAACTCCATTTATATAATAACACCTATAAAATAAAATATGAAATGACTTGATATTTAAAATTTTCTGTAGGTCCTTGATGAAGCTGATCGAATGCTTGATATGGGATTCGAAGAGCCTGTTCGCTTTATTTTGAGCAAGATATCTTCAGGTATGTGTTATGTAGATGATGTTTCTTCTCTCTCTTAACTTACTATTAGTATTTTTTTTTGAACTGTAACGAGGCATGGATGCAGAATATTGTATTTGGAAGGGCCAACATGTAAAATCTTTAACTTCAGATAATGACATTTAAGAGGCCAAATACTTGTGAAGTTGTGAGCCCTTCTTTTTGTGTTGATTTTTCCAGGGGCCAGGTGGTGGAGGTTTGCTTGGGTGGTCTTGGCCCCATTCCTATTCCTATTAAACCCATCTTCTTCCACTACACCTAAACCTTATGCTATAATTTGACACTTTTGAACTCTAAAAGTAATACTGTTGGGAATTCTAGTACGCAATTGCTGTAGCACATAGATAATTAGATCTTGCTTAACATATTCTACAATTTTTTTAATCATTTTTTTTTCCTGTTGTAACAAAAAATAGACCAAGAGAAACAAAATCTTTAACAAACATACAATACAATGATACATGAACAAACCACCTCGAAATCTCTTAATTGTTTACTGTAATGATGTGTAGAAGTCTTCAACTTGTATTTAAGCTTTTGAATCCGTTTGGATACTTTTTTCAATCCAAATTTAATATGTTCATAGCAGACATTTACCTGACTTGGGATAAAATTTCTTTAAAATGTTCAGCTCGCCAGATGGTAATGTTCAGTGCTACGTGGCCCATGGAAGTTCATAAATTAGCTCAGGAGTACATGGATCCTAATCCTGTTAAGGTGCAGATCTTCGTTTATTATGACATATTGGTTGCTTCTTTCTCTTTCTTTCTTTCTTTCTTTCTCTCTCTCTCTTTTTTTTTTTCTTAAATGAAATTTTGCCTTTCCTAAAAATAAATTTGTTTTCTTTCAGGTGGTAATAGGTTCGGAGGATTTGGCTGCCAACCATGATGTTATGCAGATTGTTGAGGTTAGATTTTCAACATGGATGCATCAGATATTTAAATTTTTCTCATAGATGTATTAACAAACTCCTGTTGGGCAATGTAGGTCTTGGATGATCGTTCACGTGATCAGCGTTTGCTTGCGTTGCTTGAAAAATACCACAAATCTCAAAGGTATTATTACGTAATTTCTTGGAAGTTTATTTTAGTGTGACATATTTTGGGATCTCTTGCTCAACTTTTAGTGATTTATAGCTAAACTTAAAAATTGGAACTTCTTACTCAATCTGGGAGGCAGAAGATAGAGAAGTATGAGGGAATGAAGAAAGAGAGGGGAGAGATACCCATGATCAAAATGAGCTTGAGAAATTCAGAGCCTATTCATAGTCCAAAACACAACCTTTATCTACTCTTAATATCCCATTTTAGGATGAACCTAATTGAAAAAGTAAGAGTAGTATCCTTAAATTTATAAAAACTGCATTTCTAATTGTCCTCACTGTAAAAGACTGCAGACAATAATAAACCGAATATCTTAATTCAAAAATAAACCTAATAGATTATTCAAATACCAATCATACTATATTTCAAATCAATATTCTACTCAAATAGGAAAATGAAGAGTATATCCTTGAATTCCTGAAGTTAAAATGATCTAGAACTTAATTTTTAAGTTGGCATCAATATAATTTTTTTTTGGGAATTTTATGACTCACTGCTGTGCTTGTTACATGATGACCTATATTCCTGTGTTAGTGAAAGGAAAACCTTGAATTTCATTAATTTTCTTGATAATATCTTTTGGTGTTTAGTGCTACTACATCCTTTTGATATGGAACTTGTACTTATGATCAGGAACAGAGTATTAGTTTTTGCCTTGTACCAGCTGGAAGCTGATCGTCTTGAGAATATGCTGCGGAGGAGGTAAATTTTTGTCATCTTTGTGTTGTAGTTTTGGTATAATAAGCAGCTCTGTTCTGCCTACGGCATCAAGCAGCTGAAGGTAGAACTGGGTGCGTGAATCTCATTTGCCAGTAACCTTTTTGTTTGATTTTGATTTTTGATTTATTTAATTTTTTTCTTTTGCTCTTAGTGGTTGGAAGGTCGTTGCTATACATGGTAAGAAGGCACAACATGAACGTACAAAGTCCCTGTCATCATTCAAGGAGGGAACTTGTCCTTTGATGGTACGTTTCTTCAAATCAGTATTTTGAATGCAGTAGTGGAAGCAATGTGCTCTAGTAATTGTTCTCTGGGATTTCTGCAAACAAAAAGGAAAATAAAAAGTTAAAGAAATACTGTGATGTGTGCAGATCTAAATTGGCTTTTTGGCTTTTTTGTTTTTGATTAATTAACAATGGTATAAAAAATCACACAGCTTTCATTATGTTTTCAGCATGATAGTTGCAATCAAAGAGTGGGTGTAATATTATGTACAAATTTTAGTCATCTTCTCATTTTTGTTGCTATGAACCTGATTGTTGTAATATACATAGATAGAAGTTTTGACGTTAGCTGACAGAATGTATCTGCAGGTTGCTACTGATGTAGCTGCACGTGGATTGGATATTCCAGATGTTGAAGTAGTTATTAACTATTCTTTTCCTTTAACTACGGAGGATTATGTCCACAGAATCGGTAGGACTGGTCGGGCTGGTAAGAAAGGTGTGTCGCACACATTCTTCACAAATCATAATAAGGTATAATACAAAAACCTTTCCATGCAATTGTTGATTGAATTATGGGGTCAAACTATTATATTATTGTGTTGAGCCAAATATTTGGATTTAACTAGTGACGATGCTATTTCAGGCACTTGCTGGGGAGCTGGTGAATGTTCTTAGAGAAGCTGGACAAGTCGTGCCAGATGCTCTTCTGAAATTCGGCACCCATGTAAAGAAAAAGGTTTACATTTATATCTTTTGTATTATATTATTACATTCATTTAGGGTCCGTTTGTTTTGCCGTAAAACGATTTCCATAAGTAAAACATTATCAATGAAAATTGAAAAGCATTTTCCAGAAAGGAAAGTGTTTTTCGATTTTTGGCTATCACTTGAAAACTTTTTCAGGAAAGCATTTTCATATGTTTTGCATGTCCATTGTTTTTTTTTTTTCCAGAAAGTGAAAAGTGAATTATGGAAATTTTGGAGAAGAGAGAAAAATATTTCCGTAAAATGACTTGCCGATTTTTATTCTGCAAGTTATTTTCTGGAAAAGGCCTAGATTTTTCTAATGACCGGAAAATAGTTTACGTTAACCGAGAGTTTTTCGTAAGTGTCATAAACGTAGTAAAATGAGGAGAATGTTTTCCAGGAAAAACTTTTACAGCGAAACAAATAGACCCTTAGTGAGTATCCACTCCACGGGCAAATATGTTTGGGTACCTGTGTATAACCCTGAATTAGTTTCACACTGAAGATTCTTAATATTATTATCTTCTGCAATGCAGGAGTCAAAGCTATATGGGGCTCACTTCAGAGAAATTACAGCCGATGCTCCCAAGGCAAAAAAAATAACATTTAACAACTCTGATGATGAAGACTGATTCATGTTATCCCTGAAACTCATATAGGGCTAGCAGCAAGATATATATGGGAGGGAAACTATGATTAGCTATTATTGAATTCAATTTCAATTCATTTTCCTTTCCCAAACAGCTGCCCATCAATCTGCTGAAATTTAAACTTTATGAGTGTCCAATATTTCCCAGCACCTTTGGGATCACTAAGTTTTTGGTTGCTGCTTGTGTATCATCTGCTTTGCCCCATCACATTAATATATATCCATAGTCCATAGTTTCAGAAGTCTCGTGCGCTGGCTGGACATCCTTATTGTAGGATTTTACATGTTTGTTTAGTAGATTAATAAAAAGATCTTGCACTTTTTGAGTTTTGCGTGGCGAAATACCAGCTGCTTATACTATGAAGGGTGGCACATTGTGGTTAATAACTGCATCATGTATGGACAGAAACTTAAAGAGTGCTTAATCTGATACATGGTTTGGTGAAGATCTACTTCTTCGCTTCTCCATCATACTTTGGATTTGCCTCTTAAATATTTGAGTAAATGTATTCCCTTGGCAAAGCATTTTCTGATAAAAACCTGTAATCAACTAATAGGCTAAACAGTTTCGGTTCCAAGCGGTTCCGGTGCTCATCCTTGAGGGAATCATGAGACTCAATCATACATAGTGGCAAGTGACATAATTATAAGGCCGGTAATTTAATTCTAATAACTACTTAAGAATACCTAAATTTCAAGTATAGTTATGGCAAAACCTAACAACATAATACAAAATCATATTTCTACGAAATAAATATTTAGTATGACTTCTTTAAGAGACTTTTTTTTAATCCCAAAAATTTTATTTCAAACTTTTTTTGTGTTGTTTATTTTGAATTTTTAAGAATTACGAGATTGACCTAATCTTCCTATCTTAGTACTATATTGGTGAATATATATTTATAATTAGAAACGAAATAATATAATACACAAAATGAATATATAACTTTAACATCAGCTGTCATACAATCTAGTACAAGATACATAGACTAGTTCATGGATTTGGTCACCTATATCCTTTTCTTCTCGTTGAAATCTTTTCATGTTCAATTTAAAAGTCTGATTATAATTCAATTATCAATAACAATATGCGATTTTCTATTAATAAATTGATTTTTTCATCTAGGAGGTCTAGTAACTTTTTCGTTTATCAAATTTTGACATCGGCCTTTTGCTAAATTGATTAAATTATCATTTTAAACATTATTATTATAAAAAGGCTATATTGATTAACTTACCATTTGAAACATTATATTATTTTTTGAATATTACAAATACACATGTATTATATAGTTTAGGGGTGTGCAGCGATTCCGGTTTCAAAATTACGAAATTGATTTTTTTGTCCGGTTTTATTGTGTAGACCCGGCCACGGTTCCGGTTTGGAACTGAAATCGAACCGGAACCAAACCGGGTGGAGCCGTAAGATTACGGTTCTATCCGGTTACGGTTCCACATATTGTGAAACCATAACCTTAAGGTTCGGTTCTGGTTCGGTTCCACTTTTTTTTTTCCCGAAAATGAAGGACTAAACCGGAACCGAACCGATTTTTCCAATTCAATCCGGTTCCAAAAAAGCTAGCACCATAAACCGTTCGTTTTGGTTTCGATTCGGAACCGAACTGAACCAGTGGCCAGGTCCACTATTGTGGTGGGAATTAGAATCGAATTTTGGAATGGTTTCAGTACTACAAAATCAATTTTCCTTGTAAACAAGTTTAAGGTCCAACTCTCTTCCTTAAATAATGCACACTCACCTCGCACAAATCCAAAATTAAACATATCTCATAGAATTTGAACATGTGATCTCTTGCTTATTTTACTTTAAGTATTGGACAAATGTAAATATTACAATAAATGTATTGTTGTTACAAATTTAAGAAGTAGTCATTACTTAATATCAATTATCAATTATTTTTTTTTTACAATAAAATAAATAATATATTAAACAAATGAAAATAAGGTAATCTGGAACCGAAATCAATTTTGGTCAGGTCTAATATAATTAATTAGACCATTAGAAGTATGAAGCATTCTCTCGTTACTCGTTAGAGATATTTTAATATTTCATTAATCTCTATAAAATTTAGATATTTTTTTTAATAATTATATTCATATCAATTTTTTTTTTTTTTAATATGTTGATATCAACTTAGGTATTCTCTGTAAATTGTGACAGAGACTGAAGTGTGAAGGTTTATTAGACGATCAAAATCATATGAAGAAGACTTTTTCTTTACAGTGGTGAGAAATACAAAGAGGTTTTTAAGATCAGGACAGAGTCACAGACGAAGGAGACATGGTGGGTATTTTCTTCAGATTTTCGGTTGGCAGAGCTGCTGCTGGCCATCGACGAGCCCAAAGTGCCTTTGTAAGAGCACACGTACCCATTTGTTATTTACTTAATATATATTTTATATCATATCAAATGTAAGTGTGTTGATTCAAATTGTTGGATGAAAGGGAAGTGTTTCCCACAAATCCTGAAGTTACTGGTGCAGTTACTGATAGCTGCAGCTGCAGTTGCTAATGGAATTCAACTAGCAGTTGAGTTTAAGCCAGTTGAACCTCTGGATAATGATCTACCAATTCAATGCTGAACCCTCAATTGTTATGTAAGTTTCAAGAATCTTGTCTTTTTTGATTCTATAATTGTGTGTTTGTTCTTATATAATAGTTTCTGTTGTGGTTTGATTCACTGGATTGGATTAGTTAGAGATCATTAGAGAAAGGGTATTTGTTTGATTTGATGATTTGTCTTGATCACTCCTCATTGGATCTGCTAATTACTTGTGGGTACTAAAATGTCAAACATTGATTGGATTATATAATTGTTACTGTATTGTAGGCGCGTCCATTAGATTCAATAAAAAAAGGTTTAATTCATGGTATGAGGCAGCTTGTTTTGATTTTTGCACCATTAATACACAATGTGAACCTATTTTACATTTATTCTTTTCTCTGTGTTAACAACAACGCTGTCGCCAACAAACTCGTATGATTGCAGGTGGGTCTATTTTCTTTTCTTGCGTCCATAGTTCTTTTGGTCGATAACCATTGAAATTTATGATTCTGAATCTCTCATCATTGAATTTTACTTTAGTAGGATGGAAGAATATGGAAGGAGCGATTATCAGCAGGCATGAGAAAGAGAGCAGACTTACCATTTATGAAAGGAGAGACCCTTGAACCTGAAGCTGTTCTGTTGGGACGAGACCATGCACAACACAATGTAATCGCTTGATTCTACCATCTCTCAACCCCCCTGAACAAAATTTACTAAAGCTGCTTGAAGAATGTAATGCTTCTGGGATCTAAAACTCGGTACAGATTCTTGACCTATTTTACATTTATTCTTTTCTTTGTGTTGACAACAACGCTGTCGCCAACAAACTCGTATGGTTGCAGGTGGGTCTGTGTTCATGCATGACACGCTTCTTTCTTTTCCTGCGTCCATAGTTCTTTTGGTCGATAACCATTGAAATTTATGATTCTGACCATTGAATTTTACTTTAATAGGATGGAAGAATATGGAACGAGCGAGTATCAGCAGGCATGAGAAACAGAGCACATTTACCATTTATGAAGGAGAGACCCTTGAACCTGAAGCTGTTCTGTTGGGACGAGACCATGCTCAACACAATCTAATCGCTTGATTCTACCATCTCTCAGCCCCTTGAACACAATTTACTAAAGCTGCTCGAAGAATGTAATGCTTTTGGGATCTAAAACTCGGTAAAGATTCTTGACGGAATTCAACATTACATAATTTCCCTATATATATACTCTTTGTGTTATTTCTTCTCATTCCTCTTTTTTTTTTTTTTTTAAATGACTTTATGCAATCTTCCCATTTTGTATACTCAGTTGGATTTATGTAGTTTTGGATCAATCATTGTAAAAGCATGTATATTTAATATGTAATAAATCATATCACAGTTATTTACATAAGTGAGAATTTTGTAATCCGGAACATAGCATCTGTAACATTACAAACTCGAATATGAAAGTTCAAAGCTTGCTAGAAAATTATCACACAAAAACTAAATCTCGTGACACAACTTGAAAAGATGCAAGTAGCTTCATTAGCAAGATGAAGTTTGAAAGTTTTTTTTTTTTTTTTTTGCAGAGCTGAAACAATCAAAATACAAGAGACTGCAGAAAGTTATTTCAATAAATATGAAGAGAGACGTACAAACACCTCACAATTAGTTATTTATCTATCTATCTACTACACAGGCAACTTGGGAACTTCAAATAGATGATCTTCTGTTGCTGTGGGATCAACAAGGTGTTTCCGAGGTCCCCGAAAGCTGCCATGATTAATCCGCGGTTTCCGCTGCCAGACATGGTTGAATCCGGCGACTGCACGATCTCCAACAACGGCGGCAGCAGCAGCTGCTTCAGAATGATGAAGTGTTGATGAGATGAAAATGAGGAAGATAAGAGGAGCAAGGAAGGTATACAAGGCCTTCATTATTTATGAGAAGCTTTTGGTATTGTGCTTTCCTCCTGTGTAGTGTGGATTGATAATATAAGATGAAAAAGTTTTATGTTTAGAGAACTTTTTAACTTTGCTTTGCTTGGAAGTTACAAGGGAATGATTTTTACCACCCACTTCAATTATGTGTAGTAATTGAATTGCATTTTTTTTTGTTGGTGGGGGTTGGTTAAAATGAATGATCGATTGGATGACCAAAAATGCAAAGATATATTATCTAGTTATAAAGTAAATTTGACATGCTTTTAAGTAATGATTGATTGCTACTATATCATATGTGATCAATAATGAAAGAGATGTACACTCAACTCACTTACAAAAGTCAAACGCCTGTTCAGGATTTTAAAAAACAAAAAAAAAGATTAAATGAGTTGGGCGGGTTTGGGCCCAAACCCATAACCAGATTTCAAATGTGATAGTGGGTCAAAGTTACGAGCAACTAAAAATTGTATTTAGTGTTGTTAATTTCTCTTTACTCCATATATTTGGATTATTTTAAATTCACCTATTAATAATATATTAAAACATCAAACTTTTTATCCCCTACACTGTTAATAGTCAAAATATTTTATCCATATTTGGGATAAAAGGAAATTAACGGGTCAGAAGCTAATTTAACGAAATGCCCATGGACTCTGTGATTTTTCAATAAATTGGGCTTAATGAGAGTATGTGTAAAATATGGGCCGGATGTCCAGCAAAACAATTTGGGCCGGGCTCTGTTACTACGAATTTTATTTTATTTCAAATGACCTATGATTAATTAAATTATTAATTAATTAATTCTTTTCTTTTGGTTCAAGAAAAACGACATAAAAAAGGCTCACAGAGGAAGGAATTTTCAGATTGCCCTGACATATAATAAAAAATAAAGAGAAACAAGCAACGAAGAAACTCATTTGGTGGAGTCGCGCCATGGCAGCTCTGCAGTACTTGGAAACTTTGCGCAATGCCCATCCTGAGCTTGGCGAGTGGTACAATGCTCTGGCAGATCTGTATCAGAAGAAGCTCTGGCACCAGCTCACCCTCAAGCTCGAACAGTTCGTTGCTCTCGCTGTCTTTCAGGTCTACTCCTCTTCCGATTTCTTCAATTTCAGTTTTTTTAGATCTCGAGGCGGTTATTGTATTTCCATTAGGGTTTTAATTGTTCAGTTGTTGCTTTTTTTTTTTTTTTGGGAATTAAAGAGCTATATTTTCCTAATCTAATGAATTTCTAGGGTTTTTTGAAGTTGGATTTAGTTTTTGTTTATGAGATAATATGGTTTCGTAAATGTCTTACAAATTTCTTTGAAGTATTTCGGAGTATGTGTAACAGCTTCAAATTGCTTTACCTTTTGTATCTATTGATTTTCGGTTTCTAGGCTATAAATGAAGCAAGTTTTATGTTGTGTAACTAGGGGTGACTATTTGGGTTAGGAAGGATTTGTTTTGTTTATTCGTTCGGTTCAGTTCGATTTGCTTTAAAGCGAATATGGATTTGGAAAAATGGATTCGTTTAATAAATAGGTTAAAATTTAAGCTCACTGATTTGTTTATTCGTTTATAATTCGTTTTGTTATTTTCTTTTACTAGTTGTTGTTATTTTTCAACTAAGATTCGAGAAATTATTGACAATTATCTTAAAAAAATAATATTGTCTATATTTGGTGAGCCATTTTTAATAAATCTATTAATTGTGTATTTCATATGTATACATTTATGAAGAATTAATGTAAATAAATTATCGTAATTTATGTCATTGAATAATGTCAGAACTAAACGAATATTCATATTTGATTCGTTTAGTAATCGAATCAAATATGAATCATGATATTAGGATCCGTTTATTAAACGAATCGAATACGAATCCATCATATTTTGATTCGATTCGTTAAGGATTCAGTTCGTCATTTTGTTTTGCCACCCCTATCTGTCGGACTTTGAAATTGTTAGTATACTTTTATTAAGCTGTTTATATTTTCTCTCCAGTTTCAAGAAAGTAAACTAACTATTTATACGGAAATGTATTTGATGGTTGTAACAGTAACTAAGTCTGAAACACATGGAAACTAGTTTGTGCAAAATAGAGACCTTTATCTGAGATACTGAATGATGTGGACTTCTAAATTCACACACGTGTTATAGCCATTTATGCTTTTGGTTCTTATAATGAAGATCATGTACTGGAGATTTCATTATTGGCTTATTAGGGCAATACTAACCAATGCAGGGAACTAAAAGAGTTTGAGGAGGTTTAGATTGTAAAATCTTGGATTTTAGATTTCTCAATGTATCCTCTCTTACAGAATATTAAGCCTTGTGGGTTATGCTTTTTGGTTTTAGATTTCTCGTTGTATCTTCTTTAGAGAATATTTAGCCTCATGGGTTATGCTTTTTGGAGCATCGGATCTATCTGTCTGATCTTCTGTTGAAATCAATTTACAGACCACTAATTAGTTACGTATTTCATGCTAGCAAGTGCCATGATCTACTGCTGCACATTTTTGTCTTATTGGTATGATTCATCTATTACTTGGGTTGTGATGTGATCTCTTGGTTTGCTTTGCACATTATCTAATTGTTATCTTCTTTTTTTGGCTTCTTTTCGTGAGTTGCTTGTATTCTGATTTGTTTTGATATTAAATTTCAGGCTGGTGATGCTCTGATTCAGTTATACCACAACTTCATAACTGATTTTGAGACAAAGATCAATCTTCTCAAACTTGCACATTTTGCTGTTATAGTTTCTCGGCAATATTCTGAGAAACAAGCAGCAATTAGTTATCTTGAGGGTGTGATTGAAAAACTTCGAGCAACTGGTGAACAGCGCGTAGAGGAGCCAATCCTTTACATTAAGATGCAAATAGCCATGTTCAAACTTGAGCAAGGAGATAAAAAGGAGTGCAAAAAACTTCTTGAAGATGGAAAGAGTACACTTGACAACATGACTGACGTTGATCCATCTGTATATGCTAGCTATTACTGGATTTCATCTCAGTACCATAAATTTCACCAGGAATTTGCTGAGTTCTACAAATCTGCTCTTCTTTATCTGGCATACACATCAGTGGAGTCTCTCTCAGATTCTTTCAAGCTGGTATGCACTTTTATTTCTGTTGAGTATTATTAGAGAAGAGTGAGGCCTTCTCTAATATTTTTCTTGTTATCATGATATTGCATTCTGTTATTTCCTGAGTTTGACTGTAACTAGTTTGTTCAGGATTTTTCTTTTTCTTGTTTCTGTAATCCTTCTCCGTTATTCTTTTGATTTCTGTAATGCCGTTATCTCTTAGCAAAAAGAATGTTTTCTGCTATCTTCTCCAAATTTCTGCTTCAGCATTCTCCATACTTCCGCAAATATTGTTTCTGATTAGTATTAACTCGATTCAGTTAGTTTTTTTTATAGCATCATTTGCCTAATTTTTGGATTTCTTTAGGAATTTAAACTTTGCTTTCACCTTCAATTGTTGAAGTTGGTGAAGCTAGGAGACGTCATCTGGGCATAAGTTTAAATTTTTACAGGAGTTTGAAAATTGTTTTCACTTTCTATCATTAAGGAATCATAAAGATTAATGGCGTTATCTAGTTGTCTTAATCCTTGGATAAAATAATTGGTGACTGAAACACGATATCTGTAAAGCTTGATCTATATAGGTGCTCAAACTTTTTTCTTGGAATCTTCAAAACCAAACTAGTTGAAGCCTTGTAGGTTTCTCCTTTAAGGGGCAAGATTGATGGAAAATGTGCCTCCCAATTCAGATCAGTGGTTTTCACAATTCTTTATAGTGATTATATTGGTGAATCTTTTTGTTGGAGAATGGAGATTTAGAATGCTAGTAAATGCCAAGAGATGATTGGAACACATAGTACTGGCTAAAGAAATTAATCTCGAGGGATGACTACTCTGCAATTTTTTTGTCCACATGATTAGCACTCCATTAGCTAAGAGTTCAGCCCTGGAGAGATAACCTGTAGAAAGGGCAGTAAAGTTTAAAAGTTTAATCCTATAATTGAGTACCTCATGATTTTTCTAATCAGAGTAGTTAGGCACAACATTATTCACTTTTTGATTACTCTGGCGGTAGGTTTAGTTTCAAGAATAGGAACTACTGCAGTTATTAAGTTTTCTAGTATAACAGACTGGATGTTTCAATATTTTGACTATTGTAAAGTTGGTTACCTTTTATTTATAAATGTTACTAGCCAAATTTACTTCGAAAAACTACTTAACATAATGGAGTTACATATGTTTTCTATGTAGTCTTTCAGAAAATATGAAAAAGTTTGGAGATGAATGAGTATTTAGTTAATCAAATGGTAGCAAGATATGTAAAATTACAACTGTTTTTCCAATTGTATTTTCCGAATAACAACTTTTTGACATTGTTTGTTCTGTGTAATCACTAATAGTAATGTTTTAAATTATAGATAACCACATTCACTGATAATAATGCTTCGTGGTGATTTGCATTATTCTCCATCATGCAATGTTAATATTTTGGTGCTTTTCTGATATATTTTAGGATTTGGCATTTGACCTCTCCCTTTCTGCACTTCTGGGAGATAACATCTACAACTTTGGGGAACTGCTTGCTCATCCTATTGTAAGTATACCTTCTCTAAAGATGTTGGGTTTTAATGCAATTTTCTTTTTCATTTGTACTTGTTTTACGTAGATGAGAGTCATATTCAACTGCAATTATGTTCTTTCAATCAAGTTAAGTAGATGGCATAAAATGATCACTTCACCTAATATCGCTTGTGCATCCTCAAATTTCTCAGCAATTTTATTTTATTTCTTTCAAATTTTAAAAGCTTGCTATATTGCCAATTGCTGCTGTGCTGGATGTCAACTTGCATGGAAACTATGATTCATATTGGTGTGTGTTTTGTAGTATTTATAAATGTGAATTGTGAAGCATGATAAATAGGCACTCATTACAGAGACACGCATCGGTAAATATAGTTGTGACGATGTCAACTTGGAAGGAAAATATGATTCATATTGGCTTGTGTTTTGTAGTAAAAGCATACACTTGTTGTTTTTTGCCAAGTGCTTTTATGATTTTGCTAGGGATGGTATCCATTTCCAAAAGTTTATACTCTGTTAGGAGTGGCATGATCTTGCACCAGAAGTGGAGAATTGTTACCACAGAATTCCTTTAATTTCTGATATTCATTTTGTGGTGTTTTGAGGTGATTTCATTGATCTTTTTTGTTGTGCTTGAGATGACTGCTGCTTGCAACTGGTTTTTATAGATAAAGAGTCTTATAGGAACAAAGGTCGAGTGGCTGTACTATATTCTCCAGTCATTCAACTCTGGTGACTTGGTTCGCTATCAAGAATCATGCCGTGTACACAATGCCGCCCTGAGAGCTCAACCAGCACTAGTTGAGAATGAGAAGAAGTTATTGGAAAAGATTAACATTCTCTGCCTGATGGAAATCATCTTTAGGTATTTATTGTTTTAGTTAAATGTTTTATATTTTAATAATTTCTGTATGCTTTGTTACTGACCTGAACTGAGATGTTTGTCCTTGCAGCCGGCCTTCTGAGGACCGAACTATTCCACTAAGCATCATTGCAGAGCGCACGAGACTTTCTGTTGAGGACGTTGAACATCTTCTCATGAAGTCTCTTTCTGTGAGTCCCTTGTTATTTTTAAACAAGTAGTTTGAACACTTTGTTTGCATCATTGCATGTGACAGGACAGCAGATTTTAAAATACGGTTTGTTTTTGCCCATATAAAACACATGACATGATAAGTTGTCTTTTCATTCAAAATTAGTAACTCGATAACTCCGTTTCTCCTCTCCACTAGTAAGATCTTCATAGTTATTATTATTTGTACTGACTTAGTTGTGAAGGGTCTATACTCTGTATTCCCAAGTTTGCTATTGTCTGTTGAATGATTTAAAGAGGGAGAATGTTGCTGCAGGTTCACCTCATAGAGGGGATAATTGATCAAGTTGAGGGCACGGTACATGTGTCCTGGGTGCAGCCAAGAGTTTTGGGAATCCCGCAAATCAAATCCTTGCGTGATCGGCTGGACAATTGGCTGGACAAAGTACATACTGCTTTGTTATCCATCGAAGCTGAAACACCTGATCTCGTTGCAACATGAATTTTTCTTTGTTATTTCCTTTGTGGCGTTGTAACAATGTCTTTTGAGAAAACAAGGCAAAACATGACAATGGCGGAAAAGAGGAGGAAGGGGCCAACCTTGTACGCAATCTTTTAATTATTCTGAATCAATTTTTCTGAAAGGAGCAAGCTCATGTACTTTTGTTCCATTTTAGTGTGTCATTGGTATTGGTAGTAGGTTCTCTTCTTGAGAGATATGTTGAAAATTGAAAATGGCATTTTGTGTGTGATCCTGAGGGGGGCTTTTAATTTTAGTTGAAACGAGCAACTACTAAATTTTATTTGAAAATTCATCTTTTCAAGCTTCCGAGTCTGAGGAAAGCATTCTGGAATTTCAAGCTTTTGAGCTGTCACTGCTTGATTTCTTAAAATTTGACTCGAAATTAGGTTTTAATTTTTTAATTTATAATATAATTTATATATATTTTTTAATTTATATTCTCATTTTAAGAACTCACCTAGGGTTTCAAATTTAAGGGCTGCCTCTGCTTACACTATTTGTGTAATCACACCCCATCTAGAAGGGTAAATTTTAAAATAAAGTCTTCTTTTTAAAAAAAAAAATGTGAGTAATTGGAGCAAAACATTCGCAAAATTATTCTAATTTTTCCGATAAAAGTTTTTATTTAACGATTTGTATGGTGTTTATAAAGTCCTCAAGGGATGTTGAGGGTGTATTTTTGTAAGAGACTGGAGCAGTCGAGAGTTGTACCTGCTATGCTTTAAATCTAAGGTTGAAAATAATAAGGTTTTCAGTGAAATTATTATTATAATTATAGATATGGGATCAAACCCATCCAACACTTCACTGTCAAGTCTCAAAAATCAAATTAAACCATTTTAACCCTTGAAGAAGACAAGGCTAAACTGTGAACTTATTGAATTAAAAAAATTTCACACATAATACAAAGACAGAGCCTTATAGGACATACTTTTTTTCCCCTTTTAACAACAAAGCAGGAAAATTAAACTTGGCCAACTTTAGTATACAAAAAATCTGCATCACTACTTGAAACATAAATGATTCTAGTACCAATAAGGTTCTAAAAGCACATCATTCTTGCCTAACAAAGGGTAAACCATAGTAATTATCCTCTTTCTCCTCATCCCAGGACCTCTCTTATTTACTTGAATGCCTCATCAACTTCCACTCTATCCCTCACCCAAGCCAACACCAAAAGCTTTTACCTCCCGCAAACCCACCACTTGATCATGATCCATGGACATTTTCATCATCTCTACCTGTTGTATAATCATCCCCTTTATTCATCGCTATCATTATCTAATTTCTCCCCAAACCCCTCATTGTATTAGAGGTATTTGTTCCATTTTATACCGATGAGAATATGAAGAAATTTCAGAAAATGGGCTGACCAAAAATGATAAGTTTTTGTCGTGAGAACAAATGAAGAATGCTCGATTTTATATACTTTTTCCAACTTCGGAAATCTGAATAAATGCTTTGGAGATCTGAATCACTACTTCAGATATCCGAAGTCATAATTCGGATCTTCGAAGTTGTTAATAAAAAAATAATAAAAACTTATGAGATTCGAAGTTTTGACTTCAAATCTCCTAAATACACATTAACTTCGGTGTATCTGGATTCTCCGAAGTACACTTCGGAGAAGTTGGCCAGATTCGCAAATGGCAAACGTTGTGACTCGGGCTAGTTTTATAAATTTCCCAAGTTATATTATGTATTTTCTAGGAACTTATCAAGATATAGACCTACAATCAAGAGCCGAAGTAGACCAACAAACACAATTCAAACAATTTTTTTTTTGAAATATTGGAAATCCCGTCGTCAAATCATTCCACCCGGATTTAATCGAACCATGTAAAATCTCCGAATATCCAGACTCTTATAAAAAATACATCCATGAATTCGAACAAAGACCTAACAATCAAGTTCTAAACTCTTTAGCTCACGCCCTTACGACCACAATTCATTATTTTGTTTCTTACTCATCATCTCTCTCAAGCTCGTGAATTTTCCCTCCCTTGTGGAAACAGGTGAGAGAGAAAAATAAAAATAAAAAGAAAAATTAATATTTATTTTTATAAAATTAATTGTAAAAATAAATTACTAATTTTTAATAACGAAAAATCCGTATAAATAGTCTTAATTATTTAAAATTCTCTCTATTTAATTAAAATATAATTTTAAATTGATTTTAACTATATTTATATTCACATTTTACCTTATTGTTCACAAATTGTATGCTTCAATCTAAAGTCTCTACCATTAATTACTCTCTCTTTTCATTTTCGTAAAAATGAACTTTAAGCTTTTACACATGTGAAGGAATAAAAAATGCCAAATTTCTCAGCTGATTTAATCTTTTTTAGCTGTTGGTTATTAATGCATAATTGTGAAAACTAAATCTCAGATTATAAGTTCTGTATAATAAGTTCTGTACAAATTTCTAAGTATTATGAATGTGATTGATATTATAATTGAGAAAATATAATTGAGTACCTTTAAATATAATTATAACTAAAATTGTGTATGTGATTGATATTGCAATCAAATTGTAGGTGTGAATGTGACTATCAATAAATTTTATTAATGTAAAAGTTTTAGTACTACAACTGTTACATTTCTATATGGGACAGTTACATTCTTATAAGGATAGTCATATTTTTGTAAACACAAACAAATTTTCATACTTGTGTATTATGTGCAACATAGCGATTTTGAAATTGATCTTGAGAAAAATATTAATTTGAGAGAAGTTCATTGATGAAAGTTGTAAATATGAATGTTATATGTTTGTAGCATTTTACATTTTATGACATGGAATTTGAAATGAATAAGATTTGAATGTTTGAAAATTATTGATTGGTAATCACCAATATTTTATAAATATAAAGATCATTTTTTTTTTATTACTTTTGGTAGAAACATATTGATAATGGTACCTATCATTTGTGTTTGTAATGGATTAAAAGATCCATAATAGCTTTGGGCTTATTAGGAAAAGCCCTTTATTTATTTTATAATAACAATGATAGATGCATACAAACGATATACCTAAGCATATTTTAGGCATAAAATTTTGATTTTGATTTTTTAATTTTTATGGCCATTATATTTTTGGGTGTGTCATTTGATTTGAGTGTACATATATTATTATCATATATTTTTTTTTGAAATCGTTGGAAACCTCACCACCAAACCACTAATTCGGGTTTAAGCGGAGCATGTAAAATCCCTGCGGTCCCAGACTCTTATAAGAAACATAATCCCTGAATTTAAACCTAAAACCTGAAGGTTAGATCCTGAACCCTACTCCACCAAGCCATGCCCCTTGGGGACATCATTATCATACTTGCATATATTTTTATCCTCTAACTTCTCTGATGCTGCTACATGGCACCCAAAAAATTAGGGGACACAATTATATGTTATATCTAACTACTCATTTTAATTAATTTTTGTAATACATTGAATTTAATTTACAACATATTTAAATTAATGATTATGATATATTGAATTTCCTACCATATTCATATATGTTTTTTGTGTTTCATGTATCTCATTCTGATTATATGCATATATAAAAGGATATACATGATAGAATTAGAATATCACACTTTTACTTTGATAGACGACTTTATTTAGTGGGACAATGACCTTAACTTGACGCACTAAACCGACTTTGATAAGTGCTACCTATATTTTATTTTTTATTTTTGGAAAATAAAAACCGCATCAAAATGTGGGTTTTTAGTAATGGACAGTTTATAATCAATTATTTATAAATTCCTATATAATAACTATTACTCATTATTAAAATTAAAAAAAAAAACAAAACAAAACAAAACAAAAAAAACTCAAGCATCAAATCTAGGTGGGCTCAATAACCTAACACTGTTGTTAAAAAAAAAATAGCACCTCAACTCAAATTTATTAACACGATAAATACAAATTGCCACCTTTAATTTGAATTACCACCAAAGCTCTTTGTTTTAAGACCAGATTACTCTGGTCTAATCTGGATTCACAAAAATTCGGAAAATCTTGATTAGTATACTTAAAAGATTCAAATTAGCGTTGAAATTTCTTGATACACATATTGAAAATGTTTTTTTTTTTAAAAAAAAAATAAAAAATCTCTTAATGTGTCTTTTAAATTACAAAATTAAGGGATCACTGATTTCTGGCGCCCCCCCTCTCATATTTTAAATTTTCAAACTGCCAATCTCTTTACAAAATTCACTCCCCCAATATATATATACATACACTTCTTTAACACTACTTATATATATAACTATATATATATTAATTTAACACTACTTATATACTTAATTTTTTTATTAATTAATTTTTTATTTTTTAAAAATTTATATTTTAATAAAGAAAATATAAAATAAGAATCAACTTTTAATAAAGTAAAAATAAAATCAGAATCAGAATCAACACGACTTATCTACTTTCAAAATAAAATAAAAATTAGATTTATTAAAAAAATAGACCATCAAAAAATTTATTTTATAAATTAAATTTTTTGGTAAAAATATATTTTTTGTTTACATAAGTAGTGTTAATTTAATTAAAAAATAATCAAAAAAATTAAATGAATAAATACGAAATTTGTAATATTTATTAAATAAATAAAAAATATTATATATATAAAAAGTAAAAAAATTTAAATTTAACAAAAATAAAAATATCATAAAATAAAAATATTTAATTAATAAAATGAAATAAGTATATATATTATTTGAGAGGAGGGAATTTGAGAGATTTAGTATTAAAAGAGGGGCATTTTCGTAAATTTGACAGGGGACAGAGGGAGCTTGTCCGGGGGGAAGTAAAATTCCTCATTTCTCTCTCTCGATATATAATTCAGATCCTAATTTTAAAAAAAATATATGTAAATATAAGATAAAAAAATATAGATGTAATAGTTTCCATGATTTTTTTAAAAATATATATGTTTAATGAATCCATGTTCGATATTTTTTTTAATTGGTGTTTTTTATGAAACAAAAATGAAAATGAAAATTTTAATTTTAAATTTATTTTTAATATTTAAGAATGTGTTTAGTATCATTTTCAAAATAATAATTTTGAAATTGACAAAAGATAAAATTTGTTCAATATAAATATCTTATTACAATAAATTTATAAACTAATTATTAAGTAATAAGTAACAAATTTCATTATATTATTATATAATAAGAAAAAAGTAATATCAATATAATAATTATTATTTAATAATATTAATATAATAATAATTATGTTTATTAGTGTTATTAAATAATAATATTACTATTTTCTTATTATATAATAATTTATCATTTTATATTATTATTGCTATTATTGATTTGTTTATTATTAATTACTATTATTATTTTATTAATATTTAATAATAATAATTAATTAATTATTATTTTAAAATAATAACAATATTATTATTGTTGTTGTTGAACAGTTGAAGGGTTTATTATAGGAAAACAATGAAAACAACTAAAAATTATTTTTTTGTTAAAAATAGAGAATGAATTTTCCAAAAATATTTTCCAGAATTGTTTACAGATTGCGTATTTTATTTTTTTTCTAAATTCGAAAATAGAAAACTAAATTTGAAAACGATACCGAAGGGCATCCGGATCTGGATAATATTTCCGGATCCGGATCCCATCCCTTGGAGCTTTTAAGCATTGATCTCAGAGCTGACATGGCAGGCTATTACAGGTCCTTTTAACTCAAAAGAAGAATCTTATGAATCCCAAACATTATCCTATCCACAATCTACTTGTCCCATAACACAATCTGACACCTTTTTTTTTTTTTTATGGCTCAAAATTTTTTCTACAAATCTCATGAATGATATTCAAAACTTGCCTCAATTTCATATTTCATTTCATGCTTCTTCCCTTTTTCCAATCAAACTTGCAGTCAATTCTTTGCCAAATACAACAATCTCGATTCATAAATAATGTTGTGGATAGCAAGATGAGTAGGACATCAGTCCTTCACCAGTCCCTTCTCTTGGCACAACCTGAAGAGCTACCAAAAATCCCAGATACCAATCTAAAGTTGAAGGAACAAGAATGTTTATCCATCTTAAAGAGATGCAAGAACATGGAGGAATTGAAGCAAGTTCATGCCCAAGTCCTGAAATGGGGTTTCTTTTGGAACCCATTTTGTACAAGCAATCTTGTTGCAACTTGTGCTCTCTCACACTGGGGCAGCATGGACTATGCCTGCTCAATTTTTCAACAAATTGATGAACCGGGTGCTTTTGAATTCATTACTTTGATTAGAGGATTTGTCAAGGATGTAAAGTTTGAGGAAGCTTTGTTTCTTTATTATGAGATGCTTGAGAGAGGAGTAGAGCCTGATAATTTTACATTTCCAGTTCTTTTCAAGGCATGTGCTAGGTTACAAGCATTAAAGGAAGGGATGCAAATTCATGGGCATGTGTTTAAGCTTGGATTTGAAGATGATTTGTTTGTACAGAATTCTTTGATCAACATGTATGGCAAGTGTGAGTTAATAGAGCTTTCTTCTGGTATTTTCAAGCAAATGGATCAAAAGAGTGTTGCTTCTTGGAGTGCTATCATTGCAGCCCATGCAAGTAATGGCTTGTGGTCTGAGTGTTTGATGCTTTTTGGGGAAATGAATGGTGAGAAATGTTGGAGGCCTGAAGAAAGCATATTGGTTAGTGTGCTCTCTGCTTGTACTCATTTGGGTGCTCTTGATTTGGGAAAGTGCACACATGGCTCCTTGATTAGAAACATAAGTTCACTCAATGTCATAGTACAAACTTCCTTGATAGATATGTATGTAAAATGCGGCTGTTTAGAGAAAGGGCTGTGCTTGTTTCGAGCGATGGCTGAGAAGAATCAGCTGTCCTACAGCGTGATGATTTCCGGGCTGGCTATGCATGGACAAGGCAAGGAAGCTCTTAGCATTTTCTCAGAAATGCTCCGGAAAGGGTTGGAACCAGATGATGTTGTCTATGTTGGTGTATTGAGCGCTTGTAGTCACGCTGGCCTTGTCGATGAGGGTCTGCAGTGCTTCGACAGGCTGAAACTAGAGCGTCGGATGGTGCCAACAGTTCAACATTATGGTTGCATGGTCGACCTCATGGGTAGAGCTGAGATGCTAGGTGAAGCATTAGAGCTCATCCAAAGCATGCCTATTCAGCCGAATGATGTTGTCTGGCGAAGCCTTCTTAGTGCCTGTAAGGTTCATCATAACCTGGAAATTGGGGAGATTGCTGCTAAAAGACTATCCCAGTTAAACTCTCACAACCCTAGTGATTACGTGGTGCTATCAAATATGTATGCACGAGCTCAAAGGTGGGGTGATGTGGCTAAAGTTCGAATAGAAATGGCTAGCAAGGGCTTGAGCCAGTCGCCTGGATTTAGCTTGATCGAGGTGGCAAGAAAGGTATACAAGTTTGTTTCACAGGACAGATCTTACCCAGAATGGGATAGCACATATGAGATGATTCACCAGATGGAATGGCAGTTAAAATTCGAAGGTTATTCTCCGGATACATCACAGGTGTTGCTAGATGTAGATGAAGATGAAAAGCGAGAGAGATTGAGAGGCCACAGTCAGAAGCTAGCAATTGCTTTCGCACTCATACATACATCTCAGGGTTCTCCAATTCGAATAGCAAGGAACCTCAGGATGTGTAACGACTGTCACACATACACTAAATTGATATCTGTAATCTATGAAAGAGAAATTATTGTAAGAGATAGGAAACGGTTCCACCATTTTAAAGATGGAACTTGTTCTTGTAGAGACTATTGGTAAATTGAAAGCTTTCCTTTCCCTACTGATAAGAACCATTCATATTGGGACCAAGAATAATGCATTTCCATTATTGAAAGAAACATGATTGCAAAAGCAGTGATAAACAAATATAACAACAGCTAAGTGCATCAAAAGACCTGTAGAAGTAATTCTAATGGCTATGGGAAGTCATTCCTCGAGAAAATTTTAAACCAGACAAACAGAATGTGGAGCAAGTGATTTTGTATTGTACAGTATTCAAGGGAGTTGCAACAGTAGTAAACCTAATTTAACTGTCAAACAAAGATTCTCTCGCAAACTTTCACCATTATATCATTCCTTAAAATCTTCAGAAGCTCTTATAATTGATTAAAATACAATTGAATGAAGTATCTTACTCTATGTGAACTGAAGAAACAGCTGATGTAATTTCAGTTGTACGTGGATCACAACTTTCCAACGAAACACCACGAGGATCTTCTCTGACTAACAAGGCCAAAACATTGACTGAACTCCATGCTTTGGTCACATTGCTGCCAGAATCTCCTAATATAACAGCAAAAACCGCATCAAATCCACCTGCTCCAGGAACTCCAGCCAATAAAACTCCTTCCATGTCCATTGTAGCATTCAAAAGTTGAGTTTGAGATTCAGGTTCTATCTGCAAATTGGAAAGCCACAAAGATTATTAAACATACAAGTAGTCAGCGAGTAATGCACAAGACTTTAAGGGTCATATTGGAATCTGGAACTTTTTAAATACAATTTGTGATATGAAAATACTATGCCTCATTCAACAATAATCGCACTTCTTGACAGAAATTCCATTTTTCCCTCTTTCCTTTCCTTCCTTTTTACAAGATGTTCATGAATGAAGTAAATCTAATGATATCCTTCCTCTACAGTTGAAAAGGAAATGACAAATATGAAAAAAAAAATTCAAAAGTAAAAAACATCAGGGGTCGCGGAAAGTAGGATCTCTCATATGGTACAACAAGTGTTAATAACTTTCCCAATTGGAAGATTATGCTTGCTTTGTTAGTTGGCCAAGAAAGTACTTTATTTCTTAGATAGTTCATTTGTGAACAACATTCTGCAGGTGGTAAAATTTAAGTGTCAATTACCTGAAAAGGGCATCTTCAAAGATGAAAACTACTACTCCTAACAGTAATTTCTCTTGTGTTTTGGCTCATAGTTGGATTTGTAGACAATCTTCACAATTTATATTTTGCCAACAATTTTCACAATTTGTATTTTGCCAGCTATTTTAAACAATGCAATCAGGATTATAAAAGTAATTTGAAAGCACTATCTCAGACTCCATGAATAAATGTTGCGGAAAAGCCTTGGAGAAGGAGAATACAAGGAATGATGGTTGTAAGACAGTATGTAATCCAATAAAAACAATGCAGACATAAATGCAAATTTCACACATCTTGATTCTTGATATCTTTTTTATTCTATTGGGACATTAGAAATCGAGTCCAAAATTTCTTAAATTGGAGCATTCAACCTCAACTACTGCAGAAGCCGTTTCAGTTCTTACATTGTTACCCATGTTATATGCTGCAAAAGGATGAGTGCATCAAGCAAGTCATTTTATATGAAAAAAATGTACAAGTACAATAACCTACCGGAACACCAGCAGCCTCGCCCATCAGGCGCATATGATATCTGATCCTAAGCATAGCATCTCTAGCTCCTAATAGTGACTTAACAACAGCTTCCTGAATTGGCTCAGTGGCTTGCTCCATCCACTGTTAATTCAATGTGTGAAATGATCCAAACATTAATACTAGAAAAAAAATTGGAGTAAGAAGATGCATGTGTCACAAGGTAGGGCGGCATTAATAGCATAGATAAATCTGTCTCAAAAAAAAATTTCCAACCTTTTCACCATAAGCAAAGATGTTGCACCTACTTCAGAAGTTCACAGTTGAAATTGCAGCTCAAGTTGCAATGGCTAATGAAACAAACATGAGATTGATGTAGAGTGCATAACACTCGCCCTATTTAAGAACTTGAAATACCATTACTGCAAAAGCTTAAACTAATGGTACCAAAAAGCTAAAGCAGGAACTATTATAAATTCATTATTAATCATCTTATTAAGGCTACCTTACTTGGCTTCTAGCTAAACCTTGAAAATAACAAGTAGAAAAATTTCTCGGAAGAGAGACAAAAATAAATAAATAAATAATCGCCAAACATACAACATGCATAGTTAATCCGCATAAATTTTCCAAAACTGGAAGAAAGCTGAAAAACAAATATCAGTCGCATCACATGTTAACTTCAAAAGTCCTATAAAATTCTATAATTCTGAGACTTAAGGACACCAAGTTGGTTGCCTGAAAGTCAAAACCTTCTGAAAGAATGATCACCAGAAATATTAGCTTTTTTCCTGATAAGTAATAAATTATCAAAAAGGAGGTCTCAAAGGGGCACACTGCCAGTACATGGGAAGTAAAAGAAGAATTACAAAAAGAGAAAAACCAAAATTAAACCTGAATTTTATAAACCAAAAAGCCTTGAAATGGGAAAATGAGAAAAAGGCTCCTCAAACAGCAGTTAAATTTAATTTTTTTAAGTGCTCCTCGGTGAATAAAATGGCTAGGATAGGTACGTTAAATATTGGCTGGATGGACAGGAACAAATTCCAGAATAGAATACAAACAGCACATTGCCATTACCTGTGTAGCTTTTGTGCATTGCCAATGCACATCGGTGAAATTCAAACTTTCACTAGCATTATGAAAAGAGGTTGTAAAAGTAAAAGTAACAAGCAATTTTGGTCACTGAGAGTATTGGAACAACAAATGATAAAAGGTATAACTCAATCAAATGGAAACAAGACTTATCAGTCCTTTGTAGTTGTCCAAAAATCACTAGGAAGATGTATTTTTAAATATAAGTTTCTTAAAAAAATATGGGAAAATGAGTTAAGAAATACCTTCTCAGCCTTAAGCTTGCTGCAGCTCTCTATCACAAATTTATATGCATCCCAATGTTCTTTTGCTAAATTGCTTAAAATATTTAGTTGGGTTTCAAGTTCTGAATTTGACTCTGATAACTTTCTCCATGTCTCCTGGGATTTGTGGGGGTCAGATTTTTGCCATTTCTTAACTGCACCAACCATTGATGGTGTGGACGATCCACCAGTTCCTGGTTCCCCTAATAACTGTAAGAAACAAGATATCCACTGTGAGCATATAGTGTGAGAGTGCACCGTCCTTTTATATCCAAGTAAGAAAAGAATAAGTCAATAAGAGATCCTTCAATTCAATAGAGCAGGGTTCCCAGCATTTCTATACATTAGTTGACTGACTTTAAAGTTTATAATTCCACGTAAAAAATATGAATTCTCAACTTCCTTAAGAGCACTTCACATCCACAAGATAAATGAAGAAATCACTCTAAACAATTGCCATGCTACACAGAATGGTAAGTAGAACATAACATGCAGGATAAAGAGGTTCCAAATTATTTGGAGTTTTTTTTCCTCCACACATATTAATACAGTTTTGAAAAACAACAGCTGATTAAGCAGTAAGCACAATCATTCATATGTTATCTGTACAAAAATACACCTCAAATGCAAACCAAAAGTGGTTGCCACTGATATAAGCAATCTGGACCTTAGATTTCATAGAAGACAGCGGTTTTGGAAAAGTCTAATAACTGGTGGGATGGAAAGAGAGAACATAAAAAAAGTACATGGAATTATGTGAAGTTGAAATATTGATGGACAGAATTTGAGGAGCCAAGTCACTAAAGAGTACGAAGAGACTTACTAACAAAAGGCTCTTTACAGAAAAATCATTGTAAAAAGATAATTACACAAAGACTGTTTGGATGTCTTTTAAAAATGCGTTTCATATGCAATTATCAATTGTGTTATCCTGGACTTATGCTGTAAATGTTCACTGAAAATTGTGTTGAAAAGAAGTTAGGTTTTTGTGTGAGAGTGTGCTGGGTTGTATACGAAATGAAACTGTATAATTACAGAATGCATTTGTGCTGATTTTAAAATCCAAATACATCTAAAAGCTTAGTTCAATAGATGATCAGTTGCTTTTCTTCACAACTGTCATCTCCTGTAAATAGAAGTAACTATTATAGAAATCACAACAACAAACTTAACCAAAATCAAATTCGGACTATATTATTATTTCTAACACTGTAGTACTGACATACATCCAGAAAAAATAATTGTAAAAGGCACATTAAAAAGCTTCAACTTGCTTACAAGAGTCATCAAAGGTGGCAAGGAAAACTTGGTCCTCTCATGATCCCACTTCCCTTTTAGGATGTCGACAATGAATTCCTGTACTGGTGTTCCTTTCACTGCAACCTGAAAATTTTAAAGGAAAAAGTTATCAGGAGAAATTTATCGGAGGAAAAAACCTAATATTAAATCTAAGCCGCGTCCAAATATAACTCTTTCTTCATTTAGTCAAAGATTAGAAGATGCTAAAAAGAATAATATACATCAAACTTTGTCTAAAAATTGTTAAAGAAATCTGATGCTGAGAATCCTGCACCAAAACTCAGTCATGAAAACCCTTAAATCCATCAGATTATTCCTGGACAAGGGCATAATGAGAAAACTAAGTTTATAAAATTAGATATCCTGGGTAAACCCCTCTGCGCAACTTTTACAAAGATCAAAGACCCTTCTTCCTTCTTGTGATCATAGAAAATGTGAAAATTCTTCAACAATTAACTAATTGATAAAGTTAAAGAGAAGAAGTAGGCCAAGTGACACAACAAATGGCAGTTACCGAGACTTGAACTATCAACAACTCTTCCACATAAAAGAATCATTAGACTTGAACTATATACCTTGCCTTTCATTCTACCAATGCCAAACACCATATTTTTCAAATTCAGTATTCCTCATCTTTATTGCGAATTCTTCAATAAGATTTTATCACTTCTTTTAATAGAAAAATTTACAAAGAAATAATTTACTTAACATACACACAAAAGCAGTAGAGAAAGACCTGAGCAGAAGAAAGCACTTCTGGAGAAAACCGAACATAACGCTGACTGCCATAAACAGCAGAACTGACATCAAACCCACTGCCAACTTTCCCTTGTGCAATACAATGAGCACTTTGAGCAATCATATGTACCATGTCAAGATCTGCATTGTGCTGTTGATCACTGAAAGCAGAAAGATTGACAGCCCCAAGGTAATGCAGTAATGCAGCAACCACAGCAGTTGTCATTGCTGCAGATGAACCCAATCCAGTTTTCGCAACTTCAGGCTTGCAATTTCCTCCATTTGATTCCTCTGCATTGAAAGTTATTGATGTAAAGGGTGGAAGGGCAGCCAATGCTTTTGGTGTCAAAGGAAGCCCATGTGCTTCAATCTATCAAAATGGTACATAAATCAAAATCATTGGAAGGTTGTATAGCAAGATCCCCGAAGTCGTTGAAGCAACTTATACTTTAGATAATTCTAAAGATTCATTAAAAAGAAACCATTTCTTATTTTTGGCAATGGTCATGAACAGTTTTACAACAGGAAAACATTAAATGGGAGTGATTTCACCAAAAAAATATGAAAAATCATAATAATGATTATCGAGTACTGGGTTAAATACCTGATTCCGATAAGAGTAGAAGTCATTGCAACCCAAAATTGTGATATCAAGACCTGTAAAAGTATTGTAGTCACAAGATTAGATTCTAGAACTTGAGTGTCTCGTTGATCGATAAACACAAGAGCAACACCAGAAGCATCAAACAATACCCTGCAAGAGTAGTCTGTGCAACACATCCTTTTTATTCTGATCAAATACAGCATGTGCAGCTGCCACAGCGTATTGCACCGCATACTCCACAAAAGGGTTCCGTGATTCACTGGAAAAATTTAAAATTCAATAAAAAAAACAATCATAACCTCAACAATACACCAAATCATACACACCCTCAAATCTTCCACACACAAAAAAACTTAATGAAATCTTGCCTTGAAGATACAGGCTGAAGAGTTAAATTCTTCAATGACAACTTGTACATACTTTCCCTCAACAACTGAGGAGATGTTAACTTAACATCAGTCCAAGCCTGAGATGATATATACAAAACAAATTCAAGCAAAGCTACCCAAAAAAAAAAAAAAAAACAGAATTCACCTACAAATGATTGTTTAAAACGAATGAATTCGATAAACTGACCCATGCCCAGCTGTTAGGCTTGAGCTGTTCAGACAGAGGCTTAACAATGGCGTAAAATCGAGCATTGGTACTCAATACAATCCCAGGATTGGGTCTCTCCAATATTAGGTAACCCCCAGTCACCAACACTTTCCCAGGAGCTGAAGCAACTCTGCACCAAACCAAATACATATATATATATATATATATTCGAATTATTAACTTATTCAAATTTAACCAAAAAAACAATCAAAATGGATCAACTTACACGGCCATTGATGTTGCTCTGTGAAACTAAATCAATTGAGTTTGATCCAATTGTATTTGATTTTTTTTTTAATTTTTTTTAAAAATGAGATATGTATATATAGCGACTGTATGTATGTTCCTCGTAGGCTTTGCAGATTCGCAAACTTAACTTCAACTGAACCCCAAGACAAACAAACCAGGTGCACAATTCTGGTTCCATTCTGTTTGTTTTTTTTTATTATTATTATTATTATTATTATTATTATTATTATTATTATTATTATTATTATTATTATTATATAATGTGGTGGGCCCCACTAACGATTTTTGGTAACCCGTTGTCAGTGGCTTCGTCGAATAAACTATTCGGTAAATCATGTTAGTGTTTACCTTCTTTTTTTTTTTTTTTTTGTGGTCATATTTTGAAAATTCTTATAGTTGTATTTTTTAAAATATAAGAAAATTATCAATTATATATTAATATTCGACACGTTATTAAAAATATACAAATCTTGAAATATTATTCACGGCCTATCTAAAATTTTAAAAATGTAACAAACGTTCATCTATCATGTAATAAATATATTTTTTAAAATTTTTATAATGTTCATAACGTGTCAAATATTGGATATAAGATCGATTATTTTCCATAAAATTATTGTTATAGTTATATTTAGAGCAAAATTAATTATAATTTGGGTAGGTGTAATAAAAATATTTAATAAAAGTATAAATATTTTAACTTATTTTATCTCAAATTTAAAATAAAAAATAGCAATTAATATTTACATAAATACTGTGGCATGTCAAAATCCAAGCTAAATTTTTAATTTCATGAAATTTCTTATATTTTTTATCACTAAAAGAAATTAACCCATATATATATATATATATATGTATGTATAATCCAAATAAAATCAAATACACGTTTATCTTTAAATTTAATGATTCATTGTCAGCCAAAGCCAACTATAATTTATTTCCAATAAAGTCGTATGGATTTATGCCTGCCCGCCCTTGGCTGTAACTTAACCGGGCTTTTCTCCGATTTTCATTTGATGCATGTGGTATCTCTTTAGATTGAATGACACTGTCCCCTTGATTTGCCGCTTGAGTTGTCCTCAATTTTAAAAGTGTGTGTATATATTGTTGATGGTGTTTTTAAGTACTATGATATTTAAGCAGTACGGCAGGGGTAAAAGGGTAATTCCCTTCTTGATCGAGACCATTAAATACCGACCCGACCACATGAGTGAGGGGCCGAGCACTTTACGATCGGTAAACCGAGCACTTGGGTTCAGATGACCGGGCACTATCAGGTCGACAGCAACATTCTCAGCATAAAAGATTGCCATGACCGACCTCATGAAAACCGACCAGATGGCGAGACAGACTCAAGATAACGACACCCTATTCTTGCGGATAAGATAAAACGAATCATCCTACTCTCACAAGGAAATGAAGTCAGAATCCGAAAAGGAATAAGAAAAGAGAAGACAATATCAGACTAGGAATCCTTGCAAGAAGAGAAGACTGAGTTCAACTAGGATTTCTTATGCAAATAGGAGTCTGATTTCTTTACTATTATAAATAGGAGGGCATAGTATGTGTAAAATGCATCAAAAATTGAGTGATCAGAATCATCAAGCCCTGATTTGTAAAAACAAAGAAGAGACCCGAGAAGCGTGTAGGAGTAATAAAAAGTACCATCATGTCTTTGTCCGTGGACGTAGGTCGGATCCAAATCCACCGAACCACGTTAAATCTCTTTGTTGATTGGTGTGTTTATCTGTCTCTCGCTAAATTTGCTTTTGGTCCCCCATAACCAAACAAATTCACTATTGAAGGAGGATTACCTCGTAGGTGATATTACCGTATTGCCCCGAGACCAAAATTCGCCGTCAACAGTTGGCGCCGTCTGTGGGGAATCCAACAAAAAGCAACTCGCGTAGTGAGACAATGGCGGAAGGCGGAAACCACCAATCGTCAGGGAGCTCGGCTGCGGATTGGATGGAGAAGATCAAGGAAAACCTGAGGAAAGAAAGGGAGGAAAACCAGACTCTGCTAAAAACCATAGTAGACCGGTTGGAAAAGATAGAAGGAGCGCACGACGGAAAATTCAAGGCCGGGACTAGCCGACGAAGGAATGAAATAGCGGAAGGAAAGAGAATTGTCGATATAAGTGAGGACGACAGACCCCGGAGGAGGGATCCCTACAGGGTAAGATCCGTGGTGGTGCAGGGAGATTCCCAGACCGAGGACACATGGGAGGAAGAGGATGACAAATCATCACCAGACTCCTCCTACGATAGCCCTCACAGCACCCGGAGAAGAGGGAAAGAATATACCGAAGAAATACGAGAAGATACCGACCCTAAGAAGCGCCACTCCCAAGATAGCAGAAAAAAAAAGAAACCACAGGAAGCGGCATGGAACCAAAGACAGCAGCATGAAATCTTGGCTGCGGGAGGAGCTGATCAAATGGGGAGTATACCCCAATACAAACGGAAGGGATGTCCAGGACGGCAAAGATGAGTCCCCCCTCACAGAAGAAATAAAAACAGAAAAATTCCCAAAAAGATTCAGCATGCCGACCATGACACCATACAATGGCCATACCGATCCCAAAACCCACATTGAAGGTTTCGTCCTACTAATGGAGGTACAAGGGGTAACAGGAAACTGTACGAACCAAAAATGGGCCAAGGTAAAACCATCTTTTACCTTAAAAGCCCAAAATGGTATGCAAAGCCCGAAAGTAAAGGCCAGGCCCAAGAAGATTTATGTATTATTGAGTCACAATTAAGTCATAAGCTTAGATACAAAAAACCTCTAATTATATCAACTACTCTTCTTCTACTTTGCCCGACACATAAAGCCCAATGAAACCCTTCTTCCACTTGCAGAAGAATGATTCATACATGAAGCCAAATCTTTACCAAACGTTTCCCACTTACCCTAATCATAATCCAACTACTCCACTTTGTTCACTAAATAAAGATATCTTAGCACATTGTGGGACTGATGCCAGCTGCAAAAGTCATTTACCTTCGACTATAAATTACGAACAAAATACGAGAGAAGGGCAGTGCTTTCTGACAAGCTTCTCTTCTCTAATAAAAACTCTCAGAGCTTCATATTTCCTAAACATTTTCTTCCGCCCTCACGGCCACTTAAAGAAGGTCAAGGTAATAGGAAACCTTGCTTTCATAGTTGACATATTTACTATCCATTTCATACTATTGACTTGGGCGTCGGAGTGTCTCCGGTACCTACCACACCGGTAGACAGTTTACTCTCATTCGTTCTTCTTTGTTTTGCAGGATTGTTAGTGCCCCTACTTCCAAATTCTGATTGTGGACCTCGGCCGAAATCCAGAATCCACAATTTGGCGCCCACCGTGGGGCCCTAGCAATTATTTGCAATCAAAGATTTTGTTTTCTACCAACAATCACAGCTTGGTAATTCATGGCTTCAAGCAATGAACAGACAACCGATCCAATGTCATCACAACTGGCCACTCTACAGGAGAGATTAAAAGCTTTGGAAGAGGAAAATTTGACCATTCGTAACTCCAACATCAACCTTCAGAAACAGTTGGAGTTAGTTTCATCCCATCCCCATCTCGGCATCATGATATCTCAGATCAGCCCAATAACCGTATCACACCAGTTAATCTCTTGGGAGCATTCAACGAAACAACGATAACATTCCATCAAACGATGAGGACCAGAGGGACCTACCAAATCTCCTCTCAACCAAGCTCAACAAGTTGCCATTGCTATGAGAAGGGAAATGAAGGAATTTAAAGAAGCAATCATGTCCAGCCTACCAGGAGTGAAACTACCAATAAAGAAGAGTAGAGCTGGAACCATTTCTGACACCCCCTTCATGGAAAACATTACATCCATTGAGTTACCGCGGAAGTTCAGTCCACCCGACATGAAACTATATGATGGATCCACAGACCCAGACGACCATGTCATCCATTACAAGTACAAAATGATGTCGACTGGCTTGGCTCCTCTTCAATGGGAAGCAGGTATGTGCAGAGGATTTGGAGAAACTTTGGGAGGCCCTGCCCTTACGTGGTTCATCAATCTACCATACAGATCCATCAAGTCCTATCAACAGTTAGCAGACAAGTTTGTGGAGCATTTCGCCAGCTCTTGCAAACTCGAAAAAACTACTGACGACCTTAATACCATCCAGCAACGGAAGGGTGAATCCTTGCGAAGCTACGTGGCCCGTTTCAACAAGGAGAGGATATCGATTCCAGATCTACATCAGCCAACAGCTGTGGAAGCTTTCAGAAATGGGTTACTTTGTGATAGCGGACTCTACAAAAAGTTAACTAAATTTCGATGCTACACAATGGACCAGGCCATGGCACGAGCTCAAGTTGAAATCAGATGGGAAGAAGACAAGAGAAATAAAAGGAAAGATAATTCCTCCAATGTGCAAAATGAGAGAACGCCTCATACATCCAAACGACATAAAGAATTCGCCAGAATGACACCTAATCATCATTCAGAGAAAAGGAGTCACCCAAGAAAAGAACATCAGCCCCACAGAAGGGACTTTGATCGAAGACCACTGCCATACAAAACACAGGAAAGAGTTCAAGCAGAAAAGCCAAGACTCCCAGATTATAATTTTTCTATTTCTCCAGGAGAACTTGTTTTGGTATTAAAAAAAATGGGAAATGAAGTAAGATGGCCTCCACGCAGCAGAGAAAGCTTCAAAAAGAAAGACACAAGTAAATGGTGTGAATTCCATCGAGACTACGGCCATACGACGGCTGAATGTGTGGCATTAAGATTAGAAGTCCTGGAGCTGCTGAACAAGGGGTTTCTAAGAGATTTACTTACAGAGAAAGGGAAAGCTACATTTGCTCAAAGAAGTGAGAGGGATGGACATGAAGAAGCACCAATTCCACCTCCACCAATCGACAATACGGTGAATTTCATTTCAGGAGGATCGGAGATCAGTGGAGTTTCGTATTCAACGGCCAAACGACATGCCAGGGCTATCATGTCAAACATTCATCATTCCACTGTCTCTATGGAGAAAAAATTTACAAATCTGATGATGGAGTTTCCAGACGACAGCAACTCCGGAAGTATGAACCCTCATCATGATGCTTTAGTGATCTCTCTACAGGTGGCAAATTTTATGGTCAAACGGATTCTGGTAGATACAGGATCTTCAGCCAACATCATATTTGCAACTGCCTTAGCAGATATGGGAGCTGAGCTGGGGAAAGTTAACAAACGAACAACGGTGTTAATCGGATTCAGTGGTGAGCAGAAATTTACTTTGGGAGAATATGTCTTCCAGTCTACGCAGGAGGAATTAACCTAATGACTACTTTTCTAGTCTTGGATTGTCCTTCTGCCTACAATCTTATCATTGGTAGGCCATGGATTCATGAAATGAGGGCTGTATCTTCCACTTATCATCAAACACTAAAGTTTCCAACAAAGTGGGGGGTCCAGGAGATAAGAGGTGATAGGATTGCCTCGAGAGGATGCTACCAGACAACAATGAAAGCTAAGATCCATTCGGCATAGCAATTACAGAGCGGGCCTCATCCTTTGGAGCCTACACTCCCAAGTATTGAAGAACTAGACGAGGTCCAAATTCATCCAGAACATGCAGATCAAAAACTCAAATAGGAGCAAATCTGGATCCCAAGCTTCGAGCAGACTTGATTGATTTTTTGCAAAAACAACACGACCGATTCGCATGGTCGCATGAAGACATGACAGGGATTGACCCTGGGTTGATCACCCATCAACTCCACATAGATCCAGACTACCCTCCTGTCCGGCAAAAAAGAAGAAAGTTCGCCCCAGAAAGAAATCAGATCATTGATGAAGAAGTCCAGAAATTATTACAAAATGGTGCCATCAAAGAAGTACAGTTCCCAGACTGGTTAGCCAACGTGGTGGTAGTACGAAAGAAGAATGGAAAATGGAGAGTTTGTATTGACTTCACAGACCTGAACAAAGCATGCCCGAAGGATTCTTTCCCACTGCCACATATCGATCAAATGGTTGATGCTACAGCCCAGGGCATGAATTGTTGAGTTTCATGGATGCATATTCTGGGTATAATCAAATTCTTATGCATTCAGACGACCAAGAGAAAACAGCCTTTGTGACCAATAAAGGCATTTTTTGTTACAAAGTTATGCCCTTCGGCCTCAAAAATGCGGGAGCTACTTATCAAAGAATGGTCAACAGGATGTTCTCTCAACAGATTGGGAAAACAATGGAGGTTTATGTAGATGACATGCTGGTGAAATCTTCAAGATCAGATCAGCATCTACAACACTTGGGAGAAGCATTCAACATAATGAATAAGTATGGGATGAAGTTAAATCCAACAAAATGTGCATTTGGAGTAGCTTCTGGGAAGTTCTTGGGATATGTTGTCACGCGACGAGGCATTGAAGCAAATCCTGATCAAATCAAATCAATCCTTGAAACCCCTCTCCTACCTGCCCAAAAGATGTTATGCGGTTAGCAGGAAGAATTGCAGCTTTAAACAGATTCATCTCCAAGTCCACAGATAAAAGTTTTATGTTCTTCTCAGCCATAAAGAAAGCAAAAAACTTTGAGTGGACTCCAGCCTGTGAAAAAGCTCTCAAAGAACTCAAGCGATACTTAACGTCGCCCCCATTGTTGTCAAAACCACTCGACAATGAAAGGCTCTTCCTATACTTAGGAGTCTCAGATCAAGCTGTGAGCGCTGTTTTAATCAGAGAAGACAACAACCCCAACTACCAGTCTACTACGTAAGCAAGGCTTTGCTCGATGCGGAATCACGTTACTCACATTTGGAAAAACTGGTATTGGCCTTGGTAATGTCAGCAAGGAAGCTACGACCATACTTTCAGGGACACCCGATCACAGTTTATTCAGAGTATCCTCTAAGGAGCATTCTTCATAAGCCGGAGTTGTCTGGAAGATTAACGAAATGGGCGGTTGAATTGGGAGAACACGACATCACTTACCAGCCCAGAACAGCAATCAAATCTCAAGCGTTGGCTGATTTTGTTGCTGACTTCAGTCTCAATCAGAAAGTTTCAATAGATGAAGAAGTCAATTCAATCCAAACCACATCACTTTGGAAACTTGCAGTCGACGGTTCCAGCAATAAGAAAGGATGCGGTCTTGGGGTGGTGATCACTACTCCTGATGGAGATATACTACGTCAAGCAATCAAATGTGGATTCAGGGTTACAAACAACGAGGCGGAATATGAGGCGTTGATTGCAGGAATCAGTTTGGCTAAAGAACTTGGAGCAAGCAGAATAAAAGTGGTATCAGATTCTCAACTGATAGTCAACCAACTCCAAGGATCATATCAAGCTCGAGATCCTCAAATGTCATCCTACTTAATGAAAGTGAAAGAAATCCAGTCGACATTTGAAGAATTTACAATAACCCAAGTTCCGAGAAGCGAGAATACTCAAGCAGACGCATTGGCTACCCTTGGGTCGACGATGCAGGGGGATAAATCACAATCCATTCCAGTAGTATATTTGAATTGGCCGGCAATTTGGAAAGAAAGCAAAGAGATCACCACCATCACGTCAAGCGACTCATGGATGACGCCACTCATGAAATATTTGCAAGAAGGACTACTTCCAGAAGACAAAACCGAAGCGAGAAAAATTCAGAGACAAGCAGCAAGATTCACCATCTTCAACGGACAGTTGTTAAAAAGGTCATTCTCTGGACCATATTTAAAGTGTCTTACTAACGACCAAGCACAGCACGTATTGTCAGAATTACATGAAGGAGAATGCGGAAATCACTCTGGAGGACGTAGCCTCGCTCTACGCGCCCATTCGACTGGGTATTATTGGCCGACTATGAGAATTGATTCAGCCAATTATACGAAGAAATGCGAGAAATGTCAAAGGTTCGCTCCGATTTCACATCTCCCACCTGAGAAATTAAATCCCACTCTCTCCCCTGTGGCCATTCATGAAATGGGGAATGGATATTGTAGGGAAACTACCAACTGCCCCTGGACAACGAGTCTACATGCTGGCATTAACAGATTATTTTTCAAAGTGGATTGAGGCAGATTCTTTCGCCAAGATACGAGATAAGGAAGTTCAATCATTTGTTTGGAAGAACATCATATGTCGATTCGGCGTTCCCAAAGAAATTGTGACTGATAATGGTTCCAATTTATCAGCAATCACTTCCAAGACTTCTGCAAAAATTGGAGGATCAAATTAAGTTTTTCAACCCCTCGATTCCCACAAGCAAATGGTCAAGCCGAGTCTTCCAACAAGACAATTTTAAATACTTTAAAGAAAAGATTAGAAAAAGCAAAAGGAGCCTGGGCTGATGAATTACCGGGTGTCTTATGGTCCTACAGAACGACTATCCGTTCCTCCACAGGAGAAACTCCATTCTCTCTTGCATTTGGGACAGAAGCTGTGATACCAACTGAAGAAACCATCCCATCTCCCCGTTACCAATGGCTCAACGACGATACGAATCAACAACTTATGAATTTTAACCTGGAAACAATTGAAGAATTGAGGGATCGTGCATCCATTCGACTGGCTGCGCATCGACAAAGAATGACTAGATATTTCAACAAAAATGTCAGAAACAGGACATTCAAGGAAGGGGATTGGGTACTACGAAGAGTTTTTCAAAATAAAAAAGAAGTCGGAGAAGGAAAGTTGGGGCCGAATTGGGAAGGGCCATACATCATCACAAGAGTTGTTGGGCACAGAGCCTACAAATTACAAACAACTGAGGGAAGACAAATTCACAATAGTTGGAATGCGATTCACCTTAAGCAATTTTACCGGTAATTTATGCGTGCATTTATTCATATTTCAAGGTTCAGAGTAATTTTCTACTTTATGTATTGTGTGATTCGACTTAATAACAAATTTCATTTGAAATATCATCCCAAAATATCATTAAGTCATTAAAATTGTTCTACAAATGAGATAAATTAAAATTAAAAAGAGATTCAAATTTCTGGAGTAGCTTCTTCCTGAATGCGTTCAGCAGCAACTTCAGGTGCAGGAATATCTTGAACTTGAATAGTCGGCTCGATTTCCATTCGACTAAGTTCTTCACTCTTCTTATCCATTTCTTGAACTTCAGCCGCTTCCTCGCCATCAATTACTTCTCTCTCAGCCACTTTCGAGTCGACCTCTTCACCTTTCTCTTCCACATCACCCTCGTTTGAAAAAGAAATTCCTGCCAATAGTTGGTCATACTGTTGAATCCATTTCTCTGGTTCCCAAGCTCCTGTCTTCCCATCAAGGAAATCCTTCATCAGATGACTGCGTTCTTTCATCATAGATTCAAGAGCAATCCCTTCAAGATTCTCAAGTAATTCTTCATTCTCCTTCTTCACATTCTCGAACGCATCCTTATAACCTTCAATCGTAACCTCAGAAGTCTCCTTTTCCATCTGAAGTGTTGCCTTCACTTCCTTCAACTCCTTCTCCAATTCAGCATTCTTTTCCCAAGCGACTTCATTTGGACCATTTCCTTTTTCATAGCCGCGAATGATTTTTCCATTTCTCTCTGCTTCTTGAGAGTCGATTCGACATATCGCTGCATATGTAAGCTGCACTCCATTGCCTGGAAAAAGGACTTGATTAGAATCCATTCTACAAATTATTATGAAAAATTATCTACTTTCTTACTTGGTAATTTAAAGCCGCAGCCTTTTTCATTGACTCGACGGGGCCAATCTTGGATAGCCTTTGTTCATCCTCTTCCAGCAGAAGCTTCTTCTTGATAAAAGGGTCAAGGCTTGATGGGTCAGAAATTGCAGTCGACCCTGATGGAATCCTGACAACTATATTGTCGATTTCTTCAATTTCATTCGCCTTCTTTTCCCCCCTTTGACAATAATTTCAGTCGACTTCCCCTTAATCTTTGGAGTTCCAGTCGACGATACCAATTGTGGTTCTGGAACCTCCACTTCTGGCTCCTTTATCTTGAGCTTCCTAGCCTTCTTTCGGCTTATCAACTCATCAATTGATGCTACTTTTATTGCCTCGACGCCATGTCCTCTGCGCATAAAATTTCTTTTGGAGTTAATGTCTTTATAAACAACACCTTTCCGTACAAAGCTCGAATCGACCGAGTACAGTAGATGACTTCCAATACGTGTTTAGAAAGTGCCAAAGGGGTAGATATACCTTCTGATTCGAAGATTTCTTTCCACACTAATGTTGCTCTTAATCTCTGCTCTACCAAGATTATCCTCCAATCTCTTTGTTCGACGGGAAGATCAAGAAGAGCTTTAGTGTTGGACAAAATAAGAGGTGTTTTGTCGAATAAACTGTTTCGAAAAGGACCTGCATAATAAACAATCCATACATTAGTATCATACGACAATAACATTGATAAATTATCAATAAATAGAAGAAGTTGATACTCACTAAACACTCCAATATTCTGAAACTCGACCCATTCCAGTCGACCCAAAGATACCCTCATTTCTCACAAAGAAATAGTCCGACTGCCAATTACCCCTATCGTTCGTTGGAAGCCCCATAACTATTTGTTCCCTCTTACGACGAAGGTACAATGTATATCTCCCTTTTTCAGTTAGGTGCTCTTTGAGGTAGTATGAATATAAAACGTCCTTCACCTCAAAAAATAACCCTTGTTCGAATGCTAAGCATTCAATCGACATTAGAATCCTCCAAGCATTCGGCATTAGTTGTGAAGGAGCAATCCCATAATGATCCAAAATTTCCCAAGCTAACCTCGGAATGGGGAATCTAAGCCCATTAGAAAACGGTACTACATAAAAACCAATCCACCCGGGAATTTTATAATCGATTCTTTCAGACGGCAAGGGCACCCTCAATTCCATTGATCTAGGAAATCTATACTTACTCCTAATTTCCATCAGCAAACTAGCCGTCATTCGACTAGCTGGGTTCTTGGTTAGTATGTTGGTAGGCTCACTTGTGCTCACCGCTCCACTAAACTCCTCGACAGCTGCCAATGATCTAATAGGAATTGCATGCATCGGAATTTCACGCGACAAAACTGTTACAGGTCCCTCCTCGAATAATTCTTGACGCGACCATTCCCTTAATGATTTTTCTTCTGTCGATTCACTCGATGATGATCCTACGAATGTATCGATCTGTTCTCCTAAACTTTCTAAAGAGTCTCCACTCGACATATTCTAATCAACGAGTCTACAAACAAATAATTTCTAAGATTTGGGTTTCTTAAAGATCAAATCCTACTCCTATCTCCAAACACAAATCCACCAAATAACGTATGATTCAAAAGATCAAACAACCTAATTTAGCTTAGAACATTTTGAAGCTACTCTACGAATATTCAAAGGAAATGAAGAACGCGAAGAGAGTTTAAGAAGTACCTTGAAGCCTTGAAGTTCTCTCCCAAATCGTTGATCTTGTGAATGAAACAAATGAACCCATCAAGCCACTCTTATACTACTTCTTTTGGCGGTTCATTTCCCGCCAAAAGACTCCTCGTTATTTGCGCTAGGTTTTATTCCGTTAAACGACACGTGGAAGATCTAGGGAATGTAAAATATTTCGTCTCAAAGAATGATGAATTCTGGATTGTCACTACTTGACACCACTTTCTCTCGGCAACAAAATTCTCATCATGACTGCCTTCACCATTTGACGCGACATCATTAGATTTGAAGATCATTTTCATTCATGAAAAATTGATTGGGCAAACCCCGTGCATGCCTTATAATCATCACTCGACAAATGATAAAAATATTGAGTAGATAGTACATTCGACACATTTCAAAAGGGACTCCTGAACCTGCATTTGTTTCAGTCGACAAAGGGACATTCCCCATGACTCTTGTCGAGTCAAGTTGGACTCTGAACCCGCATTTGGTTCAGTCGACAAAGGGATTTCCCCATGACTCTTGTCGAGTCAAGTTGGACTCCTGAACCTGCATTTGGTTCAGTCGACAAAGGGACATTCCCCATGACTCTTGTCGAGTCAATATTGGACTCCTGAACCTGCATTTGGTTCAGTCGACAAAGGGACATTCCCCATGACTCTTGTCGAGTCAAGTTGGACTCTTGAACCTGCATTTGGTTCAGTCGACAAAGGGACATTCCCCATGACTCTAGTCGAGTCAAGTTGGACTCCTGAACCGCATTTGGTTCAGTCGACAAAGGGACATTCCCCATGACTCTTGTCGAGTCAAGATGGACTCTGAACCTGCATTTGGTTCAGTCGACAAAGGGACATTCCCCATGACTCTTGTCGAGTCAAGTTGGACTCCTGAACCTGCATTTGGTTCAGTCGACAAAGGGACATTCCCCGTGACTCTAGTCGAGTCAAGATTGGACTCCTGAACCCGCATTTGGTTCAGTCGACAAAGGGACATTCCCCGTGACTCTTGTCGAGTCAAGTTGGACTCCTGAACCCGCATTTGGTTCAGTCGACAAAGGGACATTCCCCATGACTCTTGTCGAGTCAAGTTGGACTCCTGAACCCGCATTTGGTTCAGTCGACAAAGGGATATTCCCCATGACTCTAGTCGAGTCAAGTTGGACTCCTGAACCTGCATTTGGTTCAGTCGACAAAGGGACATTCCCCGTGACTCTAGTCGAGTCAAGATTGGACTCCTGAACCCGCATTTGGTTCAGTCGACAAAGGGACATTCCCCATGACTCTTGTCGAGTCAAGTTGGACTCTTGAACCTGCATTTGGTTCAGTCGACAAAGGGATATTCCCTGTGACTCTAGTCGAGTCAAGATTGGACTCCTGAACCCGCATTTGGTTCAGTCGACAAAGGGACATTCCCCATGACTCTTGTCGAGTCAAGATGGACTCTTGAACCTGCATTTGGTTCAGTCGACAAATGGATATTCCCCATGACTCTTGTCGAGTCAATATTGGACTCCTGAACCTGCATTTGGTTCAGTCGACAAAGGGACATTCCCCGTGACTCTAGTCGAGTCAAGATTGGACTCTTGAACCTGCATTTGGTTCAGTCGACAAATGGACATTCCCCATGACTCTTGTCGAGTCAAGTTGGACTCCTGAACCTGCATTTGGTTCAGTCGACAAATGGATATTCCCCATGACTCTAGTCGAGTCAAGTTGGACTCCTGAACCTGCATTTGGTTCAGTCGACAAAGGGACATTCCCCGTGACTCTAGTCGAGTCAAGATTGGACTCCTGAACCCGCATTTGGTTCAGTCGACAAAGGGACATTCCCCATGACTCTTGTCGAGTCAAGTTGGACTCTTGAACCTGCATTTGGTTCAGTCGACAAAGGGATATTCCCAATGACTTGTCAGGTCAAGATTGGACTCCTGAACCTGCATTTGGTTCAGTCGACAAAGGGACATTCCCCATGACTCTTGTCGAGTCAAGTTGGACTCCTGAACCTGCATTTTGGTTCAGTCGATAAAGGGACATTCTCCGTGACTCTTGTCGAGTCAAGATTGGACTCCTGAACCTGCATTTGGTTCAGTCGACAAAGGGACATTCTCCGTGACTCAAGTCGAGTCAAGATTGGACTCCCGAACCCGCATTTGGTTCAGTCGACAAAGGGACATTCCCCATGACTCTTGTCGAGTCAAGTTGGACTCCTGAACCCGCATTTGGTTCAGTCGACAAAGGGACATTCCCCATGACTCTTGTCGAGTCAAGTTGGACTCTTGAACCTGCATTTGGTTCAGTCGACAAAGGGATATTCCCCATGACTCTTGTCGAGTCAAGATTGGACTCCTGAACCTGCATTTGGTTCAGTCGACAAAGGGACATTCCCCGTGACTCTAGTCGAGTCAAGATTGGACTCCTGAACCTGCATTTGGTTCAGTCGACAAAGGGACATTCTCTGTGACTCTTGTCGAGTCAAGATTGGACTCCTGAACCTGCATTTGGTTCAGTCGACAAAGAGACATTCCCCATGACTCTTGTCGAGTCAAGTTGGACTTCTGAACTTACATTCGGGTCAGTTGACCAGAGAATGTTCCCCATTACTTATGTCGAGTCAAATGTATCCATGGATCTTCAAACTGATCAGACGACCAAGAACCAATTACCATCAGTCAAGTCAAATCAGAAGGACTAAGACTTCGTCTGCCCAGACGATACACGCGATATATTCCAAAAAATCTACATTTTGCACAAAACTCTTATAAAACAATCCAACCGAAGGTGATACATTCTTGTCACATGCTTTTGTGATTAGTATCATTCGACACAAACGTATATACTCTCCAAGACAAAACTTTTTTTTTGACTTAGAGAGTAAGGGACAAACTGTTCGAACCAAAAATGGGCCAAGGGTAAAACCATCTTTTACCTTAAAAGCCCAAAATGGTATGCAAAGCCCGAAAGTAAAGGCTAGGCCCAAGAAGATTTATGTATTATTGAGTCACAATTAAGTCATAAGCTTAGATACAAAAAACCTCTAATTATATCAACTACTCTTCTTCTACTTTGCCCGACACATAAAGCCCAATGAAACCCTTTTTCCACTTGCAGAAGAATGATTCATACATGAAGCCAAATCTTTACCAAACGTTTCCCACTTACCCTAATCATAATCCAACTACTCCACTTTGTTCACTAAATAAAGATATCTTAGCACATTGTGGGACTGATGCCAGCTGCAAAAGTCATTTACCTTCGACTATAAATTACGAACAAAATACGAGAGAATGGCAGTGCTTTCTGACAAGCTTCTCTTCTCTAATAAAAACTCTCAGAGCTTCATATTTCCTAAACATTTTCTTCCGCCCTCACGGCCACTTAAAGAAGGTCAAGGTAATAGGAAACCTTGCTTTCATAGTTGACATATTTACTATCCATTTCATACTATTGACTTGGGCGTCGGAGTGTCTCCGGTACCTACCACACCGGTAGGCAGTCTACTCCCATTCGTTCTTCTTTGTTTTGCAGGATTGTTAGTGCCCCTACTTCCAAATTCTGATTGTGGACCTCGGCCGAAATCCAGCATCCACAGGGACGCCATCTGCAAAGTGTTCCCCCTAACCCTGGCCGGACCGGCCATTCTATGGTATAGAAACCTAGCCCCAAGGAGCATCAGCAGCTTCGAACAACTCAGAAAGTCATTCATACGACACTTCAAGGGGCTTGTGTCCCCATAAAGACAATTGGAGAACTAAGGCTTATGAAACAAGGACGACGATGAACCTTTGAAGATATTTATTGAAAGATACCATAATATGGTACTCGAAGTCGGAGGGTATGAATCCCCCGAGGCCCTGGAAAGCTTGAAGGGAGTCTTGAAAGTCGGGAGGCTATGGACCCACCTAAGGATCCAAGACACCCCGGACTACGCAACCGTCCTGGAGGTGGCCCGAAAATTCGTTTTGTTAGAGAAAAAAGAGAAAGTATCCCGAAAAGGGAACACCATAAGAGAAAGGACCACGAGAGAGGCGCCCCCCCCATGTAGAAAGAGAATCCAGAAGACCACCTCCGAAGCACAAGGAGTTCAAACCACTGCACCGAGATAACCAAGAGAGAAGGGCGCCGACCCAAGTAAACCATGTGGTCGGGGAAGATGCGTACATTCCCCTAAAGAAACCACTGGGACAAATTGTCATGGAGATCCAGGGGAAAGGCCTCTTAGTAGAACCCGACCAAAGGAGATTCCCCCCGGACAAAAGGAGCCAAAAGGCTTATTGCGTACACCACAACTCCAGAGGACACGCAACAGACGGATGTAAAGATCTGCGAGAACAGATGGAAGATCTAGCACGAAATGGGTATCTGAACAAATACATTGATCACGAGGTCATGACGGCCAGACAAAGAGCACGTGGCCGCCAAATCAACTAAAAAAAAAGGCAGTTTGTCCCCGAAACATGAATAAAAAACTTTCTCTTCTCAAAAAGGTTCTCGTCCACTTTCTTAAAACATAAATAGAAAGACTTACTCAAAAAAAAAAAAAATCGGGGACAAACTCAGCGCCTAATACAAAAAGAAACGACCAAGCACTAAGACCTGATCGGCTCGGGGATGGACTTTGTTCCGCCAAGGCCACTCAGTTATTCGGCTCGGGGATGGACTTTGTTCCGCCAAGGCCACTCAGTTATTCGGCTCGGGGTCGGGTTACGTCCCACCGAGTCATGCTCATTGGTCTGGGGACAGGACATTCCCCCAGAGCCAAGTACCTCTTTCAGCTTGGGGTCGGGTTACGTCCCACCGAGTCATGCTCATTGGTCTGGGGACGGGACATTCCCCCAGAGCCAAGTACCTCTTTCAGCTCGGGGTCGGGTTACGTCCCACCGAGTCATGCTCATCGGTCTGGGGACGGGATATTCCCCCAGAACCAAGTATCTCTCTTAGCTCGAGGTCCTCGGAAATATTCAGGGACATACTTGATGCATAGGATCCGTGAGAAGCATAGCACGGGGAGGGATGATACCCCTGTGGCGATTGCCTACTCCAGTGTTACCGAACATGAGGAGGAACATGCCCTTAATGTGTCGAACACTCCTTTGATCCTCACCTACCCGATGTAATGGATCCGTGGGAAAGCATAGCACGGGGGATAATGATGCCCCCGTGACGATTGCTAGCTCCAGTGTTACCGGGCCTAAGGAGGAATATGCCCTTGGTATCCCGGACACTCTTTGATCCATTCATCATCTGGATCCGCGAGAGACACAGCACGGGGATGCGTTATGCCCCTGTGGCGTGTGCCTGCTCTAGCGTGGTAAGGAGGAGCCCTCATACAATACACAGGCTCCCCAGTGAACCGATGTGTAGAGGATGTGCCCTTACCATTCAAACGCTATTCTGATCCGAATCCTGGTTCGCCGGGACACTGAATTGAAAGATTCAGAATTATGTTTTGGAGACCTCAGACGGGACGCTGTTTTGAGGCATCCATGGTGTTGTTTATGCTTGCAAAAACGTTTTTGGGATAGGTGCTAAGTCACCCCCCCTTTTAATTTTATTTTCCAGAATCTTGTTTTTGTTTTTCGCCGGTCTGGCAGAGGGACGCCCATGCCAGATTCGGTAGGGTTTCAAAGGTTGATTCACTTCCCTTCTGAATAAACCCCAGGGGTTAGTCGGCTCGGGGCTGGATTTCGTTCCGCCGAGGCCACTTGTTAGTCGGCTCGGGGCTGGATTTCGTTCCGCCGAGGCCACTTGGTTATTCAGCTCGCTCGGGGTCGGGTTATATCCCACCGAGTCAGCCCTTCGGACTGGCCGTAACATTCCCCCAGGTCCAAGTGCCTTTTTCAGCTCGGGGTCGGGTTATATCCCCCACCGAGTCAGCCCTTCGGACTGAGGACGTAACATTCCCCCAGGTCCAAGTGCCTTTCTCAGCTCGGGGTCGGGTTACGTCCCACCGAATTAGTCTTCTTTGGATTTGGGAGATAACATTCCCCCAGAACCCAAGTCTTTCACTCAGCTCGGGGTCGGGTTACGTCCCACCGAATTAGTCTTCTTTGGATTGGGGAGATAACATTCCCCCAGAACCCAAGTCTTTCACTCAGCTCGGGGTCGGGTTACGTCCCACCGAGTCGGCTCCTTTGGACTGGGGATGTAACATTCCCCCAGAGGCAAGTGTTTCTTTCAGCTCGGGGTCGGGTTACGTCCCACCGAGTCGGCTTCTTTGGACTGGGGATGTAACATTCCCCCAGAGCCAAGTCTTTCTTTTAGCTCGGGGTCGGGTTACGTCCCACCGAGTCGGCTTCTTTGGACTGGGGATGTAACATTCCCCCAGAGCCAAGTCTTTCTTTTAGCTCGGGGTCGGGTTACGTCCCACCGAGTCGGCTTCTTTGGACTGGGGATCTAACATTCCCCCAAAGCCAAGTCTGTCTTTTAGCTCGGGGTCGGGTTACGTCCCACCGAGTCGGCTCTATTGGTCTGGGGAGGTGACATTCTCCCAGAGCCAAATGTTCTTCTCAGCTCGGGGTCGGGTTACGTCCCACCGAGTCGATCGTCATCAGCATAAGGGCAAAGCATTTTCTCTACGGGTAGATATCGGGATCCTCGTTGACTGAGCACATGAGGGTGGCAGGAATGACCAGATTTGCAGCCAAGGCATTTTTCTCTGCGGTTCCTGGAGTGACCACCGACGGATTCATCGGCACACCATCTTTTTTTATAGTTCCCGGCATCAACTCGCAAACTCGTTGTTACCGAGAACTAGGGGATAGATGTTGATGGTGTTTTTAAGCACTATGATATTTAAGCAGTACGGCAGGGGTAAAAGGGTAACTCCCTTCTTGATCGAGACCATTAAATACCGACCCGACCACATGAGTGAGGGGCCGAGCACTTTACGATCGATAAACCGAGCACTTGGGTTCAGATGACCGGGCACTATCAGGTCGACAGCAACATTCTCAGCATAAAAGATTGTCATGACCGACCTCATGAAAACCGACCAGATGGCGAGACAGGCTCAAGATAACGACACCATATTCTTGCGGATAAGATAAAACGAATCATCCTACTCTCACAAGGAAATGAAGTCAGAATCCGAAAAGGAATAAGAAAAGAGAAGACAATATCAGACTAGGAATCCTTGCAAGAAGAGAAGACTGAGTTCAACTAGGATTTCTTATGCAAATAGGAGTCTGATTTCTTTACTATTATAAATAGGAGGGCAGAGTATGTGTAAAAGGCATCAAAAATTGAGTGATCAGAATCATCAAGCCCTGATTTGTAAAAACAAAGAAGAGACCCGAGAAGCGTGTTGGAGTAGTAAAAAGTACCATCCTTTCTTTGTCCGTGGACGTAGGTCGGATCCAAATCCACCGAACCACGTTAAATCTCTTTGTTGATTGGTGTGTTTATCTGTCTCTCGCTAAATTTGCTTTTGGTCCCACATAACCAAACAAATTCACTATTGAAGGAGGATTACCTCGGAGGTGATATTACCGTATTGCCCCGAGACCAAAATCCGCCGTCAACATATATATATATATATATATTTCTATAATAAGCTTCAATCCATAAATAATAAGATTATATAAATTATATAAATATCTAAAAATTACTTAATTATATTTATGAATTTTAGATGAAAAATAAAGACAACGAAAATACGCACATAAGTAGCTCTTTATTTCACTCTTGGATGGTCCCAACAGGAAGGTAACTCTTTATCATTTTTAAGATATCATGTAAGAGTTTAAGGTCTCAAATGGTGTGGTTTGATGTGTAGAGGTCAGGATTCCACCTTGAGGTATTGAGTTTGAATCCAATGAGTGCGTTTCTTGTAATAATTTAAGACTGTCGTGAGTTTTACCTATTCCGTTTAAAATCGAAAATGATGGTTTGACGGCGGAAGTTTCATGATTTAAAAAAAATGTAAGAGTTTAAGAGTATATAAGGACAAGAAAATATATATATCATATCTTAAATGTCTTAAATTTAAATGGTGAATTCTGTTTTAATTCTCTAACAATAACATCTATTTTTTTTTTAATCTTAATTGAATTTATGAAGAAAAATGAAGTCCTACCCACTAAATAACGTTATTATATAAATCAATCGATCAACATTACATCATATAAATAATAAATAATTTTATATTACATACGAGATATATAAATTTTTTGAACAAATCATCCATGATTCACTAAATAAAAAATGTCGGAAATGCTCTAACACCACACAGCTAGGCCCTGATGGGAATCGTTTAATACCCGTTTTGACAAAATATAAATTTTCAATCCAGTGATACAAAACATTTATGGGTTTAAAAGCACACAAAGAGTAAACGGTTGAAGTTCAGCTCTGATTCGGATCCTTCGCCGTCGCCGTCGCCGTCGCGTCATCATCTTCCCAGCTGGGTTTGTTTTGAGCTTCTTTTTGTTTCTTCTTCATGTCTAGATGAGTTTGATGATGGGTTTGTGGTACGGAAAATGGATTAATATTGAATTTAGTTAGTTCCCATATAATTTTCTTTCAATATGTTGTTGTTTATCACAATGATAAGTACTATGTTTTGAGCTCTAAGGTTCTTACTCTGTCTATGGATTGTTCTTTGTTTTGCTGGTTGATTGTTGAGAATGAAAGTGTAGTTCCAGTTCCCAGTAGCTAGATAGGTGCAATGGTTCCTTGTTTTGTCAAATATTTTTTCTTCTTCTTTATGTATATCTTGTATTCATTTCTGTATTAGGGAAATCCAATAGCATACATCAAATTTGAATTATGAATTGATTGTTGACATGGATACCTTTGTTTTGCTGGTTGATTGTTGATAATGAACCAGCATTGGGTATTCTGATGAAGATGTTTTGTTTTGTTGATTTTGGGTTTTGTGTTCACTTGTAGCGGAGGAAGCACAACCACTGGAAAGATGCAGAAATTGGGTGATTTCAAGCTCCCTGCATTCTTCAATTACCCTCCATACTTCACGTATTCTCTCTCTTTCTGTGTTTGATGTTTTTCTTTTGAATTACTGTTTCCTCCTATTTGTTTGATACAAATTTTTATTGTTTTGTTGTTTAGATTGCAGCCGGTTAGGGACACCCGAGAAAAGCAGATACAGCTTTGGAAGGAACTTATTGTTGATTACTCTAGGACTCAAAAAACATTTGTGATTGGACTGGAAGAAGAATTCCCTCTCTTCGCAAATCCTGTGATTGAGCGTAAGACCCCTATTCTCTACAGGTTCTTCTAGTTAGGATGTTAATTTTTGTGATTCATTCTCTTAACCTGTTAACTATTCTTGTTTCAATGCTATGGAATATTGTATTCCGCATCATAAGTGTAAGAGTTTGTATAGAAATAGAGGGAGTAGTCCCACATCTAAAAAGCAAATGGGAAATGAAAGGTTTATAAGTGTTCTCTATACACTTATATTAAATTGGAAAAAGCAAGGTTTGGGTTTGGGCTTGGGCTTAGGCTTGAATGTGTGTGGTTGGTAGGTATGACATTAGAATTAATTAATATATTTAATATATATTAATTAATCAAAGATGGGCCTTGTTTTCATCAAAACGGCATAAGAGCTCTTGGGCTCTTGTGATTAATTAAATGCTTTGTTTAATAAAACGTTTTAATTTTTTGATTTTCATTTTTCAAATCTAAAGATTTGTGTCTGATCAACACACTTCTTCCAGATTAACTGAAATTCTCAAAAAACGTTGTGGTAGCAATTCCTATTATTCTCTATAAATGGAATAAGAAGGACAGAGGCATAGACACATGAAAAAAAGATAGAATTTTCATATACCAACAGTTCTGATCTTGAGAGAAAACACTTAGTAAATTCGCCAGGGATCGAAACTTCGGTGCAAAAATTTCGGTCTTTAGATTGTTGAATCCTGGTGGCAAACGCTCAACGAACTACAAGCACAAGAGTAGGGGCGAATTTCTGCTATAGGACATAGCATTATCTGCTAGCCTCAATCTATAAAATTAGTTTGTTGTTTTTGATTTTGTTTACTTGCACTGTAAGTTTCTGTTGTTGATTAATTGATTTTGATTACTTGCTTTGTAAGTTACTGTTTCAATAAAATTTATTGCATTCGTTGATTGTTCTTCAACAATAAGTTGTATAAAATAAAAGCACTGGGAAGAAAGGAGCTCCTTACTAAATAGGACTGCTTCGGCGATATCCAGGGACTGCAACACATTTATTAAATTAAAATGCTTGTTATTCTCTTGCATTTTAATCTAGTGAGATAGTTATAGTAAATTGATCTTATAATTTTGAAGGCAGTTCATTTCTCACTTTATTTGCAAAGATTTAGTTTTTGATAATGACATTGTTTCTCTTCCCCTTCCTCTCAGTCTTTCTTTTCTTGAATTTTAGAGACTTTTCCATACAGAGATAATTATCAGTTATTAAAAACTTAGTTTCAGAGCCCGATGAAACTGAGGTGAGATTGACATGGCTGATCAGGTGGTTTGTCTGTGTTGAAATATTGGTGTCATTAAACAGTAATATAACATGCAAATCAAACAGATCAATAACTAAAAGAAGATCTAGATGCAAGAAACCCTAAAACCAGGAAACTTGAAGATAAAACCTGGAAATTGAGATTACAAAAAACAATCCAAGTCGAGAAGATCTCTGTCCTTAAGAACTTATTGGCCCCGTCACAGGGTATTGTCATGCCTTGGTACACATTGTACAGGGTATTGTCAAGACCACCCAAAAGGTAGTTCTTGCATAGGAAGTCTCCAGACAACCAAGTCTGTTATCGCTCTTCCTTGGCTAATTCAGATTCACCCTCCACGGGACCCGGAGGATCTTTGAGGAATTTAGCCAACTGGAGAGTTGTCAGGTAGAACAGCATTTTGATCTGCCACTGTTTGAAATTTGCCGTACCAAATTTCTCCGGCTTTTCTCCGTGAGAGACCGGTATTCTTTGATATTTCCGCTAGCCATTTGTAACTGGAAATTCAACAGGGTTCAATCAGTCTACGAAAGACGAATTGCACAACGATCAACGACTGATCTTGTTCAAAGTGATGTACTAGGTAGTCACTTGTTGTTCTAATGGACGAAAGTTCCAATAAACACAAGTCATTGAATTTCAACTAAAGATACTTAAGGAAAATTGAATGAACGAATATTCTTCGAACACCTTTTCCAATAGGATCTTTTAGCAATTCACAACCCAGATTTACACTCTTCCAATAGCACAATTATTACGATAAGTGTAGATATATAAATGTCAATCAAGATTGGATAGAATTACTTGTGCAAAATTACACTTTAAATTCTCAACCAATTATGCAACAACCAATCAATTTCAACTTTATCACTATGTGTATGCTTGTGATAATTGAACAACTTAATAATAACTTAAATCTATACTACCAAGATTAATGTGTTTACAGTATATGACTAACCAAGTTAATATTAATTAAAGTTTGCTTTTATGATACTTCCAGGACAAAATCGTTAGTGTCACGTTCGTATCTACGTTCGAACGAGACTATCCAGTGTGTGTGCGTTCGTGTTGCGTTTGATAACGCGTTCGAACGAAGTGTTTCCAGAGAGTTCACGTTCGTGTAACGTTTGATAACGCGTTCGAACGCCCTACGGGTTTTTCATGCACAGTCCGAATTTTCCAGAAAATATTCAAACCCTAACATGCGAATTACTATCTAATAACATTAGGCCAATAAGTTCTTAAGATTGTTGAAATATTGGTGTCATTAAACAGTAATATAACATGCAAATCAAACAGATCAATAACTAAAAGAAGATCTAGATGCAAGAAACCCTAAAACCAGAAAACTTGAAGATAAAACCTGGAAATTGAGATTACAAAAAACAATCCAAGTCGAGAAGATCTCTGTCCTTAAGAACTTATTGGCCCCGTCACAGGTGCTTTACGGATTCGCAATTGGCCAATGTCCTCCCAGGATAACTTGGATACTTCTTGTCCAAGGAGCACTCCTTGACAAGTATACAAACTAGGAAATGGTTGAACTCTCTCAAAACCAAAAAAACAAAAACAAATGTCTCTTTTAATATTCGGATTTTTCCTTGTCCTTTGTAATGAGTTTAATGCCTCCTTAAATAAGACATGTAAGGATGCCAATAAGGCACCCTTTGGGGTGGGGTGCAACCCTCCAAAGGGTTGTACCCCTCACAAGCACCCAATACATTACAAAAGACAATTCTACCCTTAATGAATATTTAGAAGATTTCCAACAGTCTGTTGGTGTGTTTCTCCTAATTGCGTGTTAAGGGTTTTTTTTTCCACTTTTTAATTTTTGGATATTAGATTGCCATGGGCTTCTAGGTGAATGCAGTTGGGGTTATGGTAATTTTGAGAATGAAAGCAGGCTGTAGACTTATCATTGCCGATATTTAATTATGTTTATGTGACTCCCATTCATCCTGTTTCAATTACTTATTGGTTAGAGAAGGAAGGTATGGAAAGATTGTCTATGGGTAACAGTTGGGAGTTCATATCATCTTGATTAGGCCAAATTTGTTGTTGCACAAAGATTGCTGGCCTTATTTGTAAGCGTAAAAAGTTTGCGGTAAAGACTTGAGAGAATTTTTGGTTCTATGCATTATGCATAGTTTGTGGGAGTCTTGGTAGTGGCAGTTGCTGTGTATGGAGCCTAGGTGTGGAGTTATAATTTGCAAGAGCCTATATTGGAGCTTATAAAGTAGTTAGATGTGAAGTGGGGATGTGAAATATTTGAAGAGATTTGGAAGGTGTATTTAGAGCTTAGGTATACCCTTCTTGTTCTAAATCAAAAATAAAATGATTGAAGAGCTCTCAATAATGTGTAGCTTCTTTCACAAAGTTTATCTGCTACTCATTTTGCTCGACTCCACTTGTATGCATCCTTAAGTGCAACCTGATACTGGATGATCTTATTGATTAGTTTAACCTTCTGTAGTTTGCAAATCGACAGAGAATGCTACTATCCCTGTACCCTAGGTAGAAATTATGTATATGGGATCTATGGCCTTTAATATATATCAAGGCACAGTAAAGTATTAATTCATCTTCAGGGTTGCCTTAATGAAGTTTTTATTGTTAAAGTAACTGATAAAATTTCAATAAAAAGTACAAGGGAATATTTTGGTATTTGGCCAACAAGCTACACACTATGGTTTCTTTGTGACTTTTATTTGCTCTGCTGCATACAAACTACCATCTCTAACCAAATAATTATAATGAATCTAGTTTCTCTGCTCTGTGTTTTGCCAAGTTCTTTTTCCTCTTCACATATGTCAAAATTTGATTGTTTCATGCAGGATCTCTCAATAATGAAGCTAGGGAAACATTCCTGTCTGCTTTAGTGTCAGAAGGTTGTTTGACCATGTTGTCACTTGAACGTATTCAATAGATGGTTCTTGTATTCCCAGCTTGGATATTTTTATTTCTTTTTCTTTTAATATTTCTGGTGAGGCAAGACCATGTTATCACTTCAACGTATTCAATAGATGGTTTATTAAATGCCATTCTGATCTAACAGGACGAGCAGAGTGGTTGGATAAAGGACATAGGAAATGCCTTATCCTTTGGCATCGGATTCAAGATTGGGCTGACATTATTTTGCTCTTTGTAAGTTTCATATGATTTTTATTTTGATAAAACTTGTGCATTAGCGGTATGCTTATCTTCTCATATTATTATATGAATAAGGTAAAAGACAATGGGTTGGAGGATAGTGTTATGACTGTTGAGGAAATACGTTCAGGGATTGAATCTCGAGGGACAGGTAAACTTAACAGATGTCATGATTTTTCTGTTAACTTTATATTCTCTCTGCCTTAGATTTTATCTCTCTTTCTTTCACCTACTCTCAATCCAAACTGAATCAGGATATTTCTTATTATGCGTCCTTAATGTTCTATGCATATTTGATTAAACACTCTTTTCCTCTGTTTGTGCCTTAGAGCTTCATGGGATGGAACGTACCATTTTAATGCGAGCATTGAAACTACTTGAACAGAAAGGGAAGCTTGCAATTTTCAAAGGGACGTCAGCTGATGATGAAGGCGTGAAATTCTCTGTGTAAATTGTACAATTTTAATGCGAGCACTGAAACTACTTGAACAGAAAGGGAAGCTTGCAATTTTCACAGGGACTACAGCTGATGATGAAGGCATGAAATTCTCTGTGTAATATATATCACTAGATCAATTTCTACAGGATTTTAATTGAACTTGTGGGACCGAGTCTCCTGCTTTTGTTTAATGATATTTTCTCGGTTTACAGCAGTCTTGATTGAAACTTTACTAAGAAGTCAATCATTTTTCTCTCAGTTTTTTTTTTTTTTTTTTTTGTCTCTCCTGTTACTAATCTTTCCTTGTTTTGTTGAAAGCGAATTTTCTTTTTTACCAGTTTTAACCTAGGAATGAGAGATTGAAGAGCATTAGGTTTTAAATAGAAACTAGCTATGTATTAATTTATCAATTTGAAGGTATTAGTTGCTGGACAGAACAAGATCGTGTAAGCTATTGTGATTTGAGTTCAAGTAATTCTTAACTTGAATTGGCATACCATAAATTTCAAGTATCCAATGTCATTCTATAGCTTATTATTACAACCTGCTTTCCATTCTAAAGTAAAAGTTGCAGGATTTTAAATGCAACCGAAGCAAAAGATGCACAACAAAGCAGAAGCGCAGGCAAGCATAAACTGGGAAAAAGTGTTTGACTGCAATGAGGAAGCACTTATGATGAGATTAGGTGAAAGGTTTGGCGGCGGCAGGTCAGTTTCAACAAAAATGGCAACTTTCAATCCCCTGAAGCAGCAATCTCCTCGGCTACAAATGAAGTAATATGTCTCTGTCTCTGTCAGATTAAACACATCTCTTCCTCCCCTTGTAACATTCTCTATAATGTCTTTGTCACTGCACTTCTCATAGTTTGTTTTGTTCACCTGCAGTACGTTATACTTATGCTTGTCGAATCCAAAATCTAAGAAGATAAGTTCAGAAGGATTAATTGCCAGTATAATTAACAGAAGAGTACCGAAGAGTGAAAGAGAGAAAGAAGAGAACTCACAGAGCCAATCACCCACATAAAAGTGTTGGTGAGATGCCCATTCAGTGAAGTTAACATTTGGTTCCCAAGTATACTTTCCTCCTCCAACCCTGTGAAGAACAGGGCTTCTGCATTCTGTTTCCGTGCACAAAATGGTTATTGTTACCATCACAACAATGACGAGCCATGAAAAGGTTTTGCTCAAACCCTCCATTTTTCGATTCTTCCCTCTCTGCTATTTTTCAAAGTATTTATTAATAAACTACCACCACATCTACATGCATTTTATTCAGAAGTACCTTCTGCATGAAAATAACATGTTCTGCTCTGCTCATAAACATTGCATGCATGCCCATGTGTTCAATGAGGCTATTTATTTATTTATTTATTTGTTTTTCTTTGGAGTAACTTTTCCAATTTAAACAGTTGACAGTATGTTGGTAAATATTCTACAAAGGGATAGCTTTGTTTAATATAATTTTCTTGACAGAGTTAGTGCTCATCTAGACACTCATTAATTATGATAAAGAATAGTGTTGTCCTTTCATATAAGAATAGTTACCTCACTTCCCCTTTGTGTTTATACATCCATGTTCCAAGTAAGTTGCCATGTAAGTTACTTTGGAGGTGGTGTAGTTACAATCAGACTGAAATGGGGGTTCTAGCCGAGATCCTAAAATGGAGTTCTATCAATATTTATACATTTAAATTTTAATTTTTTTCGATTTTAGAATCCAACCAGCTTTCTGTGTCGACTGTTCCTATGATCACCTCTTTTATAAGTAAAGTTTTTTCAAATCATGTAATCAAGAGGGCATACTACAAAACAACTGCATGTGAGACTAGCTAGCTCCACTCACGCATAAAGAATACAAATTCATATAAGAAATTTCCTAGCTAGAAGAATAGAATCATAATGTCACTTGAAGCTCAATTTTTTGTACATACAATACAAGACAAGGACTCGGAAGAGTGATTCACAATGACATGATGCATTCGGAGCAGCCTATAAAATCATCTTTAATTAAACACATTATGGGGTTAATTCTCATTTTCATTCATTTCTATGTACTTGCTTCATTTTCTTTCATTGTTTCAGCTTACATTTGCTCGCTTGTAAAGGATAAAACTGTTCATTTGTATGAAGACAATAGCCCAACCAGACTGCGTCCACGTTGAATCCTCTCTAAAGTCCACAATGTCGGAAGTCTTGTTTACTCAACTTTGTTCTCCCGATAAGCCTAGCAATGTACCCATATCTGTTTATTCCAAGCAATGGGGATCTCATTTTTCTTGTCTTCTGTAATGCAATTGCTTCTGTTACTCTCATAGTTTCAGCTTTACCTTTGCTGGCTTGCAGCCACTAGGCCACAATGATGAGTGTTCTGCTTTATTGCAATTCAAGCAAGAAGCTCTCAAACTTGACCACAACAATTATTCTTCCCGACGACAAATTTGTAGGAGAGGTTCCATCATCAATTGCCAATTTTAAAACGGCTTCGAAATCTCAATCATTCTAACAACAATCTCAAAGGTTACATTCCATCTTCTTTGGGCTAGCTAATGGTGCTAGGGTCATTGAACCTCTCTAGTATCAAGCTCAAGGCAGAGATACCTCCACAATTAAAAGAGCACACAATTTGTCACATAACCATCTCACATGACCACTTGTTCAACCATGGCTATTTTCTTATAATTTAAAACCATTCAGTTTGCAAAGACCAACGTTCATTCATTCATCACAGATCAAAAATTTCTATTTCAGAATAAAGCAGTCCCCATACTTGGAAACTACTAAATAATTTTAAAACAAAATAACAAACCAAGCAGAAAAATCAAGCTCAAGGGGATATTGAAAATATGATATTTTCAAAACTGTGCCTGTAATTTTTTTCCCTTCTATATTCCTATCAAGATTAAATTATACAGAGTAAGACAGAAATGGATGCATAAGTCAAAAAAGAAACTAGTATGATGGTGGCAACAACCAAATGCAAGTCCAAGGCTGAAAAAATGCATCTAAACTGCAGAGGGAAAGTACATTCAACCATACGTTGGAGCCAAGCACTCATCAACCATATCCACGAGGTTTGGATTTTCTAGTGCTGCTGCCACCCTTTCTTTATCGTTCAGTTGTTTATTAACTGCATTCAAAGAAACAAAGATTGAATCTATATTTAAGGTTCCTTATAGAGCAAATCCTCAGCCAATTCATACGTGATAATTCAATAGATATACAGCAAAAAATGAAAAATGAAACTGTATTAGAGCCAGAGAACATGATTGAGGTATGTGGTATTGTCAGCAACAAGCTTTAGAGCAAACCATAAGCCACCATTCAAATCACACCTTAATATAGTAACAAACTAACAATAACAAGGGCAATGAACCTTACAGGTCACCCTAAATAAACACAAAGTACACAACAAAGAGGGAGAGCATGTTTACCTGCTGCTTCAGTTGCATGAGTTCCGGGTGCTACCCTTATATCCACCTATACACAACAACCATGAAGTTAGGATCGTGCATGACTTTCTATTATGCTTGTAAGACAGGTCGTGAGACAGCTCAAGAATTGAGTCTTTCACACCCGCTAAGAACATAGAAGCACTCGAAATAAGAATGGAGACATATAAGCATTTTTTTTTTTTGAAGCATACTAGCAAATACATGGCAAACAAATCATACCATGCAAGCATTCAAAAAATAATCAATATGGCTAACATTAGATAACATATAATATGTAGAATGTCATCCTTATGAATAGCTTGATGATAATTGATGCAAAAGTGGACTTCAATGTTTATGAAATTATACTTGTTAGTTAAAGGTTCATGTCTTCCAGAGGTACCAAGTTTGTGCCCAAACAATGCTGACGATGCAGTAACATAACCACTGATCATGACAGTACAAGACAGTAAACTCTTAATGGTTCACTGACAATACAATAAAAGAGTTCATTAACAATTTCAATGGCAAGTAAACTCTTAATGGTTCGTACTAATAATGACTTCTGCCTGACTTTCTGTTCACTTCAGCTTTAAGATTACTAGAAAGTGGATTAGTTAGTCATCAATGAGAATATGAGATAACAGAGGGAACCATGGAATAAGGATAAGGACCAACAAGGTAAACTCAAAAAGGTTCAAGCCGGTTGCAATCCAAATTCACACTCATGCTGTTTGATTTGCTGATTACAGTTTGCACGTATGTCAAATAACTCAAAATCTTTTGTTAACGATTTGCAAATTGTTTGGCTTCAACTTTCACCATATAAAATTGACCAACAAAATTTTTTTCCATAAGGCCATAATAGTAAAAACCTATAATGAATAAGAAACCGAATAATATTATCACAGTCAAAGGAGAGATCTAACAAAGTGTATTGAGTTAATATATGAGATCTAACAAAGTTATTGAATTAATATATCTCTAAGGTGTACGAAGAGTTTAGCTTTTTATGGGAAAATATGGAGAATGAAAGATATGCTTCTCCATCTGAAGGACAGTCTGCTTCATGATCTGCCTAGTGGGCTTGTTAATATTGGTAACACAAGGACTAAGGTGTGCATAATTGCTACTTCGACAGATATATCAGGACTCAGGAGATCAAATTGAGAAAGCAAAATAGAATTCAAAAATAGGAATGAGATCAGACTTATTTTGGACGCCAATCTAGATTAAGAACTTAGCCAAATTCTTAACAATTCATACCTTAAAACGAGAAGGCAGGCTCCTCATAAGTTTCACCCGCAAGCACAGTCCTATAACTGTTGCCATACTGCAGTGCTCAACTGTTGGAGTAAATGTGACCCTGAATTAGAAAAATACAATTCATTAAATTGAGCGCCGAACATAGTTTCCTATCTCATTTGACTTCAAAATAAGGAATATATGAAACTGTATTAGAGCCAGAGAACATGATTGAGGTATGTGGTATTGTCAGCAACAAGCTTTAGAGCAAACCATAAGCCACCATTCAAATCACACCTTAATATAGTAACAAACTAAAAAAAACAAGGGCAATGAACCTTACAGGTCACCCTAAATAAACACAAAGTACACAACAAAGAGGGAGAGCATGTTTACCTGCTGCTTCAGTTGCATGAGTTCCGGGTGCTACCCTTATATCCACCTATACACAACAACCATGAAGTTAGGATCGTGCATGACTTTCTATTATGCTTGTAAGACAGGTCGTGAGACAGCTCAAGAATTGAGTCTTTCACACCCGCTAAGAACATAGAAGCACTCGAAATAAGAATGGAGACATATAAGCATTTTTTTTTTTTTTGAAGCATACTAGCAAATACATGGCAAACAAATCATACCATGCAAGCATTCAAAAAATAATCAATATGGCTAACATTAGATAACATATAATATGTAGAATGCCATCCTTATGAATAGCTTAATGATAGTTGATGCAAAAGTGGACTTCGATGTTTATGAAATTATACTTGTTAGTTAAAGGTTCATGTCTTCCAGAGGTACCAAGTTTGTGCCCAAACAATGCTGACGATGCAGTAACATAACCACTGATCATGACAGTACAAGACAGTAAACTCTTAATGGTTCACTGACAATACAATAAAAGAGTTCATTAACAATTTCAATGGCAAGTAAACTCTTAATGGTTCGTACTAATAATGACTTCTGCCTGACTTTCTGTTCACTTTAGCTTTAAGATTACTAGAAAGTGGATTAGTTAGTCATCAATGAGAATATGAGATAACAGAGGGAACCATGGAATAAGGATAAGGACCAACAAGGTAAACTCAAAAAGGTTCAAGCCGGTTGCAATCCAAATTCACACTCATGCTGTTTGATTTGCTGATTACAGTTTGCACGTATGTCAAATAACTCAAAATCTTTTGTTAACGATTTGCAATTGTTTGGCTTCAACTTTCACCATATAAAACTGACCAACAAAATTTTTTTCCATAAGGCCATAATAGTAAAAACTTATAATGAATAAGAAACCGAATAATATTATCACAGTCAAAGGAGAGATCTAACAAAGTGTATTGAGTTAATATATGAGATCTAACAAAGTTATTGAATTAATATATCTCTAAGGTGTACGAAGAGTTTAGCTTTTTATGGGAAAATATGGAGAATGAAAGATATGCTTCTCCATCTGAAGGACAGTCTGCTTCATGATCTGCCTAGTGGGCTTGTTAATATTGGTAACACAAGGACTAAGGTGTGCATAATTGCTACTTCGACAGATATATCAGGAGAGCAAATTGAGAAAGCAAAATAGAATTCAAAAATAGGAATGAGATCAGACTTATTTTGGACGCCAATCTAGATTAAGAACTTAGCCAAATTCTTAACAATTCATACCTTAAAACGAGAAGGCAGGCTCCTCATAAGTTTCACCCGCAAGCACAGTCCTATAACTGTTGCCATACTGCAGTGCTCAACTGTTGGAGTAAATGTGACCCTGAATTAGAAAAATACAATTCATTAAATTGAGCGCCGAACATAGTTTCCTATCTCATTTGACTTCAAAATAAGGAACAATATAAGATTTTTTTTTTTTTTACCTGAGATAGCTAAGCTCATCATCCACTTCAATTGCATCCTCTGTTATAACTTTAAGTTCTTCCAATGAGTAAGGTAGGGTGCTCGGGATCTTTTATATCTCTAACATGATTTAAGAACATTAAGGAACACAACATAACTACATCATATTACTTGGTACCGAAGTCTTAGATTCCTTTCTAAATGGTAAAACTTAGCGCACACGATTAACTCCGCGATAACGAAAATTAAAACATCATAAATTTAGCTCATGTATTTAACACATTGCCCATATAATTGATTATGCAACTCTCCATCTACATACTAAAAAAAATAAAAAAATTATTCATGTGTCAAGAATAAAAAGGATATCAAATACCTCTTGTTGGTCAATTGATTCAGCAGCATATTCATCAACACAAGCAGAATCACTTCGAAACCGCCGTTCTTTCTTTTCGTACACGACAGGATTTGCATTTATCGACCCAGAAACCATTTTTATTACTGCTCAATTTGAAATTGATTCAGAAAAGCTCAACCCATCAAATAAAATTGCAAAAAAGAAAAAAAAATATCTTTGAAAAAATAATTAATATCAAATAGAAATTTTACCGAACAAAATAAACTGCGGGAAAAAAAATGTGAAGCGGCTTACCTTAACGACGCTTCTGTTCTGTCGATGAATTAAGAGATGGCGAATTTGGCGCGGCAGCTGCAACAGCTAGCAATGAGAGGTTTTTTTTTTTTTTTTTGGGGATTAACGGGTTTAAATTTGGGGCTCTGCCCCGACATTTGATTTGTCGGAATTTGAAATTTCAATTGGGTCCTCCGTTTTTAGTCGAACTTTAAATAAAGCGCCACACTTTTGCTATCCGATTATTTTACCTTGTTTTTATTTAAGATTTTCATTACAATGAATTATATGATAACCCTGTAAGGATTTCATCACTAGAGATTGAGAGTGTTTGGTTATTCATATTTATAGAGAAATCAATATCATTGCGCATCACCTGGTACACATTGGTTATCTTAGAAGATGTAGGATAACATGATTATATCACCCATCACCCCAAATTCACGACGACTTATGTCGTGATTCCTTCTATACCAAAAAAATTAAAAAAAATTATATGATAACCCTTAAAAGGAAAAATTAAATTGTGAAACTATAATTACATGCCGGACTTTTGGGAAGAATAGATGACAGTGGAACGATTCTCTTTGTCTTAAATAAGTAGTGAGATTTGAATGAGAAATTTTTTTATCACAATTATCTAATATGAAGTTAGTAGAAAAGAATAAAATATTAGTCCGAATGGAATAATAATTTATCAAGCTACATACTCTGATATAAAAAATTTGTATCTTAAATTTATATGGGAAATTCACAAAACTAATAAAAAAAATTTATCGTTTGCCAAAATGAACCATAATATTTGGAATTTGCGAGACTGACCAACTTCGTCAAAGTAGACTTTGAAAAATATTGATCCTCTCAAATACACACCGAAGTAAGTGTGTATTTCGGATATTCGAAATCAAAACTTAAGATCTCCTAAGTTTTTTGTTTTTTATTTTTTTTATTTAAAACTTAGGAGATCTGAAATCAAAACTTAGAATCTCCTAACTTTTTAATTAATTAATTAATTTATTTAAAACTTCGGAGATCTTTGTGTGACCTAATTAAAATTATAAAAAAATATCTTGTGTTAATGCCTTTCGATTTTATGTCAAAATCAGGAATCTCCATTCACCTACTGCAGTAATATAATACACAGCCGATCTCTGAGATATTTTTCTCCAATATATTATCGGTGTCCGATACTAACTACTTTCAAACACGTTTATTCTTAATAAATGACTGGAATATATATGTATAACGGAGAACCGGACGATTTAAAGTTTCTCAAAATGCCAAACGAGAGGATTTTGTAATTGTAATTTCGATATTGATGTCGGCAGGACAATAAAAATTGAAATCCAGTTTTGGGCTACTTAAATTGAAATTTATATTAGGGAAATTATCATTTATCCCCTCGAAATTTAATTAATATTTAAAAAATATAGTTTTGGAAAAATATCATATGTGCACCTAAAATTATTAAAAATAATCATTTGCGACCCAAAATTTAATAACTTTTGCATATATATATTCACCTGAAATTTAGCTGATGTTCGAAAAAACACTCAACTTTAAATGGAAAATGTTCATTTTTAATAACTTTAGGTGTACACGTATCATTTTCTCCAAATTTGGTATTTTTCGAATATCGGCTAAATTTCGCGTGAATATATGATAGTTTTCCTTTATACTATTGAACTTAAAATGTTTCATATTCGATATTAGAAATTTCAAGTTTCATGACCTACCTATCAAGTTGAATGAAAATTGTTTTAAATTTATTGTCATTCCGATACTAGCACCAGAAGGTACCTTAGACATGCCTCGAGAGGCAAACGATATTTTATAAAAGAGAAATTAGCATCTATTTGTCCAAAATTAAGTTAAATATATAAAATTTGTCTCTAATAAACGTAGACTTATGAATTATATCATAAATATATGTATTTATTGTCAGTATATTATAGAATACATGAATAATATTTTTAAAAATACATAAATTAATTGAGTAATAATAATAGATTACATAGAAGGCAATCACTTAGGACAAGTAGATATTTTTCAATTTCGATCACGTTTTGATTGTGGATTTGAGACAAAAATCTGATTGAATTCCAAATTAAATGGTTCATAAACTCAATTTCGATACAATTTTTTATTTGGGATGAAAAATCATTACATTTAAAAAAAAATGAACCTCATTCCACCAACATTAATCATCAAAACAAGTAAAATTAGCAGTTCCTTATAGCAACTTCAACCGATCATTCAAATAGTATTTAGTTGTTAAATAGAATAGCTACATTATTAAAATTAGTTTCAAAATAGACATCAGTTAAGATTTTTCAAATTAGATTTTATTTCTCATTATTCAATATTGAAGAGTGACGTCTTTCTCTTCAAATATTATTATATAATATTTTATCTCTTTTCATTTAATCGTAAGAAAATTGCGTCAACCCTCCCCACCCCACCCCACTTCCCGCATTACTTATTTATCTCCTCCCCAAAATCATAAATACATATATATTTTGTTTAATTGATTTTTTTTTATTTTTTTATTAAATTCTTTTTTATATTTATATTTTGTTCTCTTATACTTATTTAATAATCTTATATATCTATTATATTTTATTTTTTTTAATAAATCTTATATGTTTTTTATTCGTTGTTATTTATTTTGTGTTTCTTTATTTATTTAAATAAAATACTTTTTTATTTAATTATTTAATTTTATTTGTTGATTTAATTATTTTATTAGATGTGACATTTCATTATACATAAAAGCAAACAAGACGAACAACTTAAAAGTAAACAACCCACACCATTATTTTTACAAAATAAAGTAAACACGATTTTTAATAAAACAAAAGCATAAGTAAAATAGAGGTCACATTCCATTATACATAAATAGTGTTAAATAAATTAATAAAGAATCAAAATTAAATTAAATAAATAAAGAAACATAAAATAATAGAGAAAAAGAATATAAAGTTAAAAATTAAATAAGTAAAATATATAAATATAAAAAAATAAATGGAATAAAAATAAAAGAATTAAATAAAAAGGTAAAATAAATTAAGGATAAGAGAAAAAAATATAAATATAACAAAAATATAAAAATTTAATTAATAAAATAAAATTTTAATTAATTAATTAATATATATATATATATATATATATTGGAGATGAGGTAAAGAAGTAATTTTAGTGGGGGACAAGGGGAGGGCGCGCTGACAGTGGGGGGAAGTAGCTCTCTTATTGGCGGTTGGAGTTATTAATAATTATTTATATATTAAATTGAGTCTCATTTAATTTAATTAAAATAATATAAATCTATTTACATTATCTTTTTTAAGAGTCTTTTGGAAAATAATTTATTTTTTCACTCTTCATTTTTTTGGAAACGTTGGAAACTCCGCCGTCAAATCACCCGACTCGGGCTTAAGTGCAGCAGATAAAACCCTCAAATGCCATATACTCTTACAAGAAATATATCCCCTGAATTCAAACCCATGACTTGGATGTCAGATTCTGAACCCTACACCACCGAGCCACATCCCTTGAAGACCACTCTTTAATTTGTCAATAATCAAATAAGTATTTGAAAAGTGAAATTAGATGGATTTTTTAGAATTATTCTTAATTAAGCTTGAATCTTCCACCGTCTTATATAGACAATCTTTGATTATTGACCCAACACTTTTACCAATCTTTCTGTTTTTCATCATAAAAAATTAAAAAAAAAAAAAAAAGTTGTCTAACTTATTTTAAAAGACCTCTATAATTGTTGTTATTCAACTTCCCTTTTCATCGGTTCTAGATCTTCCGATCTTAATCGACCGTGAGTTTAGTTCGGCCAAATATATAAAATGATCTTTTAAAAAATCAGTCAAAATCGATGAATCGGACTGGTTCATAATTTTTTTTTAATTTTTAAAATCAAAAACTAAAATTTAACATTTTTTTTTATAATTTTTAATTAAATAAAATTATTTATGACATCGGCTGATTCTGTCGATTTTTTCGGAACGATTCAACCGGTCGAACAAGTGACACGTTAAACCTTTTAAATCACCAATCCGAACCGCTTTCTATGTTTTAAGCTCGATGACGAATATGGAGACAAAACAAAGATAAATAAAGAAAACAAAAAGATAAAATTCAAACCACATCGTTTTAGTTGTGTTTTTATCCCTTATTTGTTCTTGTTTTATGCCGTGTCTAAAAAAAAAAAAAAAAACAAAAACAAACAGCCAGAACGACACTTTTTTGGTGTGTGGATGTTAAGCATGTAACGTAAATGAAAAAATGAAAAATACTTTGAAAAGTGCTTGCTTAATAACTATAAGGGGTTGTCTCAGTGTTAAAGGTCTTGAATTTGAGTTATTTATTCTTTTTCGGATTCAAGGTTCGAATCCTATTTCTGGTGTAAAAAGCCAACGATTTATCATGATATGTGCTTGGAAACTTCTGAAGACATGAAGCACAGATCTTATCGATTAATCGAGATGCGCGTAAGCTGGTCTGAATACCTCAATTATCAAAAAAAAAAAAAAAAATGTACTGGCTTAATTTGTCTTGGAAAAATCAAAAGGTCATTTGTATTTATTTTTGCCCCATTGTAGGGGCAAGATTGGTTCAAGATGGGTGAAAAGTCTACCAAGTACCAATTAATAAAAACTTGACTAATGTTCTTGATTTGTAAATTAATGTCTCTCTTCCCATTTCATGTAGTATTAAATTTAATCATTTTTGCCTATTGAGTTAAAATATAGCAATGGCTTCTGCTAAATTATACTTCATATGTTTCCTATTTCTGCTACCATATCATTTAGAAATAGCCATTGCTCAAAACAATGGAACTGTACCAGTGGATGCAACTCTCACAGCAGGCACTGATAGCACTCCGTGGCTTTCTCCTTCTGGTGATTTTGCATTTGGATTTCTTCAGCTTCAAGAAAGCAATAATGATCTTTTCTTGCTTTCAATTTGGTTCAACAAAATACCAGAAAAAACTGTCATTTGGTACACTGATAAGGATGATCATAACCATGCTGTCCCTAGAGGATCACAAGTAAAGCTTACTGCTGATCAAGGGCTAGTGCTAAACGACCCTCAAGGCAAAAAAATATGGAGCTCTAATATTGAACTTGGTGCAGTTGCTAATGGCTTTCTGAATGATACAGGCAATTTTGTGCTTGCAAGCAGCAGTAATGGCAAGTTATGGGACAGCTTCAGCAATCCTACAGATACATTGCTGCCAGGCCAGATGATGGAGACTGCACAAGGGCTTTTTTCTCGAAAATCTGAGACCAATTTTTCGCGAGGAAGGTTCCAATTTCGCTTGCTTGAAGATGGTAATCTTGTCCTTAATACTGCAAATTTGCCTACTAATTTTGCCTATCGTGCTTACTACAATAGTGGTACTTCTGATCTTGGAAACTCATCAAATTCTGGCTACCGAGTGATGTTTAATGAGTCTGGTTACATGTACATATTGAGAAGAAATGGCAAAAGGTTTGATCTAACAACAGGAAGAGTAGTCCCAGCTGAAGACTTTTACCATAGGGCAACTCTCAGTTTTGATGGCGTTTTCGCGCAGTATTTTTATCCGAAGAATGGTAATGGAAATTGGTCTGTTGTTTGGTCCGAGCCAGAAAATGTCTGTGTTGATATTGATGGAAGTTTGGGAAGTGGTGCTTGTGGATTCAACAGTATTTGCAGCTTAGATGGTGATCAAAGGCCAATGTGTAGTTGCCCAAAAGGGTACTCTTTAGTTGATGAGAGTGACAAGTATGGAAGCTGCAAAGCAGATTTTGAATTAAGTTGCAATGGAGGAGGGCAGGGTTATAACAAAGATCTGTTTAATTTTTTTGAGCTTAAAGATACAGATTGGCCTCTGTCAGACTACGAGCTTTTTAGGCCATATGATGAAGTGCAGTGCAAAACATCTTGCTTGGATGATTGTTTCTGTGCTGTTGCCGTTTTTCGAGGTGATAGCTGCTGGCTGAAGAAGCTGCCTCTCTCAAATGGCAGAGCAGATAGCAGTGTGAATGGGAAAGCTTTTATCAAATATCGGAAAGGTGATGATCCTCCATTAGTCCCACGAAATGGGGAGCCTGAAGACAAGAAGAAAAGGAATATGATGAATGTCACAGGATCAGTCCTCTTAGGAAGCTCAGTGTTTGTAAATATTGCACTGGTTGGTGCATTTTGTCTTGGTTTTTTCTTCATCTACAAGAAGAAATTGATAAGAAATCGCCCAGACGAAACCACTGTGGAAACAAATTTGCGCTGTTTTAGCTACAAAGAGCTTGAAGTAGCTACAAATAATTTCAAGGAAGAAGTAGGCAGAGGATCTTTTGGTGTTGTTTACAAAGGAGTAGTTCAAGCAAGAACAAGTACTGTAGTTGCAGTCAAGAAATTGGAAAGAGTGTTTCGAGATGGGGAGAAGGAATTCAAGAATGAAGTTGTTGTGATCGGCCAGACTCATCACAAGAATCTTGTTAGGTTAATAGGATTTTGTGATGAAGGACAGAACAGATTGTTAGTGTATGAGTTCTTGAATAATGGAACTTTAGCAAGTTTCCTGTTCGGAAACTTGAAGCCAAGTTGGAATCTAAGAACTGACATTGCAATGGGGATTGCAAGAGGGCTTTTATATCTACATGATGACTGCAGCCCTCAGATCATTCATTGTGATATAAAGCCTCAGAATGTATTGCTTGACGATTGCTACAATGCTCAAATTTCGGATTTCGGATTGGCAAAGCTTTTGACTCTGAATCAGAGCCAGACCTTGACTGTCATAAGAGGAACAAAAGGGTATATTGCTCCTGAATGGTTTAGGAACTCAGCAATCACAGCAAAGGTAGATGTGTATAGCTTTGGTGTTCTGTTGCTAGAAATCATTACTTGCAGGAGAAGTTTTGATATTGAAATGGGTGAAGAGAATGCAATTTTAACATATTGGGCTTTTGATTGCTATAGAAATGGGGAATTGGATGCTTTGGTTGGAGAGGACATGGAAGCATTGAATGACATAAATCATTTAGAGAAGCTTGTGAGAGTTGCTGTTTGGTGTATTCAAGAGGATCCATCTCTTAGGCCAACAATGAGGAAAGTTTCACAGATGCTTGAAGGAGTTGTTGAAGTCGGTGTTCCCCCAAATCCACATCCATTTAGTAGCTCAATGGGTTAATATTAATCTCTAGGCAATCAGTTTTTTTTTATTATTTTTTATTTTTCTCATTCAGAATGTCATAGATGTGTTATTAATCGAAATTCTTGATCAATAGATGAAGAATATCACTATTTTTGTTCAATAAAATACCAAAATGGATGATTGACTCATTCCATATTAAAAATAATCACATGAAATCTTTTGATAATATAGATTTATATTTCTCAATGATATCCCAGGATAAAGACAATTAGCCGAATCCTATGAAACCATTTCATAAAAGTTCATAAATCGACTTTGATTCTTGAGTAAATACAATTTATATGTAAGTGAATCTTACAGTTAGAAAATTATAAAAACTTAACACAACATCTCCAGACTGAATCTAAATTCATAATTAAAACACATCACATACAACAAAACATTCCAATTCCATGGCATAAGATCGATGACAGTTGTTTCGGGAAGCCATCTAAACATATTTTCCACGTTCATTCTGCTGATTGTCATTCTCCTAGGTTCAGTAATGTGCAAAAAATCATATAAGAAAATAATGTTCAGAGCTTCAAATTAATGATTCAGAACCCAAATTACAGTAATCAGTTAATGCTCTAGCTCTAATGTGCTATGAAATCCTAAGAGCGACATCATGACCTCACAAGGGTACTTGACTTGCACTGAAAATGTATTCACAACGAACACCTATGCCTTAGAGAAGCTGTGTAAGGATCACATCAGTTTTCGTTAGAGAAGCTGTGTAAGGAGCGTATCAACTTTCTCGACCAAACATCATATCCCCCAACCGATGGCGAGCAAATCAGAAGGTAGGGAAGCAGGATCTAGCTCCCAACAGTCCTTCAAACAGTCGGGAATCTCATCACCAGTAAGCTTCCTTGCAGGAATCTGATGAGAAAACAAACGAACATCATCCTTTTCGAGCCATCTAATGGCATGACAGCCAATTTCTTGTCTCCGAAATACTGCCCTGAACCCATCAACCTTCTCAAGATAGGCCATGCTTAACCCATGCATTTCACTGTAAGTTGTTAAAAATACAACTATGTCATAGGATCGCCTATCTCTAGCTGAAAGATTTATTCCTTCCACGCCCAAAGCTGCCTCATTGTAAAGCGCCCAAACTGAACCTTTCTTTGGATATATCCTGTAAACCTCTCTTGCTGCCCTTTCACACTCCACAACATGTGAAAATATATTCAGAGAGTCGATGGAAGTCTTCCTGGAAACTTTGAATCTCCCACAAGATACATGAAATCCCTGTTTCTCCCACCATATTAACCCTTCATCCCCGTTATTCTGAAGATCCAACCAATTTATCTTCACCTCAAAAGGATTCACAGAAACAACTTCATCAATCAAACCATAATGCCTAGGCATTCCGTCGTCGTCGTCATAAATCGCCCATATTTGCCCTTTCTTAAAACTCCTCTCCATCCTATCTCTATCAAAATCATAAAAATCGGAGTCTTCCACAGCCATAATCTCCAAATCCTCAGTCTTTGAAGTCCTGCGCCTCTCAATCACCAAATCAACACTCTTCTTCAAAGTCCCTTTCCTCACTATCTGCAAATCTTCAATCTTCTTCACAGTCCTTTTCTTAGTTCTTAAATCCACACTCTTCTTTGCAACTACACGGTTCTCGTTCTCTAGGTCTCCACTCTTATACGCAACCTGCTGACTTTCAATCCCTAAGTCCCTATTCTTTGAAGCCCTGTGTCTTTCAATCTCCTCCCCATTGTCCCTATCCGTCTCTCTTTCCTTCCCCTTATTTCTACGCTTCTCCATTTCCTTCTCCTTCTGCTTCAACTTCAACTTCTCTTGATTAGCCTTTCTCTTAGCTTCAGCCTGCATTTCTGCTAACGTCATAGTTTCCTCCTGATCTTCCACATCCTTTGGCTTTGACCTCGCTAAGACCTCCCCAACACTACTCGTTCTCCTCCTCAATCTGCCCCGACTCCATTCACCTCCACTACCCACTTCCTTTCCCGAGTCCCCACTCTCCCCTTCAATGCCACTACTAGTACTCCCTTTCTTCTTCGTATCCCCACTAACCATCTTCCTCTTAATTCCCACAGTTTCCATTTTCGTCCTCAAATCAACACTACCCATTTTTCTACTCAACCTCGCACTCCTAAAAACCCTTACCCCATTTCCCCCCTCAGCCTCCACAGCCTTAAAACTCTTCTTACAACTAGGGCAAACCAAATTATGATCCAAATACTTCCTCTCAAATTGGTACAACAACCGGCACCGCGAACACGCAGTCCAAAAAGTGTCTTTACCCACAAACCCACCATCAACAACAACCTTCACATCCTGAATCTTAATTCTCAATCTCATATCATACAATTTTCTCTTAACCCTATCAGACAAAACCCTAAACGCTTCACCCACTAACTTAAAAGCTTCTTCACTTCCTAAATGAGGGTTCTTGTCAGGGTGCAAAATTAAGGCAAGTTTCTTATACTGTTTTTTAATTGTGTTAATATGAGAGAAGGGCTCTACCTGAAGGATTTTGTACCAGTCTTTAGAAGCTTCTGAGGATGAGGATGAATTTGATTTTGAAGCAATTCGAAGGATTTTGAATGCTGTGACCATTGATGAAAGGCCTTCCAGGTTGGGGAACAAACGCTGTGCTTTCTTCGCATGTTTTAGGGCTGATTTTAAGTTTGAGTTTTTGAATTTCGTCTCCGCGATGGCTTTCAGGCGTGAAGCTTCTTGTTCTGCTTCTGGGTCTCTCTCCATTTTCAGAGAAAGCAGATAGCCAGATACAACGAGAGATTCGGTGAATTGAGTGACAGCAGAAGCGGATGAAACGAAAAGGGTTTCGTTTTATTTTTTCTTAATTTTTATAAATAAAAATATTATTTTGGATTAAAAAAAAATGAATATGATTTCTTTTCAAGGAAACATGGAGAAAATCCCTTCCTCTAGGACTATATCATAAATTTTGTTTTTGAAAAAACACTCTCTCGTAAACCAAATTGGTAAAATAGCATGGGCGCTGAAGCTTGAATGTCATATTATTAGGGAAGTAAAATATTATAACACAAATTTATCAAAATATTAGTTAAAATTATTTTTAAATATTTTTCTGATAAAACAAAGTAATAATATTATACATGATAATTTTTCTGGCAAGATTCAATCAGATTTGTCATCAATATGATGGATAGTTTCTCCATACACAGTACGAATGGTGATCGTTGTGTACATCTTGCTCAAAAGACTAGAGTGTTTGATTCTAACAGTCGCACAAACAACCAATGCGTGTGCAGACAGAAGTTTATCTAAATCAAACTTTCTGCACGTACGCGTCTTCTCTCTTATGTTGACAATTTTCAATCATGTCTCCACCACGGATCTCAAACTTATTGCGACCAGCTGGTGATACAAACATTCGATGCGATTTCACTATACGTTTCTATATTTTTGAATGCGTCCATGGGATCAACAGAGTAACAATCTTTTCTATCGATTCTCTCATATCAAAAAAACACATATGAATGATCATCCTGATATACTTAAGTAAATTAAGCACCGAAAGTGTTCGGGCATCTTTAAACAATACGTTCAAACTTTCAGCAATATTTGCTGTCATCATGTTATATCTTCTACTTGAAAACTCTGTCTTTGCCCATCTATTGCACTCTACAGACTATTCTAAATATTTTGTTGCGTCTGTATTAATCTGTCAAAGTTTTTGAAGTTACGCATCAAAGTCCTGATGTCTATATGACTTGGCGGCAGCAAAGTAGGTTATTATAAAATTATCCATATCTTTTGGTCTCATCCTAAACCTAGCTTTAAGGTTTATAGACACGTGATGAATGCCACCACCATGAGAAACTTCAGGAAAAACTGTCATAATAGATTTCTCAATATTACTGTGTCGATCAGAAATGAAAACTAGATCTGCCACATCTCCGATGCAACCGCAGAATTTGGTCATAAATCAAATCCATGATTGATCATTTTCGGAGTCCATAATACCAAATGTCAATGGATATATCTGGTTATTTCCATCATTGACATCATCAACAAATAATGATCCATTATACTTGCTTTTCAAAAAAGTTTCATCAAGTGCTATTACCGGTCTGATCGATTATAAAAACCCTTGAATACTTTGACCCATTGTAATAAAATAATAAAGAAACTGACATTCCTCATTTGTATGTAAATGAGTCACTATCCCGAGATTAGTACCCTACAATACATGTGAATACAATGGCAGCAATGCATATGCCTTTTCTACAGAACCTCAGATAGCTTACATTGCAAACTCTATGGACCTCGAAAATTGAACCACATACTCAGATTGAATATCACTTATAATATCTTTTGACTTAAAGATTCTGTTGGCATCCAAAAATTTACCTTTAATAATGTCACTAACAGCCCGATTACCAATACGACTACCTCCAAAACCAACCTCATCAAAAGTGTAAGTGTGTGTATTCACGTATTCAGTTACAATTCAATTTAAGTTTTGGACTCCAGAAACGCTCTGTGCCTGCACTTTCTAGTCACAAGATTGATCAGTACAACGAACTTCAAATCTTGTTGTCGTCGACTTGCTTACTGTGGTTTTAAAGTGTCCCCTTACAACAATCAGAGTCAAATTCATACGCAGCTCAAGTTTAGAGGAGTAACATTTACTCACCCTCATTTCGCCCCCACCCGATGTTGATATATTGGTGTTGAAGGCATATATGTTGTATAAATGATAGGAGAGAGACATCGAGATACATCCGGTCCAATATTCATGGGAACTTCTCGAACTATTATTGAAGAATCAACTATATCACCTATAGTAAACCCACCACTTGACCATGACCTCTGGACATTTTCATCATCTTTACACGTTGTATAATTATCCTAGGGAGCTTCATCCGACACATAAACTGGAACTGGATGATTTATCATATAACAACTCGACAAAGAACGACCTTCAGATTGTTGACCATTGCTAGGAGTAATCTTATCCCAACTCAAATACAGCTCAACTACACTACCTAGTCGAACGACATTTGAGTATAAATTTAAAAACCACTCATAGTCCTTTTGATTACCAATTTCAATAACAAAACATCACTGCAAATATGACGAAATTAAACTTTTCATACTTAACTTTGTACTTCATTTTATTTCTCTGCATCCACACATACAATATTTCCACTAACTTCTCATAAGTTGTGCCCACAGTAACTAACTCTAAAAAAATATATTCTCATATATATTAATTGATGCCATTGTCAAATTTCTCCCAAGACCTCTCATTGTAGAAAGTTATAGGTATTTGTTCCATTTTAATCTTTGGAGAATATGAAGAAATTTTGGAAAATGAGTTGGCAAAAAAAACTAAGTTTTTGTAGTGAGAACAAATTAGGAATATCTGATTTTATAAATATTTTTTCAAACTTCGATAATCCGAAGAATATTTCGAAGATCCGAATCAATACTTCAGATATCCAAAGTTTTGAATAAAAAATTAAAAACTTATGAATCTGTTGGACAATTATGACCCATAGCATCACTATTTGTACAGATCATGGTGTTGTTGTACAAATTAACTATGTGACAAATGAAATTGTTCTTTTATCATTTGTAATTAGATTACCAAGATATAAAAATGATAAAAGGTCCTTATGATTAGTTCCGGATTGAGATGATATGAGACATTATCAATCCACGAAGGTTTAATCATTAAATATCCATAGTCGGAGTATTATCGAGATTGGACATCGATAATGCGTAAAAGACTAGTATTACACTTGTGCGCGTTGTGAGAGCATAACGACATAGTTCTCATATATTTGGGTATATGATACCCATGCAAGTGTAATAGGAGGTTGTGTTTACCGATGGTACGGGAACAGCTTCGCTCTGGATAGACCCATCAGAATTCCATTGGTAGTATGACTATGTGTCTATGGAAGTCCGAATCAGGGTAGGTGTATTTGCTCTTAACTTGAGACTTGCACCGCTAATACTTGCGACAATCAATATACTTTGGTTTTAGTCGTCCAGGGCTTTAACAGGTTCTGTGTACGCCTCTTATGGGTATATTGAGAATCGTAGTGTATTGGGTGTGATGTCAAGATGAAAGTATCACTCCAGTCATAGTGGAGATGATGATCACGTAGGATACGAAACTGGTGCTCTTATGTACTGCAGTTATCGGGATAATATGATTAGGTCATGATTATCCGATTATAGAGACTAGTTACCAGAGATCTGATATGTGCTTCGTACGGGGCAGACACAATTCCAGCCTCAGGCCTTGCACGTGACATCCGATGTTGGATCGTAATACGCAATACTACGTATACTACGCCTGATATAGATCACATATTCCAATAAGAATATTTCTGGAGAATTAGGTAGGCACGGTGCTTTGCTAGAAGCCAATCATGTATTGTAAATCGATAAAAGCGTAGTACTAGGTACGTACGTGATCGGATAGTCCGACGACAAGATTTACTGCCAACATATCCGGGGATCTCATGGGTCGCTTCCCGAAGATTCACCGATGATGTATAACTCACACTTTATTAATATAAGATTAATTAAATAGAGAGAAAATTAATCTGGGATTAATTGCGGAGACATTTTATCTGTGATAAAATATTATTAAAAGGGAGAGAACGATTAATTTGGAATTAATCGATAAATAATATATTGATATATTATACGAAATTGGATTTTGACGCGGAATTAAAATTAGATTTTTATTCGGGCGAACGAGTTAATTTAGAATTAATTCCCTAGCGACGTGGATAGTAATTTTGCTAGGCACAATTATTTAATTAAATTTGATTTAATTACGTCGCAACGGAAAATTCGTTAATTCGGAATTAGCGAACTCGAGCCCGGAAGTGTTTGCGGACCCACTCGCATTTCGAATTCAAGTGCGGCCCACAAGTCACATCTAGCATCAAATCACTAGTCAATCAAGTGATGAAAGTCACATCACTTTGAGTGAAGTGATGTTTGTCATCATTGATTGATGTGAATAGTGACATGAGTGGTTGATGGCATTTATGGCCATTTTGGCTCCAAATTTTTGTTGACTTTTTGAAAGCCTTTTACAAAAATTTTGGTATATGTTTTATTTGATTTTAGAAATCAATTAAGTGTATTAGATACACAACTCACAAACACACAACCACTCACTCTCCCTCTCACGGCCTAGTGTCAATTTTCTATAAAATTGTTTCACTTTGCCGAGAAGAAATAAAGAGGAAATGGAAGATTTGTGGCAAATCTTGCCAATGCTAGCACATGAAGAGTCATCCAATGTGATAGAGAAACATATTCATGAGCATGGAATCACAACACAAAGCTTGGAGCTTGGAGATCCATCAATGGAGGTTGATCGAAATCACAAGGAGCACAAAAAGGGAGAATGCCGATAGCTTCTTCAAGGGAGCAAAAGTTTTTGTTCAACACATCGCAAAGCCGTTCAATGTAAGTATGATTCTGCCATACTTTTTTGTTGTATTTACACATGATTTCTTGCTTGAATGATCCTTGGGACTAACCTAGAAACCCAACAGAATCTTCTAAGTTTACACAAATTTCGATGTGTACTTTCAAAGATTCCAGATTTGGAGACTGTGGTTGGAAATGTAAATGACAGACGTTGTAGCTCATTTTGGCAAATGAGTATCTTTTATTGGGTAGTTTTATAAATTTCCCTTTATAAAATTACATAGCTGATTTAAAATGTTTCATTTTTATGTAGTGTAATAAAACCGGTCACTCAATTTTGATACTATGCATTTGATTAAAATATTTAAATTAACTAATGTTCAATTAGTTTCGTAGTAAAACGGTTTTTAAAAAATATTATCCTCATTTTACGATGCTTATGATACTTACGGGATGTTTGATTAATATAAACTGATTTCCGATCAATAAAAAAAGTTAAATAATTTTCTTGGAAAATAATTTACGGAATAAAAACCATATGTCATTTTATGAATTTTTTTCCCTCTTATCTAAAATTTTCATATCTCATAGATCAGGTTCGGATGTGTTTTGATGGATCCAGTCCTATCCAAATCCAAGAAAAAAAATATTTGGATTTGGGTGCTAGAATACTTAGTCCAAATCCAAAAATTACTGGACTAGATTCTGAAATCCAATTTTTTAATCTTTCTTCAATTATATTTGTATAAAATTAATAACATTCTAGACTCATGTCCTAGAATAAACTCGTAAGGATTTGAATTCAAGTATACTCAGAGCAGATGCGAAAATCCGAATCAAGGTATACTCAAATCAGATCCGTAAATCCGATTTTTTTACTTTTAAATTATATTTGTATAAAATTAATAAAATTCTAAACCTGAGTCTTGGAAATATGGACTATAATGGATCCAAATATACCTTAACTGAATCTAAAAATCCCGATTTTTTAAAATTATTTTTCAATTATATTTGTATAAAATTAATAACATTCTAGACTCATGTCCTAGAATAAACTCGTAAGGATTTGAATTCAAGTATACTCAGAGCAGATGCGAAAATCCGAATCAAGGTATACTCAAATCAGATCCGTAAATCCGATTTTTTTACTTTTAAATTATATTTGTATAAAATTAATAAAATTCTAAACCTGAGTCTTGGAAATCTGGACTATAATGGATCCAAATATACCTTGACTGAATCTAAAAATCCCGATTTTTTAAAATTATTTTTCAATTATATTTGTATAAAATTAATAAAATTATGGATTTTTTTTTTCTAAAAATCCAGACCTGTATGGATCTGAATTTGCGTATAGCCTGACCGGATCCATAAATATTGATTTTTAAAATATTTTTCAATTTATATTTGGATAAAATTAATAAAACTAGATATCGGACCGCACATTATTGCGATTTTTTATTATTTAAAAAGTGTACAATTGATTACTATATTTTTGTGTCAACATACATACCGGTAACAGAAGCATTAAAAACACGAGTACCTAGAAGTGATGAATCATTTTTACCTGGTACACCTTCAGAACTTGTTTATGAATCATTTGTTTTGTTTCCTGAAGTATGAAATGATGGTCGGTTATGCATGCCCTCAATGTAGAATATTCCAGAATTAATATTTGCCTGGAACAACGTTAGTATTTCAGAATGTGGTGTGATCGATTTAGAATTATATATGGGTGTCAAAACTGAAAAAGTGGTGCTTGTTCATATATTTTTTTTTAAATTAATGCAATTTAATTGATTAGTGAAGAATATGTATCAATAATTGAAGAGGGAAAATGATTGTTTCATTTTTTTTTTATGTTAGATGCATGTATACCAAAATTTATCAAGACCTTTGGCAACAAACACAAATGAATAAAAATTAATGCAATCTAAATGATTAGTGGAGAATATGTATCAACAATTGAAAAGGAAAAATGATTGATTATTTAAGATTGATATCTGTAGAAGACAAATGGTCCAATCAAAACTTTTAATAAGTGACATCATATTATAGTGTCAAATGTCAGAACCTAATAAAAATGAGGATAAAAATAAATTTTGTGTCATTTTCCCTATTAGTGCCACATGACAGCATTATAAAGAGAATAAGACAAAAATAATAATAATTATGATTATGGATTTAGGTCCCAGTATTCCAGATCCACGAGGATTTGAATATTTATGAATCGGATCCGGAAATTCAGTTTTTATTTTCTTATATTTTTTCAATTGTATTTGTTTTAAGTTTATAAAATTCTAGACCTAGATCGCGAATTTCGTACCCGTGTAGATCTGGGTCTACATTTCCTATCCAAGTTCAGATTTTTTTTTTGTGAAGCTGGGTATTCCAGACCCAGATCTTCCGGGTCTTTGAGGATTCAGGTCCAAAAATACATGTCTAAAATTTCACTACCTGATTTTGAAAATTTTTGATGGACCTGAAACTTCTGGGTGTATACGGATCTGATTCCGAAAATATATAGATCTAGATCTGTACGGGTCTGTAATTTCACTACCCGAGTCCAATTTTTTTTGCTGACATGGGTCTACGCGGATCCAGACCATATTCGAATCTTTTTGTCATCCATACTTCTAACCACCATAAAATATTTCATGGAAAAATTATTAAAGTAGCCAAACATCTTAAAATATTTTCCGTAAAAAAATTTTAGGCGATGACCAAAAATAAAAAAACACTTTCTTTTCAAAAATCATTTTCATTGAAAATATTTTACTTTCGATAATCTTTTTACATTGAAACAAACTTACCTTAAATTATCTGGTTAAATGTATTTTCACCTATCGTTGAGCAATAAGAACTATTATTTAAAAAAAGAGTTTAAATTGACTAAATTATTTTGGATTGAGTTTATGTATGTTTTTATACGAGTTGGCTTGGTGACATAAGGGTTGTGATTTTGTGGCATAAGATATTATATTTGGTTTCTCAAGTCTTAGGTTCGAATCCATGTGGTGCACTTATTGTAAGAGCTTGGAGTAGCCAGAGGTTTTACCTACTCCGTTTAAACCCAGGTCGGGTGGTTTGACAGCAGGATTTCTAATGTTACCAAAAAAATATTTTTATAAGAGTTGATCGTCCTTAACTAAAATGAAGCCTTTTGGACTAAGGGCTTGAAATCATCAATGATAAGAACAATGTTGTGAGGGTGATGGTGAGAGTTTGAGTTTGGGTTTGTGTTTGAAATCCATCTATATTATATAACCCCAATCATAACAATATCATACTAGTTGAGTCATTCGCCACAAATTGAATCAGAGCCAACTACTCGACCGACTTGAGATTCACATCAAGAATAAAACCTTGACGTGTCATGTGTTAGTCTCTAAGACATGCGATAAGATCCTAAACATGATTTTATGTGTGAAAAATTAAGTAAAAGTGGCGGAATCACTTACATTGATTTGGAGAAATTCGAAAATTTCCACTTTTGGATGAAGCTCCAAGCTTGTTGATTTGTTGTTGGTTCCTTGGGTGAGTTTCCCTATCACCTCAAATGACTCTCCAAGTGCTAGCTAAGTTGAAATTTTTGAAGCAAAAAATTCTCACCATTAGAGATTGAGAGGGAGAAGAGAGAGTGAATAGTGCGTGTTTCTAAAACTTGGTTCAAGACTTTTGGTTGTGTGAAAGATTGTATTAAATGAATCCAACTACTTCCATCAACTTTTGACCATTGATGTAAGTCATGTGGTCCCACCATATTTAAATTCAAAATTTGAGTTGGCTTCTCCAACACACAACTAAGTCACATGTAATTTTATCGGGTTCATTTAATTCCGAATAAACGAATTTGTCGTCGCGCCATAATTAAATCCAATTTAATTAAATAATTATGCTCGCAAAATTATTACGATGGCCGCTTTCAAATTAATTCTAAATTAATTCGTTCGCCAGTATTAAAATCCAATTTTAATTTTGTATTGAAATCCAATTTCAATTAATATATCTGATATATTATTTTATCGATTAATTCTAAATTAATCGTGTTATCTATTCTATACGAATTTAATCCCAAATTAATTCTTGCCGCAATTAATCCCAGATTAATTTTCTCTTTCATGATTAATCCCATATTAATTTTATTTGAGTCAAATGTCATTGGTGGATCTTTGGGAAGCGACCCAAGAGATTCCTGGATATGTTGGCAGTAAATATTGTTATTGGATTATCCGAACACGTGCGTACCACGTACCACGTTCTCACCGATTTACAAGACATGGTTGGCTTCTAGCAAAGCACCGTGCCTACCCAATTCTCCAGAAATATCCGCCGAGGAATATAATATGTATTAGGCGTAGTAATACTAAGTAATGCATAAAATGATCCAGTATCGGATGTCACATGCTAGGCCTAGGGCTGGCTCTGTGTCTGCCCCGTACGAAGCATATATTGGATCCCGAGTAACTAGTCTATGTAATCGGAAAGTCATGACCTAGTCATACTATCCCGATAGCTGCGGCTTTTAAGAGTACTAGTTCCATATCCCGTGTGACCATCATCTCCATATAACTGAAGTGATACTCTCATATTGACATTACATCTAATACACTACGATTCTCAGTAAACCCAATACATGCGTACATAGAACCTGTTAAAGCTCTAGACGACCAATACTAGAGTAAACTGATTGTCGCAAGTAATAGCGACGTAAGTCTCAAGTTAAAGATCATATACACCTACCCTGATTCGGATTCCCATAGACACATAGTCATACTACCAATGAGATTCCGAGTGGGTCTATCCAGAGCGAACTGTTCCCGGTCCAACGGCTAACATAACCTCTTATTACACTTGCATAAGTATCAAATACCTAAATATATAAGAACTATGTCGTTAAGCTTCCATAACGCGCACAAGTGTGTAATACTAGTCTATTCCGCATTATCAATGTCCAGTCTCGATAATACTTCGACTAGAGATATTTAATGATAAAATCGTTCGTGGATTAATACTGTCTCATATCTTATTAATCCGGTTTAACCATATAGACTTTTATCATTATATATCAAAGTAATCTAATTACAATAATGATAAAATAACAATTTTCTTTTTTCACATAATTACTTTGTACAAAAAACAATGTTATTTACAAATAGTGATGCTATAAGTCATAATTGTCCAATATCATGTTGTTGGGATGTCGAAAATGACAATATCATCGCTTGGTACTCTGATATTGGTATGAGGTCTCTTATGTGAGATTAAAATTCACATTGAGTACAAAACCTTGAGGAGCCAAGTTATTGGACTGTCAAATTAGATAATATCTTCGTTGTGTACTCTAATATCGGTATAAGATATTTGGAGCTAATGACTTGAAATCATTAGTGCCAACAATAAAGTCGTAAGAGTGTAGAGGTAAGAATTAGGCTTGAAATCCATCCAATTGAATAGTTTAAAGCAGACAATAGCATATTAATTAGTCAGCCGTTGTATGGAGTCGATGAATAAAATAATATGTGACAAAATTTAAAGTTGATTTGAATGAGCATACAAATGTTTTTGGGCAAATGTTGATTAGTCATTTTTTATTTTACTAAAAACCGTTGTTTGTAAAAAATAAAAAAATAAATAGAGAGTGGGACTGCACTCTATTTATAACAAGAAACCTTTTGTATTGTGAAGGACTTTTAATAAATAATTTTAAATAATTTTATAATGGAAAAACCCACCTTGAGGCCCCTGTACTCTCAATGTTTTTTACATTGTATCCCTATACTAAATTTTCTACACATTGCACCCCTGTACTCTCAATATTTTTACATTGCACCCCTGTACTAAATTTTCTACACATTGCACCCCTGCACTCTCAAAAAATTGACATTACACCCTTATTTTAACGGCAAGTTAACAGAGTTGAGAAATATTCTGACATCACCCACCCTTATTTGTGTCATATCTGCCTGGTTTAGGAAGAAGCACCTATGCTAAAAAGAGAAGAGCTAAAAAAATGGGTGTTTGCTATAAATGTGCACGCATGACATGTAATACTCGTTGTCGTTCTTTAGGAATGATGTCTGATAACCGTGAAGCATCTTTGTTTGTTTTTTGTTGTTCATTAATAACACTCAAATATCGTAGTTTTGATCTAATTTTTGCAATAAATTAGTTGGATTTTTGAATGTATCAGAAGAAGCATAATATTTATGCGCCCTAACATATAGTTATGCGCCACAGCATAACTTCAAAGTAAAAAAATTTGCTCGGTCCAATCCGAAATAAGGGTGGGTGATGTCAAAATATTTCTCAACTTTGTTAACTTGCCGTTAAAATAAGGTTGGAATGTCAATTTTTTGAGAGTGCAGATGTGCAATGTGTAGAAAATTAGTACAGGGGTGCAATGTAAAAAATATTGAGAGTACATGGGTGCAATGTGTAGAAAATTTAGTATAGGGGTGTAATGTAAAAAACATTGAGAGTACAGGGGCCTTAAGGTGAGTTTTTCCTTTTATAATTTTATTCCCTTAAATTTATTTCAATCAATCAAAACACAATCATAGTGTCGTTGTCATAAATGATGACTCACGTTTATGATCATATTATTATCATGCATTGTATTATATAATAAATTCCATTTATTATCTACATTCCAATCTACGGTATAACATCAAGAACGCATCATCCGCCGTTCATAATGTCATCGCCCCAATCATAACCATCAAAAATTAAATAAACATTTAAAAGGAAATGGAGGGGTAAACTGGGAATCTTACAGCCTCAATGCAAAATAGAAACGAAAAAACAACTACCGTACGACGATCCACAGATTCCGATCCGTAAACCAAAACGAACCCTAATTTTAATCCCTCCCCCTTTTCTGCTTATCAAAATTTTCCCTACGATAGATTGTGTGTTAATAAGATTTTCCCCAATTTGTTATCATATTGACCTTGTCCTTTCTCTATCCCAAAATCACCAATAAGGTTGAAAATTATCAGCTATTCTAAGTGGATCTGTTATTTCGATTTCGGCTTTAAACCGGTAATTTGAAATTTACATGCTTTGATTTCGTGAGAATTTTTCAATTCTAGTAGTTAATTATACGAAATTTTGACTGAATAATCAATTGTATGTGTCTCGCTTTATAAAATTCCAACTTTTGCATTATTGCATATTGTATTTAATTGTTTGTTTTCGGGTTAGGGTTAGTGTTAGGGTTAGGGTTAGGGTTTTGATCTCAAGATTCGCACTTTTTTGTACAGAAAAGTTGAAATTTTGTTAGCATAATATTTAGGGTTTGTTTTATAGTTCTATAGGAGTTAAATTACTTTACAGGTACTGAGAATTGAAATTTTTTGGGTTATCTTTTGTTTGGGTCAGAGAAAGAAAGGAAAAGGAAATCCCTTTAGTTAGGTATTTTCCTATAATTGCAGCATTTTCATATATATTTGAATATTTAAAATTTGGAATTTTCTTTTCAGTGTTTGTTTCCTTGGGTGCAATTTTAATTTGATTTATTTGGAGATAATGGGTAAGAACTAGAAGTGCCTTTTAATCATGGAAACAATGTTGCAAATTGTATTGTAGGATGGTGTGAGAATTTATTGGAAATCTGTGATATAGAGTGATGGGCAGCAGTGGGGTGGAGAAGCAAGCTAAAGAAAAGGAGGCAAAGACGTCGCCTTCTACTACCACACAGGTACTTTTTTTGTGTGTGGGGGGGGGGGGGGGGGGTGTGGGGGATTATGGGTCCTTAACATTGTTTGTTTTTTTGTTTGAATTATTTTCATAGGTTATTTTACATGAATTTCTTATTGTTTCATGTGTTTCAGGAGCAGACTCCCACTACTAGCAACAGCGCAGTGAATCCGGACTGGTCAGGTTTTCAGGTTTGATAACAAAAATCTTTACTTTGGTTATTTCGATTTGGCTTCATATTATTAGTTTATTTATGTGTAATTGGGAATGGTTTTGCTTTCTTAACAGGCCTATTCTCCCATCCCTCCACATGGGTTCTTGGCATCAAGTCCGCAAGCTCACCCATACATGTGGGGAGTTCAGGTATTGAAAAGGATAAATCTATTGAAATATAACGAAGCACTCACTAATTAAATATCATTTTACTAACAATGAACAATGGATTTTACTCGAATATATTCAACTTATCTAGCATATTGAATTGGACTTCTTTTAAATATTTAACATATCGGATCATGGGTGTAGCACTTTAGAAAACTCTGTTGGGGCTCTAGGAATTATTTTGGGGTATTAAAAAAATTAACGCTTTCATTTTGAAAAGTCGCTAGTGAAATATTTAAAAACTACAAATCAATACCAATGTGTGCGATAGAACAAAAAGAGGCAAAAGATAGCGCTGCTTCCCAACAGGGTATGGGGGATGCTTTGGATCTGTCTTTACCTTAGAAAACATTGATGAAGTGTCCATTTTTTAAAGCTTGAACAGGCTCACTTGAGCTTGACCGGCTTATACTCTCAGTCATACGCGACATCTTTATAAAACACGTGTTGGAGCTAAGAATCTTTAGTCTTGTTTTTTAGTTTGTATTGCCTAAACATGTGTTGGGTTTAGGAAAGAGGTTGTGGGGTGGTTAGTTGTGGAATTGGCGAAAATATTGGTAACTGAAAATGATCACAAAAATTTCATGTCCTTTCAACTATATAAGTTTGCCTCATGGCTAATATTTTCTTGCAGCATATGATGCCTCCCTATGGTACCCCAGCACATCCATATGTTGCAATGTATCCCCATGGTGGCATATATGCTCATCCATCCATGCCTCCGGTATTTTATTTTGAAGCTTCAGTTAAAGTTCTTCATATTGTTTTGTTTTCATTTTAAGTCACAACATTTTTGGATTTCATACAGGGATCTTATCCTTTTAGTCCATTTGCAATGCCTTCTCCAAATGGGATTGCTGAATTATCTGTGAGTTCCCTTATTAACCAACAGATGTATCTGTTTCTGTATGTGTACAATAAAACTCATTTTAGGTTCTTATATAGGGAAATACCCCAGGAAGCATGGAAGCAGATGGTAAACCGTCTGATGCAAAAGAAAAATTGCCAATTAAAAGATCAAAAGGAAGTTTGGGTAGTTTGAACATGATTACTGGCAAGAATAATGAGCCAGGTAAAACATCAGGAGCATCTGCTAATGGAGCCTATTCTAAAAGGTATGGTGGATGTGTAGAAAGTTACTTGATGTTATTTATGTTTTGATAGGTACTCCGTTGCTAATGTGTTTTATCTCATGAAGACCGTTAGCCTCTGCAATGGGGTTGCAAGCTTCCATATATTGCATAATTTACTAATATTTGTTATGATAGAAAGTTAAGTGAGAAGGGGTATGGGGCAAAGCATTTGTTAATAGTAGAGCTTCATTGAATTGAGTTTCTTGGTTTTTGTGCATCCAAAATTTTCTCCATCGTTTCTTTTTGAAATCTACATTGTCAGTATAATCAATAACGAATTCAAATATACATTTAATATATACAATGAATTCTAACTGTTGTCTGGTAATTTTTCTGATGTTGGAATAATTTTGGATATGTAGTGCTGAGAGTGCAAGTGAAGGTACAAGTGGAGGAAGTGATGCTAATTCGCAGAATGTAAGTGCATTTTTGTCCCGTTTGTTTATTGTTATTTTCGATTGTTGGGATCATTTTTGTACTTGTATTGTTTTTATGGGTAGGACCTTGCATTTTAAGCTTCTCCTCTTAGGTCTTTTATTAAACCAAAAGGAGGTTATGCTTCATAATGATAATTTTGTCCTTGTCTTAACTCATACATTAATATAATTTCTTGTTAATTAAAGGAGTTTCTTTCCCTATGAAAAATAGTTGAAGAGTTGTTTTACTGAATGGTCTAATGTCAAATGAAGATAAAATAGTACCCAACTAGATCCAAACCAAACAAAGCCTTTTCCCATTAGATGAGGTAAGCATTATAGAATCATTTGCATGAAAAACTAATTTTATTCTCGCCACTGCAGCACTGAAGTGGAAACGCCTTGAAGGCAATGCTAATTTGCAATGTTGTCGCATAATGTGTACTTCAGGCCATTGCAATTGATACAAGACTAGTCCTTTTGACTGTTTGTTTTATGTTTTGTATCACTGTGGCTATTAAATACATAGTAATTTTTATCCACTTGGCTTTCAAAAGTGAAAGCATGTTGTTACATCTGAATGATGGCACCCCCTCTCCCCATGTCTGTTTGGACTCTGGAGGAAAGTCGAATTAAGACCTTCTAAGGAACATACATGTGATATTGATTCAATTCACTGTTTTGGAAACAAGGGATATAGAAAGTTAACTAAACGTTTGCATATTGGGGACATCTTTAGAAGTAAGTTTTTGAATAAAATCCTACTAAGTAATTTAAAAATCTAAAAACAACAATTTTTGACTTGAATGATTGAATCGTGGTTTAAGTACTAATATTTGGATTACGGACTGAACACTCGGATATATTCTGTACCTGTGTAATCTGATCTCACGGAAAGCTTTACATAGATAAGTTTATAATAAATGTGTTGATTAAGCCTTAATGCACTGTGATATCCCAGATCACTAGTGAGGTGGGCGCCTGGACTAGTTATAAGCCTTGGGTTATCCTAACTAAGTAGACGCGTTTTGGGTGGCAAAGCCCAATAAAGAAACCATGACGAGCTGTGTCCAAAGTGAACAATGTCTGCTCAGTTGTTGGGCTCAGGCTGTTGTAGGTTCTCATTATTTCTGTATATAGCGCTGCTGCTCCATTCTTTTTCTCCAGGAGAAGATAGTGTTATAAATATTAATTTTATTGATTTTTGTAGGACTCACAGCTAAAGTCAGGATGTAGGCAAGATTCTTTGGAAGGTTAGATGACAATCTCATTCTTTTTTCATGTGATTTCTACATTAGAACTGATCTGTATATTGTTGAGGAGTCTTTCTGACATATCTACTACAGGTGAAGCATCTCAGGATGGCAGTTCTGTGCATGGTGCTCAGAATGGAGCAGCTAGTACACCACATGCAATGGTGAATCAACCAATGGCCATCGTGCCTATATGTGCCACGGGTGCTCCTGCAGCTGTTCCTGGTCCCACAACTAACTTAAATATTGGAATGGAATACTGGGGTGCACCTGCTGCTTCTAATACCTCTGGAATGCGGGGCAAGGTTCCTTCTACTCCTGTTGCTGGAGGAATAGTTACTGGGGGATCACACGATAGTGTCCAGTCACAGCTTTGGTTACAGGTCAACATAGTTTATTCACATTACGTTCGTTTTCTTTATTACCATGATTTATGGTTTGTCTTTCTGTTCTATTTCCATTTGAGTTCTTTTAACAATATTTTTATAGCAATGCACTCAGTCTGCTATCAAGTTGACAAAAGTCTAATGGAAATTAATGTACTGGGGATATATCACTATTTTCGATAAATGAATTTAATCAAAGTTAATACTTAATACTATGTTTGGCTTCAATTGATTATTGAAATTTGACCAACTGATTGGACATGGCATATTTCTTGTAATTGGTAAATTAACCTCTTTACTAAGCTTGGATTTGAATCAATCTTCTCCTTTGTTCTTCATCTCCTTTCTGTATTAGCTCTTTTAATGAATGTTGGACCATTTATTGACAGTCATTTCAATTCTCTCTTGTTATTTGAAATTTTTGGTGTACCTCCTTGTTTTAGGTCATTAAGTGATCTTAGTATATGTGTTTTTTTTCCCTGGATTTAGGATGAAAGAGAGCTTAAAAGACAGAGAAGGAAGCAGTCCAACAGAGAGTCTGCTCGACGATCCAGGTTGCGAAAGCAGGTAAAGAAGTGTCCCTGATACTTGTTTAGGAAAAAGATAAGTGGTCCCAAATTTCTTCTAATATTTTGTGGATACCTTGACTTACACGAGTAATATGAATTCGTTGAGTCAGGCTGAATGTGATGAGCTGGCGCAGCGTGCTGACGGCTTGAAAGCGGAAAATGACAATCTGAGATCAGAGGTGATTCGAATCAGGAGCGAGTATGAGCAACTTCTTGCAGAGAATGCCACTCTCAAGGTAAAGTTGATACTCCCTGCTTCCAAATTCACGATCTTGTTCCCACGCTGCACAAAACACTAACATACAGCCAATTTTCGGCTTTATCACAGGAACGACTTGGAGATATCCCTGGGAATGACCGACATACGAGCAATGATACTCAACAAACTGGACAAAGTGAGCTGCAGAGTGGTCACTAGGACCTTATCTGCCTTGATTGTGTTACGCTGCTCTACAGGAGCATAATCTAACCAATTAGACGACAAGAAGGCCTTATTCTGCCTAGCATAGCGTGTATGTAGCTAAAGTTTTATCAAAGCTGACCTTTATAGTTTTGTAGGACATCGTTTCGCACATAGTGTCTCTCATTTCTTATATTTTTCAACTGAAGGGCACGAATGGTATGTCGAGTGTGAGTCCGGCTTACCCTTGTCTGTTTTAAAAAAAAAGGGTAGTAAGTTAACAGCGTTTCAAACTTATTTGTATTGAATATGATTGATGCATTTGTTATGCTAAGAGGATTAATCAAATTTAAAACGTGCTGTACTCTTTCTGCATAACTCCATATGAAATCTGATATTTGTGTCTTATACATTATATTAGATTTAGAGTTCATATTCTCTCTCAGATGATACCATATATTGTGGAAACATTCTTTCCTTTTTGAAAATCTTAAAAGCTTTCTTCAACGTAGCCGCTGCCCTTTGTCACCATAACCCACTCTTCCTCCTTGCTCCCCCTTTTTTTTCTTTATTCTCCTCCTCTTCTCCTTCTCTTCTGTTCTCTCATTTTCTATTTTCTTTTGGTTTTAATTTCTATCAGCTTTTGTTCTACCGTTGACTCCTACTTCCCTTCCTCTGGTCCCTTTGTTTACCCCCCTTGTTTTTCTCCCTTTTTGTTTTTAGCTAGAGCACGCTGGAAATTGGGTGCTCCAGTGAGACCTTGAATGAAGGCTGGATTCTTGACAAATATGGTCTTTCTTTTTTCTTTTTTCAGTTTTTATGTTTAAATTTTGTCACACACGTCTTTTTGATCTATGGATCCACCAACATTAATCCTATCATGTATTAGGTGTTTTTGTTTTGCAGGTATCTATGTATTTTTACACTAGTTTATAGAAGATTTGTTGAGTTTAATAGATAGATCTAACTTTGAAAGTAAATGTCATGAGTGGAGTTCTATGGTTCCTTCCGGGCATAGTATGGTCTAATAGATTTATCGATTTTATTAAAATAGATTGTTGTAGGAGTTCTTGTGTTGTTTCGTTTTTAGTTAAGAATTTGTATTAACCAATACCGTACTTAGGTGGAAAGATTAGGCCGACATCATAATTCCTCTTAGATCTAAATTTGTGAAAATCAGTTTCTTACAGATTACAGAAACACGTAATGCACATATTATTATTTTTTATTATATTAGTTTTTACCTAATTAGACTTGTGTCTTGGGTGTCCATAAATAGTTATTTGAACTGAAACTCAGTCTTGCAATCCGGGATATTGTATGATTGGTCTTCTGATCCTATTAATGCAATGCTTCTTTTAAAAAAAAAAAACAATGGAAATGACCAAATGATTTATGGTAATAACGTAAATAAGTGAAACTTATAGGGGATTATCAGAATTCAGAACTAGATAAGACCACTATAAGACAAAATTTCATGCCCCCGCTTTTTTTAAAAAGAGATAACATGAGAAATAATAAATTAGTATAAATAAATATCAAGCTGTAACATATTATTATTATATTTTTAAAAATATTATATTTTATTATTATATTTTTACACAATCTGACCTTTTATAAAATTTTAATCCAATTGAGAAAACGACAACACACGCGGTTCTGGAACCAGAAATATATCAAATGGAATAAATAAATAATAATCTAGCGAGAGACTCGAACGTGCGGCGTGCCTGCCGAATTCTCAGAGTTGGAAATTGAATGGAGTTAACAGGAGCAATAAATGATGTGTTGGTGGCGATAAGTCCATCAACTTGGAGGTCTCAGTTTTAGTTTCAGTTCAGACACTTCCATTCTGTTTCTCATTCCAAGTTTGTGTTTTTCTTTTCGTTTTCACAAGGTAAGCTCTCTCTTTCATTTCTGATGAATTATTATTGTTTTTGTTTTTGTTTTTGTTTTTGTTGCTCTTTATTTCCTTATTAACAATTTCATTATCTGGGTTCGGTATAATTTTGATTAGTCTAATAGAGGTTTTAGTTTATACCCATATGGTCATTTTTCTGTATTTAACCAAAAAGATAAGCTTCACTTGTTTGAGCTGAGCTCGATTGATGTTTTGGGTTATGGCATATTCTTGTGTTGTAATTAATCCATGGTCCTTCTGTTCTGTAAGTGTGAAAATATTTTCTGACATAATTTAAAGCATGGTTTGATACCGTCGTGTTTGTTGTGGATGAGCTTGTTTTATGCACTTTCTTCATAAAATATCTAATTTGGACACTGAAAGAAAAACCTACACAGCGATTTTCATGTTTTGAACTCTTGTTTAGCAATAGAAAAGAGAATAAATATAGAGAAAATAGTGAATTCGAGTACTGAAATATGATATCGTTTCTTGTAACAAGTGTCCTAAAATGGTTAGTCGTGAATCAAGTAATTTATGAATCCTGCGAGAGAGATCAATGTCAAATGAAAGGTGAAGAAGATAAGAATTCGAATTCTTAATAGTCTGAATTAGTGCGTGTTTGGGATTGTGGTGGAGTGTCAAATAATCACTTATTTGACAATCTATTTCCAAATTATGTTTCTTAATCACTCAGTTGATGTTTAACTATGTATTGGTTCCATAAGACAGTTTGGCTCCATGCAGGGCCAGAAGATCATTGTTTATGGCTTGAGGCGTGATACAAGATCTACATGTATTTTTTTTTTTCCATTTTCTTTTAATCAATTTTTTTTTCTCACACATAATCTTTTCTCTTTTAGAGATGTCTGCCTTTCTGCATCCCAAAGCTAGGAACTGGAATGGACAAGTGCCACATGAGAGGCTCAACTGTGAGAGTATCAGGGGGTTCAAGTGATAATTTGGTGCCAATTGCTCCTCTTCAGTTTGAATCCCCAGTTGGTCAGCTTCTAGCACAAGTATTGCAAACCCATGCTCACTTACTCCCTGCAGCTATTGATCAGCAACTGGAGAACCTTCAAACTGATAAAGACATCCAGAGAGAAGATACTTCTCAAGATCTCCTTTACCAGTGAGTTAAATTAAATCTTTTTTTTTTTTGAAATTGTTGGAAACCCCACCGCCAAACCACTCATTCCGGGCTTAAGCGGAGCAGTTAAAACCCCCGGTTGTCCTAGGCTCTTACAAAAAATGCACTCCCTGGATTCGAATCTAGGACCTCAAGGTAAGATCCTGAGCCCTACACCACCAAGCCACGCCCGTTGGGGACGAGTTAAATTAAATCTCCTTCTCCCATTTCTTTTATATCCCATTTCCATCTTATAGTTTGACGACTTTATGAATTCTATTCGTGTTTTATGGTGGCAAGAACATGTGACTGAGCCATGCAATTTTATGACATATTTTGAGGCTTTGTTTCCAAATATGATGCCAACTTACATGACATCTGGTTGCTAGGGAGAGAATTTTATGTGGAACGTAATACTGGAGATGATTTGATATCCAGCCTGTATAGTTAGTATTAAAGCTTAGTTGAGTTTAGTTGCATTGGAGACCATTTGGTCTACGGTGGAGCTAGAATCAATGAATTAGAGACTGTTTCTTTAGCATTTTGGTTACTGAACTATACTGTCCTGGATCAGAATATCCTGAAGACTCCGTGGCATGGCAGACCCTAAATATTTAAACTGTGACACCAAAAAGGAAAAGGGAAATTATCAGTGGTCCTCCCAATCTTTAGCGAAAGTTTAAAAAAAAAACTTGTTTTTTTGAATTTATCCGAGGTACATCCCATCTTTTTAGAAAATGACAATTCCACCCAAATTGCTACTTTTTGGGGGTATAAAATGTCATTTTCATAACTATTTTTTTTTGGGTGCAAAATATTGACAATTACTAATTTTTGGGTGGAAAATGTCATTTTTTGAAAACTTAGGGTGGACTGCTGATAAATTTAAAACACGAGGTATTTTTTCAAACTTCTGTTAAAGAATAATTTCCCAAAGGAAAATAATAAAATGGAGCAGCAATCAGCCCTACATGTGGATCCCTCACAAATGAACAATAATGTTGTGTTTTTCAAACTAGTAATGAATGAATCTATAACTCTATGTATTACCTTTTAAAAAATTCATAATATAACAGCTATTATTACTTGAAGTTGGACCTAGAATAGTCAGAAAGGGCATCTGCTGGTTATGGACTTTAGTTTCCTAAAGTAGAGTATGGTACATGAATTTGAATTATTGTGTTATCTTCCTAATAAGAAATCATTTTGGTATATTATTTTGTTATCTTCCTAATAAGAAATCATTTTGGTTTCTTCAATTACAACCTTTACCTAGTTTATTTCTATTGAACTTCATTAATTGTTGTGTGTGTGAGAGAAAGATAGCGGGGAGAGTAATTTATGGATATCTTACCTCTGGTGGACTAACTCGATAGGATTGAGACCTTAGCCAATAATACTTTGTTAGGTTTATTGATATTTGATATTAGCAGAAAAAGCATATCAACTAAATTTTATGTGGTAAAGTATTATATTCTTTTACGCTTCTTGAGATACAATTTTGTTGATTAAATTTTTATACTCAAGTTTTGCTGATACATCTTTGCAGTAATTCATGACAAAACTAACTTGTATTGCTTGAATCACATTACCAGCTGCTCGTTTATTATCCAGAATTTCGTCTGTTTTAGAAGAAAAATCAATTGCACATAAAATAAGCATGTTTCTATAAAGAATGGCAATGACAAGAAAGAGTGATAGGGTTTCCGAAGGACAATAGTTGATAAAAGAAGGGAAACAAAATGGGCAGCGAGCAATAGCACGTGAAACTGATTGGAACTACTGCAAAATCAGCAGATATGAGCTTAATTAATTTTAATTATAACTGTGTTATGAAGATAATACAGAGCCACTTGTCTGAAATAAGTAGAGAATGACATTTCGATGATTCCTAACAGAAACTTCAGATCCTGCTGGAAGAGTCGATTTTTGGCCAAACCAAGAACAGAAACTAGAAGCTGTTCATTCTCCTGAAGCCTTTGAGATGATACAGAGCCACTTGTCTTTGTACTTGGGGAGCGACTGATGGGTCCCCTTGATACCATTATTCAGATTAGCAAAATCAAACTTGGAAAGCTGAATGCTGCTTCTATAATGTATGGTTACTTCCTCAGAAGAGTTTATCAACGATTTCAACTTGAGAGAACAATGAAAACACTTCCTGAGGGTTTTGATGAAGGCAAGGTTAGATACAAAGAAAGATCCATCTCCAATGAACCGGCTCTGGGATCCAGACTCCTTGATCAGAATCCCTCCTGATGATGACGCCTATATAGATGGTGAAAGCTTCATGGACATTGGTGAAGGAAAATCATATAGGCTTGAGATCCTACGTTATGTATCTAGATGCCGAGACACTTCAAAGATATACAACCATTAGATCGAAGGAAGCTATTTCATTGATTGAAAAGCAAACACAAACCCTATTTGGCAGACCTGATATCAAAGTTCTTGAAGACGGTTCAATTGACACATCTAATGATGAAGTGATGTCAGTCACATTTTCAGGATTGACTATGCTAGTATTGGAGATCATTCATATGGGAATCAGAAAGTTATGTCGAATCAAAATACCCCTTCATTAAAAGCTAGTTACAGAATCTTCCCATCGTCTTCGATCATTAACAACCTTTGCGGCTGGGTAGATTGTAAGGTATGCATGAAAATTTTGTTTGTGTAATACATAGATGTCAGTAAATACCATGATTCCTTAGTTTTCAGTAGTACACACTACACAGTCATCATGGCCCGCCTTTGGCTAAAACTTTTAGTTGGGATATAAACAATATTTGTTTAGCAATTTAGCTTAAACATCAAAGTTTGACGGATCAGGATTTGGTGTTGAGTTGAATTTATGTTGAACACTGAATCCATTTATCTCCTGATTGTGATATATACAAATTCCGCTTAGCACTGAATCTTAATTCAAATTTGAGTTGTATTTGCTTAATGTGTAGGCATTGCTTAATAGCATTTTCTTTTTTTTTTGAAAAGGGTGATGGCATGTCTTTTACTTGATGGCTACTCTACAGATAGCTGTAATTGACCTTGCAAAAAGAGAGAGATAGAGAGAGAGAGAGAGATTCATTATTCATATTCATACTCTTGTGATGTGTCTTTTGTTCTTACAACTTTGCTTCATGCTTTTTCCTAGAGGATCTCATTCCATAACAATCGTGTACCAATCATGAATCTGTTCATTCAGGAGCTTCATTTGCTTTTCCTTCTTTTTCTCTTTAATATATTTTTTTAGAAGTTTCTTGCAATGATATATTATGTATCCCAATTTTTTTACACACTGTTCAAGTAGTTTTTTTTTTTTTTTGGAAGGTTCTTCCACTTTAGTTTTTTCAAATCTTATTTCTCTATCAGTTATTTTCACCGATATGTTATTTATTTAGGGATGGCAATGGAGAGGGGAGAGAGGAGGATCAACATCCCCGATAATTTTTAGATGTCTCCGTCCTCTCCCCGTCCCCTCGTAATTATTTCAAGGGAGGGGAAGGGGATCCCCGAGGCTCTCCGATCCCCGAATAATAAATAATTTTTTTCTAAAATAAATTTAAATCATTTAAAAATATATTGATAGAACTATTATATTATCAAAAAATAAAACATACATATTCAACAAAATTTGATAATATATACTAAATAAATCTATTATATAAATCAAAATATATATTAGAGATTGAAATTCATGTTTTCTATCTTTTTATTTGGTTCATAACTTATTAAAAAAATGGATTCACCAATATAATTATTTCATTGAATTCCTTATACTATCTATAATTTATATATTTATATAAATATTAAGATACTTTCTATTTACATTTTAAATAGTGATTTGAATATATTTATTGAAAATTTTAAAAATAAATGGGTAATGGGGACTGGGGAGGGGATGTGAATTTTAAATGATCTCCATCTCTTCCCCGAATAAGAAATGAGTATTAAATTTTCCGCGTCTCTATCCCCAACATTATTTTTTTCAATTTTCCATCTGTGATTCCCTCTTCAATTGGGGAGGGCCTCTGTCATCTTGGGGATTTCTGTCATCCCAATATTTATTTTTAAGGTTATTATCATTTCACTACCTTTAAGTTTGAGAAATAACAAATGGATATAAAAAAATATTGGGGTGTAATAATTATTACTATATTTTTTTACAAAATTTTCATTTATTATAAAATCTTATCTCTTAAAAAACATAACATCTTACAATTATATTTTGATGAAAACCTTACATTTTACTACAGTATATTGTAATACTTATTTTACCTATTATTTATTTCTCAATACTTCTTATAGTAAAATGTAATATTTTATAGAAAAAATACTAAAATGTAAAAGTTTGTAAAAATATAATAGTAATTTTTTTATATCTATTTGTTATTTCCCAATGATAATAACTCTTATTTTTATAATTTTGGCACTATTCACAGGAAAATTAAAATAAATTTAAAAAATATTCATATAAATATATTGCAGAAAATTTTGACTAGACATGGAGGAGAATTTTTGACGGAGAGAGAAGAAATTTGTGTAATAAACAAAGAGAATAAAACGGTCCGTTTTCCTTGGACGGTTCCTGATTCCTCCTCCAAACCCGTTATGAAGCAGGTTAATCTTTTCCCAAAATACCCTTGTATGTCGACAATAGTTACGTAACGGGCTCATGCACGCCGCCTCAGAGTCAGTCCTCACAGGCCTCTCTCCCTTCGCTGTTTTCATCAATTATATTGACAATTATACCCTCCTACTGCAACTATTTTACCTAAAAAACCATATTAAAAATTTATTAATAATTAATTAAGCGGTCAACTTCATCAATTGGGCAGGTGACAATCACTGTTTAAATACATACTTAACCAAAAATTTGGACTTTCTCCTACTACCAATAATTTACTTGAATTATTATTAGTTATGAACTAAATTGAATCCTAATCATAGCATAGAATATGTGTGAATCATACACATTTTTTTTTTTTGACTTTTTTTCTTATTGGGTATATGCAATTAAAGTTTAATTATGTCATAACATAATGAAATGGACCACCACATGATGATGCTATTGAAAACAACATATATCAAATAATTATATGATGACACAAGGGTCTTGAGCCCCATAATTTTAAAGCTTAGGTGGACATATTTTTAATTTTTATTATTGAAATAGATTTTTCATTAGCAAATATTTTGTAGAGACATATTTCATCAATATTTGGGTATTTTAATTATTAAGAGATTTTTTGGGAGTTTGGGTTCGTGTCAATAATAAAAAACATGAGGTGACAAATATTCGGAGTTTGACTACTTTGAACTGCCAAATATGATATTAGATTAAACTATAATCGGATAAAGTGATGTCAAATTTTCATGAAATATTTATGATAGATTTTTGACATCAATAATAATAATAATAATTTAATTAAGAAATAAATTTATGAATATATTTAGTGGAACTACTACATGTTATCTTTTCCAAAATTGATTGATGAGTATCCAACTAAATCTTAATGGAACCTTTGGCTATTTGTTATTGGTATTATATATATTTATTTAGATAAGCATCATATCCACATCATCTTAGTTGTCCTTTAAATTCTAACACTCTTTGTCCATACTTAATTACACACATAATCTATCACTCTATAAAAATTATTTAATTAAACTTTTGTTCAAAGATAAGAATATCACCAATATTCAAATAAAAAATTAGACATGTATTAGAAAATAGAATTTGTAATACCCACATTAATAATATAATTTAATGTTCTACATCATCGACACGATTTTAATTAATTCTATTTAAAATTACAAAAATATCAAATTAAACTAAAAAAATGTATTAAAACAATAAATTAAGTTTTTTTTTTTAAAAAAAATAATCTTAAAACAGATAAAAATATAGGTGTAAAAAATTGTTACAACTACAAAATCAGTAATTTTCACTTACTAATCTTAGGCACAACAAATTCACTATTCTTTTTTTCCCACTAGAAACTGTGTTTACAAAAATCGTTACTTGAAAAACGAAACTCTATTAAAACAAGAAAATTATTAACAAAATTTAGATTAGAAATATTCTTAAATTAAGATCCAAATTCTTGTTTTAAAAAAAATAACCTAAAATTCCAAATTTTAAAAATGGCAATAAAAATAATTCCAACAAAAAGGAAGGGCATTTTTGTCCCCACACACCAATTCAAAAACAGCAGGCAGCAGCCAGATACTATACACCCTGATCACCATAAACACTCCTTCTTCCTCGTGTGTATATATATATATAATAAATCTCAGCTCACACAAACAAAGAAACCAAAACCATCATAACAAATTTCATTGAATTTATATACATTTTTGAAAAATAAAAATAAAAATGAGATATTGCTGCTTCTTCTTCATCTTTGTCTTGTGTTATTACAGCTCATCGCTTGTGTCGACTCTCGCAAACGCAAACGCAAACGCGGCATCTTTCAACGTGACCACCATATCTTTTGATGAAGGTTACTCACATCTATTCGGGGATGGCAATCTTATCCGATCCCCAGATGGCAGTAACGTCCGTCTCCTCCTCGACCGCTTCTCCGGGTCGGGTTTTGTTTCGTCAAAAATGTACAGACATGGATTCTTTAGCGCCATGATCAAGTTGCCATCGTATTATACAGCTGGCATATGTGTTGCCTTCTATGTAAGTAATAATCATAATAAAATTCAAGTTTCTAATTAATTTGCTTCTTTTATATATATATATAATCGAGCTACGTTTAATTATTTGCAGACATCGAATGGGGATGTGTTTGAAAAAACACACGACGAATTAGACTTTGAGTTTCTGGGAAACGTTGCAGGAAAACCATGGAGGTTCCAGACAAATTTTTATGGAAATGGAAGCACAGGAAGAGGGAGAGAAGAAAGATACAGGCTTTGGTTTGATCCAACAAAGCAATTTCATAGATATAGCATTCTTTGGACCAACTATAACATCATGTGAGTTGTCTTCAACACTTTCTTACTTACAAAACTTTTGCCTTTGAATATTATTTACTTCTTCTTCTGTATAATTTTCAGTTTCTTTTCTGAATATTTATGAACGATTTCATAATATCTCGTTATCTCTTATTAAAATTTTGATTAAAAAACGTAATTGTTTTTATGATCAGATGAGTTTTTTTATATATATAAATTTTGAAAACTGCAAGGAGAAATTTTTTTCATATGTATATATATTATAATATCGAAAAAACCCCACGTCATGCGTGGGTAAACCGATAGTATCTCGGACTCTTATAAAAGTAATACACAGGACTTAAAAGTTCAGATCGTTGGATTGCGTCCCTATGTTTGGTTTGTTGTATTATTTACCTTACATGTGAAAATGACAAAAGGGAGGGAGAGGATATGGCATTTGCGTGTGGAATGTTGTTAATACATAACATTAAAACTTGTGGACCAAGGAAACTAAATAAACATCAATTTTTAGCCCAAAAACTTTCCTCATGCATCTTTAATGAAAGACTTCCATTAATGTGTGGCCTAAAAATTCTATTTTTTTGTTTTATTTTTCAATTTTTGAGAATCTTCCCCTAGTAAGCAATCTTTGGTCAAGCAAGGCATGCAAGATCAAGAACTGAGACCCCACAAACATTGAAATTAAAGCATTTTTATAAGCTAGCTAGGTTGTATTTTAATTGTTATTAGGCTACCAAACTCTAAAGTGGGCTATGTAGTCTTCTAGAACCCACTTTATGTTTTCACCCAAAAAAAAAAAAAAAAAAAAAAAAAAACTCTATAAAAAGAACTTCAAATTAAGGGATACTGTTAAATTAAATGACAATTTTATTTTATTTTCTAACAGATTTTATGTGGATGAAGTGCCAATTAGAGAAATTATACGCAGAAAAGAAATGGGTGGTGATTTCCCATCGAAGCCAATGTCTTTGTATGCTACAATTTGGGATGCCTCAAATTGGGCCACATCCGGTGGCAAAGCAAAAGTTAATTACAAGTATGCACCATTCACTTCTGAATTTAAAGACTTTGTACTAGACGGCTGCCATGTTGATCCCATTCAAGAACTCCCTTCCTCTTCCTCCGACGACGACGACTGCCACGACACCGATTCCCGGCTCATCGAGAAAGGCCTTTCCGTCATTACTCCGGCCCGGAGACGGGCAATGCATAGATTCCGAGAACGTTACATGTACTATTCATATTGTTATGATACAATAAGATATCCAGTGTCATTACCCGAATGTGTCCGTGTTCCATCCGAACAAACACTTTTTAAGGACACCGGTAGATTGAAATTCGGCGGCAGCCATAAGAGTCATAAACGTAAGTCGAGGCGGCGGCCTGAAGCTTCGAATTCCGAGGATCCGGATATGTAAATTAAATTATTGTGGTGTTTTTTTTTTTTTTTTTTTGCTTCTAATTATTCTTTTTTTTTTTTGGTTTTGTTCTAATTAACCTATAGTTTGTTTTGTGATTAGAAAAATATATAGGGGAAATGAATAATATTTGGATTTGGTGTGGTGTGTATTCATTTTGACTCGGCATAGGGAGCTGGTAATAGTTTTACTTGGTCACAGGGATTAGTTGAATAAGTCATAAGTTTTCTGTTTGTAGTACAAAGTAATAAAATCAAAATTATACATCATTGCATTGTTGAGTTGACATTCATCTTAATATCTATCAATCTATGGGTATAATTCATTTTTAAAAATCGATTAAGGTAAAAGTAATCTTATATATATATTTACAATTATAAAGAAATACTTAAATGTGAATTGTACAATCTTACCCATTGGACTAATTTTTTTGATTAATTAGGTCAAACCAACATTGGTTTTACCTAAATTTCCATTTTTACCTAATTAATCTGCTTGTTATCTTGTTTTCTTAAATGGGTTCACATGCATCAATGTAACTATCTCCCCCTTTTTTTTTTTAATCTTATGAATGAAGACTACTATGTGTTAGTAAATTTTCAAATAGTAAGTTCGGTTAACCAAATCTATGACAATGAGCATTTTTTTGTTTGAATCCAAATATCTCTCATCCTAGTTGTTAGATTTTGATTGTGACCTTTAGTTTAACGGTATCACTTCAAAGAGAAACATTCATATCTTCATATAGCCTCTTGTTGCTGGATTTTAATATGTTAGACGGCTGATTTTGGTCTCAGGGGCAATAAGGGAATATCACTCCCGAGACTAATCCTCCGTCAATAGTGAATTTGTTTGGTTATGGGGGACCAAAAGCAAATTTAGCAAGAAAACAGATAAACACACCAATCAACAAGGAGATTTAACGTGGTTCGGTGGATTTGGATCCGACCTACGTCCACGGACACAAACAAGATGATACTTTTATTACTCAAACGCTCTTTTTGGGTCTCTTTTTGTGTTTACAAGTCAGAGCTTGATGATTCTGATCTTGATTCTCCTCTCCATTCTCAACCTTCAACTTGTTCCTTTCACTCACTCTACCCTCATATTTATAATATTGAAGAAATCATATTCATATTTGTACAAGAATTTCCTAGTTGAAATACTTTCCTTTTCCCATAAAGATTCTTAGTCAAAACTATTCTCTTTTCCCATAAGGATTCCTAATCAAAACTACCTTTACTTTCTTTATCCTACTAGGACTCTGACTCACCAGTTTTCCCCATGAAAGTAGGATAACTTGCCATCTTATCCGCAAGAATAGGGTGTCATCTTCCGGAGCACGCCTCGCCATATGCTCGGTCTTCATGAGGTCGGTCATAATGGTCATTTGAGCTGAGAATGTTGTTGTCGATCTGATAATGCCCGGTCATCCGATCTCAAGTGGTCGGTCACCTATCATCAAATGCTCGGTCTCTTACTGTATAGTGGCCGGGTCGGCTTTAATGATCTCGCCCAAGAAGGAAATTACCCTTTTTACCCCTGCCGTACTCCTTAAATAACATAGGTCCTGAAAACACCATCAACATCTGTCCCCTATTTCTCGGTAACAACGAGTTTGCGAGTTGATGCCGGGAACTATAAAAAAAGATGGTGTGCTGATCGCCTTGCTGGTGGTCGTTCCAGAAATCACAGAGAAATTGTCTTCGCCATCAACTAAGTCTCCTGTTTCTATCTTCATATCCTCGGTTATTGGAGATGTTGACCCTATTCAGAGCGATTCTCCACCTCAAAGCAAATTGCTTACTTGGGTCGTTCCATCAGAAGATGAAGTTCTTCTTGTTGTCCAAACTAAAAATGACTCCTCCTCTGTAATATTTGTACAAGAGATTCGGAGGTCCTGACCCCTGATTGATCCAATCTCGATTGTGAGGAGAAAATTTTTCCTCTGAGCTAACGATGATGTGCTCGGTGGCATGTGATCCTGTCTCGAGCTGTGAGAGATGCTCGGACCTGGGGGAATGTTTCGTCCCTAGTCCGAAGGGCTGATTCGGTGGGACGTAACCCGACCTCGAATGAAGAAATGCACTTGGACCTGGGGGAATGTTACGTCCCCAGACCGAAGGGCTGACTCGGTGGGACGTACCCCGACCCCGAGCTGAGAAAGACACTTGGACCTGAGGGAATGTTACGTCCCCAGTCCGAAGGGCTGACTCGGTGGGACGTACCCCGACCCCGAGCTGAGAAAGGCACTTGGACCTGGGGGGATGTTACGTCCCCAGACCGAATGGCTGACTCGGTGGGACGTACCCCGACCCCGAGCTGAGAAAGGTACTTGGACCTGGTGGAATGTTACGTCCCCAGTCCGAAGGGCTGACTCGGTGGGATGTACCCTGACCCCGAGCTGAGAAAAGCACTTGGACCTGGGGGAATGTTACGTCCCCAGACTGAAGGGCTGACTCGGTGGGACGTACCCCGACCCCGAGCTGAGAAAGGCTCTTGGACCTGAGGGAATGTTTCGTCCCCAGTCTGAAGGGTTGACTCGGTGGGATGTACCCCGACCACGAGCTGAGAAAGGCACTTGGACCTGGGGGAATGTTACGTCCCCAGTCCAAAGAGACAGACTCGGTGGGACGTAACCCGACCCCGAGCTGAGAGAAGTCATAATGGCCTCGGTGGAACGAAATCCAGCCCCGAGCCGAATAATCAAGTGGCCTCGGCGGAACGAATCCATCCCCGAGCCGAATAATCAAGTGGCCTCGGCGGAACGAATCCAACCCGAGCCGATTAACCAAGTGGCCTCGGCGGAACGAATCCAGCCCCGAGCCGATTAATCCCTAGGACTTATTCAGAAGGGAAGTGAATCAACCTTTGAAGCCTTACCGAATCTGGCATGGGCGTCCCTCTGCCAGACCGGCGAAAAACAAAAACAAGATTCTGGAAAATAAAATCAAAAGGCGGGGGTGACTTAGCACTTATCCCAAAACAAAAACGTTTCGCAAGCATAAACAACAACATGGATCTCTCAAAACAGCGTCCCGCCCGAGGTCTCCAAAACACAATTCTGAATCTTTCAATTCAGTGTCCCGGCGAACCAGGATTTGGATCAGTAGAGCGTTTGAATGGTGAGGGCACATCCTCTACACGTCGGGTCACTGGGGAGCCTGTGTATTGTATGAGGGCTCCTCCTTACCACGCTGGAGCAGGCACACGCTACAGGGGCATAACGCATCCCCGTGCTGCGCCTCTCTCGGATCCAAATGATGAATGGATCAAAGAGTGTCCGGGATAATAAGGGTATATTCCTCCTTAGGTCCGGCATCACTGGAGCTAGCAATCGCCATGGGGGCATCATCATCCATCGTGCTATACTTTCTCACGGATCCATTACATCGGGTAAGTGAGGATCAGAGAGTGTTTCGAAACATTAAGGGCATATTCCTCCTTATGTTCGGTAACACTGGAGCAAGCAATCGCCACGGGGGTATCATTCATCCCCGTGCTATGCTTCTCACGGACCATATGCATCGAGTATGTCCCTGAATATTTTGAGGACCCCGAGCTTGAGAGACATTTGGTTCTGGGGGAATGTTCCGTCCCCAGGCCAATGAGCATGACTCGGTGGGACGTAACCTGACCCCGAGCTGTAACAAACATCGATCTCGGCGGTACAAGAGCAGACCCGAGCCGGAAAGAGGCATCGGTCTCGGCGGTACAAGAGCAGACCCGAGCCGGAAAGAGACATCGGTCTCGGCAGTACAAGAGCAGACCCGAGCCGGAAAAAGACATCGATCTCCGCGGTACAAGAGCAGACCCGAGCCGGAAAGAGGCATCGGTCTCGGCGGTACAAGAGCAGACCCGAGCCGGAAAGAGGTATTGGTCTCGGCGGTACAAGAGCAGACCCGAGGCGGAAAGAGACATCGATCTCCGCGGTACAAGAGCAGACCCCAGCCGGAAAGAGGCATCGGTCTCGGTGGTACAAGAGCAGACCCGAGCCGGAAAGAGGCATCGGTCTCGGCGGTACAAGAGCAGACCTTTTTGGGATCCGTTGCCTTTCTTGCAACTCTACAAGGGTCACTACAAGCAAGACTATTCTTAATACATCCTCTCTGCATCTCAGCATTCCACGCATCCGGCTGGATGACTTCCGCTATCAACTTGGTCGACCTCAAAAATCGAATGGTCTATGTACACACTGAGATAGCCTTCTTTCACCAAGTCTTCCACCTGCTCCCGCAGGTTTCTGCACCCATTCGTGGCATGTCCCCTTACGTTATGGTAGATACAGTATGCCCTACTATTTCCCTCCTCAATCGGGAACCTCCTCAAATTAGGCTCGGCCAACAGACATTTATCCTGGATTTCCCGAATTATCTGGTGAAATCCCTGACGATCGGTGATTTCCATCTTCTGCCATCGTCTTACTACGCGAGCTGCTTTTTGTTGAGTCCCCACAGACGGCGCCAACTGTTGACGGCTGATTTTGGTCTCAGGGCAATATGGGAATATTGCTCCCGAGGTAATCATCCCTCAATAGTGAATTTGTTTGGTTGTGGGAGAAACCAAAAGCAAACTTAGCAGAAGATAGATAATGCGTCAATCAACGAGATTTAACGTGGTTCGGCGGATCTTGGTCCGACCTACGTCCACGGGCACAAAAAGGATGATACTTTTATTACCGAGATATGTTTCTCTGATATCTCTTGTGTTTACAAGTCTGATGGTAATGATTCTGATCTTGACTCTGATCTTCCTTCTCAACCTTCAACTTGTTCCTTTCACTCACTCTACCCTCCTATTTATAATAGTGAAGAAATCATATTCCTATTTGTACAAGAATTTCCTAGTTGAAATACTTTCATTTTCCCATAAAGATTTCTAGTCAAAACTATTCCCTTTTCCCATAAGGATTCCTAATCAAAACTACCTTTACTTTATTTATCCTACTAGGACTCTGACTCACCAGTTTTCCCAATGAAAGTAGGATAACTTGTCATCTTATCCGCAAGAATAGGGTGTCATCTTCCGGAGCACGCCTCGCCATATGCTCGGTCTTCATGAGGTCGGTCATAATGGTCCTTTGAGCTGAGAATGTTGTTGTCGATCTGATAATGCCCGGTCATCCGATCTCAAGTGGTCGGTCACCTATCATCAAATGCTCGGTCTCTTACTGTATAGTGGCCGGGTCGGCTTTAATGATCTCGCCCAAGAAGGAAATTACCCTTTTTACCCCTGCCGTATTCCTTAAATAACATAGGTCCTGAAAACACCATCAACATAATAATTGTTGAATCATTCATTTGTTTACACAATTATAGAGAGTGAAAAATGAATAGAATTTTGATTTATATTCATCATAGAGAGAGTTTCATGAAGTGATTGTTATATCTTGAAGACGACAACTACAAAACTATTAACATTCGATAGTTGAAATCATCTAAAGGTCATAAAATCTAATTCCTACCTCAATCAACTTGCATTAAAGTGTTACACTAAAAAAGTCAGGTTCTAAATTTATTTTCTAGTTTCGATATCTTTGATTCTTTATCAAAGTTTGCAAAACTGATACATACAACATAAAACTCATTGACTTTGTATCAAGTAGGAGTGTACAATGGAGGGATTGGGTCATGTCGGGTCAAATTTCAAAATTAAAATAATTATTTTTATTGAAAATTGAAAATATCATGAGTTTTAATTATTAATTCACTCTTAACATATATTTAGGAGTGGGACGGATAAAATTCAAAATCCAACTTATTAAATATTTCAAAACCCAATCAATTCTAGTAGGCACAGGTGGTCGGATTGAGACCACATTCGAACACACCTGGATTAGCTTCTAGCAATGTCTTTTGTTTTAATTTGTTCAACATTTTTCACACGAAGAAAGAGTCAATGGGTCTATTATTGCGTGTTGTGTTCACTAAGTTTGATAAAACCATACACCAACTTAATTGTGGATAATCATGCCATTTTGCCTTTTTATTAAATGAATTGACATACCCACATCCGCACGAAACTGTGACATGTTAAAATTAAATATTTTGAATTTTTTTTTTATATCTTTTAATATAATAATGATAAAATAAATTAATATGAATTTTCTTTTCTTAAAAGATAATCGGGTGGGCAAAGTTTAAATTTATTTTTCAAGAAATAAAATTATTTGAAAATCACTCGATCATATTTGATAAGTGTTAAATTTGACATCTTCTAATATTTAGCCTACTTTTCAACCTGAGTTTGTGCCAATTTTCCCTATTAATATGTAAATTATCATATTCACATTGGTTAAACACTTGAATGCTCCGACTAGTTTTCGATTTGCAGAGAAAGAAAGTCCCCAACAATTAAAAATTTATTTATTTCCCATTATTTTACACATTTTCTTAATTATTTTATTACAATTAACAACTAATATTTGTACTAATTAACCTAGTCTCGATTAACACTATAATATCAACGTCAATCTCTAACTCATCATTAAAAATTAAAAACCAACTTATAAGGAAAGTAAACACATGAGTTTATAAAACACCATGAGTTTCACATATTACACACAAGTCGAGGTTGCATGTTACATTTGTATAGCACAAAAGTAAAAAATTGTTGCAAGTCTTGACCTAGATATGTGACAATGTTATTATAATCGTTGGAGAGGATAATTAAGTTGACTTATTGCGATTCATCTTTTGGAAATGAGTTCAAAACTTCTTTTCTTTATCTATATACAAATTCAATTTCATATTTTTCTAATATAAAATTTTTCTTTTGCTAAAAAAAAATTCAAATAAAATTCAAATCCTATTCAAGATTTCTTCTCAAATCTTTTTTGTTATTATAAGCAAATAATATTTTAATCTTACTCCACCTGAGTAAAGAACGGACCCCACACTAATATATATTGTTGATGGTGTTTTTGGGCACTATGGTATTTAAGACAGCACGACAGGGGCAAAAGGGTAACTCCCTTATTGGTCCGGATCATTAAATACCGACCCGACCACATGAGTCAGGGGCCGAGCACTTAAGATCATTAACCCGACCACTTAAAGATTGGATGACCGGGCAATTATCAGGTCGACAGCAGCATTCTCAGTACAAAAAACTATTGTGACCGACCTCATGAAGACCGACCATATAGCGAGGCGTGCTCCAGAAGATAACACCCTATCATTATGGATAAGATGACAAGTTATCCTATTTTCATGAGGAAAACTGGTGAGTTAATATCCTAATAGGATAAATGAAGTAAAGGTAGTTTTGATTAGGAATCCTTATGGGAAAAGGGAATAGTTTTGACTAGGAATCCTTTTGGGAAAAAGGAATTGTTTCAACTAGGAAATTCTTGTACAAATATGAATATGATTTCTTCACCATTATAAATAGGAGGGTAGAGTGAAGGAAAAGAACAAGAACAAAAAAGAGAGAATAAGGGGAACAAGTTGAAGGTAAAAAGTTGAGATCAGAATCATCAAGCTCTGACTTGTAAACACAAAAAAGATCTGAGAAGCATATTTCAGTAATAAAAGTATCATCCTGTTTGTGCCCGTGGACGTAGGTCGGATCCAAATCCACCGAACCACGTTAAATCTCTTTGTCGATTGGCGTATTTTTCTGTCTTCTGCTAAGTTTGCTTTTGGTTTCCCCTATAACCAAACAAATTCACTATTGAGGGAGGATTTCCTCGGGAGTGATATTCCAATATTACCCTGAGACCAAAATCAGCCGTCAACATATATATATAAATTTAATGTTTTTCTCCCTATACAAACCCTATTAATAATTGAAATTCTTCTCAAATCTTTTACCATTAAAAAATAATAACATTTAAATTTTATTCAACCCATAGAAAAGAAACAAATTCCACTCTAATTAATTGAAAAGTCATGTAACAGTTGGATGCTAATGAATGCAACAAAACAAATGTGTTATGTTCGGTCTAAACATAATTATCAGCTACACCCCCTAACGTTTCTTTAATAACCCTTTGCTAATCTTGTTCTTTATTTATTAATTTATATTTTTTTAAGAAAGACTAACCTTTTGTTATTTACAATACAAGAAATTTTGGTAAGCTTTGAACATATTCTATAATCCTTTTTCTTTGAACATATATAGACTTTGAGCCAAAGCAAGCTGCTTTTGAAAATCACTTAATTAGCTAAGCCAGGGCATAAGTACAATATTAGTCCAATTAGCATGATACTCTCTGTATAAGAAACAAAAAAAGAAGCAAAACCAATTAACAAAAATTTGAAATGAATCCTCATCCACTTCCTCTTCTCCCTTAATTGTAAAAGAGATTTATCTCTTCAACCTAAATTAAGTTTGTATACATACAAAAGTAAAATTCTTCTTGTAAGTCACTACAAAAGCACCTAGTCATTTATTCATGAATCATGAGTAACCTTTAACAATGTAAAAAATAAAAATTTTGAAGCAAGTACATGCAAGAAACTAACTTATTCCTCATTAACCTTGAAAAATGTGTAGGACAAGATCAAGTTGTTGATACCATCCATTCTGGGGTCTGTTTCAAACTCCGGGTCAATGTAAAAGAATACCTGCCCATGTGATAAGCTATTCAGTTATTCAGTAGGCATTAGGAGGAGGAGGAGGAGGAGAAGAAGAAGAGCGAGATATCATCTAAAAACACTCGATAAACTTTGAAAACACTACTTAGTACTTACGGGCATGTCAATCTGCTCCCCAGGAAGAAGACGCTGCTCCTCAAAGCAAAAGCATTGTATTTTGTTGAAGTAAACTCCAGCCTGACAGAATTTATAACGAAATCACTTCCTCTATCATTGAAATTTTGATATTAGCTACATTTGTTTCAAATGAAAAAGTCATTATTGTGCTTTTCTCCTTGTGCATCTAATCTTTGAAAAACATTGTTTCTATCATGTTTTCATTAGCTTGAGAGTTGTCAAAACATCAGTTGATATATCTACCAATCTTCTCAAACACCTTCATATCAGGCATTTACATGGTAAGATAACAGCTAAAATCCCTAGACCATTTTACACCAAAGAATTTTAAAATCAAACCACTAGAGATTATAAGATTTCACTATTTCAGAGTAGAAAGTTTGTTCACAACACCTTCATAGGGGTGACATTATAAGTAGAGACTCCAGTTATCGGAGTTGAACTTCGATTTTCTGCAGTGTAAAATGCAAGGGCACTTTCCCCAGGCTTGACCCTCACCTACAAGGAAGAACCAAGAAAATGTTCAGGACAATTGAGAGCAATACCCATATTGCAAAGTGAGCATTTGATTAACTTAAAAATTATGGATCTGCATGCATTGACATTGAATTGTAAGAGCATCACCTCTCTTTGTGTTGGGATAAACTTCCATGGCAATCCATCAGCTACATCAGCATTAAATTGCACAACAATCTCCCTATAACGTTTTTAAAAAAGGAATTAGAAAGAAAATGGCCAAATGTAATCATGTGTAAACAGAAGATTTTATCATGGTTAAGTCAATAACCACGTTTGTAGAATAACAACTTCTAGCAAGCATGGGATAAAACTCCAATAAAGGAAAGAAGAATAAGGAAATTATGCATAATCCTAAATCTAATAACTTCGAATTTCACATTCAGGATTCCATCTTTGATAATTCATGCTTTAGTTAAGGAAAGCAAAAGACTGGAATGACTGCTGCTGCCCCAATCTAAGGGAATCAACAATGAACCATATCCTCCACATGTTCGATGAAGGCTGGCTAGTCCCGGTGAAAATAGATTGAAATTAAGCTGCATTACCAAGGACTTTGTCATCAATAAGTAGGACACTTTTCCATGTATAGATCTTTCAAGAAAGAGTGGAAGAGGGACAAATTGCAGTTTTTCATTTCGATCTTCATTTCTCATATAGGAAATAATAATTCTAATAATAAAATCAAACAAAGATGCAGATATTCAATCAGCCAAGAAGACATGAAACAAAGATCTTACAGAAAACAGAGTTCAAGATAAGCTTTGAATCTGAGAATTAGAAACACCACCTTGTAGTGACGGTTTCATCTTTAGCATGCCGAGCAATCTTTTCTTCGACACTCTAATGACAAAAATGCCTACGATTATTGACAAAACATAAAAAGAATAAAGCAGATAAAAAAATGAATATAAACTCATTATAACCTCTTTACGTTGAACAGTACCACCATAGCCAGTAGCCTGGCAGAATCTCCTGTACAAAGGGACAGCGGCATAACTACTTCCAACCATTGCAAAAACCAATGCTGTGAGGTATAGAAGCATCTTTCTTGATTTCTGTTCCGTTGAAGCATGAGAAGCATAATGCCTCTGAATGCTAGAAAAAGAATTGGATTTCCAAAGACAACCAGAGCCAAAAGTCTGAGGTTTTCGAATCCTATTAATCATATTCGTGCCATATCCACACCTTCTCATTAAACCCCATGCACCAGTATAGCTAGTATTAGCTCTGGTGTAATTATAATTTGACCACAGAACATCTCTTGCACATCTGGACATCAAGATCACAAGGGTTAAGTCATGAAAATTTAAAAAGGTAGGTTTGGATTAAAATTGAAAGATTCTGGGTGGTATGGTTTTGTTCAAATATTAGATATATAAATATAAGATAATTACCTGGAATGTTGCAAGAAAGGCAATAAATGGGTTCTATTAGAAAGCCTTGACAATGACATCCTTCTGAATATAAAAGGAAAGCAGTGGCATCTGAAATTAGCACCCCAAAAAAATGAATAGACATTTATTTGTTTGGTTGCTTCTATGTTTGTCACTGTTTTTATACCAAGCGCACAAGCAGAAAGAGAGAGATACTTGAGTGGTGGTGTTGGATAGCAGTGGCAATTATGTCAGCTCCTCAAAAAATAAGAACACCAAATCCGACTCAACCGAAGTAAGATTTCTTTGGTGAATAACAAATTTTAAGATATCGAATCTAGAATTATCGGAAAACCATCACAAGTCAGCGAAATGCAATCTATCATTCATATTATCCAATGCCATAACAAATAATAATATTAATATACAACACTTCTTTGATCTTTCAAATAAACAAATCTTTTCATCCTCCACCCACATACTGCCCCCATCTGAAGTCCATGCACGGATTCACCCACTTACATAATAAGTCAGAAACCAATATTTGTAATAAAATGAATTCATTAAAAAACAGAATCCAACGTAAACAAGATTCTCATAACACGAACTGCAATCAAATGCCATCTCATTTTACAACATTTATATTCACAAGCACCCACAAGTGAAGAGTATCACATTCACGTACAACAAGTCACCCACAACTCAACAGTAAAATGCACAAACAGCCACAAGGGTTTCTCCCAGCAACTCAATTTTATGCCATATTCAACTGAGAAAAAATTAATTATATTACTAAGAGACATTATAACAAACAGTTGGTGAGCATATAAGATGAACTTAAAATGAGGCAATTTTACCAATGGAACTGAGACCCAATCTAAGTTCATCATCACAGAAGCTTAAACATTAAACTAAACTGAATTTTATAAACCAGGTGGAAATTTTGGTTATCTTACATGGCTAATTTAATTAATTTGCGTGCACTGTTAAACATTGAAATGAGAGATTACCTTATAATAGAATTGTGGGCTGCTTGAATCTGGAAAATTAGCTGAATCTGACAGAGAAATTTATCTGATTAAATGAACAAATTGATGGGAATTGAAGTTAAAAAATAAAAATAAAAATTGGAAGAGATGCCCCTTTTAGCAGCCAATTGAAAATATATCGAGTATTTAGATGAAACATTAATAGATTAACTAATAATTTTTTTTAGGGGTGGGGATATTTCAGTAATTTAAATCAATCTAATAATAGATATTTAAAATTAAAATTAAATTTATCTACCAATAATTAGGATTAGGTGGACTTAAATCAATAATAAAACAAAATTTTAAGTTAAAATATAACAATTTCTTTTAGTTACAGAGTTTACGGTGATGACCAAGTTTTATTTTGTTATTTTTAAAATTTTTTGCACATTTTTACATATTAACGCGTTTTTTTGTTTCCTTTTTTAATAACAATTACGAAAAATAATTTAATGGCCTCATAAACACTTAAAAATTTACCCAAAAAGAGATTTATACATTCTAAAATGAATTTATGTGACCATTCTAAAAATATGAAAACCTCAATAACTATTTTGTCAAAATATAAGTGTCGCTATCCTTTTTCTATGAGTTTAATATAGCATGGCTATCAAACTCAATTTTATTGAAATTTATGTTCAAAAAAATATGAGTTTTGTTGTGTAAAAAATATTGTTTTCGTATCAGACCACATATCGAACCAATGATGTAAAAAATTCAATGGATCATTGATTCGATCGGTTGAATAGTGCCTAAAAAGTTAACTTACGTAATAAATAATTTTTTTAATTAAAATTAAAAAATACAAAAAATAGACCGATTTTTACTAATTTTTTATTTTTAATCGGATTGGATTCATAACTGATTATTGATTCGACCAGTTTCGAAAACATAAGAGTCAGATTTTGGAGCTTTTTTTTTTTTTTTTTTTTGTGAGAAGAGTTGAGTAAATAGATTTTAGGTATTTGGAATAAAAGTATTTTAGGACCAAAAAGGTCCTACCGGGAGTCGAACCCAGGTCGCTGGATTCAAAGTCCAGAGTGCTAACCACTACACCATAGAACCAATTTGTTCTATCTGAGAACCCAATAATATAATATATTTAACTGATTTTAATATATTTTGAAACAAGCTTTTTTTAAATAGCTTTGAGGATGTTAAAGTTATTTAATATTAATCTGAAAAAATGACTCAAAATTTATGAAAATTATTTAATGACAATGACTGAAGTATGTATATTCAAAACTGTAATAATTAAAGTGTCATTGTGATAATTTAAGAGTAGTTGAATTTCATTTTCTTTTTTTTTTTAAGTTTTTTTTTTTTTTTCTGACATATAACTAAATATTTTTTTAAGGTAAGGGTGGATAAAACGTAAATTTATTTTTTCTCCTTACTTCCTCAATATTTGAACTCTAGTAGTAAATTAACTAGAATTACTTGAAACTCACTAAGCCACATCATTCGGACCATTAAATTAAATAATATGGTATGTTCTTTATTTAAGGTAGAGATAATATTATTTTTTTTAGAAAAAACAATGAACTATTCAAAATTTACACAGTTAAAATGTCAGATTATCTGTAGACAAAATTTCAAATTTTCTTTTTTTCTGATAATTCCACTTATGCAAATAATGAAAAGACAATGAACTAACTATACATTCAATAGCATCCCATGATTAGAACCCTAATGTGAAATGATATTAGCAGTCTTTACAATATCTTTAGAATAATGGATTTCAGATATAGTGACAGAGTTGTTCCAAAACAAATGTAAATTGAATGAGTCAATGACAATGCTTCTCAATCTGGAAAGCAAAAACAGAAACTGAAATGGAGAAAGTATCATGACATAAAATTTCCTCAAAGTAATGGCCTTTTTTGATTAGTTAATAGTAATTAATATCACCCATGTTTCAAAATTGAATCAAACAAATCAGTAACTCATTCAATTGTATTTGTATTTAAATCGTTATCAAGCACATTTACAGGACCAAAATTAGTTCAATATCAGAGGAGAGAAACACAGAAGGCGGAATATTTTGATTCTAAGATCACATTTGTAGTCAAACTTTTAAAGAATGAACATGAATGGCTCAGTTACAATTAACATAGGTGAAAGTGAGAAACAAAATTCCTGTGTATACCTGATGGAGGCTGAAAAGAATATCCGAATCTCGGAAGTGGGAACTCATGGAAACTGGAATGACCCTCCAATTTGTGTGTTTCCGGATGGAGGATTAATGGCCACCCAGAGTAAGGATATACAGATAGCAAGAAGTCCTGACCAAACAAATACAATAGTAGGAGTCCTGCCTCGTCTTCCCATTAGTCCTTTTGCAAAGGGATATAGATGAGCCAAAACCCAGAAGCTAAAGAACACTCCTCCTACTAACTGACTCCATTGAGGTACAGTACTGTATATTGTTCGGCTAACTGCAACTGCTATTGCAATCAAGTTAACCATTATGATTGTGAGTGGTGGTATCATAAGGGAAGTCCACTTGAAAACGTAGAGATCGGAAAATTCGTCATCTACATCATCACCGGCAGATTTTGATGTCAGAGTAAATGATATCTCAATGCCTGCAATCACCTTCATTAACCCCTGAAGCACGGCAACAAGATGAGCACTTGTGCCTCCAATTAACCAGAACTGCTCATTGCGCCACCATTCTTCCAGGTCAATGCCAGACCACTTGACCTCAAGCACCGCAAGCCCACACAGGGTCAATGTGATGAGTAAAAGGTAAACGAGGAAGGTTACGTTGAGAGACTGAACAATGAACTGACCAGAAAATAGGGAAAGTGCAGGAAGGAAGCAGTAAACAATGAGAAAAATTGAGGTGAATGGGTAGATTCCAACATTCAGGTAGGCAATCCTTTGTAGAAGCTTTAACCTGGAGCTGGCCAAGAGGGCATTGTTGCGAGAGAAGAATATCTCGACAGAACCAGTTGCCCACCGCAGAACCTGATGAAGTCGGTCAGTGAGATTTATAGGAGCAGTCCCACGGAAGGCATCCCTCTTGGTAACACAGTACACTGACCTCCATCCCCGATCATGCATCCTATACCCTGTAACAACATCCTCAGTCACTGACCCATAAATCCACCCAACACTATGTCCCCATTCAGTCTTGTCTTCGTACCAGCAGGAGATGACATTGATTGCCTCTCCAACTGTTGATGGAATGAGAGGCTCCCGAGGAGCAATGAGAGCTCCAGCTGGACGTCCATTTTTGACAGATGGATGATCAGCAAGGGGCTGGCCTTGAAATGCTGCCACTCGGATAGAATCAATAAGCATACTAGAGTTACCAAATCTCTTAGGAATAAGAGCAATATTCATTTCCTCATCTTCCCAGTTCTCTTCTGGGGCAACTTCAGCAGTAAAACGAGCAGCTGCAACCTTCCGCTTTCGGGGAAAGCAGCAACCAAGGCAATTAGTATCTTCTTTTGACAAAGGGGGTTCAAAGCCGTAAAGGGCAATCCGGCGAAAGAGGCATCCTGTTCCAACATATACTGGACCCTGAATGCCATCAAGGGCTCGCATGTTGGCATCAAAGAAAACAGTGTTGTGATTGGCATAGCGATCAGAGGGATCAATTCCTTCAAACCTCTGCGGAAACTGGACATAACAAATGCGATCCCCTTCACGATCCATCATGAAACACATACCTTCTCTCAATGCTTGGGAATTGAAGATGTAGTGGTCACAATCAAGATTTAGAATGAAAGGCCCATTGGACATGATGGCTGAGGCACGGACCAAGGCATTCATGGCACCAGCCTTTTTATTGTGATCATAACCAGGTCGTTTTTCACGAGAAACATAAACCAGCATGGGAAGGCGAATATCTACTTCACTTAGATCCATGGAATTATCATCAGCTGCAGTACCTGTAAATGGTTCATCACTAGGTTGATTCAACATCACCTGAAATAGAAATAAATCAGCTTTAGAATACAGATTATCAATTGTCAAACCATTTACCTTGTAGCTTGTACATAATGTAGAAAATGTAATTAAGATGATCGGACATAGAAGAAAATTGCTAAATAATTTGACAAAGCATAATGCCATACAAGTAGAGAGACATATATCAGATTGGATAAAAATCCTTATTTTCATCCGTTGAAACTTGAAAGGCTGACAAATGAGACTCTATTGCAAATTATCACCTGTATAATACTGGCATGATCACCCCTAGAATGCTGTGGTGCAGAAATTGTCCATGTGCCAGGCCAATGGGTTCCATCAGCCATCCAAGTAGCTTTTGGAATCTTCGGTATTTCCATGATTTCATCATCCTTGTTTTCCCTCCTACGCTTCAAAGCCTTGACCTCCTCCCTAGTATTATAGGCATCAGATCGTCGCCGAATTGAATCAGAAAGGGCATTGACTCGAACCTTGAACTCATCATACTCGCGTTTCACACGCCTGCGATCTCTGACAAAGTCTGGGCGTACTTTATTTTTAAAAGGATCTCTCTTTAGACTGAAATATGATTCTGGGTTTCTTGGCTCGATATCATGTTTTCGACAAAAAGGAACCCACATGCTGGCAAAACTAGCCGCCTCTGCCATGGCCTCGAAGGTAAGAAGGGCACCCCCATCATCAGATACATAACATGAGAGCTTCTCAACTGGATAATCAGCTGCCAGAATTGACAGAATGGTGTTTGCAGTTACTAGAGGTGGTTCTTTCTCTGGATCCGCAGTAGAGACAAATATATCAATTCCAGGGAGATCAGATTTCCCCGCTGGATTACTGGGATTAGGTGTTTCAAACTTCTCTTTTAACACATCAAGGTCAGCAAAACGATTAATGGGGCAGAACTTCGGAAGCTGATCAAGTAACCAAGAGAAGGCAAACCAGAGTTCGCAAACCACAGACATACCCCACAGCCAGATTGCATCTTCATTAGGATTTGTGATCCTCCATTCCATAAACAAAGCATAAGCCACAATCCGGACAAGTATTAGCAACCTGAAAGATCAATCACGAAAGGATGTTGTGTGAGCATGCAAAATTTTCATTAGTATCATTGTTATTATTATACAGAGGATCAGGGTCACTTCCAAAGAAAAATTAGGCAAATTGCTTTAGCTAAATTGAGTGCTACAGCAAGAAAACCAAAGTAAATCTACAAATTTAAGCAAAAGAAGAAAATTTCACAAGGGTTAAACTTGTATACTAATTTAATACAACAGATGAAATATATAACAAAAAACCATATCATCTTGTACTCGTGTTTGCCACAATAATTCTAAACATACCAATATTTATCAGACACCTTTGAATGATAAAAGGAACATGATCAAAGAGGTTTAAAAATTTGACAGTGCAAGTACAAATAATGGTTGGCTCGTTTCTTTATATGATGAAATAATAAACAATATACAATGATAAATTACCAAGAGACAGACTGAGCCATGTACATGAACATGCGACTTAAAAGTATTAGAAATAAAAAGGAAGCAACCACCAAAACCTCATGTTAAAGATTCATCTTTTACGTACATAAACAAAAGATTAACATAGCAGAAACGAAAAAAAAATTGAATTAATATCATACCGGTATAAACTAAGAATTACAGCAGATACTTTCAAATTGCGTGTCAGTGGCTTCCATTGCTTCTCAGAGAACACTTTAGGGTTACCACCATTATCCCCATTCACATCATCCTTAGGCCACACAGCGTTTCCATACCCGTAACTCTTCTTTGTTTCATACAAAAAATCAGTATAATCAAACTCATTATTTTGGCTCCTTACCAAACTTGACTCGGTTGATTTCACCAACGACAACCTCCTCTCTAAATTGAAAGACTGTTTGTTAGCCACTGCCATCTCAGCCAAATTCTGCCCACCACCATAAGCCTCTTTACATCCAGGACAAATTCCATCACCAGTCCTTAATGCATCCCTATAACAATCCCCACAAATCATGAAATCACAATCACAAGGAAGTACATCCTCACCCTGAGCATCAGTCACGATCCTAGAATTGCAACCGGGTATAGCACAGAAAGACCCTTTTGAACCAGCCATCTGGGGATGGCTGGTATCACTCTCAATGACCCTATCCTTCGAAAGGGCACGCGTAGCACGATTATGACCACCTGTAAATAAAGAACTCGACACAAATTGGTCTTCCATGGATAAGGGTTGGTGATCGGGCGTGGGGGGTATGTGAACTGTGTAAGTTGCATACTCAGCATTACTCAATTCACTATCAAGATCCTCCATTGAAGCACTAATATGATGAACTGTTTGCTGTCTCCTTAAAGCATATGAATCATTATTGGCCATTTTGTTTTCTTTCTGAAACCTTAAAAAAAAAAATGAGAACATTTTCAGCAAGTATGTACTTGACACTATACACGCTACGACATCAAAACAGAGGGATAAAAAATATATATATAAATTAAATAAAAATTAGACACTCATTAGAGGATAAATTCAAAGGGGTTACCTATTTGAACAAATCCAATAAGCCACCAACAAAAATCTTTACAAAAAGTACAAAACCAAACCAGAGAGACCAAGTCCAGTCCTGTCTCTCACGCCGTACACACCACCATTAGTGAGAATGAGTTTACAGTTTTGTGTAAATGTTTATAGAAAGTTTGTAAATACTATCAGAGATTTTCGGAATATCAAAATATTTAGAATTATATTTTATTTTTTTAAGAAAATAAGAAGACGGAGGTCTGACAACAAGAACAGAAACAAGCAGACACGAAAGTAGAGGTATTTATAGAGGTCATTTTCGGAATTTTGTGTATAGTTCAAGCCGTAGTTTACGCGGTTTATGGGTAGTGATTCTGTGTGGCAAAAGATTATTTGTTTTGCTACAGCCGGCTGATGCATGTCGGTCAATTCTAAACAAAAATAAATATAAATATTATAAGTTTTTCACAATTAACTTACAAATCTACTAATAGTTACCGACTTCTTTTTTGAAATTTCATGATTTAGTGATAATATTGCTGGTCATTGAGATAGTCGACACAGATAATTGATTGAAGCCTCTAAATTTATATTAAAATTATAGATTTTAAATTTAATAAAAATTAATATTAATTACAAAAAGACTGTAAGAAAAAAATTATCAATAAAAAATCACATGTTTTAGAAATTCAAGGCCGCAGCACCTATCCGTTCCATTAATAAAAAGTTAGTATCAATTTTATAAATAACAAGACTTAGGTTAAGTCACACAAGTTAAACTCTGTAATAAAAAAGATTTAGGTTAGGGTTAGGTGCTCATTGAATTTCGTCAAGACCATATTAAAGTTAGGCAACGATTAAAATAATGTTTAAATTGGATATTAAAGTTATTAAAACCTAATCAATAATTACGAACACGAAACTCATGGTGCAGTGAATAATGAGAATAACCCAACGTTAGGTTATGTATCAAGAATTTATTCGCAATTAATTTCAAAACTTCTTGCGTTGTGTTGAGTTTAATTCGTTTTGCTAGTTACAATGTGTTAAAGTGAAAATAAGTCTTTAACTAACATTTATCTAATTATCTAAGGGTACACAATCGGATCCGCCAATTCAACTGGTTGAATCGGGAACCGTCCGTTTAAATTTTAAAAATTGATCATTTAGAAAATCGATCAAAATCGATGAATCGGGCAGTATCGGTTCCTAAATTTTTTAAAACAAAAATTAAAATTTTATATTTTTTATAATTTTAATTAATTAAAATTATTTATGACATCACCTGATTTTACCGGTTCAATTGGAACGGTTCAACTGGTCAAATCAATTATTCATTGAAACTTTTAAAGTACCGCATCTGAAAACACTGTATTAAATTAAACAAAAAAAAAAAACTATTAGATGAGATTGAACTGATCTGTTATATATATCGTTTGACATTATTGTGCTACATTCAAATTATACGAATTTTTATAGAATCTCTATCTTAAAAATTAGAAAAAATTTATGTTGGTTGTCGAAAATTAACACAACCTTTTTTCTTTGTTTAGATTTGAGACCAACATATTATTCCAACTTAATCATAACATAGATAGTATTTGGATATTAAAGTTAATTACTTACCAAATATATACAAATAAAATAATTTAAATTTTTTTTTTTTTTTGAAATAGGGATGCCAATGAGAGGGGATGTGAGTGGATCAATATTTCTATACCTAACTTTGATAATCTTCATATTCCCCCACGTGTCCCTTCATCGTCCCCCGTAATTATTTTTAAGAAGTTGATGGGGATCCCCTAGGAACTCTGAACCCCAATAACAAAAAAGTTTATCTTAAAATAAATTTATATCATTTAAAAACATATCTGTTAAACTATTATATTATAACAAAAATAAAGCATACATATCCCAAAAAATAATAATATCTATTATATAAATTTATTACACAAATCACTATATATATATATATATCTAAGTATTAACATTATCTATAATTTATATATTTATATATTTTTATAAATATTGAGATATTGTTTGTATTTACATCTATATATTTATTAACAAAATTAAAATAAATAATTAAAATTTAAATGGATAATGTGAAGGGATGGAGATTTTATCAGATCTTCGTATATTCCTCGAATAAAAAATAGATATTAAAATTTTCTCATTCTTAATATTAATTTTTTTAATATTTTATCCTCGATCTCCGTCCCAAATAAGGAAGGTCCTGAAAGTCCCCATCTTGATAGGGATTTATACCCTCCTTAATATGTACATAAAATGTTACAAATAATTAGATAAGTAAGTTTTTGAAATGTCATATTGCTCGGAGTAGACCCGGCCGGCGGTTCGGTTCCGGTTCGGAATCGAACCGAACCGGCCGGTTTCCGGTTCCACGCTTAAGTGGAACCGGAACCTTGAACTGAACCGGAACTGACCGGTTCGGTTCCGGTTCCAGTTCGGTTTCAAACCTTTTTTTTAAAAAAAAATTGAAAATTAATTAAAATAAATGAGATTAATTTTATAAATAAATAAAATTATTACATTGAAGAGCTTGAGCTTAAATTTTTAAAAATTTAAGTTGCCTACGTATCCTCCAAGGGTGAGAGGAATCAAAGCTCACGTAGTTCCATTATAATTTTAAGACATATCACATTTGTAAATTACAATTTTACAATTATCAATCATCATTATCAGTTGATCATTCAGCTCCGGTTCCGCTTGCACTTGTTGTTGCACTTGCATTGAATTGAGATTGAGAATAAGAGAATTATAGAAAATGAGAGAGTTGAGAATTTGGTGTATTGAAATAATGAAAAATAAATCATATTTATAGAGTTTTATAATTTTTTTGATACCAAAAATGCCCCTAAATATAACGGTTTTATTACCGTTATTATGAATATATTAGTAATTTATAAAAAAAATTAAATTTTTTTTTTCATATTTGCGGCTCCCTGCCCCCCAACGGCAAGTAGCTGTTGGGGAGGGTTCCTGTTGGAACCCTACGGTTCCAACCGGAACCGTTGAACCGGTGGAACCGTATGGTTCCACCGATTCTGACCGGTTCGAGTTGGGGTTGAACCCCAACCGAACCGGTTGGCCACGGTTCTGGTTCCGGTTCGGTTCCGGTTCTAAACCGGAACCGTGGCCGGGTCTAGCTCGGAGTAAGGTTTCAACTTTCAACTATGCAATGAGGAGCCATAAGGTAGGACACTAAGGGTCTATGTCACAGGATAAGTAACTATTATCCTATCCCACCATGATTAATAGGTCCGCGTTGGTCTATTTTTAGGGATGGATGTGAATCAGATTTAACCGGTTTAATTTTTTAAAAAAGATTAAAAATTAATATTTTTCATAAATTTATTTTAAATAAAATTATTTATGATGTAAATCGGTTTTACTTGTTTTTCAAAACGATTTAATCAGTCGAACCAGTAAATCATTGAATCTTTTAGACCATCGATTCGATTATTAGTCTGATTTTGAAAACACCAATTTTAATCGATTTTGACCTTTTTACATACCGATTTTTATCCATTAATCGGATTGGACTCATGGCCAGTTCCCGATTCGACTGGTCGGTCCGGTTCGGTTTTGAAAACATGGCATTTACTCTTCAATTTTTTATTTAATTTTTTTTTTTTTTGCGTTGCGTGCGATTGAATTGTCGGCCCCTGTCAACGGTCGTGATGAAGTAAGTGCACGTGATTGTAACTTGTAAGAGATCCGGCCGCAGAGAATAAATGCCGAAGAAACGTGGCCGCGGCAACTGTGAGCTGTGTATGATTGTATTGTATGGTCTCCCATTTTCCACTAAACGAGGTCAGAGGATAAACATCCTTTTGTTTTGGCTTTATATCGACAATTAATTATTTAATTTACAGCCATTGGATTTAGAACATTTATTTTAATTTTACATTAAATTTATCCAAATAATTTAGATTTTTAAATTTTGTATATAAAATTCATGTATTTATCCAATTTAGTGGGGGTGAAATGTGAACTCAAATGTTTTCCACAAATCCAAAATAAATCCATATTATTTTTTAGAACTATTATCAGTTTATTAATCCAAGTCTCCAACAGTGATTAAAAAAGACAAACAAACAAATGACCAACGATTATTATACTATAATATTTTACTATCTTAATTATATAAAAATAATAATTTACTACTTTTATGATATTATCGTTAGTGAAATAATTATATTGGCCCAAAGGGGGTGTGACTTTATGACAAAGAGCTTATGATTTTATTGTCAGGTTATGGGTTCGAGTCCAGATGATGTATTTCTTGTAAAATCATGGGATAATCGGGATTTTTACCTGCCATTCTTAAGTTCGGATCGGGTGGTTTGACTCGAGGTTTCCAATATTTCATATATATATATATATATATTCATTATGACATTACAATGACTTATACTCAAAACTTATTCAACAGAATTTAAAGGGGGAAAGGTCTTTTTAGCTCAAATAATTTTTCTACGATATTTTTCATTGTTATTTTTGTTTTGGTAAATTTAATTTAATATAATTTCATCAACAGTTTTTTTTTTTTTTTTAGAGATTTTCATAAGACCAACTTTAATATTTTACAAATTAATTCACGGAAAAAAAAATAGAGAATTATTTTTCAACAGTTATGATAATAAAGTATTATACTTCAATAATTATTTAATTAATTTGTTATTTCATCATAGTTGTAGTTGTAAAAAGATAATGATTTTTTTTTTAAGAAAAACCCCCCAAACATCTCTTTTAGTAGCAGAATTACAAGTATAAACTCAAATTAGCCAAATATTTTGTACTTTAAATATTTTTCATGTAAATTTTTAGTTTATCTATGTTGACGGGTGATTTTCGTCTCAGGGGCAGTTTCGAGATAATACACCCGAGACAACCCTCTTTCAACCTTGAATTTGTTTGGTTATGGGGGACCAAAAGCAAATATAGCAAAAAGGGAAAGAAAACACAAAAATCGACAAGATAGTTTAACGTGGTTCGGCAGAGCAAGTCCAGCATACGTCCACGAGCACAAAGTGGGGTGTTGTTTTTATTACGAAAACTAGCTCGGCCGACCTGTTTTCAAGGAAGATCTCAGCAGAACCGAGTTGTTTGCCTTTCAAGTAAAGCTTCATCTTTTTGTTACAAATTTCGCTATCCCCTTACAAATGAAACGAAGTCTCCTTTATATACTCAATGAGTTACAACACCATTCCCCTGCTTCCATAACGTCACCCACGTGAACTTCCGGTTGATTGACAGGTTCTCTGCCACAAAACTGTCTTCGCCGAAAGCAAACCTGCCACATGACGGCTTGTCAAATCACCCTGTTTTTAGGCATTGCCACACGCAACAATAATGGTGCCAACCTGGAAAGAGCTTTCAAATATTGGTAAGTGCCAGAGGGAAAAGTCTAAACTACCCCAGTCACATGTCGGTCTTCCAGAGGTCGAAAAGATGATCTGTCGAACTACCCAAACTGTTCCCGTCCTGACCCAAAATATTTGAGCTCATCAACTTATTCCAGAAGGTAAGATAAAACCAAAATATTGATCGATCAAATCGATCATCTGAAGAACATGCGGGCTAACAGCTTGCCCCTCATCCAATCGTGCATGGAATAGTTCCATTGCGACCTTATGAACAACAACTTTTTCTTGGTTCTCAAACGATTGTCTTAATCGTGTCATCATAGTATAAGCATCTGACAAGCCATAATATTGTTTCTTGAGTCCCGGTGAAAACGAACTTAAGATGTATGATTTAACTTTTAAATCATCATCCTTCCAAGCTTGGAAGACTTCGTGTTCTTCCGGTGTAGCATCCTCTGCCACAGCAAGGGGCAGTGGACCCTCAAGAACATATCTCAACTTCTCGGAATCGAGGACAATCCTCAAATCCAAATCCCAATTGACGAAGTTATCAGCGCCTTTAAGTTTGTTCGCATCAAACATACGCGCAAACTGATTAGTGGATGGTGCCGGCATCGCAAATCTATCATATAGATCACGAAAAACGGTTAGCAGAAAATTAAGCAGTTTCATATAATATCATAAGCATAAACTAGATCATGGATTTTCAATCTAAAAATGCCCCTCCCACTAAATCATGTAATACTGTAATCCCCAAACATAATACAAAGATTTAATAATTAAATTAAATACAAATAGTGAAAAGTGGATCCCATGAATATATTTCATCTCACAGCAGATGTACGGTCTTGCCTACGTATATTCATCAGGTAGACAACTCATTTGTCAATCACTCACTAGTGACTCCTGGGTTTCCGGTCCTGGTCGTTTCACGTTGTGACTGCTAAGGCAGACCCACAAGGAGACGTACCAAGGTTAAACTCGTCAATGATAAACTCAAGCTACTTGCGTGACCATGACAGCTAGGACACGTTCAGGATTCCGCTTTCGCTTGAATTTATCTAGTATCTAACATACATCCGGTATAAATAAATCTCTATCGAATACACCCTCACAGCAGAGACACGGTCTCGGATGTAGTCACAGATAAATATTCATAAACCGTATTGACAAGACGGACCATACAACATGCATTAAATACATAATTATATTTAAACCTTATTAATTAGGGATTTTCCATAAAGTGTCATACACCCTAAATCTAATCAAATTGGATTATAAAAAGCATGTATAAAGTCAAGACAACATGATTAAACATTGAATTTAAAGGGCTAATCATATTAGGGGGCCTAGAATCAGACTTGCTCTGATACCATTTTGAAGGGGTTTTAGGGCGGAAATCCGGTAACGCAGCGGAAAAGTGGAAAATCAAAATTTTCCGATTTCAAAACTTTTTCTCAGATTAATTAAATAAACTTATTTTTTTAATTATCTAATTTTCAAATTATGAAATATTACACAAGAAATCATATTTATAGGTAATTATCAAATTACCCCAAAACTTTGCATTTTGTTCATTTTAGTCTGAAATTGTTCAAAACAATTTTGGATGATTCTAAATCATTACTAATATGAATTTAACATGTCATACACATTGAAATACAAATTGCAACAAAAATTCCCAAAATTTTCATCAAGGCTGTGAGCCTCCAAAGGTGGCATAATGTGCATTTTGCACTTTACATGTTCAAAACACATCAAGATGATATCCAATCAATATAAGATTTTATATGTATCATATACACATCCAAATACACAACATAAATAAAAAGGCCCAAATTTGGAAGTGGTCTTAAACCATAATTTTTCAATTTCATCAAATTGGACAAATTAAACCAAATTAGCAAAATCCAACACTTCAATCATGTTTCTTCCATTCCAATCAAGCCTCACCACAATGAAACAATTATATAACAAATCTAGGTCATTTAAGCATGGGCCAATAACTCTAGATTAGCAACAAGTTTCTCAAACCATCAAAAGAAAGCTTACTAGCTCATTAGTAACATTCTATAACCATTTATACATGCTCAACCCAATCCAAAATTTCCATCCTCAAAAAATACAAAGAATAAAGAATAGAAAAATATAAGAACATCACAAGATGAAGCCCAGAAAAAGAGGAACATTTTTTTCTCTAATGGATGGTTGGAAATACTCACTTAAATCCAAGCTTTTTCTTTGTTTTTCTTTTCTTTTCTCAAGCTTCTTTGTCTTTCTTTTTAATTGAGTTTTTGGTAAAGGTTTTGACTTTATGAAACCCTAAATGAAAACAAAATAATTTATACTCCCTTTCCAAGCCTTGGCCGAAAATTGTGAATAAAGAAAATATCATGATATTTTTCAATTGTTTTATTTAAAGCCTTTTATCAACTTGTTACTTTAATCATTAAACCATTTAATGTAATAAAACAAGTCAACAAAAGCAACTTAGTCATTAAATAAAATATCTATACTTTAATTAATTTAATCATTTAACAATTAATTAATTAATTAATTAATTAAATACAAATGTATTAAATATATGTATTATATTTACATTAAATATTAAATACATATATATATATATATATTTATGATATTAGTCAAATATCTCAATTTGACAATTAATTAATGTGTATTTGAATTAATCCATCATTAAATGCAAATAAACAAAAATTAATGAAATGACTATCGGGTCCCTACACATGTATATTTCGTTTAACCTTTAAACGACTTTATAAATAATCAATATTATTTATAAATGTTACCCTAGTGCTCTACGAGTATATTTCATTAGTGAGACTCTCTAAATTCAGGCATATCCGTCACGAAATCTAATTTCGTGTCCATGATTTATCCACCTGTAAATTATGACGAACACAGATAAACTCGCTGAATCATACAGGTTGAAGTCATGGAAAATGTATAATTCCTCCGTCACAGGTATCCAGATATATCACAGAGATATAGATGTAAACGTCAAATCCTATGGGGATTATCCCGTCGACGTCTCTATTAGCAATCTCAAAAAGAACATTTAGAACTAGCTTCTAAACTGTACCACGGGCCCATGATTTTTATCCGATTGCTAATCATATGGACTACCTATTCTCTGTACACAGAACTGACGGATCTTATCTCGACACACACATGATACCCTGAGGATCTATCTATACCCAACGAACATGCGGATGTCTGATCTTAATAGATCGGTGACATGACTTCCATCTAAGTGTAGAAGATGTCTCATGTGCCCACAGTGGCATCTCAAGTCTAAGAATCACAAGTGCAACTCAACCCGAGAAGATTCTTATTGACGTTGGTTTACCATCCATTAAGAATCTTCGGTGAGTTGTTCAGTGTTTATCCGCTATAAACACCTACACGTCTATACTAGTCTCCAAGACTTATGGTTCATTGAGAAACCATTGGAATCATATATTCCAGTATAAGACATGTATCGGTCTCAACGATTTTACTTTACTGACCAAGTAGTGTAAAACTTGACCAGAAACAGTCTGAGAATGATAACGTCATGATGCTACTCAATGTCAGTTGTGACTCTTTTGCAACAGCACCATGACTAGTCATTCTAAGGTCATTACGTCTTTACTATATTAAAAGATACATTATATTATAGAAACTGTATATATTATTCATAATAATAACGTTTTACAGTAATATTCTCCAAGAAATACAACCGGGAATTGACGCTCTGAGCACCAACCCCAACATCACATCCTCTTAAATACCCATCAAATCACCTATAGGGTTTAACCCGAGCGTGACACTTGTCAAACATCTGTGGTCCTCCCGCCAAAAACCAAAATAATCGACCATGCTTCATGACTTGTACTCTGTAGGAATGATGAAGCAACCCAAATTTCTTGAGCTGCTCCAATGTATGACTAAGAGGCTCGGGACGGGTGAAGCCGGGAGTTCTCGGAGGCGGCCGACCGCTGCAGAGGCCAAAGGTAAATCCAAGGTGGTTGCTCGCCCGACTGTACAACCCACACCTTCTTCCGCAAGAGCGGCCCCAGGTCTTACGACCCGACCAACTTCTACATCATCCAGGTACGCGAGCAAATATCGCCGCCTGCTTGGGGATAAAATGGTCGAACTGCAAGAGGAGGAGGAAGAAGAGTAGCCCTTGGTCATGAGGTCTACTGCTCGGAGGGAGATGAGAGCTGCCGAGGTCCCTCCCAAAACTCGAAAAGGAGTGGTGGTGCTGGGGGTGGAAGACCTCAATGAAAAGGTCCAGGATGCCACTTCCCATCTGGTGTCGGCGATCAATCTGCTAGCCGACACAGTGCCCCCGGAGCGGATTCTGAATTTTGAGGACCTCCCCCCCGAGGAGGTGATTACCCGGTTCACGGCCCAGATGACCGAGGTAAACATGCTTCCCCCTTTCTGTTGCATGTTTTTACTTGTTGATTTCTGACTTCTTCTTCATTTCTTGCAGGCAAGCTTCGTGATGGTCCGGAACCAGGACCTACTACTGAGTCTCTTGTCCGAGAGGGGCCAAGTACAGAGGCTTCAAAGCCAAATCTCTGAGAGGGAGGCCGAGCTGGCCAAAAATGAGGAGGAAAAAAAAATTCTTGAGCAGGCCGCGGCAGAGGCCCTTGCATTAAATGAGTCCCTCCGTAATGCTTCTGCCTAGTCAGGAAGAAAGCAGAGGCCGCTGAGGAGGAAAACAAACGTATAAAGTATGAGTTGGTGAGCTCTGACTCCAAGCTCATGGCAATGACCAAAGAGAGAGATCAAGCTCGTGAGGAGCTGAAAAAGAGAGAAGCCCAGTTGGAGGACGAGCTGGAGAAAACCAGGTTTGATGGGGTCAGCTACTGCGCCCAAATTATTCCGATGGTGATGCCCGACATCGACATGGGAACCATCCATGTGGCCATCCGGTTTTGCAAAAGGGAACTTTTGGAGGAGGAGGCCCGCGAATTACTTTCCCTCCCATCGGAAGAAATCCAGGATCCCGAGCCCCTTTCTGCCGTGCCCATGTCCCCGGTGCCTGAGGAGTTCCAACATGAGGCACCCACCCCGGTCCCTGAAGTGCCTGAAACCGGAATGGTTGAAACACTTCCTGACTTCATGTCTCTCAAGTTGAGATCGAGGCCCTTCATGCTGAGCCTGCACCAGAGGTCCTGCAACCCGGGACCAGCCAAGAAGAAATAGTTGCCCCTGTGCGGGCTAATGAACGAGGGTGACCCAAAAGGGGCCCTATGTAACTGACAATATACCTTCTTTTATAATAACATTGCACAATTCTTCTTTGCTATTTATTTTGAATGCTTTATTTCCTGCTTCCCACACTTAGCATAATTTTTCTTCAAAATTTCTAACTTGCTTTTCTGAGTCTGAACGTGAGGAGAAATTCTGACCCCGATCATATCGAATCTGGCAATGAAGGGAACGTTGTCCCATAGCCGATGACAAATGCACTCGGTGGGACATAACTCGACCCCGAGCTGGAGAAACACTTGGCTCTAGGGGAATGTTACCTCCCCAGACCAACAAAGATCCGTCCATTAAAGAATGCTCTGTCCCCATGTCGATCTTACGCATTAGGTGGGACAGAACTCGACCCCGAGATGAACAGAGCACTTGGCTATGAGGGAATGTTACCTCCCCAGACCAACAAAGGTCCGACCATGGGGGAATGCTTCATCCTCATGCCGATCGTACGCACTCGGTAGGACGTAACTGTAGGCACTGTATTTTTACATGTAAGTCCCGATGATGAGTCTCGTATGGAGACACTACCTCTTTGATTGTGAAAGCCGCAGGAAACAGACGTTGGAAGGGAAAAGGTCAATAATTGACACTTGGTTGGGTTTAACTCATTGGATTAGCTTCAGACTCACTTGTTGGACCAATGATTCAAAGCACACCCTTAGCCCAAACCCCCGTAAGACACAAACCATGCCTACATATCCCTAAACCACACACCAAGCCCTTTAAATCACAATTAAAACATTTAAAACACATGTCACAAATTAAATTAAAACCAATTAAATTGAAATTAAATTAAAATTAAAACTAATTAAATTGAAATTAAATTAAATAAATCACATACCAAAATTAAATAAAATCAAATAAAATCCCATCAAAAGCTTTCATAATTCACTTAAAATACTTCCCTAATTAAAAGATTTTCCCTCATCAAATACTAACTAAAAAGATATCCAATTAATACACAAAATCCTTCTTCTTCTCAAATAAGGTAAGCCTTCATCCCTTTGCCTATAAGAAGAGGCATTCACCCCCTTTATGAACCCTGACTCATTCACGAAAAAAGGCACCACAAAATTTCTTTGCATTGCCGCTCAAAAGCCTTTTGCAAACGGTCCTCCATCACACGCTCAACCAGCCTTCATTCACGCACCCTTCAGCACAGCCCACAAGCCTTCACTCACGCACCCCTTGACCACAAAGCCCTCATCACCCACGCAAACCATCACGCCACACATGCCCTCTATACGCCAGCCACTCACAAAACTTCACGCTATAACGCCACCTTGCTCCACTGACCGAATTGCCTCAACCTTCAACAGCCCCTCCAACTCACGCCATAAACAAGCCATTCACTGCCTCAACCTTCAACGGCCCCTCAACCTTCACACAACTCACATAAGCCCTTCAACAGCCCCTCAACCTTCACACAACTCACGAAAGCCACTCACTGCCTCAACTCAGTCCCTCCAATCCACGCACCTGACTCCTTCAAATTCAACGCATAAACACCTCATTCAACCAGCCCACTGCTTCACGCAAATAACAGCCCACTTCACCCATAAATCTGCCTCACGCCAAGTCCCATCACTGCACGCACAAAGCCATCCTTCATGCCCACTGCCTCACGCATAACCTGACATTAAACAACTCTCAAATCCACGCCTAAACTACCCAGAAATTATCCCAAAACTGTACTGAAAAACAGTCATAAAACTGCCAAAAACGGTGACGAAAACTGCCCCCAAACCAGTCCAAATAACCCACAAAATAGTCCCATAATTACCAAAAATATTGACAAAAAAATACAACAAAAACAGCAACGAAACGGAGTGAAAACAACAGCCCAAACAGCGAAACAGCGAGGAAAAACGTTGGATTAGTGAACCAGAAAAGTTGCGGAACATCAACCCTTCCGACGGCCGTGTAACGCGCTTTCGAGAGACGACAAAAGAGGTTAGACCTGAGGGCACCCTTTTTATTTATTTATTTCGTTTCTTTTATTTATTTTAATATATTATCGCATGAGAGTCAGTTTGTTGAGGCATGATGTGAATTCCGGATGAACGGAATGCGTGTTCTCTTTTGTGGTATATCAGATGGAAACCTGGACGTAAATTCCGTAGCCGAATCCGAATGGACGGTAGTGCGGTTTGCACTCGGGATACAACGCCACATACTACTTGAGAGACACACGTATTTCGTTTCATCCAACCATGTATTTGAGCATGATTAGGTTGCTAGTACGTTATTTATTTTTGTAAGCATGATTTAGTCTAGTATGTTATTTATATTTAAGCATGATTTAGTTGTTTATTTTTAAGCATGATTAGTTATTCGTTTTGCATTTGGAATTTGCATTAAGTTTATGTTGTTGTTTGCATTTCGCATTATATAATTGAAATATGTTAATGAGATTGCCGTATGTTGTCGTGTGTTATGATGACTTACTTTCCAAGCATGCAAACTTAGACATAGGATTTATCTTTAAGAGCATGAACTAGATATAGGTTGTTCTTGAGTATGTTGCGTAGATTCGGTTAAGATATTGCACAAATCACATCATTACAAGTGGCATAAGTAATGGACCATTCCGAACCCAACAGGTTTGAGGTCTTCCCTTGCGAGGGGTGAGTGCGGTCTTAAATCTTTGTCCCGGTTTAGTTACCCGCGGGCTATTCCGTACTCCCAACTAGGCCGCGAGCCTAGAACAGCGTCGTCAATTTCTGTGTCATACAGTAACCCGACCCCGATGTGATGGAACAAGATAGCATCGGCGGAACTAATCCAGCCCCGAGCTGGTGGAATATAATAGCCTCGGCGGAACGAATCAAGCCCCGAGCTGGTGGAACATAATAGCCTCAGCGGAACGAATCCAGTCCCGAGTTGGTGGAACAAGATAGCATCGGCGGAACGAATCCAGCCCCGAGCTGGTGGAACAACATAGCCTCGGCGGAACGAATCCAGCCCCGAGCTGGTGGAACATAATAGCCTCGGTGGAACGAATCCAGCCCCGAGTTGGTGGAATAGAATAGCCTCGGCGGAACAAATCCAGCCCTGAGCTGGTGGAACAGAATAGCCTCGGCGGAACGAATCCAGCTGCGAGCTGGTGGAATAGAATAGCCTCGGCGGAATGAATCCAGCCCCGAGCTGGTGGAACATAGGAGACTTAATCACGAGGGAAGAATTTCAACCTCTGAGGCTCCGCGGATCTCGGCGCAGGCGTCCCCTTGCAAGATATCAGCAAAAATAAAAAGAGGAACAAGACAAGGTTATCACAATGAAGGTGACTTAGCACTTACTCCACCTTTTAGTAATATGCTCGAATGCACGAGAAACTATCTCCCACACATACCTAAAAAGGTAATAAATCGGGTGCCCCGAGGCAGCGTCCTGTCTGGTGCCTCCCAAAACATAATTCTGAACCTTACAATTCAGCGTCCCAGCTAACCGGGCTACGAATTGGTGAGCGACCGAGACCCTGAGGGTAGAAACCTCCTCATGTTGGGCGGCTCTGGAGCCTGCAAGCACTATGAGGGCATAAACCTCTCCATGCCATGCTTCTCCTGATCCGAGGTGGTTAGGAAGATACCCCACGGGGGAAGAAGACTTCCCGTGTGCGCCATCCCTTGGGTGGTTCTCAACGGGACTCACCAACCAACTCACAAGGGAAGAAACCTCCATGTGTCCGGTTTACCCGAGACCACAATGGTCATGGAGGCCATTCGACTTTCCTCATGCCATGTGCTCTGATGGTTCTCAACGGGATTAACCAACCAACTCACAGGGGAAGAAACCTCATTGGGTCCGGTTTACCCGAGCTATTCCTCAAAGATGCGAGTCATGAGGTAGTAACGCTCCGGCATCGGAGGTTTGATAATGACACCCGAGATTGGCGTGCCACAGGGGGTTCGCGCGTTTCCCATATGTACCTCATCCCTTGATGCGTTCTGGATCCTCAAAGGTGAAAGGAGCAAGGTCGGAACACTTCCACCCGGGGGTTTGATATGACACCCGAGATTGACGTGCCACATGCTTGGTGCCCTTCCTTACTACCGATCACCCTTTCGCATCGAGTATATCCCAAGAATATTGAACATAGCTTTCACATTAAATTAATAAACAAGTAAAATGGATAAGTTTCTTAATTCAAAAGAGAAAGTTTTATTCATATTCAAGGGACATGCTGCCCTTCTTACAACTCTTTGCGTGTCATTTTAAGAGAGACTTTTACAATCATTTCTGGTTATTGTCTTGGAGTCCGACACATCTTTTAGTCCAAGCTTCTTCAGATCCTTCTGGTCTGAACTAGATTTTGAAGTTCCAGACCATGTTAACAGGGTCTCTTCGTGCCGAGCACTCCATAAGCATCTCTGGACAATTCCGGAGCTCGGTCGAGAACCCTTCCCATGGTCTTTGGTGGCCCCCGTGAGATTTTTCTCATTTCCTCTCATTCGGGGAGGCCACTGCGCTGAATGGAGAGGCCTTGATAGATGCCGACCTCGTGCCCTCGACCGACTTGTTCCTTGGCCGATCCTTCAGCACTACCTCCCTCATGGAACTGAGGACCTGACAGGCCGAACAAGTGTATCACATTCTCTCGGAGGAGCTTGTTCAGCTACGACCGGCAAACGTCACCCATTTTTGACGTTACATTTCATTCTACAACTCAATAAGGGGAGCTGTTGTTGTCATAATTCCTGATGCGTTCTTCCCTCATCTTTCCTGTAACTGCCAACCTCTTTCGGGATTCATTTACTCTTTCCATTCTGACCAGCTTATTCCCATTCCATTTCCTTTTCATCCAGTCTTCCTTTCGCTTTCCCAAACCACTCTGCTGCTGAACTCTCCAACGATCCATGGCTTCCGCCTTCTGCCATCATCTCACTATGCAAGTTACTTAATTTTGTTTGATTATGGGGGACCAAAAGCAAATATAGCAAAAAGGGAAAGAAAACACAAAAATCGACAAGAGAGTTTAACGTGGTTCGGCAGAGTAAGTCCAGCCTACGTCCACGGGCACAAAGTGAGGTGTTATTTTTATTACGAAAACTAGTTCGGTCGATCTATTTTCAAGGAAGATCTAAGCAGAACCGAGCTATTTGCCTTTCAAGTTTTTACAAGTAGCGCTCCCTCTTTTTGTTAAAAATTTTGCTATCTCATTACAAATGAAACTAACTCTCATTTATATACTCAATGAGTTACAACACCATTCCCATGTTTCCATGACGTCACTCACGTGAACTTCCGGTTGATTGACGGGTTCTCTGCCACAAAATTGTTTTCGCCGAAAGCAAACTTGACACCTGACGGCTTGTCAAATCACCCTGTTTTTAGGCACTGCCACACGCAACAATAATGGTGCCAGTCTTGAAAGAGCTTTCAAATAATGGTATATGCTAGTGGGAAAGGTCTAAACTACCTCAGTCACGCGTCGGTCTTCCAGAGGTCGGAAAGATGATCTGCCGAACAACCCAAATTGTTACCGTCCTGACCCAAAATATCTGAGTTCATCAACTTGTTCCAGAATGTAAGATAAAACCAACCTGAGCCGCTGGTCTACTGTGGTCGGCCTCGGCTCTGAGGTTTTCGGTCTCTGAAATCTACACCGCGTTGTATCCTCTGGTCGGTCACATCCGATAAATTGGGTCCCAGCTCCACGTAGGATCGAAAAACAACCAATACCCTCTGAACACATGGTCCTTCTGAAAATGAAAGTTATCTATCTGCCCTTACCGAACTGTTCAAATACCTTAGTCCCAAAAATCACCATCAACGATCTATATTTATACCTTTAGCAAAAACATTATTAAAATCAAACCATTGTTTTGTTTCTTAAATAATGAATTTTAGGACATCTTTTTGCTTATAATTTATGATAGGACGTCCATGGGATTTCATCTCTAAGGAATAAAAAAAAAAAATTAATAATAATAATAATAGTGCAATTTGACACTTTATCAACCTTTTATTTACAACAATCTAATATATCTAAAGGGGTTGTCTCAGTTATATTGACTTTGAGCTTGAGTGATTTATTCAATTTAAAATTCAAGATTCGAATCCAACTAAATATATTTTCTCAGAGCCATATATATACACACACACCAAAATTTTAAACGTGTCGGGTTGTCATATTAGACTAGGGGTGTCAAAACGAATCAACGAATCGAATTTATATCGAATCATAAACGAATCGAATCAAAATGTGATGGATTCGTATTCGATTCGTTTATTAAACGAATCCTAATATCATGATTCGTATTCGATTCGTTTATTAAACGAATCGAATACGAATATTCGTTTATTCGTGATATTATTTAATAAAATAATTAACCACACTTGATTTACATTAATTCTTCATAAATATATACATATGAAATATGTACTTAATATATTTACCAAAAATACCTTACCAAATATCGAAAATATTAATTTTTCTATGGTAATTAGCTATAATTTCTCGAATCTTAATTGAAAATTAACAAGAACTAGTAAATAAAAATAATAAAACGAATCCTAAACGAATAAACGAATCCATGAGCTTAAATTTGTATTCGATTCGTTTAATAAACGAATCGAATCGTATTGACCCATTTATTAAACGAATCCATTTTTTCAAACCCGTATTCGCTTTAAAGCGAATCGAATCGAACGAATAAACGAATCCTGACCCAAATTGCCACCCTTATATTAGACACAACACACTAGCTTTCTCTTTCATCATTTTCTCTTCAACTTACTCAACACCGATAAATTTAATTAAATATGTATAAGGGAAATCGAGAAATACCTAATTAAATTGATCCATGCAGAAATCATAAAAAAATTATATTTAATTACACTTAATGAAACATCTATTTTTAATATAACATAATAACAATAAAGAATTTATATAATCGATTCCCGTTAATAGGGGAAACAATTATTTTTGATTGATTTGGTTTGTTGGGTATCTTGTGTTTTATAAAAAATGTTATTTGATGTCAGGGGCTAATTCGTCAATTAAAATTAAAACAACCCGAAAGCGGCGGGAGGGAATGTAATGTTAGTTTGAAATTGGTGGCGATGGACACGTGTGGGCCCACATTATTGCTTTTCACATCTGCTGGCGGCCCGAAATTGCTTCGGCGTGATTGCTGTAAGACTGCAAGGATGAAGGATTAAAGTCAATTATTTTCTAGAAATCGAAAATAAAGCATCTATTTTTTTCATTAAATATATTCAATTTTAATTTTAAATACATATATTTTTTATAACAGAGAAAATGAGATCAAGTCTTTGAGAGAAACTCATTTAATCTTGTTAATATATGTTATTTGTGTTGGATGTAAATTCTGATCTCTGTTGGATAGTCTTTTTAGGTTTAAGTTACTTTTTTTTGAACAGTTAAAACCCATCGTCAAATTATACAACTCGAGTTTAAGCGGAGTAAGTAAAACATCCGATTGTCTCAGATTCTTATAAGAAATATATCTTATGAACTCGAATTCAGGATCCAACAACCAAGTTATAAACCATATGCTACTAAGGCACACTCATTCGAGGAGGCTTTTAGGTTAAGTTACATTGTATGGATTCAGATTTTGGATTTTCTTTTCTATGTTTGGGAGTTATATTTTAAAATATGATCTATAATTAAAAGTCGGGCTATTATCATTTGAATATTTCAAAAATTATGACATAACAAATGGGTATTAGAAGAATTATAATACAATATTTTATAATAAAATGTAAAATTTTAACAAAATAAATAAACAATAAAATATAAGACTTTGTATAATATATTAGTAAAATATTATATTTCAATACTTATTATTTCCATTTATTTTTTCAAAATTTTAAAATAGTAAAATGATAATAATTCTAAAAATAAAAAACAAAAGGAGACAAAAATTGATCGATTATATATTTTCAATTGTTTCCCGTGAATCAAACAACTATTACCGAACACTAACTCATGTTTTGTAATATTATAAGAACTCACGTGACTGCGGGCGCAAAATGCATTTTCTCATTTAATAATATAATTTCATGTATCAAACATATCGTATTTTTTTCTTCTTATGCGTTAAATTTATTGACCAAATCATTTGATATGTCTAAAATCTATCTGAGCCATTGAGCTTTGTCTTTTAATTTCATATTTTCTCGAGTATTGTATATAATAATTTAGATAAGTGCGTGTCAATTATTTCATTTGATAAATTTTTTTTTTAGTGGAAATTATATGTTTAGGGATAGTCATCTTGCCTGATCAAAAAATTCATTAAAATACATTTTATAAATTAATTAAAAAAATTAATTTATTAATGAGAGAATTTTATTTTAGCTAATAATCACTTTAAATGAAAATTAAATTTTACCATCACTAAATCAGTATTCCAACTATTTCATGAGATTTGAAATTCAAATCCAGTTCACTAATTAAATTCCCATTAAGCTAAAGTATAAAGAAAACTTTAGACAATATGCCAATTGCCAAAATGCTAATGCCAATGCTTCATTTGATAAATGTCATTTTCAATTTATTAGCATTTTGTTTTTGTCTCTTTCAAAAATTCATGACAATTTAGATTCCCTATGAAACATTATCAATAAAAAATTACATGATGGGCCGGCTTTGCCTCTTGTGTTTTTTTTTTTTTTAATTGTCTATTGCCAGCCATTTCAAAGCAATGCTTTTATTTTTTATTTTAAATTATGTGTGTTTTGGATATATGCTACTAATGATTCTGGTTTGATGGCAAAATATTTAAGATTTGATTATCACTTGTCAGATCTTGAATCTGATTACATTTATTATAAGAATCTAGAACAATCGAGAGTTTTATCTGCTTCGTTTAAGTTCAGATCGAATGATTTGATTGCGGGATTTCTAACGTTTCATAAAAAAAAAAAAAAAAAAAAGTGTTTTGGATATATGCAAACTCCCATCAAAAATGGTCTAAGAATGAATCAAACACTAGTTGAATTTTATAATTTGTAAGCAAGAATATTATTGCTAAGAGAATAAAACGACGGTTCTATAAAACTCAATTTAGTTTAGACCAAATAAATTTGTTGGTACTTATAATGATGGATACCAATAACTTTTCATAATCCCAATCCAACAACTCCGATAGATAGTGACATGTTATTAATTATTATATTATATATGTTTAAAACAATAAAAAAGTCTCAACAATATTTCATTTGTCAAAAATAATTACACTGCCAAATGTATATATGCAAGAACTAGTCAACATATGTTATTATTAGGTGCATTTAGTGCAATTTTTATTAATCCTCTTGTTCCAAATGAGTAGTGTTTAGTCTGCCATATAAATTATATAGGTTCATATTTTTTATGTAAAATTTCTAAGTTTTTAGTTTAATTATTTTTTTTTTAATGAAAAATTTAACTTTGTCCCAGGAAATTGCCCAAAATTTACTGGGTAAGCCAAATTAAAAAAAAAAAAAAAAAACTCTGTTTTGTATTAACAAAGTAGCATTTCTAACTCTCTGATAAATATTATAAATTTAATATATACCTTTTTTTTTTTTTAATATCGGAAAATTTTCACGTCATTCATAATCGGGTCATTGGATCTGTGAGTAATCCGATATTGTCCCAAACTCTCATAAGGATACTATCCATGACTTGAACTTGAGACATTGTCAATATTCCAAACTCAAACCGCTAGATTGCGTCAATTTGCACATAAATTTTAATGTATACCAGAAAATTTGAATAACATTTTAGGTTTTAAATTAGATTTAAGATACAAGTTAATTAAAACAGGTTGTTATCCATTGATACTCACGCCCATTAGACTTGTTACCTACTGATAGTCTGATACTATGCTAACTAAGTGCGTGCTCAAAATGTGGATTATCATCATATTTATTTCCGAATATTTATCGGAGTAGATTTTCGACGTAATAGAAGATTCAAAGGGCATGAGGGGATATAAGTTTTTTTTTTTTGGGTGACTCAAATAATTATTTGGTATAATAGAGATATGAGTGATATAATATCACCTAATAATAAATAAAGGATAAATGTAATTCAATTAGCATAAATTTAATAATTTTTTAATATATTAACACTTAAGGTTGTAATTGTTAGATAATGAAAGAAAATATTGAATTCACTATATATTTGAATTTAGAATGATAGATGCATTTATATAGGTAACATATTAAATTAAAATAGAAAAGAAATAATACTAATAATGAAAAATAATATTGCAATAGTTATAAACCGAATATGAGATAAAGAGATTTTATATAGGCAACATATCAAATCTCAGAGGTCGTTTCGACAATGAAGAGATATTATTTCCTTAACACCCTTCAAATTCAAGTTGGTGACGAAGGAATAAATTTGAGATTGCATCTTGAAATCGGAGTTCGGAGTCTTAAAACTTAAAGTCTTGAAACTTAAAATCTTGAAACTTAGAGATAATTGATGAGTTTTAACCAACGAAGTCCGAAGTGGAAGTCAAAGGAGAGTGGAAGCTTGAAAGAGAGCCCAGCCCGGAAGGAGAGCAAAAGCCTGAAAAGAGAGCATAAGTCCGAAAGGAGAGCATAAGCGCGAGAGAGAGCCGAACCAAACCAAATCAAATTTTATAATATTTTGTTGAATCAAAATATTGTTACCGATGTTTAGTTTAGTTTTTTTTTTTTTTTTTTTTTTGAATATGATGTTGAACCCAAGCTTTTCAACATGGGTGTTGGTGAAAGCAGATGAATCATCTTCCCATGCAAGCGTACGGACTAAGCCAAAACAACAAAGATTGTAACGTTGAAGGAGGAGGTTGGGTCCAAAAAAATTGAACTTGAGTCCAAGTTGAATGAGGTTGGTGCAGTCGACGTTGAACTTTAGATCATTGTTCAGTCTGGGACAGTCAAGAATTTTACCTGATCCGCTTAAGTCCGAAAAATGTGATTTGGTGGTGGAGTTTCCAACGATTCAAAAAAAAAAAAAAGGGGAAACAATAATGTATCTCTGGCCTCTGCACTTGACTAATTGAGAACATAGACTCTTAACAAATAGATGCCAAAACAATTTCCAACAGAGTTCACATAAAAATATATATAGCAGTTATATAATAAGAATCCACCAATATCAGGGGAAAAAAAACATTAACCTATAGTTTTGATTCAATAAAATTATCAGTCAACTACTTCCTCTTGTTTTGTACACTATTGCACAATAATAAAAGAGGTGTTAGCAAGTTCAGCAATCTATAGTCTATACAGCTGCTACATTTATCACCATTACCCATCCTGTTTTCCATTTATTTCGCTATTCGTTTCGACACAGCATCGCCAGTTTAAACAGCTAGAACTGCAACTGCAACTGCAACTGCAGCAGCAGGGTCTCGAACATTTTGGACATTTAGGCCACCGGCAGCAGTTTACACAGCTTGGTATCCAACATTTCGGACATTTAAGTTTCCAGGAGCAATTAATGCAGCTAAGTTTTGGACATTCTGGGCATTTGGGTCTGCAGCATTTTATCCTACAGCAACACCTATTTGCGGACCCTGTGGTAGTGTTAGACCTTGTTGGTAAATGGAGTTTCTGCCGAATCTTATTAAGTCGGATTTTAGTGTTCATGTTCTCCATTTCTTGAATAAAGCTGCAAAGATGTCGGATGTAATCTGGATATAGCTCCAAGTTGCAGTGACCTCCTCCTTTAATCCACAAAGGCTCATACGGCTCTCTCGCCATTTTCCATAGATTATTTCCATGTAACCAATTCACAACATCATCTTCTGTTCCCTGTCAAATTTCGAACCAACCCCATTTAATCATTTGCATCAACAAGAAAATTAGAAAAAATTAAATATATAGACCTGCCTAGGCTGCCGCCTAGACCCACTTAACCCGCCTAGGCGGCCGCTAATCACCCAACCGCCTAGGAACCGATTTCATGCATAATCGGAACGGCCAGGTATTGTCTAGGATGCCGCCTAGGCTGTTTTTTAGAACAGTGATTGCACCCCAACTATTTCTTTTTATCATCATAACTATAGCATGTCACCTAGACCTTTATTTCCAGCTCAATTGAGACAATAACCCCTTTTTTTGGCATAAACAACTGCAAGGAGAATGTAAATTAAATAAGCAAACAGAACGTAAACACAAACACTTCTTACTGCAAGGACAAACAACTGAACTGCAGAACAATGATAATTTTAGCTTTCGGGTTGGACTTTGAACACTAGATTCTAAAGACTAAACACAGATTCACTATAGAAAACGTATTTTAGAAAAGCATAAATCAAATCTACTGCAGAACTACCAGGTATCATCTCCAAATCAACTGAAGATAATGTTAAAACTCAACTCCTGTACAGTGCATACACTACAGTGGGGTGATATTGGTCAGAACTCAGAACTATTAGCTGAAAGGCGGAAAAAAGCATGAATGTCTTGTGACAATGGACTGGGTGGTTCTGCAGCCTAGGCTTTTTGTTTAGCTTATCTGTAATAACTTTGTTATTACGTCACAGGTAAAAAGAAAGAAGCAAATGACTCACTCTTCACTCATCACCATCATTCAGCAATCAATTTGCCTCAAAATAATGATCGCTTTTATTTCCCCGAAGAAAATGTTCATGAGACTACAATTAGCCCACATATCCTATTCTGTTTCTGACGAAGGGAACATGAAGGATGTCATAATATGCAGAGATTAGGGGAAAATATACAAGATCCTCTTTTTGGGAACATATATAGAAGAGTGGCATCTGAAGACCAGTTAATGTAAATCTATGTCAAGGACATGCATAGCCGTCGACCTAGAAAAATGTTTGCCCTGGCAAAAGTCATATTAAATATAAGACCAATGTGATATTTTGCCACAAAAAATAACTCTACTTTCTAGAGTGTATATGGATGAATAATGCATTTGCAAGGAATAAAGGATTGTTATAATGCACTTCTTTTGATGCATTTCATTCCCCGTGGTGCATCCATCAAAGTGTATAATTCCCTCCATTATTGTAATCATGGGTTTCTTGACCTTTATCTCACAGAAAAATAAAACAAATTTTGACCATATCTTTTTCTAACTTAGATTATTTGGTGATCTACACCAAACAAAAGAAAATGGCATATCTTCCCGCCCATGTTATTATATTCCTTCCTCCATAATTCATGCATTGCTTCCTACTGCTGTTGGTTGGCTATTAAATGCCACAGATAGCCTGCAATTTATTACAACTACATGATCAAGAGATATTTTCTTTTGTAAAACTGCCAAGAGGTAAGATGATGATATTGATGACTGAGTACAGTCTTATAAGACTCTATTTGACACTTCTCCTGCAGCCACTCCAATCAAGTAAAAAATCCTCGGAATTACAGGGCTTGGAAGTGAAGTCACAGAATAGGCATGACCATAACCCCATGCATTGGATATCTTGAAAATCATTACATGTCATCAATTAGAATTACCATCCATGTCAGATCATAACAAGTTTCACCCATAAAAACAAAGAATCTGTCAAACCCTTGTTGGAAGATGCTGCCATGGAATAATTCCATCACGACATCCCATTTTCAGATTCACGCACAACTTTATTTGCTTGTATGTCCATAGACCTCAGCTTAGGCTAATAGAAATATATTTGCGTCTTTTTTCCGTATACCTTTTTGTTCTTTCACAACTTAAGACAGCAAAGTTAAAGGAATCTTTCTAAAGATTATGCTTATGGAATTAAGGTTTTGCTTTGAATCAATAGTTAGTATCTGGCAACCTGGATGATAGGGAAACTCTGTTGTTCTCTCCTAAGTGTTGCAGAAGGCTCTGTTCAAAAGTGCTGCCTAATTGATTATTATCTATAAGCAAATGAGATTTGCAATTGACAAAGGCAATGGAAATGATAACAAGGTCAATAAGCCTTGGAAACTTAATTTGAATTGAACACGTTTAGCATCATCTGATAGAAATTTCAGCTTCAATTCAAACTGCTACAGAAAGTTGTAAATCAGTAATCTTCTAAAGTTAACTTCTGCATGTGGATGGCTGTAAGCAATTCTAAATTTGTAAACAATCAATCATCTCAGTAAAGCAGGAACCGAATGAAATTTTTTACGACTTAAAGATTCATCAATAAAAACAACCTCCTCTCTGATGTAAACACTCAGAATACCTATGCTATTAAGATCATATTTCCAAACAAAACCATAACAAGACAAGGAAAACTACTGGCAAAATGGGATATTTCAGATGTTCGAAAATTTCAGAAGTACTTACATGTATAACAAGCACAGGGCATTTCACCTTCTTGATTTTGTTGATATTCTGCATTAATGAGAACAATGAATGACTCAGACAATGCCATAGATAGCATAAGAACCAAAAACTAGCATAACAGTAGACTGATATCCCCTTTGGCAGACTCTAAAATTCAAAATTCTTGACATCGATATACGATATTACAAATAACACTGACCATGATAGATCCGTACCTTGTATATGTCAAAGCAAAATGTGAACTTTACATGACAGAGTACACGTAGGCCAGAAAGAATGCCACTATGCAGAACTACACCCCTTAGCCTTGGCAACTTAGATGCCAAGTGCAATGTCGGCCCACTGCCAACTGACTGCCCATATAAAATTAAGTCTTCCTGGCTTACTCCATACTCTGTCTGTAGACATTGGTAAACTGCCTCTATATCAGCATATGTATTGGATTCACTTGGCTGTAAAATTACGAATGAAAAAAATTATTAGTTAAAGCAATCGACATGACAAGGCTGCAGGAAGTAATATGATTAAAATGCAAAACCAGGAAAAGCACTTCGACTGTTGATTTAGCAGGGAACAGGATATCCAACATTTTCATGTGTATAGTTTTTTTTTTTTAAAAAAAAAAAAAACCTAAGCATGAGTCTAATTGGGATGATTCAACAATGTGGCACTCAATTAAAGATATTTCTTCCAAGATAATTTGTGTACTTCATAACTACATAGAATCCCCCGAGTCTTGAGGCCAGTCACATGCCAGATCATCCAAATCATTGCCACAAATTGTTCTAACCAGTAAACAATCATACATGCAACCCAAACATGTAAACTTATAACTTGGTGGGATTATTATGGCGCTTCATCGATTTTCCAATATATTCTAGACATATATGATATCAACCCCAATATTCTTTCCACTCATTGCAACTAGTTACTGAATCAATAAAGATTTTAGATACTGTGGTGGATTCTTCTCCCTCAGATGCATCACATAAACCATAGAAACAAATAATGCAAAGCAACAAAGCCTGCTATAATACTCAAAAGGAAGCAGAAATAAATTGCAGTAACAGAATAAAGGCCAATTTGTGGGGAATGACAGCCTACCTTGCCACTAGAGGCTCCATATCCAGAATAGTCATATCTGTATCATAAAATTTAGATGGCTCAGATCAAACTGCAACCCAGATCAGAAAATTGCAAAAACAGAAACAGAAAAAAAAAATGAATATTAAAAAAATAAGAGCAAATATGTGAACATCAATTCAATTAGGTTCAATGCCATATTGCAAAATGGATCCAGGAAAAACTCCAATGGAATAGTTGTCAATCTCACATGTCAAGGAAATTACTATGCAGATAAATAAGACAGAGAAGAAGAAGGAGGAGATAATGTTTCTCCAAGATTTAGCTCAGAGAAAAAATGGAAAAAAGTACCTGAACTGACAAAGAAAAGCAAATCTCTGGGAACAAGAACAATATAAAGTGAAAGCTATACATCACAGAACTCAAACAGCACAAACTCTAAGAAATAAAACTTCAATAAATAAAACAGTAAAATAAATCATTTACTTTATGCAGGGGAAAAAATGAAAAGTTAAAATAAAGAACAAGAAAAGGTAGGAAAAAAAAAAACAGGACTGGTAACAAGAGCAATAGGTAAACCAGCCTTCTTAACTTTACTGTTACTTTTTCAATTGTAAAAGATGAACAACTAAACTGAACCATGTTGAAAAATATTCACAGATCTAAAACCAAAATAAAAAGGGACTCTTTAATAGACAAAAAAAAAATGCAAGAAAAAGTAACTCATTAAAATATAAGATCCCACAAGACAAATGAGATTAAAATGGTTTGAAAAGAAGAGTAAATATAACTAACCCCATGAGATTGACTCTAAGATTGACTTTAAGCTGGACAAAGAGGTCATAGAGCTGTCCAAGGTCAGCAGCATTGCCATGAGAGTAGAGTAAAGTGAGTCTAGCATAAGGGTTTTTCAAGTAAAAAGCAACAATCTTGTTGCCACTCTTTGTATCAATCAACAAAACATCCAATGAACTGTCATCAGCAGCAAGAGGCAGAGCAGGCATTGAAGAAGAAGAAGAAGATGATGATGATGAAACCACAGTGAGCTTTCCATTGTCACGTTTCTTGATCTGGTATGTTGGTGGTGATGGTGGGAAAAATGCAAACTTTGCAGCTAATTCAGAAAACATACACCCCATTAAAAATCAACACAAGTACCCCAACTCAAACTCATTCAAGCTGCCTAATAAAATACATCTGGGTTTCATTTAAGTGAAGTTTTGTTGAAGCTGGGGAGATAAAGAAGGTCTCTTAAGGAAATAATGGCTTTTTGGCTTCTTCACTTGGAAAATGAGTTGAGTTGAGTTGAGTTGAGTTGAGTTGGGCGAGTTCATATGTGTTGTGAGTGTGCATGACTTCAATTGTGTCAGTTTGCACAGGGACAGGCAGGTCAATATTTTTTTTCTTCTCAATCTGCCAAATCTGCTAACTCACCATTATTTATTTTGGCATTTTTTTCGAGTTTTATGCTTACTCTCTTTAGTCTACCAACTACCCAACTCCTTTACTTTTATGGAACATGTTAGTATTTAGCCGTGATTTTGTGGTGTACCGTTCAATATCTCATATTTAATATCTTGGATTTTAATTCATTAAGTACGTTTTTTTATAAGAATTTGAGACAGTCGAGAGTCTTACCTGAAATATTAATATTCATATATCCAATTTATTTAATTAACGGAAATAATTTTTTTTTTATATTTCCTAAATTTATATGCTTTCATGTGGATCTCATTTCATACGAGAATTTTATTTTTATTTAAACGAAAATATTAATGTGTACTGATTCATCTAACCCATGAATATATAAAATCATCTACTTACACACCACTAATATACTTTTGTCATCTCTACCTAGTTATTGCATGTGTACTATCTTAGGTGAAAAATCCACCAACTTATTCAATTAATTATCATACTAAAAATAGAAAAATACATATTTCAAATATTAAAAAACAATAACATTATATTAAAATATATATTTTCTGTATTTTTTAATATCAACACAAATTTCAATCTAGCATTACTTGTCTGCTAGTAGCTAGATTGCGTAGATCATTAAACGAGGAAGCGAGCGGTGACTCGAAACTTGCTGTGATTTATTTATACTGTGTATGTAGATTTGGTTTTATTTTTACATCATATAAGCTAAACCCAACAACAGATTCATGGTTACATTTTTTAAGGGTACGTAAAAAATATTATCATAAGGTATAAGTTAGTTTATAAATTATAGAACAACGTAAGAGTATAAATTAACGTCAAAAAATAATTTCATATCGGAGATTATAGTTTTATGAACGTTAATACTAACGTTAATTTATCTGTTTAGTGAAACGTTAAAATGATAGCGTTATTGTTCTATTGACGGCCAACGCTCTACTAAACGGCCCTAGATTTGAAAAAAGATATTATTTTTATTCCCATATGCTTTGCCTTGGTTTCTAAGATGCCATCAATTGTTTTGTTGAGAGTCACTGAAGAATCATTATTAACACTTTAGACATAATCATAGTAATGTGAACTCCTCATTGTTATAGTGAATCAAGGTCAACGTAATACTGCTTGGGCAACTGGCCTGGAGACAATAAGCCACAAATTATGCTCAATTAGCTAACAATGAAAGTTAGATTTTAGTTGTTTTGAATTTTATGAGTTTATATAAATTTTTAATATTGATCATTTATTGATTAAAAACAAAATATTTTTTATATTTAAAAATTATTATTATTATTTTAAATTTAAATACAAATTTTAAACTAAATTATAAACTCAACCAACTAATTATCTCGACTCCAAAGAGAGCGTGACCCCTCTCTCGGTAGGGGGATCGGCACTCTTCTTCAAACTTTCTCACAGAAACTCGTGGGCTCGGGTTCTTGGTATAAGAAAGCCAGAGAGATATGTCGCTCTGGTATCCCAACTGGCTTGACAATCCCGCTCTTTCTTTAATAAAGAGACTTTTGGAGAGGAGAAGGCATAGAAGAAGACGTCCAACCCGAATCCATCTTTACGGAAGAAGGGTGGGATATCCGAAATTGAATCCTTATGAACAGGGATATCTGAAACAGAATTAAGCTGTGAATTCTATATTCGAAGTTGCGATCGGATCTATTCATTAAAATGAATATTATCGGCCCGTTTTTTATATTTGATGGAAGCCAACTAGCTTTATATTAATTTTTACATTCATCATTTAGGATTTACTATTATCATAACTTTACCTCTGCCTCAGTAAATTTGTGAAAAAGTACAAGCATCCATGGCCAAACCAAACTCTATAGATTAACAAATTTCATCAATGAGCTGTCCATGGTACTTGCTCTGACAAAGTGTTATTGGGTTCCTTTTTTCTCCTTTATTTAAAAAAAAAATTTAAATAAATAAGGGCTTTCTATTTTAATGTTTTTACAAGTTCTGTGGATCAGTGAAATTTGTTGGTCTTCATAATAACTAAAAGGGCATTTTTTTAGTTATTATTATATATATTTTCTTATCTCGGTTAAAATACAATTTACTTATGTAGTTATTTTATAATAAAGAATCTCTCATTTTATTAAAATAATGACTAAATAAAATGAACAAAATAAAAATTTTAATATAGTAAAAGACAAACATTACATTTTTTGTTTGGGCATTAATTAGGGATAGCTAGTGGATTTTGATACGGATTTATATAAACCAAACTAATTCACGCTCATAAATTAAAAAAACCAAATCTATCAAATATCCATTACGAGTTTTATTTTTCATTACCAAACCCACCCATACTAAAAAAAAAAATATATCAAACCTGCGTTAACGTTTGACATATTTTTAATGGATTCTTAAATTCAAAACACTTATTCAATAAAAAATGCATTGAATCGAAATTTGTTAAATATAATAAATATGTAAAAAAAAATGCATACAATATCGAAACTATAATACTTAGGCTGAGGCTGGTAGAGAGTATTGCATTGAAAGTATAAGTTAGCTTATAAGCTGTGGAACAAAAATTAAAGTATAAGATAACGTTGAGAAATAATCTCATGTTGTGAGATTATGGGTGAGTTTGATAGAGAATATTGATAGAGTATAAGCTAGCTTATAAACTATGAAACAAACGTTGGAGTATAAACTAACGTCAAAAAATAATATCATGTTGTGAAATTATGATTTTTGTAATGTTAACTTACTCGTTTGGTGGAGCGTTAAAAAACTAGCATTAACGCTCCACCAAACGAGCCCTAAGAGTCACATTAACTCCATCTCAGTTTGCCTCCATCATGCAACACGTGTACTTACGATTGAGAGTGAGAGAGAAACCGTTGTTTGAGACTCTTGCTCATGCCCTATTTTCTAATGTACCGTTTGGTATAAAGTTTATGAACTTATAAGTTAGGATTTAAATGCTATACCAAATACAAAATTAACGCTAATTTATACTCTTATAAAATTATTTAATAGAGCAATTTCTCCTCCTTATATTTTAAAGATGGAGAATGATTATTATAATAAATTAATTTGGCAATTAATCTAAATATGGTTTGAATCAAAATTACTCTAAAAATTAGGTTTTTGGTCATTTTTAATAAAAAAAAAAAAAGGAGACATTGGATATCTATGAGGTTTTTCTATTTACTAAATCGACTAATTACCTAAAAAATATACTAAATTTTAGTCATGTTAGGTAGATTTTTTTTGAAACGTTGAAAATTTCAACGTCAAATTACTCAATTCGATTTAAACAGAGTAGATAAATCACTAACTATCCCAAATTCTCATAAAAAATACACTTATATATTTAAATTCATGACGTGATAATTAAATTTTAAATCATTCACTAACAAACCACACTGCTAAATGCTCATGTAGGATAGATACATGCGAGTTTGTGGACCATTTATATCTTCAACGAGGAAATTCATTTTTTATTTGCTTATTGGGTATGAGCAATAAAAAAAAAGGGTAAAAATGTAAAAGTGACCCTATAACTTTCATGTTTTTTCATTTAAGTCCGTTAATTTTCAGTTTTGTTAATTCAGTCCTCTAACTTTCAATTTTTGTCAATTCAATGCTCCGTTATAAATTCATCACTGTTGCCGTTACAAACAGTAAGTAAACGTATTTTGCCTGTTATTTAATTAATACCCTCATTTAGAAAAGATAGGTAGACAGAGGAAGCTAAAGCAAAGTAACGTACTCTGCTTGCATCTTCGAGCTATTTTTTTTGTCAAAAACACATATCCAAAGTTCAATATGACTTTTTGTCAAAAAATTATAAAAATTATAACTAGTGCTAATAACGAAACTATGTATTTATTATAAGAGAATAAAATAATCAAATGTTTTACCTACTATATTTAGACTCGAATCGAATGATTCGATTGTGTTATATCCAATCCTTCAAAAAAAACATGAGACGATACATTTTACACTGCAGTTGATCAGTGGACCCTAGCGACAAGTGTGGAAAATAATTATACACAACTTATTTAGCAAAAACTTAATGGTTAGACATTACAATACATGCGATTGCACAGAATCAAAAGTATTGGTTGTCATCAAATGTAATGCCACATCATCCGAGAATGCCATCATGACACTCAAAAGATGGAGAAAATCTATCATACAACGGAGGTAGATTTTAGTAAATGACATCAAATGTGATACCGCGTTATATGATAGATTTTCTCCATCTTTTGATTCGATGGAGAATAACACAATCGAATCATTCGATTCGAGTCTAAATATAGTAGGTAAAACATTTGATTATCTTAATCTCTTATTAAAACACATATCTTCGTTACTAGCACTAGTTATAATTTTTATAATTTTTTGACAAAAAGTCATATTGAACTTGGGATATGTGTTTTTGACAAAAAAAATAGCTCGAAGATACAAACATAATACGTTTACTTTGCTTTAATTTCCTCTGTCTGCCTGTATTTTCTAATTGAGGGTATTAATTAAATAACATGAAAAATACGTTTACTTTACTGTTGCCGTTATTTGTAACGGCAACAGTGATGAATTTATAACGGAGCCTTGAATTGACAAAAATTAAAAGTTAGAGGATTGAATTGACAAAACTGAAAGTTAACGGACTTAAATGAAAAAACATGAAAATTAGATGGTTACTTTTACATTTTTGCCAAAAAAAAAATAACGTGTACAAGTGATAAACATGTCCCACGCGCAGTGCTTAGGGTGCAATCCAAACGCTTAAAATCAAAACGACAAAAAAGAAGTGGGCCCCAAGAATTCCCTGACCTGAAAATGAGCTGTAGCTTCCTGTTATCTCAACAGCTGAAAGCAGCGGACGGGTGGGGGGGTGTGCGGAGCGTGGGCCGCACATTCCACATTAATCACGTGAAGGTGGTGGCAGTGCAGTGTTTTACGTTCAATCCCAATATTGATTTGTCATTTGACTTTCATTGAAAATCTGAGCCATGGATTGGGACCCATCATCATCCCCTTTGATGAAATCATGAATGATGGCGATGGAGTCCTCCTCTAAAATTTGTGCCGTTAGATTTTTGATTTAATGGTTCAGATTTTCAAATTTAATTTTGTTTCTTTAAAAAAGATTTTGTATATCAACGGCCATTATGACCCCACCTGTCCTCCCATGCTTGGCTTCCAGCCTTCCACGTGTAACCTTAGGGTTGCCCCTCGCAGGCCAGCTTTGTCGTGGATAATAGTTTTTTCCCCCCCTTCATTTCGTGTGGAAATAGCGAATATCTGAGAGCTATTTGCGTGAGATTTATATTCTTTAATTTTTTTAGGGTAAAATCAAATTATCTATATAATAAATTATATTTTTAAATATAAAATATATCTTAACGAATTTTCAAATTTAACATAGAGATAATCCTCTTCATGGCTTTTATCTCCTTTGCTTCTTAAAAAAAAAAAAAACACTATTATGTGAGGATTTCACTGATTTTTACGATGCCCAGATTATAGTTCTCTAAAAAAAAAAATTATGAGACCATAAATACTAGGTGGCCAGAGGTAAATTTTGTTTAATTGTGATGCACTTACAAGGACATATTGGTCTTTTAGCAAATATTTTCTAACATATCCTTAATTAATGATCAATATTTCATTCATTTTTTTTTATAAAAAAAAAATAGTATATTTTTGAATAAAACATAAAAATCAAGTGGACATATGATAATTTCCCTTCATTTGAATTAACTATTTCACATCAATAGTAAAAACTGCTACACTCCTAATTTTACTTCTAGTAACTGGCTCTAGACCCGGCCAAGGTTCCAGTTCGGAATCGGAACCGAACCGGTTGGAACCGAAAGGTTTCGTTTCCGAAACCGAACCGGAAAGGGACCGGTGGAACCGGCTCGGACTGTTCCAACCGGAACCGAACGGTTCCGGTTGGAACCGTAGGGTTCCAACAGGAACCCTACGCGCCCCCAACGGCTACTTGGGGGGGAGGGGGGGCAGAGAGCCAAACGGCTCCCTGCCCAAATAAAAAAAATAAATTATATTTATTGTATAAAATATAAATTATTAATGTACCCCTAATAACGGTAATAAAACGGTTATATTTAGAGGCATTTTTTGTATCAAAAAAATTCTAAAATTCTATAAATATGATTCATTTTTCATAATTTCATCACACCAAATTCTCAACTCTCTCATTTTCTATAAATCTCTTATTTTCAATCTTACTTCAATACAATTATCTTATAATCTTATATTCTTATTCTCAATCTCAATTCATTTAGTTGTTAATTTGTTATCATTCGCATCGCAATTATTCAATTTTCTTATTTTTCTTCATAATTTCTCAAACGAAAAATGGCAAGCTCATCTAAGAACATTATGTCAAATATGTCAACCCAAGAGAGCGGCCCTAGTGTCAGTGCACAATCACGGAGAGAGAAGTTAAGGCTCGGTCATCGGATATTTTCAAAATTCATTTTACTTTGGAACGCCTAGAAGATTGTTCACAACGAGCAATTTGCAACTATTGTGGGGTTATCTATAAATTTTCTGGTGGATACGGCAATATGATCAAGCACATGGAAAAACATCATCCGGTTGAATTTGGCATTGATACAACGCAGACTCAAATGGCCAGGTACGCATCATCTAGTAGAGGTACGAGTAGTGTAGATTTATTTAAATATTCTGATGCAAAAAATAGAGAAGAATTTGCGAAATTAACATGTATGATACATCTTTCTTTAAGCTTTGGTGAAAAACTCCATTTTACTAATTACGTGCATAATGCTTTAAACTCTGCTGCATGTAGAATGACTCAAAACACAACAAAACGTCATATTTTCAAATTATATAAAGATGGTAAAATTATTTTAAATGAAATATTTAAAGAGATGAAAGGTCGTATTTCTATATGTTATGATATTTGGAGTGACCATTGGCAAACACACTCATACATGGGTGTGACTTGTCATTGGATTGATGCATCATTTACCATGCAAAAAAGACTTATTGCATTTAGAGTTTTTGATGACCCACATACTGCACATAATATTTATAGAATGATGAAGGTAATTTTTGATGAATATGGTTTAGTAGAAAAGATTTTAACAATTGGATTTGATAATGCATCTGCAAATACTGCATCCATTCATGATTTAAAATCTTTATGTGAACCAAATTTAGAGGGTCGATTTTTTCATATTCGTTGTACATGTCATGTCCTTAACATATGTGTGCAAGACGGACTAAAATTATTATCACCTTTCCTTGATCCAATTAAAACGGCACTTAACTGTATTTGGTCATATTCTCAAGTTAGGAGAGAATGGACCAAGTTTTGTAAAATAAATGGTATTAAACCGATTAAATTTTCAAGAGATGTTCCAACACATTGGAATTCTACTTATTTTCTTTTATGTCAAGCATTTCAATACAAAGATGCATTATGTAGTTTTTTTTCACAACATGTTCAAAATATCACACTTTATCCTAGTCAATGGGATATTTGTGAATTTTTTTTAGATATTTTAAGAGTTTTTAATGATGCTACTTTAGTTTTTAGCGGTGTTTATTATCCTACAGCACATTTATTTCTTCTTGAGAGTTTGAATATTGTTGACACTCTCGATGAACATGTTGACAGTGACGACCCTAATGATATTATTTTGCTCGAAGCCATTACTGCTATGAAGGTAAAATGGTTGAATTATTTTAGATAAATTCATTTACTTTATCTTATTGCTGCTGTTTTTGATCCTAGATTTAAATTAGAAGGTTTGAATGATGGTTTACAAGCTTACTATTAGATGATGTTGATATTACGAGCATAATGACGAAATTAAGAAGTGATTTAATTATTTTATTTAATGATTATATTGTAAGATATAACTTAGGAACATTAGGTCAATCTAGTAGTAGCGAACCGGTAATTCAAACAAGACTTAGCGCAGAGGATCGTTGGTTATTGCAACGAAATAAAAAATCTAGGGATACGACAACAATTAATAACCCTGAATTAGATAATTATTTATCTACAAATTTTGAGTTTTCTAATGAAAGTTTATGCAGAAAAAATTTTAAAATCCTTGAATGGTGGAACCGACATCAAAATATATATCTTGTTTTATCTATTATTGCTAAAGAGATCTTCCTATTTCCACCGTTGCGGTTGAGCAAGCCTTCAGCTTGGGAGGTAATATATTGGAAGCTAGGAGATCTTCATTACATCCAAGCACTCTAGAAGCAACAGCTTGTGTGGATGATTGGACTCGAGCTGATCTGAGACAACAAGAAGATGCCCCCGATGATTTTGAAGATTTGTTCGATAATGCTTCTGCAACAAGTGCAAGCGGAACCGGAGCCGAAGGATCAACTGATAATGATGATTGATAATTGTAAAATTATAATTTACAAAGGGGATATGTCTAAAAGACTAAAACTTGTAATGGAACTACGTGAGCTTTGATTCCTCTCACCCTTGAAGGATACGTAGACAACTTAAATTTTTAAAAATTTAAGCTCAAGCTCTTCAATGTAATAAATTTTTTTTATTTATAAAATTCATTTCATTTATTTTTATTATTTTCAAAAAAAAATAAATATTTGAACCGAACCGAACCCGAATCGAACCTTTAGGTTCCGGTTTGGTTCGGTGTTTCGGTTCCACTTAAGTGTGGAACCGGAAACCGGCCGGTTCGGTTCGGTTCCGAACCGGAACCGAACCGCCGGCCGGGTCTAACTGGCTCTAAAAAATAAATGGGTAAAAAAAAAAATACAAAAATACAATAGCGTGTGAAAAAAAAGTCTATAAATATAGCTATATGCACAATATTATTTTAAAATAATTGGTGTATCTACATGGATGTCTTTTAGTCTTTAGTCCCAAATGAGTGTGATTTGATGGTATAAATTTCATGATCTCATCTTGAGGTATTAGATTCGAATCTAGGGAGTGCGTTTCTTGTAAGAGCCTGAGACAACCAGATGTTTTACCTGCTCCGTTTAAGCTCGAAAGAGGTGGTTTGGCGGTTAGATTTCTAACGATTTTAAAAAAAATGTCTTTACTCTTTATATTGTCAATTCATTTATTTTTAAAAAATATAGGGTATCAATGTTATTTTAAGGATATTATTACTAGGGGTGGTAATTTGGGTTATAATTCGTTTATTTGTTCGATTCGATTCGCTTTAAAGCGAATATGAGTTTCAAAAAATGGATTCGTATAATAAATGAATCAATTTGATTCGATTCGTTTATTAAACGAATCGAATACAAATTTAAGTTCATTGATTCATTTATTCATTTAAGATTCGTTTTATTATTTTCTTTTACTAGTTATTGTTATTTTTCAATTAAGATTCGAGAAATTATGGCTAATTACCATATAAAAATAATATTGTCGATATTTGGTGAGGTATTTTAGTAAATATATTAATTACATATTATATATATATATATATATGAAGAATTAATGTAAATAAATTATGGTAAATTATGTTGTTGAATAATATCATGACTATACGAATCCATCACATTTTGATTCGATACAAATTCGATTCGTTGATTCGTTTTGCCACCCCTAATTATTACCCCCAGTCCTCATAAATTAGACGAGATTTGGAATTCTCCAATAAATTTATGCCCTATATTTTATTTGTCTTTATATATATATATAATATATATATATATATATATATATATATATATCTATATATATATATATCTATATATATATATATAATATATATATATATATATATATATATAATACTTACTATATTGATGGATGTTTATTCTCTTATGTCATGCTATTCTTATGTTATATGAATACTTATTTAGCGTTTGTATTCAATCTTCATATGATTGTTTATAGACAATTGAACTTAAACTTATGTTGGTAGGTTTAATTGAGGATGATTTATTAGATAAATGCGTTAACAAGTGCCGCATGTAATCGCTAAATATATCATTTTTTTTTTATATTTCCGATATATCTTCCTCTTAAATTATCACTTACAACATCTCTAATAAGGCTCTCTCTATATGGTTTCTTATATTTATTAGAAAATGACACCACTTTTAATTCGGGGAGGTATATAGGAGGAGGATTTATTATAATACCTAATCTAAAATATTATAAATATATTATAAATTTATATTTTCTTACCATTGGAATGATAAGTATTTTTTTTTTAAAAAAAAATATATATTATAATAAATTAATGAGTTAAAGTGTTAGTTTGTGTACTTGCTCCTAAAGATATGGAATGTGGTCACGTAAAGTTGATTTAGGATAAATATATGATGTATTGTTGGAGGAAAAAAAATCATATCTCACTTCTTGTATTTTGGATAGGACGTGTATTTTCAAGTCCTTAAAGATGTTATTACCACCTAAAATTTTTTAATAGTCTAAAGTTAATTTATGAACCAATCAAATGAGGGTAAATTGATTTATTCAAGGAGGAAATTATCAATTTTATGAAATGTTTGTATTTAAGTGGCTTACTTTCAAACTATATATATATATATATATATATATATCTATATATATATATATATATATATATATATCATTATTTATTATTTTTTAAAATTGTTGGAAATTCTGCCTCCAAATAACCTCTTACGGGCTTAAGCGGAGAAGGTAAAATCATCGATTGTCTCAGACTTTTACAAGTGTTGACTCCAGCATGCATTTGCATGCATGACAGAATGACCAAGATGGCCAGTTGCATGAAGTTGGCAAAACGCGTAACGCGTTTTGTCAACTGCCAAAACGCGTGGTACTGTAGCACATGTTTTGACCCTATAAAAAGGAGCCCCAATCCCATTTGTAATTCATCCCAAAAATCAGTGAGCTAAATAGAGAGTAAAAAATGTGTTTGAGAGTTTTTTTGTAAATCTTTGAAATAAGCTTTGTAATTCTTTTGTTGAGTAATAAAGAAGACTTTTTCTCTCAATATATATATATATATATATATATCACTATTTATTATTTTTTGAAATTATTGGAAATTATGCCGTCAAATAACCTCTTACGGGCTTAAGCGGAGAAGGTAAAATCATCGACTGTCTCAGACTTTTACAAGTGTTGACTCCAGCATGCATTTGCATGCATGACAGAATGGCCAAGTTGGCTAGCTGCATGAAGTTGGCAAAATGCGTAACGCGTTTTGCCAACTGCCAAAACGTGTGGCACTGTAGCACACGTTTTGACCATATAAAAAGGAGCCTCAATCCCATTTGTAATTCTTCCCAAAAGTCAGTGAGCTAAATAGAGAGTAAAGAATGTGTTTGGGAATTTTTTTGTAAAGCTTTGAAATAAGCTTTGTAATTCATGAGCTAAGGTTATACTGAGGGATCCTGAAACTCAGAAATAGAACTTTGGTTCGGAAAATCGGTTCCGACGAAAGTTGTCAAAAATCTATTTTGAGCATACCATCGATTTTTTCACGACGAGGCGAGCACGGTGGTATTTTATGGTGATCAAACGGAAGTCCGGACACGCCGCACGCGCCGCATGCAGCAACCAGAGGAAGCTTACGCGCCGCCACGAGCCTGTGAAGGTGAAGACGCTGAGTCAACTGCCACATCATCGTCCAGTCAGCACCACGTCAGCCGTCACACATAGCCAGCAGCACAGTCAGCAGGACACGTCAGCAGCCCATTCAGCCGCCACGTCAACAAAATTTTTGGTAAATTTTAGAAAGGTCCATATACTTCTAAAAATTATATTTTGGCCCCTGAATTTTTAGAAATTGCACTTTGACCCCTGTAACTTCTAAAAATTAATATTTTGGTCTGTGTTGAATTTTGACAAACGAATTATCATTTTCACCATTTTTTGACTATTCTGGACGCAATAATGAGCTTTGTTAACAAGCACAAATTATTTCACATGGAGAGGAATGATGAAAAACCTTATATATGTGAAGGATTATGATGGATCGGTCTTTCTAGAGAAGAAACCAGAAGCAATGTCTGATGAAAAGTGGATTAATCTTCACTCGAAGTGGTCTCGTGGCCGGCAAAATTCAAAATATTTTCCTCGTAGATAATGAGGAATTCTTTGGAGATTTTATCAGTGGTGGTAATAGGAACTCTTTCTTGGTTAGAGTCAATATCCCATATGTTGTTGTCTCTAGATTGCTCATTCTTCAATTTGTAGCAATCCTTCTTCATATGACTTTTCTTTTTACAATGGAAGCATTTTATTTCTCTTGTTCTTGATTTACCCTGGTACTTGTCTGATATACTTGGGCCTCAGCTTTTACTCATCCTCTTTCTGTTAGTCTTCTCAGTCATTAAAGCTTCTGAGGTTGAGGCTGATGATGACCCTTGCATTCTCGTCCTCTTTTCTTCATCGAAGATTCTGGTTTTTGCCATTTCCAGTGTGACTTTCCCATCTGAGGCTGAATTTATCACCGTGGATCTAAATGTTTCCCAATATTCTGGTAACGTATTTAGGAGTTTTAAGCCATTTACCTCATCACCGAAGTCTATGCCCAATCCAGACAATTCTTTCATGGTGCCGAGGAAATCATTGATATGGTCCTCCACAGCTGTACCTTCATCGTATTTCAACCCCATCATCTTCTTGATGTAGTACAACTTGTTGTTGCCAGTCTTTGCTCAAAAAAGCTCCCCCAACTTTCTCCATAAGACACATGCATTAGTATCTTCACTAACATGGTTCACTATATTATCATCGATCCAATGACGAATAGTACACACCAGGTGACTATGATGCTGTAAGGATGGGGAATGACGGCCAGTCCAAAGCCGTCGGTATTGGAGACATTTGCCTTGAAACAGACAACGAGACAAGACTAGTGTTGAAAGGAGTCAATCACATCCCTGATATCCGGTTAAACCTGATCTCAACAGGCAAGCTGGATGATGAAGGCTTCTGCAGCACCATTAGTGATTGCACATGAAAGCTCACTAAAGGATCAATGGTGATGGCACGAGGCAAGAAAAATTCAACATTGTATTTGATGCACGCTAAACTTTACAATGACAGCATAAATACAGTCAACAGTGATGAGGCAACCGAGCTATGGCATAAAAAGCTCGGTCATATGAGTCAAATAGGGATGAAAGCACTACGCCGACATAATCTTCTTCCCGAATTGAAGAACTCATACTTACAGAAGTGTGAACACTGCATGGATGGAAAGCAGAACATGATGTCCTTCCAAAGCTCCTAACCTCAACGAAAATCAGAGGTACTTGATCTCATACATTCAGATGTATGTGGTCCGATGCAGACAAGAATACTTGGTGGGTCACTTTATTTTGTGACATTTATTGATGATCATTCAAGGAAGATATGAATATACACCTTGAAGACGAAAGATCAAGTGTTGAGAGTGTTCAAGGAGTTTCATGCCCTGGTAGAGAGAGAAATCGACAAGAAACTGAAATGCATCAGAACAGACAATGGTGGAGAGTACAGAGGTCCGTTTGATCAGTACTGCAAGATGCAAGGAATCTGACATCAAACGACACCTCCCAAGACACCTCAGCTGAATGGCCTAGCTGAGAGGATGAACAGAACCTTGTGCGAAAGGTCCAGAAGCTTATTTTTATAAGCCAAACTACTGAAGAAATTTTGGGGGGAGGCACTGAGCACAACCGTACATATTTTGAACATGTCCCCAACAGTCACACTAAAAGGTAATGTTCCTAATCAAGTCTGGACAGGTAAAGAAGTGTCACATGAACACTTGTATGTCTTTGGGTGCAAATCATTTGTATACATCCCAAAAGACGAGAGATCCAAACTTGATGCAAAGACGCAACAATGTGTCTTTATTGGATATGGTCTGGATAATTTCGGTTACAAACTGTATGATCCTGTTGAGAAGAAGATTCTCAGAAGCCGAGATGTTGTCTTCGTTGAAGATCAGACTATAAAAGATATCAGAAAATAACTAAAGACAATACCACAACAATACATAAATGTTGATGTGAATCCAGAATCTCATACACTGGTGCCAGTACATATTGAAGATGAAGTTCCCAATCATGAGGGTACATGTGTTGAAGCTCCCAGAGATGATGATCATGATCAACCACCAGTACCAGAAGCTACACCAACAGTTCCACATAGAAGGTTTGACAGAGAAAAACGACCTTCAACAAAATACTCTGCATAGGAGTATGTGTTGCTCACTGACGGGGGAGAACCCGAGAGCTATAAGGAGGCTGTGGAAACAGAGAATAAGTAAGAGTGGGAGGAAGCCATGCAAGATGAGATGAAGTCTTTGCATGACAATCAAACTTTCGAGTTGGTGAAATTGCTAAAAAAACGGGCTTTGAAGAATAAATGGGTGTACATAGTAAAGAAAAAAAAACACACTTCACAACCCCGGTACAAAGCCATACAAGTTGTCAATGGATTCAATCAGAGGAAATGTATTGACTTTGATGAAATCTTCTCTCCATCAGATTGGTACGCAGCTTAGCAGCAAACATTGACTTGGAGATTGAGTAAATGGATGTCAAGACCGTATTTTTTCATGGGGATCTAGAAGAAGAAATTTATATGGAGCAGCCAGAAGGCTTCAGAGTCAAAGAAAAAGAAAACCATATGTGCAGACTCAGGAAAAACCTCTATGGTTTTAAATAGACACCGAGACAGTGATACGTGAAGTTTGAGTCAGTTATGAGGGAGCAAGAATACAAGAATACTACTTCAGACCATTGTGTTTTCGTTCAGAAATTTTTTGAATATGACTTTATCATCTTACTGTTGTATGTAGATGATATGTTGCTAGTTGGCCGGAATCAATCCATGATTGATTATTTGAAGCAGCAATTGAGTAAGTCTTTTGAGATGAAAGACTTGGGGCCAGCAAAACAGATTCTTAGCATCAAAATCGGTCGTGATCGAAAAGCCAAGAAATTATATTTGTCACATGAGGAGTACATCGAGAAGGTACTTCAGCGATTTCAGATGGACAAGGCTAAAGTGGTTAACACTCATATTGCTATCCACTTTAGATTGAGTACGAAACATAGTCCCTCTACTGAGAAAGAGAATGAGGAAATGAAACAGGTTCAATACACCTCAGCAGTGGGAAGTCTTATGTATGTCATGGTGTGCTAACACACGCAGTTGGATTGGTCATCCGATTTATGTCAAATCCAGGAAAAGAACACTGGAATGCTATCAAATGGATAATGCGGTATCTTCGAGGCACATCTAAAATGAGACTATGTTTTGGAAGCAACAAGTCAGTGTTAATGAGCTACACCCATTCAAATATGACAAATGATGTGGATACTCGTAAGTCTACTTTGGGGTATCTAATTACTCTCTCAGAGGGAGCTGTGGCATGGCAGTCAAGGTTGCAGAGATGTGTTACACTCTCTACAACAGATGAAGAATTCATTGCAATAACGGAAGCTTGCAAGAAATTACTGTGGATGAAGAGATTTATCTAGGAATTGAGTTTCAAGCAGAAGAAGTACACTTTTGTATTGTGATAGCCAAAGTCCTATCTACCTTGGTAAAAATTCTACTTTTCACTCGAGGTCAAAACATATCGATGTGAGGTATTACTGGATACGGGACGTCCTGAGTTCAAAGCTGTTAGAACTCGGAAAGATTCACACTGATGATAATAGTGCCAATATATTTATAAAAGTTTTACCGAAGGAGAAGCTCATCGCAACTGGTGAAAAATTTTCATCGTAGTCAACACTAGGTCGCTGCGTGTAACCTTCAGCTACCAGTTGTGATATTTTATATCGTACCGTAAGTGTACGGTGTCAAGTTTTAGTATAAATGAGTTTAGAGTGTCGAACCCACATGGATTGTGTTAACTCACACTAAATACTACAATTGATAGTCCTAAATTTATTCATACGATAATTAATAAAGATTTAATTAAATAATTAAATATAAAAATAATTTGATAGGAGGAACTAATATGATAGAGATTCTAGATCTTGATTTCACCTAGTTATCCCCATATATTTATCATGCCAATTAATCATCGTTCAGTTATATTGTTTATAAGTCAAGATTCCTAAAATATCCACACTCTCTCTCGAGTGCCGAGTGAAAATATCATCAACTATAGACTTCGATATCTCTATAAAAATCTAGTAGTTAGCAACTCATTACGCTTTTTGATTCTATATTAACGACTTCAAATGAACTTATATATTCTCTCGAACTCTATAAAATTCATAGGTTATATTCTCTAGATCTATTCAAAATCCCATCTCTCAAGTGATAGATTTCAAACATATATCATCATATTTGTGGCCAGCAAACACAAAGTATTAAACTCAAAAGAATATAAATAACCCAATAAAACTTCATAACAAAATTGACAAACAATATAGGGTTCAAGCATCAGTTACATCATTCTTCAGAATTAAGGAGTTAGTTCATGCAAAAGATAAAAACAATGATAAACAAGTCATTAATCTAATGAAAATCATTAAAGTTCTAAGAAAGAAATAATGTGATAAAACCCGAATTGAATCCCTTTCTATTCGGATGTCACCGCCTTTGTCTCATCTTGTTGCTCTTCAATCCTCCTTCTTGGATCTCTAAGAATATGTGTTTATGTGTTTTGTGCTGTGTATTAGCCTCCTCTCTTGAGTTGGACATAGTGACTTATTTATATACAAAAACTTCCAGCTGCCCGCAAAGAAACCCTAATATTTCTTCTATCCGCAGCGCCTGCATGTTGGCGCTGCAGCGCTGTAGTCTCGGGTCGTTGTATGACCACGCCTGGCGCTGCGGCACGAGTAAGTTGGTGTTGCGACGCCTTAGTCTCGGCATTATGTATGGCTCCATCTGGCTGCAGCGCGAGTGGGTAGCGCCTCGACGCCTTGGTCACAGGTTTTTGTATGAGAAGCTTATGGCGCTGCGGTGCCAATAGGTTGGTGTTGCGGCGCTAGCTTTGAGTTTTGGTTATCCTTGTTTTTCTTCTCATTTGATTCCTTTAGTGATTCAGTGGCATCCGTTAACTCTCAAAACCCATATAATAATCTGAATTCATGTTTTTCCTGCATCCTATTAACAAAACACCAAACAACTCCAAAATACCATTAAATTACATGGAATCTAACAAAATAATAAGCTGATGATGCAAGAATGGGTGTGTAAATTTCACACTTATCAAACACCCCCAAACTTATGATTTTGCTAGTCTCGAGCCAAAGACAAAATAAAAACTAAATACAAATAGACAAATAAAAATAACTTAAATTAATTAAGCCACTTTCGTAGGGATCACGATTGCATTTAGCGTATGCAACAAGCCTTTAAACCCCTAGGTGACCCTAGTGAATGAGTTATAGTCTCGTGAGGGATTACAATGACGACACCCACAAACGTCATTCACACACAATCATGCAAAAAATATAAAAATAACAAAAGCATAGTCCCGATAGTTACGCATAAAATTATCCTCAAAGAAAGCTTATAAATGAAATAAGAGAACCTTCAAAGTACGCAATGCGACTCATATCCAAGTTCCTGAATAATTCATCTAGGCTAGACTCACTGTGTGTGTGTTTAAAGGTTCATTCACAGCTTGATTCATAAGTAAGCCAACTTAATGATTTCGTTTAAAAATTTAGATCGATGGGTCAAACCAACCTAGATGTCTCAAGTATGCTCTGTAATTGCTTTATTTTTTTGCTGAGTATGGTATGATTTTTCTTTTCTTTTTCTTGTCTCTTTTAGCACTTTTTTGAACCTTTTTTTTTTCAACTCACCTATCCTTTAAGGTAGCATTTCTCTTATGGTGGTCCTAATACTCGCTCATGGGTAGCTTCACGCTTATCGGTTATAGGTGGTTTATTTTCTTTCTTTATAGACTTTTTTTTATTTTATTTCTATCCATACCATACATCATAACACTAGCAAATCAAGATAGATATCTAAGAAAACGGTCATTCATCGACATGCAATTTCTTCACTAGTCACCTTGTCAACTACTTAAGTTTTCACTGCTAAAACCTATAATTGAGTGCTTACGAGTCAAACATATATCAACTACTCAAGGCATCAGATAAAAGTAAATTGGGCACTTATCGTTTCTAAAATTTCACCCATAAATAAACAGTATCATCATATGATTTATGCTTTACTATCAAAGACTAAAAACAATAATTTTTTTTATAAATAAATAACAAGTAAACAACATGCACACACCCCAAACTTAAAACTTGCATTGTCCTTAATGTAAGATAAAAAATAAAGAATAAGCGTGATGAACAACACTACCGTGCATGGAGTTGATCAGACACTTACTGGTTAAAATTTGGTTGCGTGGGCGTTGTGTGTTTCATGCTACCTGCATAAATAACATGCAAAACGAATAAATAAACAAATAGCACACAATAAAATAAAAATTAAAAATAAAGAAAATAATAATAAAACAAATGCAAGGGTTGCCTCCCCGCTAGCGCTAAGTTTAACGTCTTCAGCCAGACGCAACCACCCAAATGGTGGTCATGGTAGCTTCTTCTTTTGTATCCACTAGCTGCTTTGACATGAAACAGATAGCTTGGCAGCTGTGGCAGTTTATCCAAATACCCCTTACTGCTGCTTGGTCATGAAGGAAGTAATCTGCCTAATCTGTGTTTCTAAGGACTTCATTGTTGCCCCGATATTTTCCATGTGTGTCTCAATATTGTCTAGCCTTGACTCATTCTTCTCAAACCTCGTTGAAGTATTAGCAACAAACGTGCTCATGAAATCTTCTAAGGAAGATTTATGCTCAGCTCTTTGATATTCAAAGCCCAATGAAGGTTGCAAGGCATTCTCTGTATTAGCATATGACAAGTTTGGATGATAGCGATTAGGCACATGATTTCCTCTATAGCTGTTGAAGTTCCGATTGTTTACATATTGGACTTGCTCAAAATTCAGATTTCCTTCCAACAATTGCATATTTGTAGATGTTGCTGATTTAATAGATGGTACTCGTGGATTCGTCAGGGCTGCTACTTGAGTGGATAAGGTGGAAATCTGAGCTGTAAGTGCCACAAGAGGGTCCACTTCTTATATTCCAGCCACTTTGGTCACTTTAGCGCGTTCACTTGGCCATTGAAAATGGTTAATGGCCATTTCTTCTAAGAGATTGCATGCGTCCTCAGCTGATTTCTTGAATAGAGCTCCTCCAACTGCTGCATCAACCACAGTCCTATTCGAATCATCCAGCCCATTATAGAACAATTGAATCTGGACTCAATCTGTATAATCATGTTGTAGGCATCTTCATAGTAGATCCTTAAAGCGCTCACATGCTTCATATAGAGTCTCAGTCTCCAATTGCTTAAATATACTGATTTCTGCCCTAAGTTGAGCTAATTTAGTTGGTGGAAAGAACCTCTCAAGAAATTTCGTGGCCATATCTTGCCATGTCATGAAACTCCGCGTCTGTATTGATTGAAGCCAATCCCACGCTTTATCCCGTAAAGAGAATGAGAATCAGCGTAGTCTGATATCCTCTTTACTCACACCATTCATCTTTATAGTATCTGCGATCTCCAGGAACATCCTTAAGTGCAAGTTGGGGTCCTCTACAACTGAACCCCCAAACTGATTTCTTTGTACCATGTTGATCAATGCAAATTTTAACTCAAAATTGTTGGTGTTGATTGGTTGATGGGCAATCCCAGAATAGGTATCATCAATGATCGGCTTGAAGTGATCTCTGATTGCCACCTGACGTGGGTTGTTCTCTCTGTTTTCAGCTGACATTGCTTCTTGTTCAATTTTCTTTCTTTTCTTAGTCTACTCGCTGTTCTTTCTATTTCAGGATCAAACAGGAGCGAGTCGAGACTTGTGGATTTTCGCATTCACTGAAGCACCAAAAACCAAAAATCGATAAATAAAATAAAAACAAAATAAAATAAATATAAACTAAAAATAAAAGATAAAAATCTAAATTAAAGCTAAGATTACTTGGGAATAGTATTAATGTGAATAAAACAAATAATCTCCGCAACGACGCCAAAAACTTGTTGTGATATTTTATATCGTACCGCAAGTGTACGGTGTCAAGTTTTAGTATAAATAAGTTTAGAGTGTCGAACCCACATGGATTGTGTTAACTCGCACTAAATACTACAATTGATAATCCTAATTTTATTTAGACGATAATTAATAAAGATTTAATTAAATAAATAAATATAAAAATAATTTGATAGGAGGAACTAATACGATAGAGATTCTAGATCCTGATTTCACCTAGTTATCCTCATATATTTATCATGCCAATTAATCATTGTTCAGTTATATTGTTTATAAGTCAAGATTCCTAAAATATCCACTATCTCTCTCGAGTGCCGAGTGAAAATATCATCAACCATAGACTTCGATATCTCAATAAAAATCTAGTAGTTAACAACTCATTACACTTTTTGATTCTATATTAACGACTTCAAAGGAACTTATATATTCTCTCGAACTTTATAAAATTCCTAGGTTATATTCTCTAGATCTATTCAAAATCCTCTCTCTCGAGTGATAGATTTCAAACATATATCATCATATTTGTGGCCAAAAAACACAAAGCATTAAACTCAAAAGAAAAAAAAATAACTCAATAAAACTTCATAACAAAATTGACAAATAATACATGGTTCAAGCATCAGTTACATCATTCTCTAGAGTTAAGGAGTTAGTTCATGACAAAAGATAAAAACAATGATAAACAAGTCATGAATCTAATGGAAATCATTAGAGTTCTAAGAAAAAAATAAGATGATAAAATCCGAATTGAATATTTTCCTCTTCGGATGTCACCACATTTGTCTCATCTTGTTGCTCTTCAATCATCCTCATTGGATCTCTAAAAATATGTGTTTCTGTGTTTTATGCTTTGTATTAGCCTCCTCTTTTGAGTTGGACGTAGTGACTTATTTATATACAAAAACTTCCAGCTCCCCGCAAAGAAACCATAATGTTTCTTCTCTTAGCAGCGCCGCGGCACCTGCATGTTGGCGCTGCAGTCTCGGGTCGTTGTATGACCACGTCTGACGTTGCGGCGCGAATAAGTTGGCGTTGCGGCGCCTTAGTCTCGGCATTATGTATGGCTCCATCTGGCTGCAGCGCGAGTGGGTAGCGCCTCGGCCCATTGGTCACGGGTTTTTGTATGGGAAGTTTGTGGCGCTGCGGCGCTAGCTTTGAGTTCTGGTTGTCCTTGTTTTTCTTCTCCTTTGCTTCCTTCAGTGATTCAGTTGCATCCGTTAACTCTCAAAACCCGTATAATAATCTAAATTCATGCTTTTCCTGTGTCCTATTAACAAAACACCAAACAACTCCAAAAGACCATTAAATTATATGGAATCTAACAAAATAATAAGCTGAGGATGCAAGAATGGGTGTGTAAATTTCACACTTATCACTACCAGTCTGGCCTTAAAGGTTTCAACCTTTACATCAGGCCCACGCTTCCTCTTGTAAACCCATTTACTGCAGATAGGAACAATTCCTTCAGGAAGCGGAACCAAGTCCCAAACTTGATTCTGATGCATAGAGTCTAACTCTGATTTCATGGCCTCTTACAATTTCGCGGAGTCGATGTCCAATATCTCTTCTCTATAGGTGTAAGGGTCAGTCTCTCCAACTAAGAGAACATCTAGACTCTTTTCTTGTATCAAATACAAGCGTTCAGGAGGTCTAGACACCCTTTGGGACCTATGGAGTGTGTGTGTAGAAGGCTCTTCATCTATTTGAACGTCAGGTTCCTCCACTGGTTCGTTGGTTCCATGTTGTACTTCATCAAGTTCAACATGTCTATGAGTCGTGTCATAGCCGGGATGACAAAACTCTTCATATAGTCAAAGCATGGAGATACAGAGAACTACAATTGACTTGATCCCAACTCAATGTACGTAAGCAATCATACAAATGCAGCCAGTGGTGGATCCTTTTGAGGATTCTGTTTGGGTGATTGATGGTCGGCTCAGATTTTAGGGTAAATCTTCACTGATGGGGTTTGTTGACTCCAGCATGCATGACAAAATGGCCAAGTTGGCCAGCTGCATAAACGTGTGGCACTGTAGTACACGTTTTGGCCCTATAAAAATGAGCCTCAATCCCATTTGTAGTTCATCCCAAATATCAGTGAGCTAAATAGATAGTAAATAGTGTGTTTGAGAGGTTTTTTGTAAAGCTTTGAAATAAGCTTTGTAATTCTTTTGTTGAGTAATAAAGAAAACATTTCCTCTCACTTCTCCTCTATTGTGAGTGTTTATATCACAACAACAAGAAATGTACTCTCTGAATTCAAACCCTGAACCTTAAAGTCAGATCTTGAGTTCTACACCACCAAATCATGCTATAGGGGATGAACACTCTATACATACATATTTGAAAAAGCAAAATTTCGAAAAAAGAGTAAACTAAATGAATAATAATGACAAGGAAGAAGAATAAAACAGGAGAAGGTGGAGGACACAATTAATTGTTTCCCTTGTAAATGAAATAATTAGGGGGAAGAGTAATTGAGTAATCTTGAAAAATTAAAATAAAATAAAAAAAAAAAAAAAAACAAATTTATACTGTTTTCATAATTCATGAAGGATACTTCTAGATGATTATGATACAAGAAAATTATTGTGCAGCTGCCAAAATTTCATTATGTGAATGTGACCATACAAAATAACGTTTCACCAATTTTCTGATGATATATATTATTATACACTGTAAAGATACTGTTTTGTAAACATATTTTTATTATTACCTGATGTTCATTTTTTGTTTGATTTTAAAGATAATGACACTTTTTGATCATTTTCATTTGTACCATGTAAAGGGTGTAGTTTTGGATGTGAAAAAATTTCAAAAAAAAAAAAATCTAACTCAAAACTATATAATTTTACAGATTATTCTGTCACGGTTCTGTCATCTCTTTATTTTCAACAACGATATGCTCACAAAATTAAACACATAAAGACTAAAAACAAAAAACATTTCACCACATAACAATAAATATTTCACCACAGGACAATTATTTTTTTGTAAGTGTCTTTTTTTTTTTAGGTTTAATATATTATATTAAAATAATAGATAGAAGTATTATATATACATAACATTTTTGGGAATATGCGCCCTCGAGATTAATATTATATCGACCGTGTATACACTGTACATAGCTTACATATAAAAGAATGTGAGATGATTCGAAAACCTCGTGCATGCAAGATTTTATAAAATCTTTCTAGTATTAAACAAATTAACAATCGTAATTATTACATCCAACAGGAGGAAAAAAAACAAAAACAAAAACAAAACAATGCAATGGCACTGTACTTAGAAATTATTATTAATGATATAATTTAAACAAAATGATGTCGTTTTTGAAGCCAGCTCTATCGGTGTAGTGTAGTCCATACATTTAAAAACAAAACACTGACGTACAAGACGTAAACGTAAAAGTGGGTTCTGGTTCTGGGATTTTGTAAATTTAACGCATGGTTGAATAAACAAAATGAAAAGCATCACTTGGGGGGAAGTGCCTGTAAATTCATAAGAAAAAAGAGACAGAATCAAAGTTGCAGAAAAAGAAATTTTGTTTTGAATTAAGAAATAAACAAGGTGTTTTGTTGTTTCTTGTCGTTTTACGTCTTCACGTGAGGCGCAGTACACCATTCCATTACCCCCCAAACATATTATTCTATTATATTATATCTTGGGTAAATTTTAGGGGTGACAACCTGTTGAAATCTTAATCCGAACCAGTTACTTTAGGTAAGTTTCGGTTTTTAAAGTAGAGAAATGACAAAAAAAAAAAAGAGATTCTAATTTCGATTCTCACATTGTGGAACGGAACCTACCCATGGACTTGGATTCATTTTTAAAATCAAACGAAATCTCCTCTTATTTTAAGATCAAGCAAAACCCTCAAAACATCAATAAATTCGCTATTTTTGCCACTTGGAATTCTATTGGGAATTTGGGATGCTTCAACTACTACTCGTCAATTCACAACACAGTGTTTACTTATTACTAACTAGGTTCTACGTTCTCTAAGTGTGGATTTCTTGTGAAAGAAAAAAAAAAGATATCTTAATGTAAAGGGAATAAATAATGATTGAGCATTTTATAGCATTTATATTTTATATAAAAATCAATATACATGTAATTTGCCCTATGAAATTATTGAACTTGCTGGGAAATAAGTTATGTACAAAGTAAACCTGAGATTGAACTTCAGGGGCAGCTTGATGGATTCAGCTCCTATAAAAAGACCAGAAGAAGGCAATTTCCCATATGCATCATCAATGAGGTATGGATATATAGGGCTTTCCACTTGCAGTGCATACTCCTATCAACATATCCGCAGTCTTGTCAAAATGTTGCAAAATTATGTCAAGAAAATAGTAGCCTGCAATTAAACAAAGCCGAATTCAGAAACACTTGAAAGAAATTAGTACGCAACTCTTAATTGTTTTCTTATATAGAATAGAATTGACAGACAGATGATCAAAGTTTCTCTTCACCACTTTCTCTGAAGTAGCATCTTTGTATGCATATTGTAGAGATTCATACACAAAGCGATACCACTGATCTTTTAATAGCATTCAAACATATGCACTTTATTTGGATTTTGCATTAATAGCTACTTTTGATTCCTTATCTATTATATTTTTTTTCATCATTATTAAAGATAAAACCATCAAGAAAAAGCAACAATCATTTTGTTAACATTGCATGGTCAAAAATTTCACACTGATTTATATTATTATTATAATTTTGGTAATTACAAAAAAATGTCAAAGCTAGAATAGCACATTCATGATCAATATAGGGAAATGAGGATAACAGTGACATTTTAACAGCCTGAGTCAAACCAAAATTTCAATTATTGAAGACGAAACTTTAGAACCTGCTCCTGCAGTGACTGTGTATTCAATCCAAAAATGAATTGGGTTTGAAAAATTTTTGACACACAAGTTCATGATCCTAACCTTGTGAGGTTTTATTCTAGGAGAATATTCACACTTGGCGAAGTAAAGTGGGGACTCTTTTTCAGGTGTATGGTTCACGCCTTTCTTACCAGTAATTTGGCAAGAGGGGAACACCATATATTTCACCGGTAAAAGATAATAAGCTGTTACCACTTCGTGAAATGAAGTTTGCTTTTTTGCATCTTCTCAGGCCTCAATCACTAAGGACTCTTCATCAATCTCAATTGGGGTTTTGAGTAGGGTTGATTTTTGGATTACCAAGACTTTTTGGGTATTTATAGCTTTATTCTCTTTTTTGGGGATACGTAGACTGGGTTGGCTGTTGTAAATACTTCTGATATCTCACAAAGCAAGTTTTCGCTTGGGTATATGTGTGAATTTCTTTCTGGTCTACCTAGTATATCTGTCATACTTACATAGACTGGGTTGGTTTTGTATATACTTCTGATATCTCACAAAACAAGTTTTTGCTCGAGGATATGTGTGAATTTCTGGTCTACCTAGTATGTTTGTCTTACTAGTATAGTTTCAGTTTCCTGTCAATTAAAAAAGAAATATAAAGACATATCCATGATCCTAATATTTTCAATAAGCCATAAGAGATAGCAAGTACCTATCATCAAAGAAGCCAGAAGAGGATAGCGATAAAAGTTTGACTAACTCCATGGTTGTGACAAAGACACAGTTGGAGTTGATGCCTTGAGTCCTTGTTTGCCATGTACAGCAGATTTGAGCACATTGTACTGCTTGGTCACAGAATCATATAATGCTTGTGTATAAGCCTCCTTAGCCTGCCAGACAAGCAGAACGTATGGAAAAGTCAGAATGGAGGTTATATTCAAAGTGGAATATTCTTTGAGCATTGGATTACTTAAAAACAATATAAGGAATGATTTCATCATTTCAAGGTCATTTTCTTAAGGCAACATTCCTTCACAGCTCAGTCTGCAACCTTGTCCCAATCGTGGATAATTTCCTACTTGATGATTTGAAGAACATTAATCACTAAACAGAATATCGAATAATAATTATTATGAGTGTCGGTATACTGCGATGGGGATGCAGATAGTTCCGAACTTATTAGAGATTATTATTTAGTTATCAACTTGTCCAGAAATATTCACCATTTCCTTTTAAAAAGACAGCACACTGAAACAAAGGTCCACTATTCTATTTACGGAAAGCAGCTTCCCAGTGATGATGAATGAAGAACAATTAACTGTCTCAAAACTCGGAAAAACCTAAAGCGCCAGAGACCCACATAATATGTACACAGTACAGCTTCATAAAAATCTAGCTATCTTACCTCCAACAAAAGCACAGTGGTTTTCCATAAGTGATGATAAATTAATGACTCAAAATAAGCTATTTCAACGTCAAAACCGATAAACAATAATACTTCATTTTTTTTTAAAAAAAAAAATCGTTGGAAACCCCACAGCCAAACCACCCCTTTCGGGCTTAAGCGGAGCAGGTAAAACCTCCGGCTGTCCCAGCTCTTACAAGAAACGCACTCCTTGTATTCGAACCTAGGACCTCAAGGTGAGATCCTGAACCATACACCACCAAGCCACGCCCCTTGGGGACGATAAACAATAATACCATAAACATAAAGCAGCAAGATGGTGAAGAATTAGTCATTTTATAATAAGTTCCAGTTTATTTGAATGCATGTATGTAAATACTGGTTTAGCTTTGTACATAGGAGGTTAGCTAATCATTGTAAAACCTCGTTAAAAGCATTTTGTAGTTTCTGATTACCCAGTAGGGGCTTTTTAAATCTTGCAGACAACTGGTCTACATCAGCAGTGGACACTTGATTATTTTTTTTATTTAACTCTGTGTTTCTTATTAACAAAATGAATACCAGCTTAATTTTCTACCATTCATCTAGATTGTTTTCCACATGAATCCTTGGTTATTTCCTGCTTGTTATATTTGTTTTTGGTTTTTGGGTTTAGTGTGTGCATTTCTGGATGTTAAAGGGAAAACAGATAAGAAATTCAAAAATTATCATGATATATAATACCAAAACAAATATATCTATCAAGTCCATATAAGTAAAAGGGAGGTGCATGACCAATAAATATAACCCTAACGAACCTCTTCAGGGTTTTCGCTAGCAGTGACAATATCTGCGAATCGGATTTCTGGTGCCACTGATAATCCAACCCCATGGAAGGAGATCTCTCTTTTCTCTCCAATTTCTTTTTCTACCTGGAGAAATGAAATTGAGTCAAAAGAGCAGAAACAATATTAGAAAAGGATTATAGGGCAGGGAGTCAGGGACATACGTGTGGTGGAGGGGGCATGATGTCATGACACAAGAGTGACAAGGGATAAATATGTCCTGGAGTACCAGAATGCTCTGCAAGCCTTCTCATATTGTCAACTGAAGAAACATCAAAGGGTGCCTAACCCCCTTATATCAGTATGAAAGAATATAATGGCATAAAAGGAAAAATAAGTTGCCATCCAGTGAATTGTTAACGATTCACAAGTTTATCCATTGCGATTTTTTATTTTATTTTTTAATAAAAAAGAAAAGCACACAAAGAAACCAGCAACTCATTGGATACTAAATAGTGTCAGTGTTGGTGCAGTGGTGCTCATGTATAACTATAGAAGACAAGTTGTAACTTTTATTCAATATGTATCAACAGAGACTCGCTTTTATTCCACTAAAAAGTCAACAGTTCTACAGTTTAATTGACCAAATGACACAGTACTTTTATTGTTTACTTGCTTGTATAAGAAAAGAGAATTCTGTTGAGCAATTTGGTCATATTATTCAATATTAACTGTTAATGCTAGATTTAATATATGAATACTCTTTTATTGCCAACATGCATCTGTTTCTTCTCATACATATTATAAACTGAAAATAAATTGTCGAGTAGTCTTGTCTTTTTAGTTTAATGACAACTTTTGTACAAATGAAACAAAGGGTTATTAATACTGTTTATTGCATTCTTAGCACATTTATTAGCAAGTGTATTGCAGGTGTAAATATATAAATATAATTTGATTTATTTCCAGGATGAAAACAAATTTATTACATTCTTAGCTGCACCCCCTTGGAAACCCCATCAAGAGAACTTTGCAATAAATAACCTTCTCTAGAAGACTTTCGTAGTCCTACCAATTAATATCTATTTTTTTCCCCCAAAAGCCACACTGGAGGCAAAGGGACACTGTTCTAGTTGTCAATTACTTACTAGGCAACTTAGCAATATATTCTCAACCATAAGAATTAATTGTAAATTCTACAGAAAATTTAATACTCACATGCAAAGCTCATGTTTAAGATTACAACAAGAACAATTATATGATGAAAGCTTTTGCCCATTTCTAATATTCTAAACATAACTACATAAGTGGAAAAATGGCAACACTACTAAAATGCACTTTTTCTTTATTTAAATGTCTTTTCAAGTAAACGAGTATAGAAACTTACTGGATACCATTCTTCTGAAACAGGATCTGGACGGTCCCTACCACCACTTGGTGCAATCCATATTATTTGTGACCCACCCCTAGTCATATATTCAGTTAAAAGGTCTCATGTAAATGATAAAACAACAAGGTTCAGAATTCAGCATGTTCAAAGAAATAATAACAAAGAGACCACCTAACTTGGACAAAGATGATTGAATCTGAAACTCACAAATCATCAAGAAAAACTTGGAACTGCGGCGGGTTGTAATTTTAAGAAGTTGTCGGTCTATATATCAAATTCAAGCATGAAATGTTAAAAGAAAGGAACCCTAAGCAGTTTCTTCATGTTTTTTTAGACTTCTAAAGGAAACCAGAGGATCACAAAAATAGCAAGATCAAAACTATCAACCTAGAAAACCCTTAATGGCAAACAATCATTGCCCACTTATTAAAAGTCTTACAAACCTGAACTTCTTTGACTTTTCAGAGAATTGATAAGAACAAGCAATTAGTTGTTCAAAATATCTAATTCACGAAAGAGGGAAAAACATTTTAAGACGATAACATACCCAGATGAGAAAATCAACCACTACCATGATCAGAGAGATTAACGACAGAGAAGTACCTTAAACGCAAAGCCATCTCCTTCAAACTGCGTGTATTCGCTTTCCTTTTCATTTCAGTTAGCTCAGGCATATCAAGCATGTGTTTTTTCGAGTATACACATATTAGATTCCTAGACGATACAAATTTGGAAATTTTACTATATTGTTAATCAGTACTACTGCACAACCATTTTTAAAATGTCCATAATATTCAGAAGTACCTTCCCATGCTGAAAGGCTTGCAAAGAGGATCGGTTAAAACTCTGTCCCCTGCTATGTAAGTCTGCCACAAAAAGATGTAGAATTCAGTAATCCAAGGACTTTTAAAAATAAATGAAGGCATAGATTCGGACTAGAAAGTGTTATGATCACCAAGTTCTCAGCAAAATGTGGGTTCGTTGATTCAAGCAATAAAGCGATGATAGCAGGGTCTGCTTCAGTTTGGTGGTTAGAGATCAATACGATATTGTGGCCCTGCAATCAATACACACAAGCATTACTTACATTGACAAAAAGTTATTTTAAACATGTGTACATGACCAAAAGTAACTGGAAGATCTATATTGAAAAAAGGTCAAACAATATGTGCAACAGCAAGAAACTGCTTTCTATTAGTGTACATGCAATCATTAAAGTCGTGTTCTGTAGAAACGCCAAGTCTTTTTATCATCCAAACCAACATCCCAACTAAGATGTTGCATCTGGCAGACTGGCACTGACTTCTCACCCTCTGTTTCCGACAAATGATTATACTATGTAGCTGGCTATATCATTCTAAAACTTTATTGTGCCTTGAGTTCAAAGATTACTTAGATCAAACAAGTTTAGTTTCCGTTTTCTGATTTGGATGGACAGACGGACTTCCTCGAGAGTTTCTTGCAAGGATTAATATGATGGTAAAATTAATAGCTAAACAAAATAAAGTACCCAAGACCCATGAGCCATGAGCAAAAGGTCTTAAAATACCGAGAAGAAAATAACAGCTTTTTATTTTGAGGTTATTGACTACTTTATTTAAGTTAAGATGCTGATTCAAAGAATTTGGATTTCTGTCCTAAAGAGATGTACGGACTTAACCAAGATTCATCTGTTTTTTAAAGCACAAACAATTTCGAGGAATTTTATTTGTGTTAGGAAGTTTAAAAGTAACACACACACACGTGTGTTAAAAATTTACAAAAATTCTCAGGCGACAGGCTATAAAGTACATGTACTTTCTCATGTTTTTTTCCGACACCACTCTCTCGTCTGTCTGCATGGAAATTTTGTGCGGACATCCGCATGAGAGAAGAACTATCTTTTAAAGCCTAAAGACAAAAATGACACCTCTGTATCATACTTAAATTTTTTTCTGACAGAATGCAAAAAACAAATAAAAGATAGACTGCAATCATGAAATCATATCCAGAATGATGAGTCATTACATAAAAACCCAAATAACAGAACATAAAAATGGATGCTGAAGTTAAGCACCTGTTTAAGTTTCTCTTCCATTTCATAGAAAAGGGACACATTGCCAACGTATGAATTTCTGCAAAAAGATTAACACAATTATGGACAGCGACTGAATGGAAAATTTATAATGAGATAGGTGCCGCTTGCCACTTAGCTTAAGAACTAAAACGCGGTCAGTATTACCCCAGGAAAATGAACTTATTTTCAAATAGGTCTGGAACAAAATGAGAAAGGACAATTACATTAAAGAGGTTGCTTACAAAAATGAAAAAGTATGCTGTTTTATCTGTTGTGAAATTACTAAAACACACACCACATGCTTTTTCTGCCTAGTAGTGCTTCAGTAGATGTTCTAAAGTAAAAAGAGCAAAAAGAGAGCACTTTTAGCAACAGTATGCAAAATCTATCTACAAGCCCCTAAATTTTATTTTAAGGGTTTCCAACATTTTCAGGCTCTTGATTCTGTTTTGAGAATTCCTCCAAATCCAATTGCAGCATTTCCCACATACTTCAGAGCCTATAGCGCTGCAACATTTTGTAATCCAAAATCATTCTAGACATTGCCCAAAAATCATCAACGTGCAAGGACCTCTCGTCATTTCATCAAAATATCCCTCCATTAAGAGAAACCACATAAAAACATTTTATTTTTATAATAGAAATTCCCAGATAAAACATTTTATTTATACAATTTATTGTAATCCCAACATTCTAGAAATTGCCCAAAAATTATCAATGCATGAGGACCTCTCATCTTTTCATCAAATCATCCCTCCATTACAGAAACCACATAAAAACATTTTATTTTTATAATAGAAATTCCCCAGATAAATTGGTCGCCAAGGTTAATTTCAAGGTTCTTATTCATCTAGTGCATCATACTCTTCCATTTATAGATTTATAATTTATTTGTTTTATGCATTAATGCAACTTATCTACTGTATCACAAATTTTATAATGTTCTTATGCGAGTCCTAATATGAACTTGAACATCCAGCGCTGTCCATCTTTTGAGATGGCACGAACTCTGAAATTAAAACCGCACGTCCATGGCAAAGGCACATCTCAAAATTCTCAGTAACCTTTACATGAGTTTACTTGGATATAAGCTACTGAAATTTTATGCAGAAAAGATGGTATAGAAGTCATTGGCTGACCTGAAATCAACCAAAGGACGTATATAATTTTGGCCAAATGTATAATAGTCAAATGGCTCTCTCATTGACTTGTGATGCGGTGAGAACTCAAAAGGTTCCTGCGATAGTACTCTCAATTCATATAAGCGGTTCAAATCAACTATATAAGAGGTTCAAATAAATTGATAGCTGAATCCAAAATATCGGCAGAAAGAAAGTGCATATAAGCTAACACTAAGAATATAGCATACGTCTAAATTACCTCCATATCAAACAATACTCGATCAAATGTAACAGCCATATTGGACAACACAATCTCATCAGCCCTGGTATTTCCACTTCGGAAGACCTGAAATGTATCATATGCAAGATTATTTTGATGACACATCACAACATGCCAGAAAAGAATAAGTAGAACTTGGAAGGCAGGGCAAACCCTAGATGAATAAAATTCTTCGTCGTCCTCGTAAAAGTAATCTACAAAGAATGTTACAGTAAATTTCAAGGTCTCTTTTAAATTTTCAGAAAGTTCGAGGTAATTACAAAGCCAGATTATAAATCAAAAGTACTACAGTCTTAAGCATTAATAATATACCATGAACAAATATTTCATTGAATATCACGGTAATAGCTTTCTTGACCACCAAGAATTGACGTTTGTAGCATGTTAAATTTCTATGCGTATAGTATCGCTTATGCCTAAAGTACTTTTCATTATCTAGCCTTATTTGAAATTTAATATTGATATCCAAATCTGAACCAATTTTTAATGCAAAAACCTTAAAAGAAATCATTAACAACTTCTACACAACCATTATAGAATCTATGAACAAGGTAATTATCTACTACCTTTTGCTATTACTAAAAGCATAAAGGACAGCTCGGAGTTTTTGTGACGGCAAAGCTTAACAAAACATATCGATGCTTTGGATAAGACCCAAAAAGCAAACCAAATTACTATACAAGAATCATCCACAACAGATTAACTATCTATGAGGATAAATATCAAAATAGGGATATTAACATGGGAAATTGTAAAATTTAATTAAAACATCAAACATTTGGTAAATCTATACTCAAAATTCTAATGATGAATTAATAACTGAAGAAGTCATGACAATGGATTCTTTAACTTTTAAGATATGTCTATACATGACGCCTACTATTGATACGCAAGACCAAAAACAGGAAACTTATTTTAAGACTTCTTTAGTTTTTTGCCGATATTCTAATAAATAGTTACAACTTATTTCATAATCAAATCTAAGTCTTACAATTGTAGATTTTGAATATCGACAGGTTACTGTCATGGTATTTTAGACATTCCTCACCTTCCATGAATGGTCAATGAAACTTTATAACTGTGAAGTCGCGTTATATTGGAGGAAGTATTATTTTTTAAGTTTATACTGCCTATCTGGCATAGCTTAATATCCACAATTATTCTTTTGTTTGTTTCCAATTGTATCTAATAAGTAACTTCGACTCCAAAGCTAATATAGAAAAGTAATGGTAATAACTCAAAACCAAAATGCATAATTGATCAAAGAACATAATGATCGGATATAATTTCAAGAGAAGCAAAATACCCACATTGACTTTATATATTTCAAAAAAAATAAAACAAGATATATAGTATACATGATATGTTCATAAAAATGTGCTTGTGTGTATATTTACTGCATTTTTATAATTGTGATACAACTCTTCCATCCCTGCGGCAAGATTTGATGGTAGCCTTCCTGCTTCAACTTCCTTGCCAATTCCGGACAGAAGCTCTGCAGAGAATATTCAATATAAGACCATTCAAATTTTAAGCAGCAGAAATCAAGAGCTAGATTAAAGAGGAAATGAGAGTATTTTTTGCTGTAATTTTGTTTATCTTTTGGATTGTATCGTGTCAGATCTCCACTGTTGAAAGCATTGCTTTCATAAATTAACTTTTTTTTCCACCATGATACTTTAAATCTTTCCAGAACAAAGCTATACCTATACATATCAAAAAAAAATTGCCCCAGATAATCTCCAATATAAGTTCACTTTACAGTTCATACGTGTCACTCATTATATAAGGTGCTAGATGTTCAGTAACAAGGTAATTTATACTAACATGACTCTCTCTTTCTCTCTCAACTTCGCTCTGAAGTTGGAACCAACTTGCCCTTAGTTTCCAGCAAGAAGGGAGAGATTAAGATAAATTTATGGTGGATTTTCTAATCTAGTGTTTCCCTAAAACCATGTTACTCTGTTTAGTCTTTTTAGTAGAATATCACGTCAATGTTCGCCATAAACTGGGATGATTTCAAGAAAACCCTTACAAAACATAGTTTCTGACTCCTTGATATTATTTCCATATTGTTTGTTCCTTGAATGCAACTGAAAATCACTCTCCAGCCAGAAGATATATAGGCCCAGAAATTAAAATATTAGATGATAACTGGGTCAAGATTCTAATAAGAGGCCTTGGTGAGTTAACTGTTAAGTCATACCCCCTAACGCATAGTGCTAAAACTATTGAAAAAAGCCAGATGGTGTCATCCATAAAATTGTTGCTGTACTCCCGTGCCCTGAAATCAACTTAATTGACAAGAAAATTGCAGATAAAACCTTTCTATATTTCACACTAAACCTTGCATTTTTTTTCCAGTTTGACTAGTGGATAAAACTATGTATAGATCTTATTTTCTGTGATGAATTGAACTACAAGCATTAAGAAATATTGAGAACCAATTAAGTACTTGTAATACATTTACACTACTAGTGGATCAACACAATTTTGAGTGTTTATTTCAACATTTACTCAATCACGTCATACAACAATTCTAGCAATCCTCGCTACCATACTTAATTTGTCAAACAGCAACTTTTATTAGCTATCAAATCTTCCAACAACACCTAACTCTGCCATCTTATAACAAACAAAATTTACAAAATAAATAACAACAGTACACAATTCGACAAAATCCCTAGTTAATAAATGTACTCGCAATAGCAGATCCATCACCTTCCAAAACCACACGGAGCTCTCTCTCTCAAATGACTAACTAAATTCTCATTGTTATGCTCAGAGCCCAAGTCAAAGACAAAGATTGACCAGCAGTAATAGTGACATAGTGTAATAATACCATTCCAAATGGCTGAAGTGCAAAGATGGTCCAAGCTTTTACTTATGGATTACAAATTAAACAAACCATCTCTTTGAGACAATCTTTTTCTAAATTTGAATGAATTAAAATTTTCATGGCCTTACAACTAAAAAAAAAAAAAGGAAAAAAACGTTAGTATTACTATTACACGTTACTTCTCCTCAAAATATATTTGTCAATTCTTGATTCTTGAAGCTCGAAAAAATAGAACTTTCTTATTGATTGGTGAAGCAGGCCATTTAATTCAAGAATTGCTCATTTAGAATGTTCATAACACACCACGCAGGAAGCGGTCTATTTCCGTAGTTTAATTTTAATAATAATAATAACTGACCTCATTTGACGGTTAACAAAGAATCAAATTCAAAATTTAACATGTGTTTTTTAAAAAAAAAAAAAAAAAAAAAAGAGGCTGAACCTTGCTCAGTATGAACGTCGAGAAACGTGCGCGAGTGATTAACCTCCATATTGAGCTTGTCGTCCGGCTCAGAACTCGCAGCCGACGAAGACGAAACAACGGACTCCATATCCTGAACTACCTTAGCCAATGCTAGAACCTTGAAGGAGTTCTTGAAGAAGAGCGCGGAAGGAAACGTGGACCTCCGAGCACCGGATCGAAACGACACCGTGCACGAAGACCGACGCGCGGTCGTTGAAGAAGAAGAAGAAGAGAGCTTCAGATGAGACGACGAAACTGAAACCCTAGGCGAAGTAGTGAAGAATGTGAGGGACAAATAAGACATTAGTCCGCCAGAGAGACAACGGAACAAAAGAAGAGGAACGAGTGACGGAGAGGAGGTGCGCTTCTTAATCTTAGCTCTGTTTATTTTATTTTATTTTTTTAATTTTAATTTTATTTTATTTTTATTTTTATTATCGCAACACAATACAAAGTAAGGGTAGTAGTAAAAAAAAGGGAAAATGGATTCGTGAGGGAACGCACGTGATTTGCATCGACGGGTTGGCTGGTGCTGACGTTTCGAGTTTTGGATTGGTGACATATATAATACGGATATTTATCGGGACACGTGGCGTTTCTTGTGGGGCTGACCTCGTCGCATTATTTTCTCCGTTTCTTTTTTAATTGATTTCAGCCATCCATTTACATGAGGCTACTATTCAAAGCATCCCATTTTTTTTCCCTTTTCTTCTATTTTTTGTGTTTATTTCTCTTTTATTAATATTTTTATTTACGGATAATAATATTTTCAGTTCTAAAAACTGTGTTGTTTATATACTTAAATCTTAAAATAGTTTTGTTTTATTATTAAGTCCTATAAATGAATAAAATTTTCTTTCAAGTCATAATCTGCTAACTCTAACTCATCTGCTGACGTATCGTACGGAACGACATGTCAGCACAATCATTAAATTAGTCAGCTACCACGTTGGTATGAGATAAAAACTTCTAAAGTCATAAAATTCATATTGTTTTCACACTTAAGTCATAAAAGATAATTTTGTTTATAATTAAATCCTATGAGTGTATAAGTTTTAATTCATTAATTATAACGGACCTACTTCAGTACAAGCATTAAATTAGTCAGCATATATTTTAGCATACTTGTATGCTTGCCAACAAAATGTCTCATATAAATCACCTAAATGAATGTCCTTATTCATTTTCTCCATAAAAAATTTATCTATGTTTACCACATTATTTATATTATTTGTCTCGATATCATTATCTTCGTCTTTTGTGCTCCCAAACACTGCCCTAAAAGATGACGATCTTTAGGTTTGCCATGACGTAAATTTATCTATTTCAAAGAAAGTCGCCTCAAAACTTCTTATTTACACATCCAACTCGTAATCGCAATGACCCAATTGCAAGAGCTTCGCTTTACCGACTGAGATATTATCCTTCGTAGGAAATATCTTAATATTGGAGGAGCAAAGACTCACTTATGTAAACCCTCATGATATAGTAAATGAAGGACATTAGGGAAGTAGTGAGTAGAGATTCCACTACGGAGACCCGGTAAGGAGAGACATTTGTCAATTCTCGCTAGCAAAAATCAACTTTGTTTTTTACATTATAAGTGGATCGACATTCCCATTCGGCGATGAGCCTTCTTGTTGGCAAACATACAAATATGCCAAAATATCTACTGACTGATTTAATGTTTATGCTGAAGTATCATTTTGTTATGTCATACCAACTGATTCGTTATAGTTAACAGATTAAGACTTAAAAGAAAAAACTAATTAACTTTTAGGATCTAATAATAAATAAAATTTTATTTTAGGATTTAAGTGTAAAAACAACACAATTTTTAGAATTTTAGAGGTCGTTATCCCAAACCAGAGTGACAGTTGACTAATTAATGCTTGTGCTGACGTGTCGTTTTGTCATGCCATGTTAACATATTTGTTAGAGTTAACGGATTATGATTTAAAAAAAATTATTCACTTATATGACTTAATAATAATAAAAATTCATTTTCGGACTTAAATGTAAAAAATAACACAATTTTTAGGATAAAAAATGTTATTATCCCTTTTATTTATTAAGAAAGGACAAATTCTATATGAGTGAGATAAGAGATTAAAAAAACATTTAAATTTGGAGACACCATATGTATCTAAAAAAAGCAAAAAAAAAAAAAAAAAAAAGAAAAATTTGATTTATTCTTACATACCTAGTGATGAAAAAAACTTGGTCAAAATTAAATGATTATCTGCTTCAATTATCAAAATGTTGTCATTTTCCCTTTTTTAAAATTATTTCTTAGTAGTGGTAGTGGATGTCATGAACCAACTTTTGCTTTCAATTTTGTATTTGGTAAATTGCATTGGAAGTTTACTTTTTTTCTCATTTTTATTATTTTAATGTGGAGTATTTTAACAAAAAATAATTTTAATCAAATTGAGTCAAATACTTCTTTCACTTTAAAAAAGAATTATACGAGTCAAACATTTATTTTTTTATGCTACACTAGCCCTACAACAACAAAGCAAATTAGAAGTCTTTCCTTGAACTGACCAGTGATCATATTCAAAATCGACTGTGGAATAAATAACAAATTCAAAGTCAATTTTAGAACACCAAAGCTGATCAATAACTACTATAATTCCTAGTGAAGTGATATTCCATCTAACCCTAACTGGTGGCCTTAAAAATTAAATTGATTCCTAGCCTTGCCTTTCATCACTGTTCTAACAAACAACAATTAAGTGATACCTAACTCTATCATGCATGAATACGATTGTTATACGGTGTCGTGTAATTAGGCAATTCTAGGCGAGTCAGGCAGCCACTTAAATAAAAATAATAATAAAAATGTCTAATGCCACCTATAAGGTCTAGGAGCTAGGTACTTTCCTACCATCCGCTTACCGCTTAGTGTTTTTTTAGAGCATTGCCTTTCATATGCCAGAAGCACTAGCATTTTTCCCTAGCAGTTCAAACTCAAACTACAAAAGAGACGACTCAAATTTCTGGTCTCTGTTTTGGTACATCACCCTCTTTAACCTTTCGGCAATGTTAGTGTGATTGTTAATCCAATCCATTAAAGCGGGACAAAGTCCCCGAAATTGTGAATTACAGAACAAAAAGACCGAATAATGTTCCACATATCCTCTATGGTAAGTTCACATTCTAAGAAAATTTTCCTCATTAACCTCGTAAGTAACTTTTACAACTAGGTCTCATTGTCATCAACCAAGAAAAAATGCATTTTAGCTGACCCGGGTCAAGGTTTATCCAAGGAAATTCATGATCACCAAATGCAGCACTAAGTTGCAGAGAACAAAGTCTGCAAAAGCTCGCTCCGGTGGTAAGTCCTGCCAATTGATGGGAAAAATATCAACTACTGTCAAATGAATCGAGAAATTATAAATATGGAAACAATGTATTTCTACTAACAAAACCCCCCCATTTTAAGTTTTTCTTACATTTTAAAAATAGTAAAGTAAAACACAGGGAAGTGAGTGGGAAAAAAGTGTGTGATAGAGGTTGAATAAATTTAATTAGTCAATTCATTCAGAGTTCGAATGCTTGTTGCCAATTTAAAGTTACTTGATACAATCAGCAGCCAACTGACTATAACTTATAAGACAATGCACAGTAGAAAGGTTACCTTAAATTCCTTGTTTTCTTTGTTCACTTGAATACGGAGACAAACTGTGATCAAATTACCAATCAGTCTCACAAATTATAGTATCTCTATACAATAACTGAACTTTGTCCTCACAAATAGTTATACATTATAGCATCATAGTCTACTTACCAGCAAGGACTGCTGTCCCAACGCAAGAAAGTACTCCGGAAAGAAACGAGTTGAATGGGAAAGATCCAACAAGAGCCATGTAAACTACCTGATATCAGCAGAGAGAACAGAAACTTAAAATGCATCAGAACAGCACAAATAACTAGCAGTCAAGACTTCAAGAAGGTGAAATCACAAGACACGAGATTTCGCTCAGGAACTTCTAGAATCAGTTTTCATTCCAGAATAAAAATGCTTAAAAACCAATAAGCAACATTTTTCTTTGCTTTTCTTTTCTTATAATAAGAAACAAAAAAACAAAAAGAAGAGGCAATTCTATTCAATTATATTTCAGTTATGGCAAAAGATCTGCCTAAAAGAGGGATACAGCATAAAGAAATTTATGACTGTCAAAATAATAAAAGTTCTACAACTAAGGAAAAACAGGTTCAGGAGAAAATAAATTCAAATTAACAACTGTTAGACATTAGTTCATTCACAAAGATCCCTCTAAACTGAGTTTTTAGTAAATGCCAAAAGTGACCATAACCAACAAAAAGAAACACATAGTGAAAACCTTTTATTGCCAAATTTAGAGCATGACTAAAACATATTCAGACACTTCTGAAGTCTAAATCTAGGATCTTGCAATAAGAAGCAAACCTCTTTGGTCTAAGAGAAACTGTCCGTAATTATTATCACTTTCATACCACACTCAATGACCCAATTAATGAGAATTTAAGAATATTTTTGTGATTTCTTCAAACTCTTCTTGTTTTATCACTCAAAGCTCATGTTACTCTAGTCTTCATAGATACAGCATACAACACTGAGTAACTGTTCATGTTACCATGCACAGTAATAATCACCAATTTAAATTGTTGAAACAACTTGATCAGAAAACAATTGTTCATAACTTAAAGGCCTGTTCATTAAAATTTTGCTAAATTGTATTTAATTTCTAAAACAAAGACCGACGAGAAATCAAATTTTTCACTACTAAGATCTTAGAATTTGTTTAGTAGCCGTTGGAAGTGCAGACCTAGGACATCCAAGTATCCAAATTCCAACCCAAAACACATCCTACTTATAAAGCCCAATTGTCACCCTCTTTACTAGTCAATGCAGAACACAACTCAACAACAGCTTTTATCAAAAAACAGTGGAAACAACTTTTAGTAGTGTCTGAAAGTGAAAGAGTTTGGAGAGAACTACAATTATCAAAAAACCTAGTTTCATCGCCAAGGGTTTTGTATTTTCAAATCCAACTTTTCACATAAAGTACCTAACATCTGTTATCCTGGATTTGAAAAACAGAAACACATTCTCCAAATTGGTACAAAGTAGAAACAGTCTCTTAGCTCATATCCTTTTTTTCGGAAAAATTGTAAACCCCACCGCTAAACCACCCGACCTGGGCTTAAGCGGAGCAGGTAAAACCCCGGCTGCCCCAGGCTCTTACAATAAGTGCACACCTGGATTTGAACCTAGGACTTGAGCAACCAAATCCTAAACCCTATGCCACCAAGCCACACGCTTGGGGACCCTTGACTCATATCTCTAAAACACAAACCCATGTTTTGCAAACAACTAGGGAAGCTGAAAAGTGAAAACACAATAACGTTTCGTAGTCACTGAATATTTTTCTGACACAGAAATTATCAATTCTAGGGCATAATTAAAAATACTGATACAGTAAAATAAATTAACATTTCCAAATCACCACAGCAGATCCCTACTAAAACACAAGTGAAAAGTAGCATTAAAGCAGCAGCGTACCTGAATTGCCGCAGTAAATACCGCGAAACCCACGTACAGATCAATGATCTACACGCAAAATGAACAACAATATATATTAAAAATTTAAAAAAATAAAATAAAATAAAAAAGCTAATAAAATGGTAAAAGGCGCAGCAGTATGTAGAGAGAGAGAGAGACCTTGAGAGTTGTGGGAGTAGCAGCATAAGCAGAGCGAAGTGAATGGAAAAGGGCTTGAGCGTCTTTGCCGGTCGATCTCGCCATTTCCTCGCACAAAATACTCAAATGAACGCTGTCTCTGATCAAACACTTGTTTACTTGGAACTCGCCCTACTCTTTCTAACGTGTTGGGATAATATCGTCATTTGGCACATGGAATTTCAGAATACCCCTGAACTTTTCCTTAATTTCTTATTAGTCCAGATACTTTCATAGTTTACACAGTACACACATATATGATATATACACAAAGGCGACACGACTTTAGAAGTAATATACAAAATATTAATTAATCGGTAAATTATTAGTTTATGAAAATATTCCTTATTTTATAAAATATTTCATAATAAGTAGAGTTTTGCCTAAATTTGATCTTATTTATTTCTGTAAATGCTAAATTTCATATGATTGGCACGCCCGTCCCAAAATAAAAGCTAATATTCATGAGGTTATCAGTTATTAAGTATTAATTTCTCAAAATTCTACTGTATGAGAAAGAATGTATAGTCCTCAAGGGGTGTGGCTTGCTCACTTTGAGGTCTTTGATTCGAATTCAGAAGGTGGTTTCTTGTAAGAGTCTGAGACAGTCGGGAGTTTTATCTGCTCCACTTAAGTCCGAAAATGATGATTTGGGGGCGAGATTTCTAACGATTCAAAAAAAAAAAAAAGAGAGAGAATGTCTGATAGGCTCGACCGAATGATTTTCAATAAACTTTTTACCGACCACCCGAGTTCAAACATCCAAGTACTTTATAAGTTCTTTCACTTCTAGGAAATGTTTAGTTGGGCGTATCAATGTTAATCACCCGATGATTGTTGCTGATGAAGGGTAATTTTTTTAAAAAAATTAAAAATTAAAAATAAATGTCATAGGAAAATCAGAACTCCAAAAACTACTTTGGCAAAAAACTTGTCAATCCCGCTTCAATGCCTTGGTGATGAAGGTTCTTGTAAGTGCTATCATAAGGTAAGCCAAAATAGTGATGACAATGCCTCCGATTAAAACAAGATAGTCAAAAGCAGCATTTTGGATAGTGTAGACTCGAAGTCCAATTGTATCCCAATTGCTCTCCGTCCATACAGGATCCACCAATCCCATGGAATCCGACGTGTTTGGGGGCAAAACCTTCCAAATTCCAGATTCGAACATCAACCGAGTTGAATATGCAGGAACATACCTGTAATGTCAACTACATGTCATTCAACGTAACATAAAAAGTAGGACAGTATTGCATAGAAGTACAGTACGCGAGCAACAATCGTGGTATATGCATGAGCATTTATCTGATTGTAACTCGTTTCAAAGAAAATATAAAGTCTACATGTGACTATCCAAAATCATGATACTTTTCTCTGCACATTAAGATGACATACGAGAAGACAATAGTGGAGCGTAAATCATGTCATGGATGATCCTGCATGCTGACCAATAAACAGTTTTCATCTAAAGAAGAAGGCCAATATCCACACAAAATTCAGGAAAAAGTAAAGAAATAAATAATCAAAGAACAATCAGTTGTTAACGGATGATCGATATGTATATGTGCATTGACTGATTTGATCTGGCAACCTACCGCAGGACCCATGACCATTTATCAAAGAGGTCATAAAATAGAAATGGTAACATAGGATGCTTAGAGCTAAAATTTTAAAATATCACTCAGGGACCATATCGAAATACCTGACTGATTTAGTATCTTCTAGCTAGTGATAGTATATCTGTATATACCTGGTTGTGGAGATGACACAAACTCCCTTTCCATTTGTTTCTGCTTTAATGCAAACTTCATCTTTGTTGCTGCAATCGTTTGAACAACTAGAGCTAGCATTCTCCTTGGGAATGGATGTTCTATCAGCCAGAAAGTTCCAAACAAACCTGGAAATATCATCAACATATCCAGGATAAGGTTTGGACGAAGGTTCCCCAATGACAACACCAACATAATGATTTGGGCATGCATTGGTGGGTGATATATAGCTCTTCACCAGCTCGCAAGACAGACCCGGTTCACAGTTCAATAAGCAACCCATAAGTTCTTCAACTAGAGTGGTATTCACATTAATGGCACCTAGAACAGAGCTATGCATATCTTTGTCGTCACTTGCAAGAATGTAAAGGGAACGGGCAATGAGAGAAGCAGCTGCCACTATGGAAGAAGAGTTTATATTTGCTACACCAAGGATACAAACAGGTAGAATTATGAGATTTGAAATAGTTGTTCAATGAAAAAGATACATCATAAAGGGGAAAAAAAACGTCAATAAACTCACACAAATCATCAAGGTGACTATGGTAGAATTTGTTGGTGAAGGCTGTATCAAAGTCCTCTAATACAATCCCAGACATGATAGAGTTCTGTTAAAGAAAGAGAAAAAGATATAGATAATATCTCTTCAAACACAATATAGCTTTGATGCAAGCAATGGGCAACTTTCATTCTTTTAACATGTAATCTTGTTAACATTTGCTTCGGAACTTTGGAGATAAGAGCTGGAACAAAAAAAAAGCAGGTGAATTGAAAATGGCTAACACAGAAAAAGCAATGAAATTACCCCCAAAAAAAAAAAGTTCCAGTCAAATCTGCTACTGAGTTAAGAGATCTTGCAATTGAAGTGATAATGCTTCCATGGAAAACATGACCCCCAAGATCTACTTTTACAAAAACATAAGTCTCCAAGGACTTAAAGGTCAATCTAAGCCCAATGATCAACATAAAATAGCCAACCTCAATTCAATTTGAGTATGCTTCCTCACAATATTCAATAAGCCAAATAAAACATAATAAATAATCCGTATATGCTGTCGCTACTGCCTAATAAATTGTTCATTCGTTTCTCATGGTCAAAAAGCAAAATTATAGTACGCTTCAAAGGCAAGGAGTCCAGAGTTCTGGTCAAATTTCCCATCAAGTTAAATTTTTGTGTATTCAACTGAAACATGGACCTTTAAAAAAATTGAAACATGGAAATTTTCCGAGACTAAAATAAAAGGCCACAGGCAGAAAGAAAAAAGGAAAAGAACAACACTTGGGATTTATGAAAATTTAGGCAATCAAGACATAAAGAAAGTAAAGAGGAAATAAGAGAGCAAAACATAATAATTTCAAGAATTCGTTCAAACCTTTTTCAGAAATGCCATCAAGGATGAGGGAGGTATCCCAGGATTAGAAGAACTCGATGATAAGATTGCAGTATTTTCAGATTTAAGTGAATCTTCAGCATGTTTTAAGGCATCCAGTGTATCGTTTACAGCAGTTGAAACCTAAATGAACAACAAAGTCAGGCATGCTGTTTACCAGGAGCAAGGGTCCAGGTATTCAAGTAAAACAGCGTAAACAACACAGAAAAATGCTGCAGCAGATATCACAGGAGAAAAGCATATCAATCAGACATCGTACTAAACAAACTGAACAAATTAAGATGCAAGTAAATTGAGTATTCCTGCACGTGAACAAGATTGAAATCTATAGAAACTGTAGGATATAGAGTTCTGGCTGTAAACTTTCTTCTAAAAGAATAACCCCTCAAGTGTCGCAACATTCTGGTGTTAGCTTTCGAGGGAATTCCTACAATAATGGAAATAAGTCATATAATATTTTTATTACTTTATTTTTTAAAACTCATTACAGCAATAGGATTGCACATCCAATGGTTCAGACAAGGATGGTAATGTTATCAGGATTTCCCTAGTTTTCAGCAACCAATGTGGGTTTGGCATTCCATAATTCCCCTGAAAGCACTTTGCTTAATCATCAAAATTCCTATTTTTCAAACCGTTGAACAGGTCACTTATATGTAATGCGTGGCGATCATTGATCAAGGTCAGAAATTTTAACGATCTAGAAAATATTAGCTAGTGATTCTAACTGTAATATCAAAGCCAGACAATCATCAGCTTCTACAATTGTTTTAGGATCATCAGTTACCATTCTTATCATCTGGAAAAGTACAAAAGAACAAAGCATGGCTGTTCACTTCATCACCACATGCACAACCACCAATCAGTATGCAATCCCATCTTATTGTAGATTTGTAGTGCATACAGCAAAAACACAAAACATACCAGATTAATCAGCATTATATAACATACACTCAACATAAACCACAGGAATGAGCATATTTCAAAAAGCATATTGTTGAGAAAGTTTTTAATAAATTGTATAGATAAGAACTGCATGAACTCAGAAAGTAAATAAGTTCGTACCCCTGCTGTGTGAGTGAAAAACTTTTTGACCCCTTGACCAGAGCTCTTCCCCACAGATCCAATTTCCATTACCTTTCCAAAATGTTCAATAAACTATTAGCTTTTTAATCTTTTCAAATGAACCGACGAGACTTCACAGAGCTAGTAAGATACAAGAAGCCAGTTTTCTAGTTCTTCATAAATAATGATTACACTTAAGAAACGAGCAAAATAAAACAAGAAAACAAAAGGAGAAGCTAAAATTAATGAGCTATTGAGGCCACTAAAATTTTAATTAAATTGCAGCAAGTTAGATACAAAAACCTTCCATTTTACCACGGGGAGTTTAAAATATCAAGATCAGAAGAATACCATCTCAATTAATGAGCTATTGAGGCCACTAACAGCATCTGACTGCATATCCAATTCATGTAAAAATCGCCTGCTACCAAGGTAACCCCAAGCCTCTCCCGTGAGAACTAGAAAAACAAGCTGTATAACTTACAAACAATCAGAATGAACTTTGTCTGAATAAAAATTTCTAAAACTTAAATGAATAGTTATTCACAATCAAAAAAAAAAAAGTTTTGCGAAAACAAGATTCAATAAGATTCACATACTTCCCGAAAAATACTTATAAGGAATGCCAATCGTACACACCTGTTTGTTAAGGTCATCCCAACCATCAACATGAGAAAGAGCATCAACTGCTGCCAGCAATGAAATCAGTCCCTTGAACATGTCACAAACATCGATCAAGTATTAATTCCTTTTTCATTTTTTAATGTTACCTAATTGTAAATCAAATCTCTCCACATCTGATATCTCTAATAATAATATGAGTGGAACTCAGACCCCAAGCCTCTTGCACTTGTCCTACCAGTTCAACCAACTAGTACCCATATTGTTTAACCATTAATCACTACAAAATAAGCATCACAAAGAAACAATTACGGTAACAAGTCAAAAGACTTGAACTTACAGATATTGGAGAATCTGCACCAAGGCTTTTGTCACGGAAGAATGATGCAGAATCCATAGATGCCACCACTAAAATAATGGGCTTGGACTGGTATGACAATGACCTATTGATTGGTGGAAGCGATGACCAAACACTGTCCATCACAAGGACAATTCATTAAACTATATATTCAGAAGATAAACTCTAAACCTTCCCGATTCAGTAATAAATGTAATTTTAAGCAGAAGTCTATAGCAATAGCTGAAGTTAGCTCGTGATAAAACAAGACACGGAATTATTTTCTGTTCATGTACCTTTCAAGCAAAAAAATTAATTCATTTGCCCGCATATGACATCTCTATTATGTCTAGTCACATGTAAGCCTCACCTTGTTATGTATTTATATCATGAGATAGAAAATTAGAATAATGCCTTAAATAGATAAAATCTAATACTAAAGTGTTTCCAGCAAAAAGTGTCTGCCGTCTGGAATATTTTCGGTAAGTTCAAGTTTTAGGCTTTTAGCATATCTGCCTCTATTTCCAGTTTCAATCTTGTTTGTCTCTTGTCTCGTATTTTTACTCTCTGCTCAATTGCAGCTCTAATATTTTCTATGGCTGCCTCAGCCCATTATATTAGGGTGTCTACCATTCTGTGCGTAGTTGGTGAGAAAACCCTAAACTCTCCTTCCTCCTTCTGGTGACCTAGCCCCTACCTTTTATTGGTTTTAAATTGGCCCAGGTTGAAGATAATAGACTTGTTAATACTATCAATTGTGTCTGTGCTGGTACTTATGATGTAGGAATACAAATTTGATTTTTAAAGTCCAAATGCAATGCCTACATTCCATGTCATATTAAAGAACTTATCATATCAAGAAAATTCTGGAAATCCTCCACTAGAATAGTGAAGCAACTCAATATCAAGTCCCAGAAAACCATTAACTTCGTTGTAGACATAAAAATTACATTTATACACATCCATTCAGATATGCCTCTATAATTGTCTGCATGTATGTCTAACAATTAGAAACCAAGTTGATATGGAAATAATAATTCCACGGAAATCTCACCTGTATCCACCTAAAGGAAGGCAAGTCTGTTCTTCCAAACACGATTCAGAATCATCAGTTCCAGCTTTTGTTGTCTAACCGAAGCCAATATTAATAAAAACAACTAGTCAGCAAATCATGTAAACCTCCAAATTCTACACAATCACTACAGTATGAAAGTTGAAAGTTATATAGACAGCAGCTCAGATACCTGCATCACCAAATCAAACTCGGCCACACTAGTGGTATAATAATTCTTCACTTTCTCATTCTTATCAGCAACCTGGATTGAAAACAGGCAGCATAAGGAAAAAATATTAAAGTGAGCCATCAAACAGTATTACTTAAAGTGTGCCTTGCTTCAAAGAAATAAAACAAAATAAAATATAAAGTGTGCCAGGGGCACCCTTTGGTTTCTTCAAAAATGCCAAGACATCTCTAGCAATTTATAAAGACCACAGACAATGCCTCATTAATGGCAGATCACGTGCTCATCTTTCCAACTGACACACCATATGATTGGTAATTTTAATACAAGAATAGAAACTCAAACAGCAGCCTGTGTTCTGACAAAAATTGGAAAATAAATGCAAATTTTGCTAGCCTACCAAAACATTTCAGTACGTTAAAACAAAAATATATTGCACATACATTAGATCACTATACACTAAAATTCTCAAAAATCATCCAAATCTATATTAACTTATACTATAAAGGCACTTCCCTTAGAACCTTTACTTGCACATCTCTTATAAAATGAACATTCAATACATAGGTATTACAATCGTAATGGGGTGCAAATTAAGGTGATACCTAGTGATGTCAAATGCACATACATATTAAACTAAATGGGTTACCTCCTGCAAAATCAATGTGCTACTTTCAGAGAGTAAGAATACAGGAAAATCATAAGCTTTCGACATTATACCAGATCCCTGCATATGTGAAATGAAAATGATTTAGTTTATCAAATGAAAATACTTAATACCAGTCATTTGCCAATTGAGTTTTCTTAGAAAAAATAAGAAACAATAACATGTATTCACAGATGAAGAAAAAAGAGTTATTCAAAGAGTTCAGCTAACTAAATAATTTCAATTGATTAAATAAGGAACAAGCTGTCACCCATCAGCAGTAATCAGTCGAGCAGTCAACTATGTTTATCTCTTTGATAACTATTTTCTGACCAGTTTATGAAATCATCTCCCGAGTTTCAAAATACATACATACATACCTACCTACACACACACATAATCACCCATTGATTTAAGCAAGAGAAGTTCGTGTGGCTACTTAATATCATCATCATCGCTACTAAACTTAGTCATACAAGTCAAGGTAATAGAAAAGGTAAGATAGCAAGAAGCTGTCAACAATAGAAGCCCATATGGCATTTTATCATACTAATGATTAATAGCATACAATTGGGTTCCATTCATAGCTGATACTTGGATAAGGAGCAAATTCAGCTTGCGGAAACTTTTGCGTTGGGGAGAATCCTACAAGACAGGAACTGCCACTATTAGCTGCGTTTCACCAAAATGCCTTCCCTTCACGGCCGCTTTATACACAAAATAAAAATAAAAAATAAAAACAACAAAATTAAAAAAGGGCAAACAATGAGTAGATAAAATACCTTCTAATTTATTGTGGATTTCAGTCCCTGATTCAACTAGAACACCCACAATGTTCTTACCAAAACTTACATCATTTGATATCCTGAAACAGAAAAAGATAGAACTATATCTTCAATAAATGACATAAGAACCGAGCACAAATTGATAACCACTAGAATCATCATTACCTCAAAGATATATGCATTGAATACATTTTAGGGTGTATAATGGTAGTTATATGAACTATTAGCTATTTGATAGCACTCTGAATGAAAGCCAAGTTTGACCTCTAACATAAGAAACTGAAAATTGTATACCATAATGGAAAAAAATGATAAAAAACTATGAGTATTTATATTAATATACAATCGAAGTAGCAATCAAAGCTATACCAACACACAAATGTCTGTTTTAAATATACCCCTGTACAAAAATGAGCAAGATATACACCTAAATCGCAAAACTCCCTCCTAATTAATATGAATGAAGAAAGAAGATGTGTCTTGGAGCTCCTTAGAGACCGAAGCTTCACCTTTGAACTCAAGGTTTATCTTATAGCCAACAAAAAATCAAGGTTTAGAAAGTGTTCGTATCATTTTGTTAAATGGTGTTATTCATACATCATACATTGCCTAACAAAGTCCTTGATGAAGGAATTGATAATAAATGCAAATAGTGCATCTCCTCGGTTAGCATACATGAGTCACTAATAACTATTTTCCAACCTGATACTACATCCAACAAAAGTAGTATTACGTATAATCCAATTCAGTCTAATCCAAACCTATTCAAATTAGTCCAATCAAGTCATGCATGCCAAAAGTACCTAAAATCCAACCAAATTGTTTTTAGAATATAAAGTCTTATGGTTGTTGAGACTTTGTGCCCCTATTTAGTTATTTTGTTCCAATTCGAACATATGCAATCCATACACAAGTTTATCTTCTAGCCAAGAAAACTTAACTCAAGGTTTATAAAGAGTTTATTATTAATTCATCAAATGATGCTATCCATAAATCGCTAACAGTCCTTTAAAAAGGAATCGATGATATATGCAAATAGTTCACGTACTATTTTCTAATACACAAATGAAAGCATGTCTAAAAATAACAAGGTCAAGGATGATAAGCACGTTAAGATTTGGAAATGGATGGATTGCATACCTATGCAATAAATCTTGAAGTTCCTCTAATGATACCAATAAAGCAGTTGATTGGGTCAGCTTGTTAACATTCCTAAATCTCATAATTGAAGCCATGACCTTCTCTCGTCCAGGATCTGAATTTCATTAAAAGAGAAAGATTATACACGACTTTCTGGAGTTATAACATTTGAATTTCTCTTACATTTCACGTTCTTGAAACAGATACTATCAAATATTTCACATTTTCTAGAAAAATCTCTACTTTAGGTGTTGAGGGAATCCTCCTTAATAGAAGAAATATTCCTATTATGTCAACAAAGTTAATTAGAAGGGGAATTTAGGAGAAAAAGAACACCAACATAATACATAAATCATTTGAGAGGGAAAGACAGATCGAGCCTTTGATCTATAGATTAGAAAATAGGTAATAAAGGTTAAACAGAGTAAACAGGTTTAAGGTAATATTTTTACCCCCTCTGGCATTCATCGCACTATTATAAACCTATTTTAAGCCTTTATACGGAATTAATTTGTAATCTGAAAATGTAAAAGGGCCCTAACCTTTTGACCAACCATGATTACACCTAGAATTTGCATAATCACAACCTCAGGAGATCAAAAGAGGTCCAAAACTCGTCTCAAATTATAAGATACTTTCCAAACAAATTGTTACTGTAGAATCATTACGAATTTTCTATTAACATATCTCCTACAAAGAAGGCTATAAGGTAAGGGCAAGAGGACGAAGGAGGATACAAAACAGTGGTTGAGTGTCTCGTGACTCTTGTCTCAAGGGACATGATGAACTCAACTCGAATCCTACAAGCTCTATAAGCGAAGTTGAATAAGAAAAATGTAATGCAATGGGGTTGTTTGGCAGCAATAAAGAGAGATAAGTATTGAATAACTGGAAACAAAGGGGTAATGAGAGCAAACAATCTAAACTAATAACAATTCAGAATTGGTTTTGTTTAAGAGTCTCAACCAGTGGGCCAACAGTAGAACTAGACAATTGAAACAATGGGAGCAAATTTGATTTATCCCGAGAATTTAGCCTCTTCTTTTCTTTTACTTGATTTTTGGTTTGGCCCTACTTATTTAATTTGTTTAATGACACGAGGCTATAATTTTGGCGTAATTTTGACTCAAATAGCAAATAAAATCTAACGGGGTCCTATCAATTTGAGAAAAAAAATTGCAAAGGTTTGTGGAATAAAGGTTGCCTTCCTGCTGTATCTTTGCGCTTTGTTTTCAAGGATTTTATTTATCTCAATATGGAAGGGGTTTTAGGGTGAAGTAGTACCTGTTGGTTTCAGCTTTCTATAAGGGTTGATGATTATTTTTGCTTCCCCTCTACAGGGTTTATTTATTTTTTTGATGAACCCTAGTCTACATCACACACAATACATAAAACATTGTTTCTTTTTCACTACGAATAGGAAATTTTAATTTTTATCAAAAATCTAGAAATGGCATTATGCCCATACCAAATCACAACAAGAATAAATTGATCTTATGAAATGTCAATTACTGTTACAAAAGAATCAAGCCTTCAGGGATCTTACTTGAACAACCAATCTTCCCAGAAAGATTGAGCAATCTTACACAAGGATATCCATCAACAACCAAGTACATTGACTCCTGAAGATTAGGAATCGACTCCATTGAGCTCAACTCGCCTAAAATTCCAAAACAAGAGAAAGTTAACTTGAAAACTCATCAGCTTGAGAACTCTTTAAAAAAACAATAGCAATAATATCATCATTTTCTTGAAGAATATAAAGTAAACGAGAACAAGCATAACTGAGAAATGAGAATTAAGAACCGTGTATTAAATAAAATTACTATTATCCCAGATATGATTGACCAGTGAGTGTTCTTCATTCACCAATGCTAACCTATCAAACCTAGGAATAAATTCCAACACCTTCATACATAATCATTTAACAATCCATATGAAGAACATCAATTTCCCTTAAAACCAATCCAGCATTCTTTGGTAAAAGCGACTGACGCTTGCTAGCTCAAATTCCTCTAGTTCTACCATCCATAACTTAAATTAGTAACCAATTTCTAGACTCAATCCAGTTGAAATACAATTAACTCTGATACTAATTGAAGTGAAGATACAACTAATTGACATGGAAAATTATTAAACAAATAAACTGCAGAAATTAAAAATAATACTGACCAGAGAAAGAGAGTCGAAGCTGAAAAGAGAAGAAGAGCAAAAGTTTCACGGCCATGGCCTTCATTTTCGTTTAGACTACGAAACCCTTAGCCTTAAGCCTGCCAATTTTTTAGCTTTATTGCCCTTAATTCTACAATACACTTCTCATGGCGAGAAAGAGAGAAATGGCTTTGATGGCTTTGGCAACTTGAAGTAAATCAACAAGAGAGAGAGACGCTGGTGTTGGTGATCTACGGTGTTTCTGCGTTTCATGTCAATTAAATGATCTTGGTTCTATTTTTTTGACATTTAGGTCCATAGACCTAGTTTGACCGTTATGTTTGTTAAGTAAAGGTAAGGGTTTAAAAGGTAATTTTACACCATTAAAAATATTAATAACAAAATATCCAAACTCATATTCTTTTATCCATTCATCAAAAATAAAAAATGATATATGTATATAATTGAGGGTTAAAAATTTAAACAAAAACAAAGTTTATCCTGTTGGTGAAGTGTTTTTTATTATATAGTAAAATGTTTTTTTTTTGTTTTTTAATATTTATTTGCTTAATTATATTAGCATACCGTTGTTGATCAATGTAGTTGCCTAATTTTAGCTATATTCTATTGGTCTCGTGTCATCACTCTTACCCCTAGGCAATATCATATCCGGTTTGGTTCGGACCGAATTCGAATTTTATTCGATCGTTAAGTATTGAATAATCCGATCGGATTTTGAGTCCTTAATTCGATCCGATAATTATCAAATCAAATCGAATTTCATTCGATCCGATTTGAAACCTTAACGGATCAGATAAATTTGATTTTGATAACGGATATAGAACATTCAAATTGAAAATGAATCTGGTAGTGGAAGGAATTATAAATGTGAGGAACTAAGACACCACAGTGCTGCAGTTCTTGCCTCTTACTAATAACATGTAAACTACAATTGTAAGAACAAGATAAAGAGAGAAACAGCCAAAACAATTGCATATTGCAGTACAAAAGAATGATGGCTTCTTGTTGAATCTCCATTAACGGCCACCTCTGCTAACCACGAAGTAGCAGCAAATGAATCGATCTGTACATATTTCGGAGATGGACTAGAATTACTAGCTGATTTCAAACCCTTTTTTTTTTTTTTTTGAATATCGGAGAAATCTCACGTCATCTATAGCATCAGGGTTATTGAACCCAAGTACGAATACGTGAGTAAATCAGTGTTGTCTCATACTCTTACAAGGGTTCTACCCAGAGCTTGAACTTGAGACCATGAAAATAAGGTCTCAAGCTCAAACCGCTCGGCTGCGCCTATTGGGGACAACTGATTTCAAACTGCATCCAAGAATTAAACAAAAAAACTTCGGGTGATGATATGATGAGATTTGGAAGACGCGTGTTGTTTATTACTTGTGAAAGAGAAGAGAGAGAAGATGGTAATGGTAAAAATCAATCTGAAGAATCAAACAATCACGATCCGATCGGATTTGGGAGACAGATCCGATATGATGTCCAGGGCTAACTACTCTAATAAATCTTGCTCAATAATTTTCCTTAATGGAACTAAAATTTGGACATCACTTCAGAGTTAACTCACTTTGAGGTAAAGATATTTTAGGATTTGTCCAATCCAGTGTTAACTTATTCCAAATAGAATATACTCTGGAATCCAGTAATCAATTGGGGATATAAAATGGAGGTACTTTGACCCGTATAATAGCACTTCGAATTGACATAGATCTGGTATCCGGAGTGATGTCACTCTAGAGCTCCAGAGATCAATTAGTTCATTCCGAGATAAGTTCATTCCAAAGTCGACATACTCCAGAAATGGTCTAAATCCGAAATTCATGAATTAACAAAGGAATATAATGGAAGTACTCTGACCCTGTAAAAATATTTTGGAGTACATGAGGTCATGCACAATAATCCAAAGTTAATGGACTTTAATGATAATCAACTTAACTTAACATGCAATCTTACTTTAGCATGCATAATGATAGGTGTAATCACACCAATACCATACCATATGATAGTATGCCAGGTGTGCATCATGCAACCTAGAGAACAATCTAACAATGGACATATGTCAATCGAAAGTTGACACATTTACATCTTTCACTGCATATAAGCCAATGAGCTTACAAGAAAGAAAAAAAAAGGAAAAAATATGGACAAAAATATTCGAAGAACAGAGAAATGAATACAAGTTTTGAGAAGAGAAAAGAATTGTAAATTGATTACCACAGAAGCCAACCACAAGACCTGGAGCCCGGAAGAAGATCCACGGGCCGCCTCACGAGCCCAAACTCATTAACATAAAGACAGACAAACGGACACCAGTTACAAAGATCAGGAAGTGGATCCAAATTCATAAATATCATCATAAAGTCGACGGTTATCAGAACTAAATGACCTAAATTAAAACATCATTAAAGAAGTTTCCAACGGGCAGAAGATGGACCCCACATGAAAGGAACCTATAAAAGAGAGAAAGCAAAGAATAGGAAGGGGGAACACGACTCCTATCATCAGATAAAATCCAATACTCCGCCCTCACGGCAATTAATCAGTGGTTAAGGTATCCTAACACCTTAATCCTTTCGACTTGGACTCATTCATATTTTAGCTAACTTGAGCGTCAGAGTGCCTACGGTTTCCATCACACCGGTGGGCAGTAATCTCCTCTTTTGCTCTATTCTTATTTTGCAGGTTCGCTTGTGCCCCTCAACTCATTCTCAATTGTGGACCTCGACCGAAATCAGCATCCACAATTTGGCGCCCACTGTGGGGCCTACCGAGCGAATTTCGTAAAAGTAAGACACAACAACACAGCAAATGGCCTCAAGCAATGAGCAAAACCTGAATCCCATGATGGCACAGCTTGCCATGCTCCAAGAACGATTGCAAGCCCTAGAAGAAGAAAATCAAACGATGCGAAACACCAATGACAGTCTACAGAAAAAGATGGAGCAGCTGTCATCCAATCCTCCGCATAATAATATTCAAAACCAAACCAGCAATCCAGACGACCAGAGCAATCCAACAATCCCGCTTATGACGGAAGGTCCAAACAACAATCACCAACCTATTTCGCAAGAACCAATCTCTCTCATCGATCCAACCCAACAGATCGCCACCTCTATCAGAAAGGAAATGATCGAATTCAAGGAAGCAATAATGTCGAGACTGCCAGGGGTAAGGTTGCCAGTCAGGAAGAGTAGGGCCGGAGCGATTTCTGATACCCCATTTGTGGAGTCGATTGTTGCTGTCGATTTGCCCCGTAAATTCAGCCCTCCGGAGATGAAGCCGTATGATGGATCTGCCGATCCAGATGACCATGTCGTACACTACAAATACAAGATGATGTCCACCGGCCTGTCCCCAAGTCAGTGGGAGGCTGGAATGTGTAGATGCTTTGGCGAGACTCTGGCAGGACCTGCTCTTACTTGGTTCATCAACCTACCCTACAGGTCAATCGAGTCCTACCAAGAGCTAGCCGACAAATTTGTGCAACACTTCGCAAGTTCATGCAAATTAGAAAAGACTTCGGACGACCTTAATTCTATACAGCAGGGAAGGGGAGAATCTCTGCGGAGCTACGTTGCTCGATTCAACCGAGAGAGAATTACAGTCCCAGATCTCCACCAACCTACAGCAGTAGAAGCCTTCCGGAACGGACTGCTTTATGACAGCGGACTCTACAAGAAATTGACGAAATTTCTATGCTACAACATGGACCAGGTAATGGCACGGGCCCATGTATAAATAAGATGGGAAGAAGATAAAAGAAACAACAGAATACCCGGATGGACCGAAGGCCTGCTGCTCCCAGGCCACACGATAGCAATATCCATACTCACAGGGAAAGGAGGAACCAACCAAGGGGTGAGCGGCGACCGTACTACACAAATGTTGACAGAAGACAAAGGCCACACAGGGAGGAGCAACCAACAAGCAAACCCAGACTACCGGACTACAACTTTACGATTTCTCCTGGAGAACTGGTCACCGTGCTTAAGAAGATGGGGAATGAAGTAAAGTGGCCTCCGCGCTCCAGAGACAGTTCGACGAAAAAAGACACCAGAAAGTGGTGTGAGTTCCACAGGGACTATGGTCATACGACAGCGGAGTGCGTGGCCTTGAGATTAGAGGTTTTGGAGTTATTAAACAAAGGCTTCCTGAGGGACCTGCTAACAGACAAGGGAAAGGCAACCATGTCACGAAGGGATGAAAAAACCAACCAGGGAGAAGATCTGTCCTACCACCCCTATAAATAACACAGTCAACGTTATTTCAGGAGGTTCGGGAATCAGTGGAACTACTTACTCAGCTGCCAAGCGACATACAAGGGCTCTGATCAATAATGTCTCTCATACTCATACTGCGATGTCTGTAGAAAAAGCCTTCACAGAACTGACCTTGGAGTTTCCAGACGATGAAAATTCCCACACCCTAAACCCGCACCATGATGCTTTGGTCATCTCCTTGCAGGTGGCGAATTTCTTAGTCAAACGGGTGTTGATCGACACAGGTTCTTCGGCAAACGTGATTTTCGCGAGCGCCCTCGCCGACATGGGGACAGAGTTGGATAAAATCAATCGACGGACGACAGTGTTGATCGGGTTCAGTGGGGAACAGAAGTTCACGATGGGAGAAATCTCACTTCCAGTATACGTTGCTGGAGTCAACAAAATGACTACGTTTCTGGTCATGGAGTGCCCTTCCGCATACAACCTGATAATGGGGAGGCCCTGGATTCATGACATGAGAGCGGTTTCGTCAACCTACCATCAGGTGATGAAATTCCCTACTAAGTGGGGAGTACAAGAGATTAGAGGCGACAGGTTGGCATCTAGGAGCTGCTACCAAACAACTCTAAAGGCGAAGGACGAGTCAGCATAGCAATTACAGACTGAACCTCGAGTTTCGGAGCCGACATTACCGAACATAGAAAAGCTTGACGAGGTTCAGATTCATCCACAGTTCGAAGATCACAAGGCGCTAATTGGAGCTGGATTAGATCCGAAATTCCGAGCCGACATCATAGAGTTTTTGAAGAGCCGACACGACAGTTTTGCATGGTCCCACAAAGACATGACAGGAGTCGACCCAAGGCTCATGACCCACGAATTGCATGTGGATCCAGAGTACGCCCCAGTTAGGCAGAAAAGAAGAAAATTTGCCCCAGAAAGGAACCGGATCATCGACGAAGAAGTCCAGAAGTTATTGGAGAATGGAGCGATAAGAGAAGTTCAATTTCCAGAGTGGCTCGCGAATGTCGTTGTGGTAAAGAAAAAGAACGGGAAATGGAGAGTTTGCATCGACTTCACAGATTTGAATAAGGCATGTCCAAAGGATTCATTTCCGCTTCCGCACATAGACTCTATGGTCGACGCAACGGCGGGACATGAGCTATTAAGTTTCATGGATGCATACTCAGGCTACAACCAGATCTTCATGCACCCGGGCGATCAAGAAAAGACAGCCTTCGTAACCAACAAAGGGATTTTCTGTTATAAAGTCATGCCCTTCGGCCTAAAGAACGCGGGAGCAACATATCAAAGACTCGTCAACAAGATGTTCGACAGCCAAATCGGGAAAACAATGGAAGTGTACATAGACGATATGCTGGTGAAGTCGATCAAATCGGAGCAGCACCTAGATCATCTGAAAGAAGCATTCGACATCATGGATAGGTATGGTATGAATGAAACTAAATCCAACTAAATGTGCTTTCGGTGTTGCTTCAGGAAAATTTTTGGGGTACGTGGTCACTCGGCGAGGGGTTGAAGCGAATCCGGACCAGATTAGATCGATCCTCGACATCCCATCTCCATCCAGCCCAAAAGATGTCATGAGACTAACTGGGAGAATCGCAGCTCTAAATAGGTTTATCTCCAAATCTACAGATAAGAGCTTCTTGTTCTTTTCAGCTTTGAAGAAAGGAAACAGCTTTGACTGGACGCCCGCCTGTGAGGAAGCACTGACAAAGCTCAAATTGTACCTCACCACACCACCTTTGCTGTCCAAACCACACGACTTGGAGAGACTTTTTCTCTACTTGGGTGTTTCGGAGCAGGCGGTCAGCGGAGTCTTAGTAAGAGAAGAGGTAGGAGACCAACAACCAGTCTACTACGTGAGCAAAGCACTGTTGGGAGCAGAATCACGTTACCCTTTGATGGAGAAATTAGCCTTCGCCCTCGTTACAGCAGCAAGAAAACTCAGACCCTACTTCCAGGGGCACCCAATTACGGTGTACACGACCTATCCGTTGAGAAGAATACTTCATAAACCAGAAATATCAGGAAGGTTGATGAAGTGGGCAATCGAACTTGGAGAGCACGACATCACTTACCAGCCCAGAACCGCCATCAAATCTCAGGCGCTGGCCGACTTTGTGGCCGACTTCACCCCCAGTTTACTTACAACAACCGAAGTCAATATCAACTCCATCCAGCAAAAGACACCTTGGAAATTAGCGGTCGACGGGGCAAGTAATAAAAAGGGCTGCGGTCTTGGGGTCATGATCATAACTCCAGCCGGCGACATAATACAGCAAGCGATCAAGTGCGGATTTAGAGTTACGAATAACGAGGCAGAATACGAAGCATTAGTAGCTGGGCTGTCACTAGCTAAAGAATTGGGGGCCAGAGATATTGAAGTGAAAACCGATTCCCAGTTGATTGTGAACCAGATAGAAGGGTCGTATCAAGCCAGAGGACAAGCCATGGCTTCTTATCTACAAAAGGTAAGGGACCTACGATCGACGTTTGAGAAATTTTCCATTACACAGGTCCCAAGAAACGAAAACTCCCAGGCTGATGCATTGGCAACCCTTGGTTCGACAATGGAGGGGAACGAGTCACGAACAATTCCAATCGTGTACTTAAGCTGGCCCGCGATTTGTAAAGAAGAAACGATTGTCGCGGCGCTAGACACTGTCGACAGTTGGATGACACCAATCGTAAAGTATCTGCAAGACGGTATACTTCCAGACGACAGAATTCAAGCAAAGAAAATTCAGAGACAGTCTGCCAGATATGTGTTGTACGACGGACAGTTGTTAAAAAGATCGTTCACAGGACCTTACTTGAAATGTATTGCACCTAACGAAGCGCAGCATGTTCTGTCTGAGTTGCATGAAGGGGAATGTGGGAATCATTCTGGTGGGAGGAGCTTGGCCCAACGAGCGCACACGACAGGATATTACTGGCCCACAATGAGGTTCGATTCCTCTGAATACACAAAGATGTGCGACAAATGCCAGAGATTCGCACCAATACCTCACCTCCCACCGGAGAGACTGAACCTCATCTTGTCTCCATGGCCATTTATGAAATGGGGGATGGACATTGTTGGGAAACTCCCAACGGCACCTGGCCAACGAGTGTACATGCTTGTAATGACGGACTACTATTCGAAGTGGATAGAGGCAGAAGCATTTGCCAGAATACGCGACAAGGAAGCCCAAACTTTCGTATGGAAAAACATCATCTGTCGATTCGGCATACCGAAGGAGATCGTGACCGACAACGGAGCACAGTTCATTAGCCACCACTTCCAAGACTTCTGCAGGAATTGGGGCATAAGGTTGAACTTCTCCACCCCTCGCTTTCCACAGGCAAACGGACAAGCCGAATCATCCAACAAGACGATTATGAACACCCTGAAGAAAAGGTTGGAGAAAGCTAAGGGAGCCTGGGCTGACGAACTGCCAGGAGTATTATGGTCATACAGGACAACGACGAGGTCTTCAACAGGCGAAACTCCTTTCGCATTAGCATTTGGAACGGAAGCTGTCATACCAACTGAAGAAGTCATTCCTTCAACGCGCTACCAATATCTCAACGAAGAAAACAATCAACGACTGATGAATTTCAATCTCGACACGATTGAAGAAACAAGAGACCGAGCTTCCATTCGACTGGCCGCATATCAACAGAGGATGGCCAGATACTTCGACAGAAACGTTAGAAGTAGGAATTTCAAGGCTGGAGATTGGGTCCTACGGAGAGTGTTTCAGAACACCAAGGAAGTTGGCGACGGGAAATTGGGTCCGAATTGGGAAGGCCCTTACCTCGTCACGAAAGTAGTTGGGAAAGGTGCATACAAGCTACAGAATTTAGAGGGGCTCTCGTACGCAACAGTTGGAACGCGATGCATCTTAAGCGATTTAACCGGTAACTCTTATGTTTGTGGTTTGTTTGTTTCCAGTTATATGTTCAGTTAGTTATTTTGTTAAGATTGAATAAAGAAATCAGCAGAAGTCATTCGAGTAAGCGCAATAAAAGTTTGTCAAATTAAAATATCAACCGACATTTGTACAACACGTCACAATATCGTTCTTCCAATTTCATACGACATAGACAGCACATACAAAACGTGATTACTGCTCTCCTGTCAAAGCCATTGATTTAACTTCATAAAAATTCAAAGCTAACTTTAGACCTGAAACTACCTAGACATTGTCTGGTGCTTCATCGGTAGCCGTAGGAAGACTGGCGGGTGCATCACCTTGGGTTTCGGTAGCTTCCTCCATGACTTCTTCTCCCCCTAAATTCCTTCCGACCTCCTCCATTTCGGCAACGGCAAGTGTGTCTGTTTCCGCCCCATCCTTCTTTGATTCAACCTCCAACCCTTTCTCTTCGAAATCATCCTCCGTCGAAGAAGAGATCCCGGCCTCGCGCCTCTCATATTCTCTAATCCACTTCTCAGGTTTCCAGTCGACATGTTTCCCAGCTAAGAAATCCCTCATTAAATCACGCATGTTTCTCATCATGGAGTCAATGGCGATATCCTCCATTTGCTCTAACAATAACTCCTTCTCTTTCTTCACATTTTCGAAACCTTCTTTGTAGCTGTCGATTGTCAGTTCAGCGGTTTCCTTCTCCAATTGCAAGGCAGCCTTAACTTCCTTCAGTTCTTTCTCAAGAGCTCTTTCTTTCCTTTGAGAAGCAATGATTCCAGACTTCAACTCTGACGACTCCTTCCTCATCACCGACAGCGATTTCTCCAGCTCCTTTGTCCTCCTTTGATTGGACTCCACATTTTTACGCATGAATAGGCTGCATTCCAGTGCCTAAGGAAGCCGAGTTTAAAAAAAAAAAAGTAATATAATAATAATAAAGGTTGCTACTCACTTGATAATTTAGTGCGATGGCTTTCTTCATGACTTCCGTTGGGCCAATTTGTGCCAATCTTACTTCATCCCCCTCGAGGAGAAGTCCCTCTACGAATGAGTCGATACTCGAAGGATCGGATATAGCAGTCGACTCCCGTGGAACCTTTAAGGTAAGGTTATCAGAGTCATCTTCCTCCTCGACCTCGGGAACAAACCTCCTCTTTTTCCCCGCAGAAATCGTCGCGGTCGACTTCACCTTCTCCGCTTCAATTTCTCTTTGTTGAGGCCCAGCCTCTTTTTCAGCCTCCGACTTTCTTCTTCAGCTTCCTTGATTTTTTCCGGCTCTTCATTTCGTCGAGTGAAGCTACGGTGAAAGGCCCAGTCATCATTTCCTCTGCGCATAAAAATTCCTCGGGTTTTAAGGGCTCTCGATATCTATTTCCCCCATATAACTTTTGACACGACCATCTACTATTTATCACGGACAAAACGTCGTTACATAAGGCCAGAACTTTACCTTCTCGATGATAGATTTCTTTCCACAGCGGAGTCGACCTTAACCTCTTTTCCGGTTAAAATAGTTTTGCAATCCCTTTTTTCGGCCGGCAGGGACAAAATGGCTTTGGTGTTGGAGGTTGTACGTGCAGTCTTGATGAATGACTTGTTCCGTAGAGGACCTGCAACAATAAGATCATGGTTACTCAAAGACAAATGAACGACTCAAAGATTGAAATAAAGCGAAAGTTCGTTACTCACTCGACAAACACCAAAATTCCGGGATTCGACCAACCCCGGCCGATCCAAATATACCCTCACCCTTCACAAAGAAATAATAAGACTGCCAATTTCCCCTATCATTAGTTGGCAATCCAGTGACTAAATGTGTCTTTCTTTGACGAAGAATCAACGTATACCTTCATTTCTCCTTCAAATGTTCCTTCAGATAATACGTCTCTAAAACGTCCTTCACCTCGAAAAGTACCCCCAGTTCAAAGGCTAAACATTCAATCGACAATAAGATCCTCCATGCATTCGGCATCAGCTGTGAAGGAGCTACTCGGAAATGATCCAAAACCTCCCAAACCAATCTCGGAATAGGAAACCTCAGCCCTATAAAAAATGGACGCACATAGAATCCCATCCACCCAGGAACCCTGTAATCAATTCTTTCATTCGACAAAGGCACCCGGAGTTCCAAAGTATTAGGGAACCTGTACATACAGCTAAGTTCCCTCAATACTTTCCCAGTCATTCGACTTGCAGGATTCTTTGATAATAAGTTAGTAGGTTCACTCGTACAAGGTAATTCGCTCGACTCCCCAATTGCGGGCAAAGACCTCAACGGAATAGCCTCGGCAGGGATTACTGGTGGAGAAGGCATAGCTAAGGTAACGACACCACTCTCGATAAAATCCCGATACGACCTACTTCCACACTCTACGAACTCCTTACTTTCACTTGATGATCCCTCGGTTTCACTTGACGACTCGACATATGTATCGATCTTGGCACCTAAGCTGCCTAAAGATTCACCACTCGACATATTCCAGACGACAAGCATTAAACAACTAAAACCTCTAGTAGCCCACCTCCTAAAGATCAAAACCCACAAACATAAATTGAAAACTAATCACGCAAACCAGGAGATCAAACAGCTTAACTTTTCTAAGAACAGCTTGAATATTCACTATGAATGTTTAAAGGAATGAAGAACAAGAAGAAGATTTCGAAGAATACCTTGAGAACTCTTGAGAGCACACCTTACTCGACTTCCGGATGAGGCGAAATGAAACACCCAATGTTCCTTTATACATGCTACCTAAAAATCTGGCGCCAAGATTCCCGCCCAAATGGACGCCTCGTAACTTGCATTAGGTCTTACAGCATCTGATGACACGTGTGAAAAGCCAGAACCATTTCCAACGGGAATCGTCGAATGGAATATCAATTCGATCAAACATTTATACCAAGCTTGACACTGTATCTCCTCGATATTTGGCACGACGCCCAATAAAATTTAAGTACCATAAATAGCGAACACACAATCCTCACGACTCATACGACGAGTCGAGTGAGTGTAATGTTATTCCTGAACCACCACCTGGTTCAGTCGACCAGGGGACATCCCCCACATGATTCATGCGGAGTCAAGGAATCATGGAATATTCTCGACTCATACGACAAGTCGAGTAATGTTATTCCTGAACCACCACCTGGTTCAGTCGACCAGGGGACATCCCCCACATGATTCATGCGGAGTCAAGGAATCATGGAATATTCTCGACTCATACGACAAGTCGAGTGATGTTATTCCTGAACCACCACCTGGTTCAGTCGACCAGGGGACATCCCCCACATGATTCATGCGGAGTCAAGGAATCATGGAATATTCTCGACTCATACGACAAGTCGAGTGATGTTATTCCTGAACCACCACCTGGTTCAGTCGACCAGGGGACATCCCCCACATGATTCATGCGGAGTCAAGGAATCATGGAATATTCTCGACTCATACGACAAGTCGAGTGTAATGTTATTCCTGAACCACCACCTGGTTCAGTCGACCAGGGGACATCCCCCACATGATTCATGCGGAGTCAAGGAATCATGGAATATTCTCGACTCATACGACAAGTCGAGTGATGTTATTCCTGAACCACCACCTGGTTCAGTCGACCAGGGGACATCCCCCACATGATTCATGCGGAGTCAAGGAATCATGGAATATTCTCGACTCATACGACAAGTCGAGTGATGTTATTCCTGAACCACCACCTGGTTCAGTCGACCAGGGGACATCCCCCACATGATTCATGCAGAGTCAAGAATCATGGAATATTCTCGACTCATACGACAAGTCGAGTGATGTTATTCCTGAACCACCACCTGGTTCAGTCGACCAGGGGACATCCCCCACATGATTCATGCGGAGTCAAGAATCATGGAATATTCTCGACTCATACGACAAGTCGAGTAATGTTATTCCTGAACCACCACCTGGTTCAGTCGACCAGGGGACATCCCCCACATGATTCATGCGGAGTCAAGGAATCATGGAATATTCTCGACTCATACGACAAGTCGAGTGATGTTATTCCTGAACCACCACCTGGTTCAGTCGACCAGGGGACATCCCCCACATGATTCATGTAGAGTCAAGGAATCATGGATATTCTCGACTCATACGACAAGTCGTGAGTGATGTTATCCTGAACCACCACCTGGTTCAGTCGACCAGGGGACATCCCCCACATGATTCATGCGAGTCAAGGAATCATGGAATATTCTCGACTCATACGACAAGTCGAGTGATGTTATCCTGAACCACCACCTGGTTCAGTCGACCAGGGGACATCACCCACCTGATTCATGCAGAGTCATGGAATCATGGAATCCGTACCACATTTACATTATGTCATGTCGAGTGTGATCTTGAGCCACCACTGGTTCGAGTCGACCAAAAGACACCCCTGATGACTCATGTCGAGTCAAATACAGTCATGAACACACTCAACACTTACGACATGTCGAGTGTGATCCTGAGCCACCGACTGGTTCGAGTCGACCAATGAACACCCCTGATGTCTCATGTCGAGTCAAATATAAATTTATTCACCTCATACGACAAAGATGAGTAGACCTGAATTCTTCCTCTTAATTGCAAAACGAGACGTCATTAGCTCAAGATCATCGCCAAGATCAGATGAGTGATCATCCAAATCCGATTTATTCGACAGATGATACTCTCAAAGCCTGGGACATTCCAGACTTAGAGAGTAGGGGCAAACTGTACGGGCCAAAATTGGGCCAGGGGTAAAATCGACTTTTACCACAGAAGCCAACCAAAGACCTGGAGCCCGGAAGAAGATCCATGGGCCGCCTCACGAGCCCAAACTCATAACATAAAGACAGACAAACGGACACCAGTTACAAAGATCAGGAAGTGGATCCGAATTCATAAATATCATCATGAAGTCGACGGTTATCAGACTAAAGGACCTAAATTAAAACATCATAAAGAAGTTTCCAACGGGCAGAAGATGGACCCCACATGAAAGGAACCTATAAAAGAGAGAAAGCAAAGAATAGGAAGGGGGAACACGACTCCTATCATCAGATAAAATCCAATACTCCGCCCTCACGGCAATTAATCAGTGGTTAAGGTATCCTAACACCTTAATCCTTTCGACTTGGACTCATTCATATTTTAGCTAACTTGAGCGTCGGAGTGCCTACGGTTCCATCATACCCGGTGGGCAGTAATCTCCTCTTTTGCTCTATTCTTATTTTGCAGGTTCGCTTGTGCCCCTCAACTCATTCTCAATTGTGGACCTCGACCGAAATCAGCATCCACAACATGCATCATGTACCATTGAAAATGGATAAATAACATGAAATGCTTGATGAAAAAATTGAAATTTATGTCCTTCTTATGTGACGTATTTTCATACACAAACTTTAATATGCTCAATGAGTATGTGTAATGAAGGGATGATAAGCAAAAATATTTTAAAGCTGAAAAACATGTGACTCACTACACTCGAGTTTTGCCTCGTACGCCCGCAACAAAAGTATGCTTGGGTCATACACTTACCACTGAAACACTTCATTTCATTCCTTAAAGGTTATAATCATGCTCATTATCTCTCTTATTTTATGTCTTCATCTTTTACTTTCTTCTCGCTTTCTTAGTTTTCAAACAGCCTATTATCTCGTTTACATACTTTCTTCCTCCTTTATTTTCTTTTTCATGCTTGTGCTATACCATCCAAACATACATTTTATCTTCATTTTCTTTCATTTTCTTCTTCATACTTGTATTATATCATCCAAACAGACCTATTATCTCGCATATATTTGTTTTCTTTATTCATTTTCTTCTTCATTCTTGTACTATAACATCGTCCTTCATACGTGAAAACAAGTCAGTAATACATCATTTCAGAGACGTTAAATAAAAAGTCCTCGAGACTATACACAAAATTTAGATTTTCAGTAAAATTTCTTTCAAATTTTCCTTCATTTTCTTCCTCATTCTTGTACTATACCATCGTCATTGAGACTTTAATCAAGTCAGTAGTAGATCATCCTTGAGACGTTAAACAAAAATCCTAGAGACTATACACAACTTTAGATTTTTAACAAATTTTCTTTCAAAACTCAGTGTCATGTGTCATTCATATTATGGATGCTGGATTTCGGCCGAGGTCCACAATCGAGAATTTGTAGGTTGGGGGCATTAGTGATCCTGCAAGACAAAGGTAGAGTGAGCGGGAGTAGACTGCCCACCGTGTGATGGGTGCCGAGGGCACTCCGACGCTCAAATCAGTAGTATGAATGAGCAGTAATATGTAAATGTGAAAGCAATGTTTGATGTTACCTTGAACTCTTTGGGTTGTCGTGAGGGCGGTGATAATTATTTAGGGAGTGGGGTGCTCATAGAGCTTGTGTCAGAGAGCAGAAGCTAGTAAGAGAGAAGTGAAGCTTGGATGAATGTAGAGAAGCTTACATACACTGTATGCTGAGTTACGTATCATTTTATAGATTTGAAAGAGGTTGCTTTACAGTCGTAACAGAAGTTGTATATGAGACCCACAACGTGCTGTGATTTATGGCAATGGGGCCTCTTGCATATTTATTGTTTCTGCTTTCGGTGGGAAGATAATTTGCATGTGGAGATATATTCTTTGTTGGGGAAAAGAGAGAAGCGGTTAAAGGGGTTTGTCCTTTTGTTTTTGTAAATGGTTTAGAGTTTAATGGGCTGTGTTATCTTTTTGAGCCTCACCTGGTGTTGGGTTCAAAGTGAAATGACGGTTTTGCCCTTGGACCAAATTTGACCCATACAGTTTGTCTCATACTCTCTAAGTCAAGAAGTTCTTGATTTGGAGAGTATTTTATACATGTCATATGAAACATGATTTGTAAGAGTACCTGTCAAGAATTTAGAATTCTAGGTACTTTCCTTTTTATAGTATGGGTTTAATGTCTTCTATTCGTTAGGACAGAAGAGCTGCAGAGTCTTTTTAAGTTGTCTGGTCGAAATGTAGTCCATGTTATAAACTTGACTTGACATGAAACATGGGGGATATCCCCAGTCGACTGAACCTGCTGAAGGTTCAATGCATATTTTACACGACATTGATTGTTTGGACGTTGAATAATCCATGTCTTCATTTAACTCGACATGAGTCCATGGGTCGACTGATCCAGATGAAGGATCAAAAGTTATTTCTCACAACATTGTGTCGTATGGATTGTAGAAAGTCTATTTCTTCATTTGACTCGACATGAGTCATGATGGATGTCCCTAATCGATTGAACCAGATGAAGGTTCAGGAGTACACTTCACACTAGATGTGTCGTCTGGACCGAGAGTAGTCCATGTTTTCATTTGACTTGAAATGAGTCATAGGGTATGTCCCTAGTCGATTGAACCAGATGAAGGTTCAGAAGTACACTTCACACTAGATGTGTTGTCTGGACCGAGAGTAGTCCATGTTTTCGTTTGACTCGACATTAGTTTATGGGGGATGTTCCCGGTCAACTGAACCAGATGAAGGTCAGACTAATCTCCATACTACTGGTCTTGGACCAGGGGAGTCTTGAAATTTTTCTAGACTAGATGAAGGTCATGTGTTGAACTTGACTCGTCATGAGCCATGGGGGATGTCCCCAGTCGACTGAACCATATGATGGTCATGACAATCTTCATACTACTGGTCTTGGACCAGGGGAGTCTTGAAATTTTTCTAGACCAGATGAAGGTCATGTGCTAAATTTGACTCGTCATGAGCCATGGGGGTTTTTCCCAGTCGCTGAACCAGATGAAGGTCAGGATAATCTCCATACTACTGGTCAAATACCAAGGGAGTCTTGAAAGTTTTCTAGACCAGATGAAGGTCATGTGCTGAACTTGACTCGTCATGAGCCATGAAGGACGTCCCTAGTCGACTGAACCAGATGAAGGTTAGGACAATCTCTATACTACTGGTCTTGGACCAGAGGAGTATTGAAAATTTTCTAGACCAGATGAAGGTCATGTGCTGAATTTGACTCGTCATGAGCCATGGGGGATGTCCCCAGTCAACTGAACCTGATGAAGGTTCAAGGTATACTCCATACGACGGAGAGTCTTCAATTTCGTCTGAACTAGGAGTAGTTCAGGTCTTCAACTATGTCATATGACATTGCTTTCAAATTTCAAAACTACAATCATGGTAAGTAAAGAAAGAAGAATATTGATACTTGTCGTCTGGAGGATTTGTCGAGTGACTAGTCAATGGCTGTTCAATATAAGAAGCATACTTTGTTTGACTGAAACAATGAGAGATCATTTACTTACATGTTTTGTCGACTGGGCGGAAGGTTGATAATGAAGTCATATATGGAGGATGTTTCTTTATATTATGTTTCAAGTCAACCATACATATTGATGAAGGTACAAGGGAGTCTACAGATACCAGATTTGATGGAGGTCTAAGAATATGTCATTCTACAACACTTGAATAAAGTATATCAGAGTCTTCATGACCCGATGAAGGTCCAAGAAAGTATACACATTCCACTATACCTAATGAAGGTACGTGGGAGTCTACACACTCCATTATACCTGATGTAGATGCATGGGAGTATACACACTCCGTGCATAATGAAGATCCACGAGGGTATTCATTCCTCACTCTATAGGATCTAACATGAGTCAATGAGGATATTTACTCTACTAGACCTGAAGAAGGTCTATGAGAGTCTATTTTTCTCATACTACTAGATCTAATGAAGGTCCATGAGACTATTGTCGAATGGGCTATCAAATGGACCTGATGAAGGTCCATGAAGGTCATCACTCATTCTTCTGATGAGGATTTATGAGACTACGGTCGAATGGACTTGTCGAATGGACTTGATGAAAGTCCAAAGAATTCATCACTCACTCTCCTAGACCTGATGACTGTCCATGAGACTATGGTAGAATGAACTTGAATAATATCTGTCAAGGTCATCACTCTTCACACTTCTACGATACTACTGTCGAATGGAGTTTGTCGAATCACTCACTTTACTAGACCTGAAGAAGGTCCATGAGAATCTTCACTCTACCTGACTTGATGAAGGTCAGGAGACTACGGTCGAATGAACTTGTCGTATGGACTTGATGAAATTCCATGGAAGTCATCATTCCTCACCCTATCAGACCTGTGAAAAGTCAAAGAGGGTTTCACTCATAGTACAATTCCCACTCTACAAGGCCAAATAAAGGTCAGTGAGGGTTTATGGTCGAATGGACCTTATGAAGTTATAGTCGAATGAACTTGATGAAAGTCTATCAAGGATTTCACTCTTTACTATTCTATGAGACTATTGTCGAATGGACTTCACTCTCATAATTTAGATTTTTTAGACTAGGCCGAATAGATTTGAGGAAAGTCCAAGGAGGTCATCACTCTTCATCCTACTAGACCTGAGAAAAGTCATTGAGTGTTTGGACGAATGGACCTGATGGAGGTCCATGAGGCTACGGTGAAATGAACATGATGAAGGTTCAAAAAAATTTTCACTCTACTTGTCCATGAGACTATTATCGAATAGACCTGACAAAGGTCCATGAGACAATGTCGTATGAACCTAATGAATGTCTATGAAAATCTTAACTCTACTAGACCTGATGAAGGTCCAAAAGAATTTTCATACTACCTAACTGATGAAAGTTGGACGATTTGACCGAAATGAGGTCCAATAAAGTTTTCATTCTACCTGACCTGATGAAGGTCAGGAGACTACAGTCGAATGAACCTAATGAAGATTCAAGGGGCTCTTCCAATGCTTTCTAGAGTTTATGGAAATCCATCCATGTAGTCTATAATGGATGATAATCTTCATACGTAGTGTGAAGATGATTATCTTCATATGTAGTATGGAAGAGATGGATGCTTATCGAGGTCATTACTAATTATACAAGACCTGAATAAGGTCAATGATACTACAATAGAATGAACTTTGATGAAAGTCACATAGAATTTCCATACTACATAACCTAATAAGGGTTAGTCGATTGGACCTAAAGGAGATCCAAGAGAGTTCTTCATTCTACTAGGCATGATAAAAGATTCCCTATGTAGTCTGGAGTTGGTAATATTAAATCAACGTATCATGGAGATGATGACTAACCTTTGACTTAGTCTGGAGGAGCTGATAATCATTCCAAATAGTATAGGAGAAATGAGAGTTTTCCATGTAGCCTAAAGTTGATAGCCATCCACCTTGTAGTATGGATAATAGTATGAACTAGATGTTTTATCATCCCATATATGTCGAGTGGGATGATAGATCAATGAGAAACCTTCTTGTGTGTCGTGTATAATGAGACCGCTGCATAGCTGAGAACACCAACATGGTTAGCATTTTAAGGGGAATTTCACATACCTGTCGTATAGGCTTCCATCGAATGAACTAGATGTCGGATATGCTAGATGTCGTCCTTGTGTATGGAAGTGTATGAACAAATATAGCATGTCTGTTGTCTAGGGCGACTGATGGTTTTCAATACTCAATAGCTCCATTCGACAGGCTGATTGATTATTTTGTATATTCGACTATCACTTTTATCGTTCCAAGTGTGATCTTTTGGCCATACATTATACAATTGGTTGTCCAGGGAAGATGTTAACGAGCTTTTGACAATATCCTTCTTGAGAACAGTATCAACGTGGAAGATACCGGTGTAGATACCAATCATGTCTTCCCGAGTTGGAGCCAAAGATGCCACACCCATTTGCAACAACCAGAGTTTGAAATAATGTCCATGCAGCCACGTGAAAATAGCAGAGATTGCTTCAGAGAGCACTCAACACACCAAAAAGTGTCGCATTTAAACTAGTGGATCAACATGATCGCATAGGCCCAAGCTTCCATACGACAACATGGTCGCATACAAATTAGTGGATCAACACATGTAAGAAGCCACACACAAACTACCAAAAATCAAAGGACAAGTACGAGTCTCCATGCGCAAAAGGCCAAGAAGCTAAGGCCATTGTGATCCTACACAAATGAAGCCATAAGTAGACTGCCAAAATACAAAGGACAAGTGCTAGACTCCATGCACAAAAGGCCAAGAAGCTATGGCCATTGTGATCCTACACAAATGAAGCCACACGTAGACTGCAAAAATACAAAGGGCAAATGTTGTACTCCATGCTCAAAAGGCCAAGAAGCTATGGCCATTGTGATCCTACATAAATGAAGCCACACGTAGACTGCCAAAATACAAAGGACAAGTGCTAGACTCCATGCACAAAAGGCTAAGAAGCTATGGCTATTGTGATCCTACACAAATGAAGCCACGCGTAGACTGCCAAAATACAAAGGGCAAATGCTAGACACCATGCACAATATGCCAAATAATAAAGTTTAGGGCCCATTGAGTAGACTACCAATAATCCAATGCACAACATGCCAAACAAATAAAGTGTAGGGCCCATTTTTGTTGATGAGTATACTAACAAGACTCCAATTGCCTACACTCCAACGTATAACACGTTGAGATTAAAAGACATTTTGGTCCAGGAAAATCACAATGACTGGGAAGCATGTCAAACCACGTGGATGTGGTGCATGGATATTAGTCGATTAATACCCACTTTTCAACCCATATGGATGAGGCCATACCATGTAGCATGAAGTACGCCCATTGAATAACATAACGTGGATGCTCATAGATGTTTCTTGCTTCCCACCAATATAGATGAAGAAACATCCTTAATATCCGGTTGTTTTGTATACGTGGTTGGGCGTGTGGTAGTTTTTGAAACTGCCGAGTGGTGATTGCATGTCGTAAAGAGTAGGGCTCTCTTTACGTGACCTTTCATGCATGCTCCACACTTGTTTCAATTTTTTGTGTCGTGTGGAAAGGTTTCTCCCTCTCTAGAATAATTTTTTTTTTAGGTGGTTGTAGCTTGGGGTTGTTGGCCTCATTTTATCTCAACTTTTTGTTGCTTACAAGGTTCCTTTTGTAGAATTAAAATTTTCTTCAGCACCCATGTAGCTTGATGGAATGAATCTTGAGCATTGGGCACCTTTAGCTTTGGACTACTTGCAACTCTTATTGGAGCCTACGATTTTTTTTGTGCTTCAGTAGGCTTGCCTTTTCATGGATCATTTTGGCCTAACTTTCAAGTTTTGTTTACTACATATGACAGAGTGCTTCCTGCAAGTGTAGACTGGAGAGAATCATTTCAACATTTCCTTTCGCACGGAAGATGTGACTTGTCATGATAGGTCGGCTGGAGAAATGTGACGGCTTCTTTGGTGATTAAATGGATGGTAGATGATGGTGGATTTTCACTTGCCACGTTCTTGAATGCTCCTAAGAGATGGGTTGATAAGAATAGTTGAAATGATTTGTAGCCTCTCGCCTTTGAGTGATGAGTGATTGAGAGAGAATTATGTTCCAGATACTATTTCATTTTCCATTGATCGTATGTGTTTTATAGAATGGCTAATTGTGTCACCACCGGGTCTGGTGTCTGTTGCTCGAAGTCATGGATAGTTATGTTTGTAAGGATTGTAGACTGAAAGATGTTTGTTTGCTATGAATCGCTAAGGCCCCACAGTGGGCGCCAAATTATGGAAGCTGGATTTCGGCCGAGGTCCACAATCGAGAATTTGTAGGTTGAGGGCATTATCGATCCTGCAAGACAAAGGTAGAGTGAGCGGGAGTAAACTGCCCACGGTGTGGTGGGTGTCGAGGGCACTCCGACGCTCAAGTCAGTAGTATGAAATGAGCAGTAAATATGTAAATGTGAAAGTAAGGTTTGATGTTACCTTGAACTCTTTGGGTTGCCGTGAGGGCGGTGGGTGTATGTAGGAGGTTAGGGGGTGATAATTATTTGAGGGCGTGGGGTGCTCAGAGAGCTTGTGTCAGAGATCAGAAGCTAGTAAGAGAGAAGTGAAGCTTGGATGAATGTAGAGAAGCTTCCATACCCTGTATGCTGAGTTACGTATCCTTTTATAGATTTGAAATAGGTTGTTTTACAGCCGTAACAGAAGCTGTATAGGAGACCCACAACGTGCTGTGATTTATGGCAATGAGGCCTCTCACATATTTATTGTTTCTGCTTTCGGTGGGAAGATAATTTGCATGTGGAGATATATTCTTTGTTGGGGAAAATAGAGAAACGGTTAAATGAGTTTGTCCTTTTGTTTTTGTAAATGGTTTAGAGTTTAATGGGTTGGGTTATCTTTTTGGGCATCACCTGGTGTTGGGTTCAAAATGAAAGGACGATTTTGCCCTTGGACCAAATTTGGCCCATACACATATTTGGTCTTAATTTTGTTTGTTTCATCTTTCTTCCTTTATTTTTACCATTTCATTTCTCTCACATATCAGCTAGTCATACTATTTTCCTTATCGCTCATCTCATCAGCCTTGCTAATGTAATGACACTTGTTCATTTTCAAGCTCACCGTCTTTCCAATACCCTGAGCGTAGGAGGGGGGATGTTAAAGTATAACATCACTCAACTTCAGGATCAAAATCAGAACAAAGTCAGAACATCAGATCAGAAGTATAACATCACTCGGCTTCAAACTCATAATCAAAACCTTACCTTAGCATCAAAACCTCGCCTCCGAATCAGAATCTCACCTCAATATTGGAACCTCAATTTTGAATTTTAACCTCACATCAGCGTTAGAACCTCACATCTAAATCATAACCTCACCTCAGAATCACAACCTCACCTAACCTCAGAATCAGACACTCATAATCAGAATCCCATAACAACCTCAGGTCAGATCCTACATCGATCAATGTTATAACCTCATAATCTGAACCTCATCAGAATCAAACCTCCATACCATAGACTCAGATCCTAGAATCAGAACCTAACCAAAATGAAACAAACAAGACATGAAGATGCCGAATATGAAATGTTGAAGATGTAGCTTGTAACGAAAGTGTAAATGAGCTATTTGGGTGATAATTATGATATGTTATGATGTAGACAAGTGGTGACACCAAAATGAAACAAGCAAAGCATATAATGCACATGTTATGCATATAAGTTGGTTATGAGAAGAGTTGCTCGAATAAGCACGAGCTGATATGTTTTACATGAGCTGATACATGTGTATGAGCATGTGCTTACGTTATGTGTGCGAAATGTGTCACAATTCAAAAATTCAAATATTAAAATACTCGAATTTATGCGCTAAATCTGGCTATAAATAGATAGGTAAATTTAGATTACTTGTAACCATAATTTTATATCATTTTGTAATCCTTCCCATCAATGAAAATGTAGTATATTGAGCATTTTCGTTTTCCTTTATTTTCTTGTATTTTCTTAGTTTCCAATCAGCAAATAAATCACCAAAATAAGCCCATTTTCATGAGATTTTAACACATATAATATATACAATGACATAACATTTGTTCTTATTGCGGAATTGTTTGATTAAATTAAAAAAATTATATATGCTTTTAATTAATCCTCTCCATAATCAACATTATGGGATGCCTCGTGTACTGCATAATCTTTTTACCCTTTATACATTCCTTTAATTATTAAGAATAATCATATATGAAAACTTAAAAAAAAAAACATATATAATTATGCAAATTAATTCATAATAGTTTATAATAATCGATTGCAAAGTTAATATTGTCTCGAAGAAGCAATAAAGCCTTGTGTATCGAGTCATCTTTTTATCATTTATATGTACATTTAATAATTAAGAAAAATCATATATAATTGCTTAAAATAATTCATAATAGCTTACAGTAATTAATAACATAATGGCATAGCTAATATTGTCTTAAGAAGCAACTAAGTGTTTACGAATACCCTCACAACCTTATGAGTTCTTTTTTTTTTGAAAGAAAGAAACTACTTTCATTGATAATCAGTTGGATAACAAAAGTTGAATGTTTGGGGGATAGTCTCTCTTCCAAACAACCTCATTTACAACATGAACAACAAAATTTGCCAAAGAGTGAGCAACTCCATTACACCCTCTAGACACATAGGAAACAGTCATCGGTTAATAACTCTCCATTAGCTCATGGATTTCCTCAATAGTCCAAGCAATCTCAAGTTTGCTCTCTATTTTCCTATATATTAAATTTGTCACCATTAGAGAGTCAGTCTCTATTAACATAGGAATAAATTTTTCCTTCACGGCGATTTGTAATCCAAATAATAGTGCCTCAGCTTCAAGCAAAGCTATATCTTGGGATATCTTACATTTCCGAACAGCCGTTAGCAGTGTTCTTCCTTCTGCATCTCTTAGAACAACCCATAGGCCTGCAGTATTATGGTGCATTTGGGCAGAAGCATCCACATTGAGCTTATACCAACCACATGGTGGGGGATTCCAGAGTTCCTTTCTATCTCTGTCATATCTACATTGCTGGATCATGACAGTTTCAATTGATTGCTGATAAGCCTCTACCATGGCCTCTGTTTTTGCCTCCACACCCACTGGATCTTCAAACTTCCCCTGCATAACTTCCATATTTCTCGCTGCCCAAATAGCCCAGCACATGGCCACCACTATTGTTACATCTGAAAAGCTTCTCGTTTCAACAGCTAACAGGATTCCCAACACATCACCGTGCCTAGCTTCACTTATCACAAATTCATAGTTAGATAATCTCCAAACATGTTTTGCAAATTTACATAAGAATAAAGCATGAAGAACGTCCTCCTGATTTTTCCCACAACGTTGGCACAAATGGCTCTGCACAATTTTCTTCTTCCCCATGTTATCATTTGTTGGAAGCATATTTTGCACCGCTCTCCACATGAAAATCTTCATCTTCTCGGGTAGGTTTAATTTCCAGATGACATTCCAGTTTTCCCTCTTTAAATCCGAGGTAGAAGGACTTTCTGAAAACTTCATTCTAAAAGTAATTTGGTACCCACTTTTAACCGAGTACTCCTTATTCTTATCATAATGCCAACACACTCTCTCTTATTGCAGTTTTTTCGGAAGAGGAATATTACCAATTGCATCCACATCTTCATTAACAAAATATTTTTCAATGACCTCCATATTTCATTGTTGAGCCCCTGAAATTAGTTGGGCTACTGTTGCATCATCTCCTAAACATGGAGGGGACATAGGTTTGAAAGTAGTCGGCCTTGGTATCCAATTGCTACTGTAAATTTTGATATTTTGACCATTACCAATCCTCCATCTTGACCCTAATTGAATTACCCTTCTTCCCTATAAGATACTTCTCCAAATGTAAAAGGGATTGGAACCAAGTTTTGCTTCAAGAAAACATGATTTCCGAAAGTACCTGGCCTTGAGAACTCTCGCCATCAGTAATTCAGGCTGCTGCAGGATTCTCCAGCTTTGTTTTGCCACCAATGCATGGTTGAAACATGATATATCTTTAAAACCCATCCTACCTCTACTCTTAATTTGACACTTGCTTTCCCATTTCCTCCAATGAATGCACCTTTTAGTTTCTGTGGATCCCCACCAAAACTTGGCCACCTATTTTTGAATGTCATCACACAATCCTTGTAGGATACGAAAAACACTCATGGCATAAGTGGGTGTATGGGCCAAATTTGGTCCAAGGGTAATTTCGACCTTTCGCTTAAGGCCCACTGCTAAATGCACCCCTGAAATCCCATAACCGAACCCAAAGACATTATACAGGCCCAGGCCTAATGAGTTTCAACACCTGTAACCAAAGGACCATCCAAAGGCCAGTCCACTTAATGTCTAGCCTCATAAACAAGAACCAGCCGTTTCAGCCTACAAACGGGCAAATACACTAAATACCCTTCATGAAGTCGATCGTAACTGACTCCCAACGGATAAGTAATCAAAGAGCAGTAAATGCACATGCTCCCTTAAGAACATGTATATACACGAAGAAGGTCTAGGGAGAAAAGGGGGAACTTCCATCTGACCAACATTCAACTTCTAGCTCTCAACTCCTAGCCTAATATTACTCTCCCTCTCAGCTCCTCCCATCTACCGCCCTCACGGCAGCTCACAGGAATCAAGGTAATCTCTGACATTGCTCCTCATTCTACGGTATTAATAGCTCGCTTCCACTACTGACTTGAGCGTCGGAGTGCCCCCGGCACCCACCACACCGGTGGGTAGTCTACTCCCGCTCACTCTACATCTTTGTTTTGCAGGATCGCCAGTGCCCCCATCCTCACGAAATCTCAATTGTAGACCTCGGGCGAAAACCAGCGTCTACAGTGGGAACAGTCTGAGCTACCGTTTTTATAAGGGTTTCTTTACCTCCCGCAGAAAACAACTTGTTTTGCCAACTATAGATCTTGTTCATAACTCTGAGTTTAATACCATTAAAAATGGTCTTTTTATTCCTACCAACCTTTGAAGGTAGTCCCAAATACTTCTCATGTCTAGCTACTACTTCCAAATTTAGTATCTCTTTAAAGGTTGTTGTTCGGTTGACCGAAACATTGCCACCGAGAAACAAAGACGATTTATCAAAATTGAAAATCTATCTCGAGGCAGTAGCGTAGTCATCCATAATTTTCTTTAAATTTTTGCATTCTCCAGTATTTGCTCTTGAGAAAATAAGGCTGTCATCAGCAAATAAGAGATGCGTAATCTTAATCTCCTTACTAAATTTTAGCCCATGGATCAATCTTCTTTTCTCTGCTTGTACCAGTAGGTTGGATAATCCTTTGGCACAAAGAAGTAAAAGGTAAGGGGATAACGGACAGCCTTGTCTAAGGCCCCTCTGCGGTTTGATCATCCATGTGGCTTGCCCATTAATCAGCACCGAAAAGGAAGTAGTGGAGATACAATTCATCACAAGATCAATCCATCGATTAGAGAAACCCAATCTCACCATAACTCCTTTTAAAAAATCTCATTCCACTCTGTCATATGCTTTGCTGATATCCATTTTCAGGGCAACCCATCATTGCCTCGTCCCCTTCTCCATTCTGATTTTGTGAAGACATTCGTAGCCAATGATAACATTATCCGTGATAAGTCTTTTGAGAATGAAAGCACTTTTATTAGGAGCAATAATTTGGTGAAGACATTTCTTTAACCTGTTAGCAATCGTTTTTGCTATTATTCTGTATATGACATTGCACAGACTTATAGGCCTGAAGTCACATTCTCTCGTTGGTTTCTCGACCTTCGGAATAAGAGCAATGTATGTGTGATTGGGAATGTTGAGATTACCCCCTTGATTTAACACATGAAGGCACGTCTGTAGAGCGCCTTGATTGACCTCTGACCAATGTTTCTAGAAGAAACCAGCCAGTAACCCATCAGGTCCAGGAGCTTTTGATGGGCATATTTGCGCTAAATCCTCAGTTATATCTTCCTCACAAAAGGGCTTATCCAAAAGAGCAGCCATAACACCTGTGATTTTTACCTTCATCCCCTTGCAACACTCTATCAATCTGTTCCTGATTTGGATTAGTGGAACGAAAAAGATATGTAAAATACTCACTGAAAGCCCTTCCCAAGCCTTCAGTAATCTCGGTCCAGTTACCCTCTTTATCCTAAACTTATTTAATTTTATTTTTCCTTCTCCTGGAAGATGCCTTGGAGTGGAAAAACTTTGTATTTTTGTCCCCAGCCTTCAACCACTCTACCCTGGATCTTTGTTTCCAATGGATTTCTTCATCAAGCAAAATTCCATCAATCTGTGTTTCGATTGCCCTAATCTTGTTCCCATTAACACAATGATGTTGTTCCATTTTGCATTGCGTCAATTCCTCCATCAATCTAGATAATTTTCTCTTTCGACCCCCAAATTCCTTATTACTCCAACTCCTTAACTTGTGCAGGGTTCCTTCAGCTGATGCTCTAAACCCAAGCCCTGGATCCACCCTATTGCTATCGAAACCCTTACTCAATTCCTGTTTGATGATGTTCTTGCATTCAGTATAAGAACTCCACATATCCTCATAATAAAGCTGTCGGGGGCCACGCGCCCCTCTCCTGTCCTCTCCCTTAAGCTCAACAATTTCCATCTTGATCGGACTGTGGTCAGATATCCAAACATCTAAATTAGAGGCTGGTTTTCTAATGAAACACTCCCCCCAGGACTTGTTACTCAAAAATCTATCAAGCCGTTCTTCAATTAAATCCTCCCCAAAACGCCGATTGGACCATGTAAATAAGTACCCTTCATAGCCCATGTCTCCTACAACATATAAACCAAACAAATAAATGATTTTTCTCTTACTCATTCTTCGTATAAATTGCAAACCAATCATAGACTCTTGTTAAATTTGAATTTTCATCTTTATGTCAATTAATTGTTATATAATGACCAAGGCTATACCCAAATCCAAAAGCAAAGCCATTTTATATAAATATTTCAAATTTGTGTTAATAATTGTTAAAGCAATGTCATAATTTGTTATCTTAAAGATAATTCAGTTGACTTAATTATTATATTAAAAACAAGAGGTTACGAATTCAAATATAAGAGAACATAAGTGTGTGAGAGTTTAAAATAATTTAAAAAAATTCATAATTTGTTGAAGTCCCCAAGAGACACATCCTAACGATTTGAGCTTTGAGAATTGAGATATTGTCTTCAAGGCCACAAGTTCAAGTCCTAAATAACACCATTGTAAGAGTCTGAGACAATATCAATTTATCCACGCTCCATATAAATGACGTGCGGTTTTTTCGAATATTTCAAAAAAAAAAAGTAAATGGTTGTTGAAAAACGCAAGTGATGAGAAATTTAGGCGATTGAAATTCATCCAAAATATGAATGATTCGTCCTTTAAGACGAAATTTCTTGAAATGGAAGTGTAAATGAACTAGGACGGCAAGTATTTAGAGACTGATTAGATATAACCGATGGACCTATGAATTTAAATGTTATTATCTAAAACCACAGAGAGTAATAAGATAAAAACTCAAAAAATTATCGAATCCGGAAACTCAGCAAAATGCGTGGGGCCCATAAAACTAACACAGCCCGCCGTGTCCGTAATGTGGCCACGCTCACGACACTCGTACCGTTCATTCTTCATTCGTTAGTCTCACTGTGGCCGGAAGCTTCACAAAAATGACGTCATTTTCGTGCTTCGCCGCCGTTCCCACTCCACTCAGTAGAACTTTCTTTCGTACTCCGTCTTTCTCCAATTTTCAGAACCGGTGATCTCTCTCTCTCTCTCTCTCTCTCTCTCTCTCTCTCTCTCTCTCACTCTCACTTTATTGAAATTTAAAATTTCGATCATAATGTAAGTTAATAACACTGCTTCTTGTATTGAACTTGATTCGATTTCCTATTTGGAATTTTCAAATTTCAAGATAAAAGAAATTGAGTATTTCAGATAAAAATAAAAATAAAAAACTTACTATGATGTTCATTTTTTTTTTCCCATCTGATAATTCTGTTGTAAATATAAAAATGTATGGCAAGTTATATATGTAATTTTGCAATTTTTTAGAGGAATTTCAAAGTTGATTAATCATGAGTAACCATTAATCTTGAAACTTAGGCGCTGTTTGGTAGTATGGTGATAATGTTTGGTAAATATTTCTTTTACGTCCTCAAGGGGCGTGTATGTGTGGTGTAGGGTCAGGATCTCACATTAAGGTCTGAGTTCGAATTCAGTGAATGCGTTTCTTGTAAGAGCCTGAGACAGACGAAGATTTTAACTACTCCGCTTAAGCCAAGAGGGGTGTTTGCGCGGCGGGATTTCCAACGATTCCAAAAAAATGACTTTTAACTAATAATTTTGACAAAAATAATAAAAGGGAACAAAAGTTTATCATTAAATAACTTTTTGTTAAATCACATTTAACTTCCAAACTACTGCTTCAAGAGTTTACCAAATACCCTAGAGCATCAGCTGCCAAACAGATCCTTTAGCCGATGAGAAAGAGTCGAAACAATTTTATTTTATTTTAGTCTTAACTTAACACTATTTTTGATTTATTTTTTTGGTGGTTTTAAGACTGGAGCTAATCTTGTTGTATGCTTTCTTTTATCTGATTTTAGGTTGTGCAGGTTTGGAGTCAAATGCAGCTATGCGGAAGCAGGTGTAGTGGATGACTCTAGATCTGCTCCAATAGATGTTGTTGCAAATATTAAGTCTGAGCGGGTACGAACTGGCATAAATTGTCTCACTTGAGTTGAGATCATCAATAAAGGCTACATACATCTAGATCATAAATTTCTCATCAAGTGCTCTTAGTAGGTTGTGGTCTTAGGAGGCAGCGGTTTTGTTGGTTCCGCAATATGCAAGGCTGCCGTATCCAAGGGCATAGAGGTCATAAGCCTGAGCAGGTGCAAGAAATATTCAACCAAATTGACTTGCATCTTTATGCCTTTAGCAATGTTTTTTGTTTTCATTTTCAGTTTCAGTTTGGTTTTTTTCAGTTACGTTGGATTTTGTCTCAGGTCAGGACGTCCTACTTATACAGGTTCATGGGTAGATCAAGTAACTTGGATATCAGGCATGTCCCTCTCTTTATCCTTTGATAACATTCTCTGTTCTTTAACTATAATAATTAGCAAGGCAGTGCAACTAAACTTCAGCTTTTATAAATCCTACTGCAAATATGTAGTTGGGAAATTCACCCAACTTTTTGTACGATTAGTAGTTGAATAAAGATTATACTCATTTCAAAGAGAAACTGTGATATTGACATTATAATGGAAAGAATGATAAATGACATAGAATATTGAAAAGCATGTACAAACCTATATGCTGCTCATATGTTACTTTAAGATTCATGACTTATCAGTCTTGTCTTTTTGCTTCAGTGCACAATGCACAGTTATTTGATGGATCCTGATTTGTTAAATTGCATTCATATTATGAAGGAGATGTTTTCTATGTAAATTGGGACGAAGTACTTATTGGGGCCACTTCAGTGGTTTCAACCCTGGGAGGTTTTGGTAGTGAGGAACAGATGCTAAGGATCAATGGTGAGGCTAATGTTGTAGCAGTGGGTGCTGCAAAGGAATATGGTAAGAGACTGCAATGAACACAATGCAGTAATTTAAATATTAATGTTTTATTTTTTCCTCGGTTTATCTTAGTGGGATATATTATATTTGTAACAACACTAGCATTCCATGAGCTCAAAATCTGAGTTTCATTTATTGATTTTGGAAAATCCTAATTGGGGGACCTAATTAATTAGCTTGGCTGAGCAAACCCTAGGTTCTGGCCCTGCATGAAGGTAGCCAATAATGTTAATTAATCTCAGAAGAATATGGCCCATCAGCGAATTCTTTCACTCATGCTATTTTATTTTGCATAATGCATATTTAAGGATGATTATTATCCACGATGTTCAATTACCTGACATGGCTTCATGCTTCAATTTATGTCATACGAAATCAGTGGTTTAATGTGTAATGTATTCTAGAGAGCATGGAAGCATCAGTTATTAAAAAATGTTAATAATATTTCTCAACTCTCAAGAGGGTCATAGAGATTTTCTGAAAGAACAGAACTTAGAAGCTGGAAGTTTAACTTCCTAATAACAAAAATTATTATTAGTTAATACTAATATCTTGTAAAATATGTTATGCGTTACAATTTCATTTGAATTACAAATTCACAATGCACAGTTTGTATATTGAAAATGTTGTTCCAGAAACCTATTGACTCACCTATTCTCCTTTTTCCTTGCAGGAGTTCCCAAATTTATCTTGATATCTGTGCATGACTACAATTTGCCCTCATTTTTACTTTCATCCGGATATTTCACAGGAAAGAGGAAAGCAGAATCAGAGGTTCTTTCAAAATATCCAAACTCTGGTAATTTGGAATATGCTCTTGGTTCTGGTTATATCTTAGAAATTCTTAATGTATGCATGTATGATTTTGCATTCTTGTCTTCCATTGGTGGTGAAAAGGCAGGCGAACTAGGTGTCGGACTAGAAACTTGTTTGCAAATGCTTCTCTTATGATTAGTCACATGCATTGTAAAGTCCCCGCTGTAGGATATTTCACAACTCCTAAAAATGTTAACTAAAAAAATGTGACATTAGAAGCTTGTGTTACTGTTGCTACTCATCACTACCATGTACATGCAACTACAATAATTTCAATGTATTTGTTGTATGGTTGTAAATAGTAGCAGAAGACCCTTAAAGGAGCATGGTTAAACCATAATCGGGTTATTTTACACTTCTCAATTTGTGTTTTCTTCCTATATGTTATGGCCAATGTGCATCGGATTAGTCTCTTTTTCTTGAAAAATTCTACCATGCAATGAAGGTACGGTACTTATGCAACAATCCAATCATATCTTGCCACAAGTGCTAAACAACTAAATACATATTATATACTTATTATTGGTAGGTGGTACCACGTCAACGGAAAGATTTACTCCTCTTTCTTTCCCTTCTTTTTTATATGCTTGTCTCACTGTTTGCAATACTCATTGACAGGTGTTGTTTTGCGACCAGGCTTCATATATGGGAAAAGGAAGGTGGATGGCTTTGAAATTCCTCTGGATTTGATTGGGAAACCGGCAGAGAGAATTCTTCGTGCTATTGAAAACTTTACGAAACCCTTAAGTTCTCTTCCTGCATCTGATCTGCTCTTGGCTCCACCTGTTAGTGTTGACGATGTTGCTCTAGCAGTAATAAACGCAGTGACAGATGACGATTTCTTTGGCATTTTCACAATCGAACAAATCAAAGAAGCTGCAGCAAGAGTGAAAGTATGAATTACCTTCCTAAACTGAGTTTATAGCGACAACCTATAGGCGGCTGAGCAGCAGGTTGCTACCTGTTAGCCATTGTATTTATATTTGGTCGTAGTAAGTAGTAACTGACTTGTTCATGCTCAATTTAAAATAAAATAGTCAAAGTCAAACACATGCCCACAAAAATTACAAGATCATTAATTTAAAATTAACAATAAAAATTTTCACAATAAATGTGATCACCCATTCAGGTTTTAACATTACAAACAAAGATCCATAAAAATGTACGCATCATCTCATAATTATATAAACGGATACATAATGATTCATGACAAAACTCAAAATCTCGATGATATAAGCGTTTTGGTATACATATCCACCATTGAAAGTCTCAGGTTTCCGGGTCCAATTTTTAAAGCAGGTATTGTATCTTGAAAAGTGTGCCAGCGAGTTTCGGGACAGAACATCGCTAATTTTCTGCTCAATAGATTTGTCAGGACCCATCGAGTCAATTTGTTGAGATCGTTCGCGCTTCGAGTGTCTGGTTGATGTTGGGATTCGGTTTCACACCTTAATTGTGGTTTTAGTCTATTTATTTATACCAATATGTTATGCCAGTGAAAATACTATAAATGTGTTTTAATATTAACATTATTTTTTAATTATGATATGGCGTGTCGGGAGGTACGATGCGACCATTGTGACTTTAATTGTTTTTTTTTTTTACAAATAATTGCATGGTAATATAAATTTAAATTGAAACAACTTGAAATGGTAATACAATTAAAATTAGATATTATAAAAATTGGAATATGTGGAGCCCCGTTGTGACGCACATCTTGAATATTATATTATCATGTTATGACATTTTACTTACGTGAAGTCCTATTATGGCCCGCCTTATAGATCTCAATTGTCTAGTTGCGGCCACTGTTACACAGCCCCATTTTATATATATCACAACTAGCCGTGACGATTCTTTGCCGTACACTGCTTGGCGAGATACCTTTCATAATGCTAAGTTTTCTTAACTTGAGATACTTAGAGAATTTGAATTCAGGTTTGATAATCAATCGGTCAAGTCTATGAGAGCAGTGAAAAACATTGTTAATATAGTAGTAAATATTATTAACGGTCAAATAAATGATACCGTCTATAGTATATTGGTTTCGGTATTCGGTATATTGGGGCATTGAATTTAAAATATTGGGAATTGAATTTGAAATGATAATAATTGAACTTATAAATTTTTAAGGAAAATTTATAAAACTAACCAACAAAAGATACTCATTTATCAAAGTCAACCACGATGTTTGTTATTTGTATTTCCAGCAACAGTCTTAGAATCTGGATTCTCCGAAGTACATATCGAAGTTAGTGTAAAATTCAGAGATCTGAAGTCAAGGATCTCCGAAATTTTTATTTTCATTCAATATTTTAGAATCTCCGAAATTTGAAAATGTCTATAAAATCGGGCATTCCTCATTTATTCTCGCTAAAAAAACATAGCTTTTTTTGTTAACCCATTTTCTGAAGTTTTTTCATATTCTCATAAGTTTAAAATGGAACAAATATCACTAACTTTCTCTAGTAAGGGGTCTTAAGATAAATTAGATAATGACAGTGATGAATACATTAGAGAATCAAATTTTTTAGAGTTAGTTGCTGCAGACACAACTTATGAGCAGTTAGTGGAAATGTTGTATGTGTGGTTTCAGAGAAGTAAAATGAAGTACAAAGTCATTATGAAAAGTTTAATTTCATCATATTCGCATCGACGTTTAGCTATTGAAATTGGTGGTTAAAAGAACTGTGATTGATTTTTAAATTTACACTTAAATATCATTCGAAAAGATAGTGTGGTCAAGCTATATTTGAGTTGGGATAAGATTACTGCTAGTGATTGTCAATGATCTAGAGGTCATTATTCATCGAGTTTTAATATGGTCAGTCATTCAATTCCAGTTTATGTGTCATATGAAACTTCCTTGGATAATTATACAACTGGTAAAGATGAAGAAAATGTCCAGGGGTCATAGGCAAGTGGTGGGTTTGCTGGAGGTGATATGGCTGGTCATTCAACAACAGTTCGAGAAGTTTCCATGAATATTCGATCGAATGCATCTCGATGTCTCCCTCATATTATTTCTACTACGGATGTGCCTTAAGACACCAATATATCAACATTGGGTGGGGCGAAATGAGGGTGGGTAAATACTACTCCTCTAAACTTGAGCTGCGTAGAGACTTTACTTTGACTGTTGTGAGAAGACACTTTAAAATCACAGTAAGCAGGTCGACGATAATAAGATTTGAAGCTTGTTGTACTGATCAATCTTGTGACGGAAAAGTGCAGGCACAAAGCGTTTCTCGAGTCCAAAACTCGAACTGGATTATAACTGAGTACGTGATGAAGACACACACATGCACTTCTGATGATGTTGGTTTTGGAGGTAGTCGTATTGGTAATCGGGTTGTTGGTGGCATTATCAAAGGTAAATTTTTGAATGTCAACAAATCGTTTAGCCAAGAGATATTGTAAATGATATTCAATCTGAGTATATGGTTCAATTATCATACAACCAATGATGAAGGTCCATAGAGTTTGCAACGCAAGTTATCCGATATTCTACAGAAGAGTCGTATGCATTGCTGCCATTGTATTCACTTGTATTTAATGGTACTAATCCCGAGACAGTTACTCATTTGCATACAAATGAGGAAAGTTGGTTTCTTTATTACTTTGTTGCAATGATTCAAAGTATTCGAGGGTTTTTATCATCCATAAAATCGGTAATAGCACTTGATGGAACTTTTTTGAAAGGAAAGTATAATGGATCACTGTTTGTTGTTGCTACCAATGATGTAAATAACTAGATATATCACATGACATTTAGTATTATGGACTCCGAAAATGATCAGTCATGGATTTTATTTATGACCAAACTTTGTGGTTGCATCAAAGATGTGGCTGATCTAGTTTTCAAGCATAACGAAATATATTATGACAGTTTTCACTGAAGCTTCACATGTTGTTTGCATCCACCACGTGTATGTAAATCTTAAAGCTAGGTTCAGGATAAGACCAAATGATATGAACAACTTTATGATGACCTATTTTGCTACTGCCAAGTTATATAGACGTCATAACTTTGATGCGCAACTTCAAAATTTTAGAAGATTAATGCAGACGCAACAAGGTATTTAGAATAGTATGTAGAGTGTAATAGATGAGCAAGAGCAGAGTTTTCAAATAGATGATATAACATAATGACAACAAACATTGCTGAAAGTATGAACGCATTGGTTAAAGAAGCCCGAACACTTTCGGTGTATAGTTTACTTAACTATATCATGATGACCGTCAAAGATGTTTTTTTGATATGAGAGAATCAATATAAAAGATTGTAACTTCCTTGATCTCGTGGGCGCATGTAAAAATAGAAAAACGTATAGTGAAATCACATCAAATGTCTATATCACCAGCTGATCGCTATGTCCTATGAGTTTGAGGTCTGTGGTGGAGACATAATTGAAATTGTCAACATAAGGGAGAAAACGTGTATGTGCATGACGTTTGATTTAGAGCAACTTTCGTGTGCACACGCGTTAGTTGTATATGCACTGCTATAATCAAACGCTCTAGTATCTGAAGTAAGATGTACACAACGGTCACCGTTCGTGCTGCGTATGTGGAAATTATCCATACATGATGCACACACTGATTGGATCTTGCAAGAAGAGTTATCAGATATACTATTATTTCTTTGTTCATTGGAAAAACATGCAAAAATAATTTTAACTAATGATTTTTAATGTAGGTTTGAATGTATTGCCACCAAATGAGTGTGTTTCGGTGGGACTACCGAAAATAAATAGAAGACCATCACAAGGCGAACAAACAGTGCAAGTCATATGCAGTCGATGTGGCGAACGTGGACACAATAGACATTCATGTATGACTTCTCTTAGCCAAAATCCAAGTCAACAATAATTTCAACTTATGTAAACAGATTTGATGTATTGGTAATTGATGATTTTGATTTATGTTTTCGAACTTATATGTAAAAATCTCATGTATCAATAAAAATCGTTAACTATTTCGTTCAGCATCAAAATCAATATCGTATCAAATAAAAAGACATTTATGTTTTTGTAGTGAGAACAAATGGAGAATGCCCGATTAAATAGATATTTTTTCAAATTTCGGAAATCCGAATCAAAACCTTAGAGATCCCAAATATTGAATAAAAAATAAAATAAAATTTAAAAACTTAATTTTACACCAGCTTCTGTGTGTACTTCGAAAAATTCAGATTTTCCGAAGTATACTTCAGAGACTGTGGTTTGAAATGCAAATGACAAACGTTGTGACTCATTTTGTCAAATTAATATTTTGTTTGGATTAATTTTATAAATTTCCCAACTTTTTAATATTGAATATAATTTGAAATGATGATCATTGAACTTTAAACTTTTAACATTGAATATAAAATATCTCAAGTTAATTTATTTATTTTAAATTTAATAGCTTTAGTTTCAACTTTAATAATTCGGATTTCAATTTTCTTATCTCGTTATCGGGGTATATTAACAAAGCCCTAAAATAAATGCCATATATAACTATATTTTACATAATCAAAACTCTTTTTAGTGATAATAATGTAAATTATTCCAAAACTTATCTAATTCATATTTTATGAATCTCCTTTCAACTTTATCTCAAAAATCTTTAAAAATTTTTTTTATCTCCAAGGATAGTATAATTAACTTAAGAGTAACTCCAAAAATTCTTCAAATATTATTTAGTTGCTAAATAAAAGAGTCATATCATCAAAATTGGTTCTCAAAGAAACAATAATTAAGGTTCTTCAAATTAGATTATACTTATAACTTTTCAATATTAATTAAAATCAAATAAAAAAGTGGACCATTCAATTTAATTAAAATAATATAATTTTTTTATTTATTTAAATAATTTTTTAGAAAATAATTTATTTTTTTCACTATTTAATTTATAAAATAAAATAAATAAATATCTATATAGTGAAATTAAATAAGTTTTTTGAAATCGTTGTTATTAATTCGTTTTAAATGATATATTTAATTTAGAATTTGAGGGATGTCAAATTTGTGTGTCACGAGGCTGTAAAACACGAGGTGGTATATCATGTGCCGGATGTATATGTCATCTCTCTCACAGCAGCCGAGTCCCACATAATTGTGGGACCCAACTACTGTGAGAGAGATGTCATATATACCTGCACATAATATAATTTTTCCTAAAACACAATATATGGATTTTGATTTCCTTTAATTTTTATTTAAAAAAAAAAAAGAAAGAAAGAAAAATCTACTTTCCACTTTCAAAATACAATGTATAAATAAATTCGGTCAGCAGAGTCATCGGTAAAATACAGAAAAAGGAGAACAATGAAATCTATAATTATATCTATCTTGGGCCCCACCTACTTGCATGGCAGAACTGAAGCCCTTCCTTTGATGTCTCTGAAAGTCTATCTTCATCTCTAGCCAATGGACCCCACATTCCCACAATACCCTCAAACAGTCCTCCGTATTTACTTTTATGTCCCCAACAAAAAGACAAAACGGATAAAACCCCCCACTTCCGTCACCGAACTTCTCTCCACCTCAGATCCCAATCAGCCAATCACATCTCTTTCGTATCCAACAATCCCAAGTCAAACCAATCAACCGAAGCTGTGAGGAATCCAAAACTGACAAGCTTCGTGATGTTATCGAACTTTTTCTACATTGCCATCTTGCTTTTCGCGCAAGGAAAAAAAACAAAGGAGTGATAAGAGAAGAGAGAGAAAGCCGACTTAAACATAAACACCGTCTCTGTCAAGGGCCCACGTGTCATTTCCTTTTTTTATTATTTTTTGTTTCAATAATCACTAACGGCGTCGTATCCGTCCGTCTGTGTGCCTCCCTTCACACGGGTTAGGGTTTACCGTCTCTCTCTCCCTTCTTCTTCTTCTTCTTCTCTCTCCCTCTCTAAAATTCTCAAAAAAAAAAAAATAATAAATAAATAAGAAACCCTCGCTCATGAAAATTATCATGCGCCAAATCCAGACCAAAATTGAATCTAGGTTTCAAGGTATCACAGGTAATTTTATCATTTTTTTTAAAAAAAAATTTGTGAGCACTAAATCTGATGACTTTGTTTAATTAACTGATATTGTTTTGTTTTTTTATTGTTTTCTATCTGAGACTTTAGGTTTTGCTTGGTCCTGTGGTTTTGTTTTTATTTATGAACGTTTATATGCTTCTTTCAAAATAATTTCGATTTTGAGTGGATAATTTTTCAGATCGGCGTTGATTTTGGCTGATATGAGTTTTTTTTGGTGGAATTTGTAAAGATCTTTTATTTTTCGGTGAAAAATTATCGATTTCAGAGTATTTTTTTAGTTAGTTTATTTTTATCATAGCCGTTGAATGTTAGATGTCAAGGCTTTGGTTTACAGGATGTGTGTAATTTTAAATAATTTTTCTGATTCATAAAGTTATTAAAGTTAGTTAAATTTTTGTAAAATGAAAAAATAAATGAAGTTTTTGGTGTATAACTTCAATTTGGTTTTTATAATTTGATGTTATTTTGCAATATTTTTTTTGTCAGACCTGTGAAAATAAATAAATTATATTTTTTAAATTTTAATTTTTATTGCGTTGATACAAAACTTTGACTCTATTAGACTTTGTTATTACATATTGAAGCAGGTGATATTGAGGATGTGTAATTTTTTGTGCTTCAATTACTATCCTTTACAAAGTCAACGTACTTAACTATTCAGTAATATGAATTCTGCTAGGAAAATTGATGATTTATTTAGTCAAAGGATGTTTGATTGCCGTGAGTATTGAACTATTGATATGATTTCGAGATCTGATCACTTGAATTCTTTGTATCTAATCAAGTGGATTTCCTTTTTCTTTTTCTTAGGAAAATATTTATTAGTGTATGTACTTGTAACTGGTAAGTATATTATTATTTGCGGTTAGAAATATAAGTTTTGTATTTTGTTATTGGATGCTTTAGGAGGAGAGTTATTCCATGTGTATATGAATAAGGGAGAGGCTTTTCTTCAGTAAGTTCAGTTGCCATCAAAAAAATAGAGGAGGAACTTGAACATATGTGCAGGATGATTACTAACTGCAGTGCTAGGTACGTATTATTCTTTATCTATATGTACCCTCTGTTGCTGGCTTTTTCCCCCTTGAGTTGACTTTGTTATTTTTTGTTCTTTATTTATTTTTCCTTGCGAGTGATGTTGAGGAGTTCAGTGCTATTTACTTCCTGGTCCCGCTTTATTATAGAATTTATGTTAGAAGTGATGTTTGTATGTGTAAGAAAATATGCTAGTATTTGCCATTTAAAGATATGTGCTTGCTGTTTAGGTGATTCTTATTGTATGTCCTAATTTGTATCTCCTGTATTTCTCAAAACAATATTATTTGCATGAACTATGAAGACATATAGGAAAAATCCCTTTAGGAGGCCTAGTGCGCCAGGACCCTTGATAAATCGTGTTCTGATAAAGATGGTGTCCAACAGAAAGACTCTTGAAGGACCTAACCTGGTTATGAGACCATCTTTCATAGCCATGTGTAATGTTTATGATAGTTGATTATATGCTGCGGAATTTGTGTGTTTGTTTCTAGACTGAATCCCCTATTTTCAAACTTTTGCAAATAAATTTGTGTGAAACCAACGTATTTATCCTGTTCTTGAAATGAAGACATCTATTTAATGCGAAACACAAGATAAAATTTTTGTTCTTCTTGTTCTTCCTCTTCTGCTTCCTGTTTCCCTATGCAATTTCTGTCTATTCTGCTCAGATAGATTTGTTGGTAGTTTTATTCTTCTTGTGGGAGTACATGTAATGTATTATTTGCCTAAGAAAGTCATTGAACTATTAGTGTTGTATATTTCACAAACAAAAAAAGCTTATTATCAACAAAGCTTTTTAGAAACATGACGAATTGGTTGCATCCTTAAGAGCTGAGCCTTTAAGCCTAAATCCAGTTTATGTTTATCAAACTATCATCTGCCATCTATTCCTTTCATGTGGATAAGAAGATCTTCAAGTAATAGCTTTTTAATTTGTCTTCTTCCTATTTGAGCCCCGGGATGAATTGGCATTATGTTTATTTTTTTTTGAGGTTGACCTACTGACAACTGGTTTGGAGATTGATTCTTGTAGTATCTATTGTCTGGTGATTGATTCTTGTAAGTATTGTGATGCGCTCAGTTTAAGATGTCCATCATGTTATCTCCTATTGCATCTCAATGTTGTTAATGAAGTTTGAGATCATGTTGAAATCTGTAAATTTACTTTTATAACCGTAACAAGATTTGCACCATTTATAAGTTTCTTTTGGCATTTGATTTTTTTCAAGTTGCTGATTCACTGAATCTTGAGATGCAAGTAAAAAACTGCATACTGCCCTATGTGAGACGGTAATTTTGTAGTTATGGGTTGATTTTCTATAAATGTGCAGGATTTTTTCTTTTAACATTGGACAAATCTCCATATATTTGATGTTAATTATTTTGGCTCACCTTGTTATGTTTTCTTGAGTTTGTGCTTTCTCATAGAACTTTTGATTTTTGAATTTAAGGGAAAGATCAAATATTTTGAGAATTCCAAACACCAAGGCATCTTATGTAGCGGCTTCCTTTTACATGTCAGTATCCTTGGTTTTGTTTGACATGGCCCTGTGGTAGAAATAACACTGTTTTGTTCATAATTTTAGCACTGAGGAAGTGAGGAGTGACATACTTTTGGACCATGATTTTTTCTTTGGTTGAGGAAGAAAGACGTAGTTTGCTCATTGCTGGCCTTATTTCCTTTCTAACCTTAATAATGAATTTGGGAAAACCATCTTCTAGTCTTCACCTATATTCTTTGTAGTGTTTTGACAAAAGATTTCATTTTGGTTGGAGGTATTAGTGCCTAAGATTACAGGGATTTAAAGAATGTCTTTGGGATAGTCCCAAAGCATATGCTGGTGTTTCATGCTATTGTGTCCTAAATTCCATGGTTTCTTTTCGTAAAGTCATGCTCAGTTATTTAACTAATGATAGACTTGCACAATTCTTGTGCTGAATAATTGGAGTTGGATTTGGTTTTTAACAGATGATTAATTGTTATTTAATCGGGGCATAGGTGATATATGAGAGGGTGTTCCTTTGATATTTTTTTTGTTGGAGATGATAGTGTATGGTACTAGTTTGGTTAAAATAGTTTGTTAAACATAAATTCAGCATCCTGGCAATCTATTTATTGCATTACCCAAGTTGTTAAACTCAATGTTCTAAAAGATGCTTTAGGCGGTGCCTGACCATCCCGTTTTTTCGGAGAACGGCGACTTAGGCGTGGGTTGACGGAAAATCCTAGATCTCTGGCATATGTCAGCTTGGATCAGCGAGTGACCACTAGAAATGTGATGGACGATGTCTTCTAAATCTGATGGACTGGCACGTATTTCGATCAGCGACCGTTGGCTACAACAGCCATGGTTCGAAAAATCAGACTGAGGTGGCGCCACAGCCGCCTCAGGTTCCATTTTGGTTAGGGATGGCAATTTCCGGACCCGGGTCCGTACAGACCCGGATCCGGATCCACAACCTCTCCAATGGACCCGGAAAAAAGCATCCGGGTCCGGACCCGGGTATACCCGGATCTGGACCCGGGATCCGCAATTTTTTTTTTTAACTCCACTATTCAAATTCAATACTATACTGCATTTTTTTTTTGTTCAGTGGCTGGCTGGCTGCGTGAATTAGGGTTATGTTTTTAGGTATCAGTGGCTGGCTCAGTGGCTGCAGGCTGTGTGATTTAGTTTAGGAAGAGTGAGACTGAAGATGGTGGCAGGTGGGGGTGGCTGCGTGAATCGTGATTTAGGAATTAGGGATAGGGACCCTAATTTAGGGTTATGTTTTTTTGTTTTTGTTTTTTTTGTTTTTGTTTTTTTTGTTTTTATTCCGGACCCGGTTACCCGAGACATTGCGGGTCTTCGAAATTCAGAACCGGATCCGCAATTTTTTTTTGCGGATCCGGGTCTGCTTGCCATGCCTAATTTTGGTGCGCATCGGATTGGGGCTTCGCGAGGCGGATCGATTCGGATGCTCCTATCCGACCCTCAAAACAATAGCCAAATAAAAAAATTATGTGTCTATATATATAGAGAGAGAGAGAGAGAAATGCTGAAGTCGGGAGATAGTTGACTCCCAACTTCAGCTCCCATCATTTGAAAAAACCATAAGAAAAAGGAAAAAAAAAAACCCTACCCTTAAAACTATAAAACCTCTTTATTCTTCAATTGAATTTTTTTCGTCAGTTTCATTATTCTTTTTTTTCATGTAAGTTGAAATTGATTTTAGTTTATGTATGTTTAAACTTGATTTTAGTTTAGTTTAATTTAGTTTATGTATGTTTAAACTGGTTGTGTGTTATTTTTTTCTCTGTGTTGAAATTGATTTTAGTTAAGGTTAGTTTTAATTTTCGTTTCTCTTTCTGGGGCGCTGCCCCTTGACCCACCGCGACTTGTCTAGGCAGGTCGATCCTCGATGCGTCAGCGTAAAGCAATAATTGAACCCAAGTGAATTTATGATATTCACATAAATTAACCATCATGTATTGAATATATGTCCAAATTCAACAACATTTGGTACATGCTCTCAGTGAACGTGAGTTTGACATTTGATGCCTATGAATGGGAATGTATGGTATTTGAATCTTTCTTTTAATGTCTAGTATATGTGATCATGTGTTCTTATTGACAATTATGACTTTTTTTGTTGTGTGTTATAATTTTTTTCCCGTGTTTGGATTGACCACCTCGACCGTCACAAGGCTGACCGCCACGCCTCAAACTGGAAATTGCCTCACTCCGCATACCGAGTTTTCAAACCTTGGCAGCGGCTCGAGCTACAGACGCCGATAACCACCATTGGAACTGCCACCTACAGCTGCTCGAAACTATAAAACCCTAGCCCTAACCCTAATTGCACTCAATTTACTAAATTCTAACCCTAATTAATATCAAATTGACATTGATTTATCAAATCCTAACCTTAAACCTAATTGAATCTAAATTATTAAACTTAAATCAATTTTTTTAAATAAAAAATAAAACCGCCTAGCAAATCAATTTTTTTAAATAAAAAATAAAACCGCCTAGCTCGTCTGTCTAGGCGCCCCCAGAAGGCGTAGGCGATCCCTCACCGTATACCAATCGCCTAGCTCGTTTTAGTACCATGGTTAAACTTATTTATGGAATGCTAGATTTGTAGTCCAATATATCTTCTTCTCATTGTGATATCACATATATTGAAAAAATGGGACATAAGATAGGCTGCATACATTTGGGTATGTCTAGTATCGTGTGGATAGTGACCACATGATAAATTTTCTAAGGTGAAGGGTCAGTTTACAATCCATTATTTTTGTTGTACTATCGTACGTCTATTACTTATTATCCAAAATGAAGATCATCTTTGCACCATGAAGTAATTATGTGATCTATATAAGTCTTGCCTCTCTAGTGCCACATTTTAGTGTATGCCTAATGTGTTTGTGCTTTCATTTCATTAAACAAGCAGTTTTGTAATTAGGATGTTGTTCTCTTGTTTTTGCATTATGAACTTTTGGAAGCCTGTTTTCTGTAGACATATGACTGGAGTAGAATGTTATCAACCTTTATCAGGTTCAGTTTTTATCATTTGTTTAGTCAACCCAACCTTAAGAGGTTCAGTTTTTCATCATGTGTTGAATTTTTGGAATGTGTTCGTTATGATGTGTAAATTTGTGAATCATTGTGGCCTCTGTTTGCATTTTATAATGTCCATGATTTTCTTTGTGATGGCGAGTATTCTGACCAGCTTTTATTTTCCAGGATTTCCCAATTTACTTCAATGGCCCTGTTTCTCTGAGTCTGGTGGAAGGGTACATCAGAGTTTTTTTTATATCTTTGTTTTTAGACTTTTGGATTTAACCTTTTTGATAGGGATTGATCTAGTAGGGAGACAGAGAAATGGATCCAAAGATCGCAAAGGTATTGGATAGTAGACATAAAGTTGTGCTCGGCCTAAAGCGAAAGCGAGATGCACGGCATTTTGCTGGAGCTTCCCGCAAAGTGTTACCCCAGCGGCCCAACTTCAATTTATCAGCCCAGAAACTTGGAAAGCGGAGGAAATTAAATGGATACAAAAGCAAAGTTGTGAGTGGGTGTCATTTTAGAAGATCCTTGCTCCAGTGTTATTCTAATTATATGAGAACTGGGATTCCACAACGTCTTATGCACTATGAAAATGGTGAATGGACTGATTTTCCTCAGCATCTTGTTGCCTCAGTGAAGAAAGATCTTGAAGTAAAGAAGGCAGCTATTGAGGTTGAGTTAGACGATCATAGTTTTGTGCTTGATTTTTTGCATATGATTAGATTGGACTTGAAAACAGGTGCACAGCAACCAATTGCTTGGATAGATGAAGCAGGTTCTTGCTTCTTTCCGGAGATTTACCCTGACGGTGACGAATCATATGAATGTTCCCAAATTGAATGTGGGAAAGATCATGAAACGACAGTTAGGGAGGCTTATGGACCCCATGAGATCAAGTTGCAGCTTGAAATAGACATTGCTGGAGTGGATCAGTCCAAGTTGAAGGAATGTAGTGGGGAGTCAAATGCTTTTATTAAGCAGATTCAAATTGCCCCAAAACCTGCCTGCAACCAGTATGTCGTGGAAGTGGAGGATAGTTGCAATCTAAAACCTGATGTAAAAGTGGATGCAGCTTCATTGCAGAATCAAAATATGAAGACCGGCTTAGTAAACAAGACTGGAATTGTTGACGACAAGTTGGATTATGATTCTGTTAGGAGTATTTTTCTCATGGGTATGAGTCCTTTTGCTGGTGTAGACATAATTGATATCCAGCGTTGTTCTAGTGCTTCCATGCTAGCTAGATTTGAGCTTTTCCAGAAGCAGATCGAAATTACAAAAAAGTATCGCGGTGATGCAAATGTTCGATATGCATGGCTAGCTACTTCAAAAGGAGCACTATCTACAATCATGATGTATGGGCTTGGGCATTGTGGAGCATCCACAACCAAGTCCATGTATGGCATTGGTGTTCACCTCGCAGCTGCTAGCTGCCCTGACACCAGGTTTGACATTTCATTTATTTGTGGACCTTTGCATGTAGAAATATGGCATGTAGTTTGAATTTTCCCTTTTTGTTCAATCTACTCATTTATATGTGTCTTGCATATGTTTTTGACTGGTGTAATCTGTCTAGATTAAGTGGTTGAGATGTTAATTTAACAAGGTAAAGATCTTAATCATTAGGAATATTCTCAGTACTAGTGAATGGTGGTAAAGTAATTTTATGAAATGTTTATAGTTGTATAGATCATACGTGTTGTGTTAATCTAATTTTTCATGGCCGACTATTATTTTGGTAGATTCAGTGAATCAAATTTATCATAGAGTATATTGGCTTTCAGCAATCTATGTTCTCGTTGGTGCTTGCCAGTAATGGTGTCTTTCAGAGGAGGTTTTGAAGTTCATGTTTCTCTGCCTATTCTCTTTCAGAAGTGCTGGGGACAAATTTGATATGTTCCTTGGTCTTTTTCTTGTTATTTGTATTATCAGTGTGTGTACTGTTTTATCTTCTGTTTATATTATCCTGTTAGATTTAACTTTTGATTTGGTTACAGTGCAAATTTCTGTGATGTTGACGAAAGTGGAGTACGACACATGGTATTTTGTCATGTAATAATGGGAAATATGGAGCCTGTATGCCATGGAATGAAACAGTTTCATCCGACTAGCGAAGATTTTGATAGCGGGGTGGATGATCTTCAAAATCCAAGACATTACATAGTTTGGAATATGAATATGAATACCCATATTTTTCCAGAATTTGTTGTTAGTTTCAAGGTCTCTTCCAATTCTGAAGGTGATATATTACTCCTAGTCTCCAACAGAGTTTTCTGTTTGTCTTTTCATTTTGATTCTTAACATTGAATCTGAATTTCTATAATTCTACATTTATGAGTGGCACTGCTGAATTTCCAATCAACAATTGGTCTTGTGGTGGATGGTACATGAAAAATAAATTATCAACTTCGACCATCCAATTTCTGCGCTAGTCTTGGACAGCTACTGTTAAAAGTTATTTTATGTAACAGACCTGATTCATGGTTTATAGAGATGTTTCATGTTGGTTGGGCTGCTATGGATTCAATAATTTAGCTGGCTGTTTACTGCTGATGCTGTATGAATATCAGCAACTTGCTTGTAAAAACGATTTTAGTACTTGAGCACTAGCACTTGATGTTGTTTCTTCAGGGCATCTGGTTGGAAGTGAGAGTCAGCATGCTGTTTCAGCGCTAACTACATTGTCGCAAAGGCTTCAGCCTCATTTGGGATTAGAATCCTCTGCTGATTTTGTGAGTTTCCCAAATAAATCTATTAAGCTTTTTTCATATAAGATCCATTATATGCACAATTTCTTATGTATCATTTATCTAGAGTGTTTGGTGAAATTGTACAGCCACTAGTTGTGGACACGGTTCGGTCTGGTTCGATATAATTATAAAAAAAAATTTATAATTATAATTATTCGCATTTTTAAAAAAAAATAACCGTTGTGTTTTTTATTAAAAAAAAATTGTAATTATTTTTAATTGTGGTTCGGTTGGGCATAATTCGGTTTTTTCAAATTTTTTTAATAATAACAATAAAAATTAAAAATTTAATAACATTAACTGAATCTAACATTTACTTCAATTTTTTTTTATACGATAACTCTTCTAATCATCACAACTACACCGATAAAAGTTTTTCACAAGATATAATCATTATTTAAAATGTAAGAAAATAAAAATAATGATAATCAAACACCAAATCAATTAAATAATGTAACAAATATAATTATAAAATAACAACATAATATGATTAGACTTGAAAGAATTTAATAAATTAAATTATTTAATTTTTTCGGTTTGATTTGGTTTTTTTAATTAAAAAATCGAACAGTTATTTTTGAAATTAAAAATATTGTGCTTTTGTTCGGTTTTTCAATTTCAGTTACTTTTTGTCCACCCCTAATAGTCGCACTAACTTCAAACTTTCTATTCTCTTTTAGGGTGATGTTAGTCATCCAGTTTCAGATTGTGGGGGTTCTCAGGGAAAGGCTCCCAGTACTGGCTCAAGCACTCCAAGGGCTCCCAAATCCCCTTGGATGCCTTTTCCTATGTTGTTTGCTGCCATCTCAAGTAAAGTTGCTCCTAATGTTATGGAACAAATTTCCAACCAGTATGAGTTATTCAGGGTATGTTCAGTGTAATCCTTTGTTATCCTATTTCGGCTTTCATCGAAGTATTTCTAATGCTTCTATCTCCTTCCTCCCCCTTTTTGGGTTTTTTCTCAGTCGAAGAAGGTGAATCGGGATGATTTTGTCAAAAAGTTGAGATTTATAGTGGGAGATGATTTGTTGAGGTCTACGATAACAGCTCTTCAGTGCAAGGTATGATTAATAATGCTGCTATTTTCTGGCTTGCAAATACTAGGCCCTCTAAAAGCACGGAATTAGAGGGAAAGCTGTTGAGAATTGTCATAGAAAGGATACCTCTATTTAATAAACGGACCTATTCATTTTTCTACGGGAAATATGTGTGTGTGTGTGTGTGTGAACCCATTTTTCGTTATTATTTTTACTTATTTTTCTTTGACTGGTCCTGACATTTTTTAATTTATAATTCTCTATTAACGGCTGGTCAATCTTCTGAGGCTCTTTATGGACCTGTATATTTAATAACATTAACTAGAGGTACTGGTTTTAATCTGAATCAATCGCAAACATCAATACAATTCTTTATAAGCAAACGTTTAAGTTTCTTTGACCCGTATGACTTCACTTCGCTGCAAACAACAACAGCACAGCATTTGCATAGGTTAAGCTGCAACTAGATCTTTGCTCATCAATCTTTAGGTTGAAGTGGAGGAACAACTACAAGGCTTAACTGAAGGCAATTACCAGACTATAGTAAAACTTGGAGGTTCATTCCTGGCTGTCTTAAGGATCTTCATTCTTGTGATTGGCTTTATATTTGGCTTTAGAATCTCAGATACATCTCTTCTGGAGCAGCCATTGATGCCATCGACACTGATTGCTAGTGTGAATATGATGGCCATTGACTAGGCTGTTCATTCTAGAAGAAAGTTTGGTGGATTTAGGTCTTGAAATATATCTAGTTGAGGCACGACTACCACTTTCCAATTTTGTTGGTTTTCACTCGACTCTCATCATGTGGCCGTTTCTTGATCTATTTTGTTTTATTTTTGATGCGACTCTTTTGTAAGTTGTGGAAGTTAGTAGATTTGAGCTTTTTGTGTTTCTCTGCGATAATAATGATGGAAGAAACTGGAATTTATAACAATAATTTTGCGTGAAGACAACTAGGGCCTGCAGACCAAACTGAGGCCTTTAGGAATTTTTTTCTTAATGTCTTAGCCTTTTGTTTTTTTGTTGCCCCACCTTTGTGGACCCACTCTTGACTACAGTATGTCCTTGTGTCTTGTTGCTGTCTCCCTTCATGTTTCCTTCATCGCTTAACTGGAGATTATGACAATGTTTTCCCTTATTGCTTCCTTTATTTTTCCTTCCTCTGAGATTAAATGGGGCTAGGCATTTTCAATGCGCTTCCACTTAAGTGTTAAAACGTACATTTGACATCATAGCTTGGGGAATTTGGTCAATTTCATTTCCTAATACAAATTTGACTGTTTATTTGCAGATACCATCAAAGCGTGAAATGGAAGTGATGAAGCAGGACGTGGAAGGATCCCCTGAACTCCAGTTGACCTTGGGACCGTCTGTCGGTATATGATGTGCTGTTTATTTGTGAGGTCTTGTTGCTTGTTTAAAAATGTGTCGACATGTAGTTGTGAATATTTTGTAACAGGTCTGGTCTGGTCTGTTTTGTAGGTCTTTAGCTATATTTGGATTTTCAAGTAGTTGACATTATTTTTGTTTGTTCAGAGTAATTTCCGTAACTTTGTTGAACTGGAACTCAGTATTTACAGGGACTGTCATGCAGGAAACATTGCTAAATTTACTGTATGGTGACAATTAAATATCCCTTCCATCAGAATTTTTAACTGTTTTGATCCTTCTCCTATGCAGCGATTCACTGGAAATATATATCCTTTTATGTTTCCCTTTAGATTGTATCAGGAGAGGGAGGCGTTGGAAGCAGCTGATGGATCCCAACCAGGAGGCTTGATGTTTGGCCAGTCACCGCGGCATCCTAACCTTATATAGAGGCTCTTCTTACCTTCACAGCATAACAGAAAAATGTGTCAGCAGCGAGCTCTTATGTAGGCAACATTTTACCAAAAAAACAAAAGAATGGAAACAGGAGTTAATTGAGAAGCATATGGGAAGACATAAAGTGATATCATTTTCCATTTGTCTCTTTAACACAATCAAAATGAAAATGCCTTAAGATGTAAGCAAGCACGAAAAGCTACAAGTATAATAGACCTTATTTCCATACCACTTCGTGAAGTATAAATGAAGCAGGTAAAAGCCTACGATTCGATTCGCAAAAAGTACCTGGAAGTTTCTTGTCTGATAGGATTAGCTGTTTGAGGGCACTCAAGGATGCCTGAGCCACACTTTTAGCGTGATCAGCATCCCAACCCTGCAGCTTGACAACCACATCCGCATTTGAATAACCTAGTCCTAATTTGCCATCTTGAACATGCCTTCTGGCCTCCTCCTTTGCTGAATTCTCATCTGCATTGATTAGCTTAAATCAATTTGCATATCAAGATGTTAAAAAAAAAAAAGGGAATAAGCAACGAACAAAGCTGCTTTATTTTAACAGGAATCCAAACTTGGAAGTGTTGAGTTGCCAATTATTTGACTGAAAAAAATGCTAGTTAAAACAACTTCGTAAAGGACGGGTTCCAAGATCACCAAATGGTTGAACGTGAATGTCCATGCATAAAGCAGCTTACACCAATAGTATCAATTCGCCTCCAAGAAATAATCCCAAGTATAAACTCTTGCATAGAATTTTGAATGTGGTATTTTGAAATATCTTCTAAACGGACAAAATGTGTAAGATATCTCAAGCAAAGCAAAGCGAAGAGCAAAAACTCAAAGCAATTTACCCAGGGCTTCGGTCTGTGATAGCCAGACGGTGAATCCTGCATAAAGATGCTGCCATTTCTCAGCCCTCGCAGCAGCACCCTGCTGCCCTCCTAATGTCGCTACAACAGCTCGAACATGACTGCAAGACCAACTAAAGTTCAAGCCCAGGAAATGGTTTCGGTTTTTATGTTTTTACTCACTTTAACAATGAAAATGTCTGAACAATTAATTAAGCTGTAGATCATACCTACTTAGGCTTTCCAATACAGCACATTCTCCTTTAGCCACAGAGTCTGAGCCTTCAGCAAGTATCCCTGAAATGACTAACTCGTTAATGCACTGCAGGATTTGTAATACATGTCACTTCAGATATATGGCGGGATTTTTTATTTTGTTTTCCCTTTTTTCATAAACGGATACATGCACAATAAAATTGTAGAAAAAAAAAATAACAAATTTAATTATGGAAAAGAGACATGTTTTAAAGTGAAGAGGAGATGACAAGGAGCAATGAGATTATCAAGAAGAATAGATGAAGTCGTCTTCTGTTTATCTTAGCTGCTATAATGCACAGATAAAATCCTCTAATAAGAAGTCAGCCATGTTTTATCAAAATAAAAAATACACTCTTCTTTAGAGTGATAATTACTGTATTTGGGAATGAAAATTTTTGCACCTCAATTTTTATTATTATTATACATCTATATGCAAAAACTTTAATGCTAGAGAGAGACAGAGAGAATAGACAACTAGATTGTGATCACATGAAAAGTCAGACTAAGGGTGATACGAGATAGAGAGCTTAGATGACAATGTAACCAAAGTCAACAAATCTGAACTTACATGAATCAATGGTTTGCTTAGCAAATGTTTCCAGCAACTCTTTTGTAGTAAGAGGCGTATACCTGAAAAACCACATCAATCAAAGGGGAAAAAGACACTAGATAAAGAGTGTATAAAGAGAACCAAACAGAAAACTATGTCCCGTAGGTACAGGCAGAGCCTGCTATCAGCATTAAGCAACATAATTAGGTCTTTGCAATCAATTACTTGGCCATTTATATACTTGCTACACTCAACAGTAATAAACTCAATACAAACAACTAGTAGGGGTGTTACTTTATTAGCTAATGAGGATGAAAGAAATGTATGAAACCACTTACATACTCTTTTGATCAGTAGAATTTTAGTTATTACAGCCGTAATATATTGGACTTGACAGCTAGGTGATTAGCAGGTACACAAGAAATAACTGAACTGAAAAAACCCGCTAAAATATGCAAGTTGAAAAGGAACCACAAAATTCAAAGCTTAAGCTAGTAGGTCTAACATGTCTTCTCAAACAATAACATCGATTCAAATACATATACTAATGGAAATTTGTGTGTATATATAGGTCAAACTTGCTCTAAAAACACAAAAGAAGAACATTGAATACCCGAGGCCAACAGCAAGTTCTCGAGCCACTTTCTCGTTGACTTCAGTTGAATCCCCAACAAGGTAGATGGAAGTTCCTTTGAGTAGCTGTATAGAGCCTGCTGTAAGGGACTCCCACGACTCCACAATATCCGGCCATTTCAATTCAGGGTCCTGCTTCTTCAAGTTAATAACCAGTTGATCCTCATCTATATACCTATTCAAATCATCGAAAAAAAACTTTTTCGTTATAAAGCACCTAAAACTGAAAACAACCAACACTAATTAAAAAGATTCAGCATCACAAACCAAATTGTTTCAGAAGGCTTGATTTTATCAAACAGCTGATTGGTTTCTATAAGTGTGATGAAAGAACCAGAGCGCTTTACTCTGACAATTAAACAGGTGCCATCTGCATCAACAAATACATCTTTGGAACTTTGAATATCTTGTGCACCCAATTGTAATCTCAACTCAATCTCAGAGGACCCATCTGAAAACTGCAATGTTTTTCACAACAGTAAGCACAAACCAAGTCTAAATAACATTTCATCTGTATCTGGGAGCAGCAGCCAAACTGCCCCTTTAAATCCGACATTGGTTAAAATGTGTCTTATATATTAATGAAAAGTCAGGTTTATTAATGAGATAATTTTGCTTAAAATTATAGTTTTGGCCCACTGAATCAATGTACCCGTTAGTCAGTAAAATCTCTTGATTGAATTAGAAGTTTTGGGTTCGAACCCTGCTCACAAAAGCGTAAGAAAAACAAATTAACAAGTCTTTTTTTTTTATTATTATATTGCTACCTCGTACTGGCTGGTGCTGGCTGGTATGGAGGAGAGGCTGTTGTTGCAAGAGAAACGACGGCGGTTGTGTCTTTTAATGGGCACCACGTTGGTTGATTGGTGATGTGAAATGGAGATGAAAGCTGGCTTAGTGTGATGTGGGGAGGAGAATTGTTGTTGGGTTTTAGTAATAATGGGGTTTTGGGAGATGAAGAAGCTGAGGTAAGAACCAGTGGCAGTGGCCATTTGTTTCTGAAAACGAAGATCGGAGGATAATTCTTCTGTTTTTATTGTTATTATTATTATTATGGGCTTAAGAGTAATGCTTAACTTTAACAAGCCCACTTGGATTACTGGATTCCTAAGTAGGCTTTCGATTTCAATTATCTTTTGGGCCTAGCAATTGACTTTGGGCTGTAACTTTGGGCCTTAATGTTATGAGGCCAAGGATGGGAGATGAAGGGTCTCAACTCTCATCTGCATTTTTGAAGGCAAAATAACACCATTCCTACAAGGTGTATTCAATTAACATTTTAATTAATTATATTATTTTCTTAATTAATGAATTTAAAAAGTTCGTGAATTATTTTATTTTCATCCCCACTCTCAAAGACTTTTAAGGAATTATTTGTCAATATTTAGTTAGATTTTAACAAGCTTATGGGTTATTTAACAAAAAAATAAAATAAAATTTGATTAACAAAGGAACAAATTTATTTCTAACTCTAAATTACCTTTAATTACTATTAAAATAAAAGTCAAAAAGCACAATACTTAGGTTATAAATTTGAAAACAAATTTCATAAAAAAATCTCACATGAATGAAAATCTTAAAAATAAGTGGCGTACATTTTTAAAATTTGAATGTAATAATTTTATTTAATTACAAATGGCGGCAAGCATAAGATTTTATTAGAAAATGTGATAAGAAGGAAGATCTTGACAAAGAAAAAAAAAAAGAGGAGTGATTTTTTTTTTTTTTTTTAAATGAGAGAAATGTACCATGGTTCGTAAAAAATTAGACAGATTTGATAAATCTTTTGGGTAAATAGTAGATTTTACGATGAACTTTTTGTTTATAAAAAATATTTAAAATCTTCCACAGTCCATTATTTAATAAAATTCTTAATAATCAATCGACTTTTGAAAATTTCCATATTTTAAAATCTTAATTAAATATAACAAGATTTTTAATTATTTTTAAAAATATTAATTGAATGCAAGAATATTTTTAAAAATATTTTAAAATCCTGATTAAATATCTATAAATTTTTAAAATACAAAATAATCTTATAAACTCTAAATTGAATTGAATACACCTTCAATATTGTCGAATGATCTATTTTTAGAAAAATATACGACTATGAGATTGGTTTGGCGAAAGGAGCATTAGAGGAACCTCACACAAGGCCGATCCTATGAGAGATTCTTTAGTGCAACAGTGGTATGGGTGACGTGGTACCACAAGCGAATTAAAAAATGACATGTAGAGTTTTTTCACCTATTTTTTAGTTGTTTTTTAATTTTTAACACGTGTGGCAGTGGATAATTGGCTTGTTGCATGGATGACGTAGTACCACTGTTGCATAGAAGATTTTCTCCGATCCTAGGCCTAGGCGGGCGAAACATCCACATATCCCCCATAATATTTTTTGTTATAATTCCTAAATAATTATTAGTCAAGGGGTCCAAAATTTTATATCATGATATTATGTTTTGGTTAAGGGATCTATATTTTTATATTATAATATTATGTTATGATCAAGACACTCGAAATGTAATGGACCTTGAATATACCGAATCTGGTCCTACACGAGTGGTATTGTTAAATATTTTTTAGATCATCCAATATTCTCAGTATTTAAATCACCTCATGCAAAATTTATTCACAATAGTTAGCATACATTACAATAAGAATGAAAAATCTTTAAAAAGTCTCAATTACAATATGTACTCATATTGTTTTTGTCCATTCAAGATTTTTTCTTTGTTTTGGGAAAAATGTTGAAGGAAGCTTGGTGGGATAGGGTTAAGAATTTGGCTTACAGGTCATGAGTACGAATTTAAGGGGTGCGTTTCTTATAAGAGCCTAAGACAGTCGGAGATTTTAAAAATTCTGTTTAAGTTCGGATCAGGTGGTGGGTGGTAGGGTTCCAACCTTTCCAAAAACATATATATATATATATATATATATATATATATATATATATATATATATATATATGATAAAAGTTGGATAAAAATTACAAGCATTCTTCTGATATAACTACTTTAAGAAAAAAAATTATCTTGTAATATTTACAGTGTTAAAGTTAGATTCTTTTGTCATTCATCTCGCTCTAGTAGACTCATAAAAAGATTGAAGTTCTTCTTGACTAGCATGAATCAAATAGTTTGAATTCTTTTCATTAACAAAAGAAAATGAATTTTTGAAAGATTTCCTTTGGGATCATAAGTAACATCTGGGCTGGGTGCCTGAGACTTATTTGATATAAATGGAAGAACTAAATCTTTACACTTGAAAACCTAAAACTGCAGGGCTGGATGTTAATATCCCATTTTTCTTTTGGCCCCCTTTTCCTGTTTTCGAATTTAAGAATCAACCATATGAAAACATATTTGTTTGAATTCTGGTTCATTTGAAGTTGCCAAACTTCAATATCTTTAAGGTTCCTCTTCATCATTGTTGTCAACTGTGAATGTTGTCTCTAGCAAGTAATGTCTTATAGTAAAAGTTTTGTACCAAATTAGTAAGGATGGCAACGGACAAAGTTTCTACACTGTGGGTTATGAAGAGGATTCAATATATATGTATTTTTACTCTTGTTTTTTTATTTGTTTACAAAGAGATTGTTTCCACGACACAAATTGTGACTGCCTGGTCACAATAAAGTAATATTACTATTACACCAAGATTCATCCTCTTTTATTTAAATTGTTATGTATGAACACTTGTTGAAAACCAATTTGTATTAAAGTTTGTGAAATAATAACTATTACAAACTACTCATTAGTCAATCAGTGGACATATTTTCACTTCATTTGTTAATTGGAGTGTTAGATAATGAAATAAAGTCTTGAATTCACTTCATATGAATTTACAATGGTAGGGGTCTTTATATAGGCTACATAGAAAACCAAAATAGAAAATGAATCATATAGTAATGAACAATAATAATGAATATAGGAAATCTGCATCTAATAGGAAAATATAATAAAATCAATAATCCTAAAGATACTAGGAATTCTATTTCCATAATAAAATTCCTTAATATTTCTTAACACCCTCCCTCAAACTCAAGTTGGTGACGAAGGAACAAGCTTGATGTTGTATCTTGAAATCGGAGAGCGGAGTCATGAAATTTGAATTTTTGAAACCTGGAGGCTGGAAACCTTGAGATAACTGATGAGCTTTAACCTACGAAGCTTGAAGGGAAGAGCCGAAGCCCAAGAGGGAGCTTTAACCTACGAAGCCCAAAGGGGGAGCCGAAACCCAAGAGGGTGCCGAAGCCTAAGAGCTTTGACCTATGAAGCCCGAAGGAGGAGCCAAAGCCCAAGAGGATGCTGAAGCCGAAGAGCTTTAACGTATGAAGCCCGAAGGGGGAGCCGAAGCTCAAAATGATGCAAAAGCCGGAGAGCTTTAACCTACGAAGCCCGAAGGGGGAGCCGAAGCCCAAGAGGACGTCGAAGCCGAGAGCTTTAACCTACGAAACCCGAAGGGGGAGCCGAAGCCCAAGAGGATGCCGAAGTCGGAGAGCTTTAACCTACGAAGCCCGAAGGGGGAGCCGAAGCCCAAGAGGATGCCGAAACCGGAGAGCTTTAACCTACGAAGCCCGAAGGGGGGGCCGAAGCCCAAGAGGATGCCGAAACCGGATAGCTTTAACCTACGAAGCCTAATGGGGGAGCTGAAACCCAACAGGATGCCGAAACCGGAGAGCTTTAACTTACGAAGCCCGATGGGGGAGCCGAAACCCAAGAGAGTGCTGAAGCCTGAGAGAGCCGAAGCCCGAGAGAACCAAAGCCAAAGAGAGAGAGTGAAATCTCGACAGAGAGCCGAAGCCCGACAGAGAGCGGAAGTAAAATCTTAAAGAGATTCGAAACCTGAAAGGTGCCGGCCAAAGCACACTTGTGAAGGGGTGGCGCGTGAGGTTCACGTGCCGATGATGGCCGTGATCCCCACGCGCCGATGAAAACAGAGAGAGTGGAACTAGAAAAAATGAGAACTTGGTGTCTGATACCATATTAGATAATGAAAGAAAGTCTTGAATTCACTCTATATGAATTTACAATGGTATGAGTCTTTATATAAGCTACATATAAAACCAAAATATAAAATGAATCATATAGTAATGAACAATAATAATGAATATAGGAAAACTGCATCTAATAGGGAAATATAATAAAATCATAAATCATAAATATACTATGAATTCTATTTTCATCATAATATTTCTTAACATGGAGGATTCGAAATCTCTATATGTGTGTGAAATATTTATTTATTAATCGAATTAGATCCCAACAGACAATATGACTATTTGAAAATGGATGTTGGTATTAGAGTGTTTACATTCTTATTGTTGTTGTTGTTATTGTTTTTTTGAACCATAATGGTTGTATTGTTCATAATTGTTGATGTTATTGAAACTTAAAAAATTAATAAAACATTTGTACTAATAAAAATATATAGGAATCGTGGGCAATGAGGTAGCAAGAACATTGACTTAGTGTCTATTTGATATGACTTTTAGTATAAGTAAAATAGTTTTTTTAATCTCAAAAGTTATTTTCAAAATTTTTGATGGTGTTTGGTTGTATTTTAAGTATAATTTTCTAAGATTAAAAATGTTATTTTGTCTCTACTAGCAAATGTTCAAAATTTGGGATTTTGGAAGTATAGCTTGACAAATTTTTTTTAAAGTATTAAATTATCTATAATACCTTTATTTAACTTAACAATATTATTTCATTTATTTCATAATATAACTTAAAAAACTTGTTCAACAAAATAGTTTTACATTTTTTCATAAAAGTTCTCACTCACAACCAAACAATTAAATTTTTTTTTTTTTTCAAAAGTCTACTTCTAAAAAGTCTACTTGAATAAGTTATATCACACATATCTTTAGTGGGGTAAAAATTGATTTTTCATAAAAATATTGTAGATATTTTTCTTTTTAACGAGACAAATCATATTTTTAATTAATTTATAAGACATATTTTAATAAATTACAGTGTTTCTACTCGCATATATATGATTCTGTCACTGATTATGAGTGTCAATTAATAGAGTTAGTAAAATCTATCTTGTAGGGCTCCAATCTTATTGATGAGTGTGGGTATATATATATAGCTTTCAACAAACAATAAAGGGGTAACATATTTTTTTTTACTTTTTCAAAAAACAAAGTGGTATTTAAAATTAGGCTTTTAGAAAAGGTTCTTTATATAAAGGATGGTTGTGTGTGTGTGTCATATGTCAAAGGTGAATAGTCATTTGGTGGTCCACATGTGAATGTCCCATTAGATGACACTCCTCCCACTTGTCCTACATCATTAATAAAATGTTTCCCCATATGTCACATCTTCATTATGAATGAATTATTCATTTCAGACTTTGGGATAAAATAAATATATTTATATATAATAAGACTCTAGTCATTATCACTGCCCTCCAGTGAAAGCTCTATATCAATATCAATTCCCTCCCCCAATATATTCACCATATATATACCAAAAAAAATACAAGTACACATATATAATCAATGTTTTGTTTCGATAATATAGATAATGTATCTATTAAGGATATATCGAAAATATACGCTGAATAAAAGCGAGATCTATCTCATACTTATAAATATATTTATAATGTTAAAATTTTAATTTCATAATAAGATTATAATCGATATCTCATTTACTCGAACTCATCTTCATAATCGTGGAAAAGTGTATATTAGCACCCGGGGGCAATGGCCTAGGTGGGAACCATACATCTTTAAAAATTCGCTTTCTAAAGTAATATCTTTGTGTTCGCATAGAACCATACATGATTAATTTGGAGTCATGATCCATGAAAAAAGAATGGCAATCACAGTACATCTTTTGATCTAGGGAATGTTCCCAACTACCAATTGTGTTGAAACATCAATTTTAGTCCAAATTTCTAGCTCTAACAAGCTCTTCTTAGAGGCGTGACTTGGTGGTGTAGGACTCACGATCTGACATTGAGATTATGTCTAGGGAGTGTGTTTCTCGTAAGAGCTTAAGCCCGTAATTAGTGCCAAATGCGTGGTTTCCAACGATTTAAAAAAAAAATTCATGGATGTACATAGTTTTTAAAGAGTAATAAAATCTATTATATAGGATCAATTCTGCCCACATCATTAATCTGTGAATTTTCTGAAAAAAAAAATTAAAAGGGAAAAAAAAGAATGTTGGCTGGATATCAAATGATTTTGCAAGAAGAGTATTTAATTTGAATTATGATACAGGATTGAGTTGAGTTTATGTTAAATATTGAATCAACCGTCAGAAGATAATTGAGACTCACATGATATCCATATTAAATAAATCTTAATAATTAATTAATTTAGCATTATTTGCGAGGGTTTCTTGCTGGGCTTTTAGTGACAAAGAGAGAGCTTTATTGGGTTTGAAATCTGTTGGGATTAGGGTTTTGTTTGCTACTCTTATTATAATGAAATGAATCGAAAATTTAACGCCTGGATATATATATATATATGGACCCATCAGTAAAAAGTAATTCTAGGTCTTTCTCAACCCACATTTAAAAATATTTTATCAACGATAAAATCATTTTCAAACTCTTGATAATAGATTGAATAACATTAGTAATATTTCAAAAGAATCCTATTAGATTTATCCATAATACATTATATACATTATTGAATTAAATTATGGGTGCCGACTTCAATGGATAAAATCTCTTATGTTGAAATTCGTTCGAAAAGGAAATTAAGCTGCTATTAAGATATAATTAAAAAAAAAAAGTCTAAACAAAAAAGAGGAAAAAATTATTGGATTAGATTTCTGCTCCATCAAATCAAATCTTCGTGCTACATTCATCATCGTTGTACGAATTCATTAAAATGAAAAAATAAACTAGAAAATTGATTTAATAAATATTTGCACTCTTCTTAATAATAATATTCAATTAATAAAAAAAGAAAAGAAAAAAGGAAGTAGCCCGTCTTGAATGCCGGGCAGACAAGGACAGGACTGGGCTCAAAGGGACAGGAGGGTAGAAGGTATGGTCTTAATCACCCTTCCACTTCTCCCCATACAACTACTCTCTTTCTTTCTCTCTCTCTCTTGCCCGATCTACCCGTACTACCCAACTGCCCGTATTTTATATATATTATATATATAGTGAAACGACGACAAAAGCCTCTGCTGGTATTACGCTGACAGGCCTGTCAGCGAGGCGTCAATCATAAAGCAATGGATTGCAAAATGATTTGCGTTGATTCTTGCGCTTCCTTTTCTCTCACCCATTGGTTCTGACACTCACCGTATGTCTTTGACTGTAACCTTTACCTCTCTCTTTCGACATGTCACTTCATTTGACACGTGTGAAGGGATAACATTTTTACTCCCTTTTTATGCTCTTTGTTCTTCTCCTCTTTAATTTATTATTTAATTAATTAAAAAAAATTATAAAAAAAAAAAAAAAGAAGAATGAATGATACCGTTGGCTCCCGCGAGAATCTCGCCTTACAATGCGTTGCTTACAACAGAGAATGGTTTTTAGATTTTGTTAGTTTCCTTCTAATATTTATTCTTTTGTCTTTTTATATTTGTTTTTTTTTTCTTTTATTTATTTTGTATTATATAGGTAATTCAATGTTTGGTCAATTCTAATAATAATAATAATATTGTTTATCTATGCCATTTTATATTAATTTCTTGTTGTTTATGCTTTTTATATTATTTTTTAAATTATTAACTTTATTATAAAATGTGTATTTCTTAGATGAATAATATTAAGTACTCATTAGCGATTTAATAATCGAATTCACTTAAATTTATTTTTCAAAACAAAAAAAACAGCGAATTACATTTATATAAAATTTAATTAATGATATTTTTCTTATTGATTGACAAGGCTAACATGACTCCGCATTTTATTTTAACTAGTACATGGTCCGCATTTTGTGCGGATTAATAATATTTTACTTACAATTTCATATCATAAAATAAACATAATGTTATTTTATGTATCGATCTTATAAATATTTTGGATCATATCAATTTTATAATACAAATGACACAATTTAGTTTATTTACATTTAATATATATTTGTTCGTTTGTCTCACAATTGTCTATTTGAAAATTTGATTTATTTACATATAATATATATATTTATTATTCACATAAAAGTTTATTTATCATCTCTGTCTCGAATTTGAAATCATATATCTATCTATAAATAACTTTTAAAATACTTAATTTTCTTTCGGATGAATTCCAATAAAATTTAATATAATTTAAGCTTACATTTTATTATCTAACTTCAAATATTGATCAATCCAGATTCACTTTGCAATAAGAAATTATGTTTTATATTGTAATAGATTTTTTATTTTTACAATTTATTATTTATTATTTTATAATTTAATAATAAATATGAGATTTTATTTTAATTTTATAATTTAATAATAAAAATTTAATTATAAATTTGCTGCCACATAAGTTTTTTTAATTTTAATGGAAGATTATAATATGTTTTTTTATTATAATAGGTTTCTAATTTTAATATTTTATCATTTTAATCTTCTAAGTGAAGAATAATAAATTAAAATATTAATTAATATAATTAATAGGTTTCTTATTTTAAGAGGAGATTATGTTTTTATATTGTAATATGCTTCTTATTTTAATTTTATAATTTAATAGTGAAAAATAATTTTTAAAGATATTTTAATTTTATAATCTAATAATAAATATGAGATTCTATTTTTATGTTATAATAGATTTCTTATCCTAATAATTTATTATTTTAATTTTATAAATTAATAAAAAAATTATTTGTAGTGATTATGTGCCACATATATTTGTTATTTTCATGAGATATTATAATATGTTTTCTTATTGTAATAGATTTTTTATTTTAATAATTTATCATTTTAATTTTAAAAAATAATAAATTACAATATTAATTAATTAAAGTAAAAGGCTTCTTATTTTATTATGAGATTATATAATTAATTACAATCTTAATTAATTACAATATATATATATATAGATAGATAGATAGATAGATAGATGAACTTGGTATTAGATGAATAAAATTAAGTACCCGATATTAGATTTAATTAATATTGGAATTCGTTTAGATTTATTTTTATTTTTACAAAAAAATCTGTTAGATTTAATTGGAATTTAAACAAGAATGAATGTTGGTTGAAAAGTCTCTTTATTCTCAATGCCAAAATCACATGATACTTATTATTGAATTTTCAATTTAGGCCAAGCTTTATATCTTCAATATCCATCAGTCCTCCCCAAGTGACGTGACTCGGTGTTGTAGGGTTCGGGATCTCACCTTTAGGTTTTAGGTTCGAATTCAGAAGGTGAGTTTTTTGTAAGAATCTGGGACAGCCGGTGATTTTACCTACTCTGCTTAAGCCCAAAATGAGTGATTGGGTATCCAACGATTTCAAAAATAATATATATATATCCATCAGCCCAAATTACAAAATCAATCCATCCCTATTGATTTTAATGAATTGAATATATGGTTGACCATATTGAAAACAACAAACAAGACCTGAGAGTTTGGACAAATTTCATTAAGAGACGGCAACTTTAAAATTGACCATACAGGCGAATTGATATATCAAATAGCATTTATATCACTTGTTCAATTCTATAACCATTAGCACTAAAATAGAATGAACATTTTTTTATCGATCTATAATTTTGCCTAACCAATTTGATGCTTTTACTTAATTAAGTTTTTGCTAGATTAGTTAGTGGGCCTAAATGTCCTATTTAATTAATTAACCATCAAAAAGAAATTAACAGAGAAAATGAGTGGCTTATGCTGATTGCAAATGGCTTTATTATAACTGGAGATAACAATTTTGCCCACAAATCCGCAAACTCGTAAAAACCCGCACGTAATGGGTAGAATTTGGTAAATATTTAAGCGGATTTGGTACGAGTTTGGTAAATTAAAACAAAATTCGTTGCGGATTTGGTACGCGTTTGGTAATTAAGCAAAACCCGCGGATACCCGCAACGGGTATCCGCTACCCGCAAACTTAAATTTTTTATTTTATATTTTTAGGGTAAAGAAAATCCACCATATAAAAGGACTCACATTATGTAGTTAACTTTATATTTTTTTTTAATTGCTTTTGGTCTTGTATTGGTTTAATTTATAGTTAACCTGTAGTTAATTTTCAACTTTATCATTATTTTTTAATTGCTTTTCGTCTAGTTTTTTTTTTTTTTTTTTATTTACGATTTCATATTAACTTCAAACCAAACTCCACTAACATGTGAAGAAATTATAGATGGTTTAATATTATGTTTAATTTGATTATCACGAGAAATTTATTTTTTATGATATTTTAAAAACCCATAAAAAATCCGATGGGTACCAATGCATGTTTGGTAATTTATTTTTATATGCGGGTGCGTGTTTCGTAATGAAAATTAAAACCCGCAAATGGCATGATGCAGCGGGTTTGGTAATTTATTTATATATGCGGGTGCAGGTTTAATGACAAACCCGCACCAAACCCTACCCACTGCCATCCCTAATTACAACCCACGTAATAACCCCATGATCAACTATCCCAATAATTTTCGATAAGGTCGATTTATACACTACAAGAAAATAGACCTTTAGAATCCAAACTTTTAGCGTCGAAAGTTTTTTCGACGCTAAAACTTCCTTTAGCGTCGAATTTCAATTTCGACGCTAAAAGGTAACCCGTTTGCGTTGAAATTAAAATTTGACGCAATAGGTTCTATTATTTAGCGTCGAAATTCGGTTTGACGCTAAAAGTTTAGATTCTAAAGGTCTATTTTCTTGTAGTGTATAAATCGACCTTAAAATTTGACGCAAGAGGTTCTATTATTTAGCGTCGAAAAACTATTTGGACGCTAAAGGGATGCCCCTTTATCGTCAAATTTTAATTTGGACGCTAAATGGTTGCCCTTTTACGTCGAATTTTAATTTCGACGCTAAATGGTTGCCCTTTTAGCGTCGAATTTTAATTTCGACGCTAAATGGTAAATTTAAATATTTTGAATTCCCACTTTCTAAAATTTAAATTTATCATCTAATAAAATTAGATTTAAATTTTTGTCATTTAGCAATGAATTTTTGATGCTAAAAGTCAAATATTTCGACGCTAAATGGTAAATTTAAATTTTTCGAATTCTCGCTTTCTAAATTTTGAATTTATCCCCTGATACAATTAGATTTAAATTGTTAACATTTAGCAATGAATTTTCGACGCTAAAAGTCAAAAATTTCGACGCTAAAGATCAAAATTTTGGCGTAAATAATTCCCGCTATTTGAGGACATTTAGCGACGAAAGCCTATTTCATCGCTAAAGGTTATTTTTTCTTATAAATTTATTTGCTTTTTCATTTCTCATATTCCCACTTTCTTTCTCTCATTTCCTCCCTAAAATTCTTTTTTCATTAAGTGTATTTGATTTTTGGTTATTTTATATTAACATCTAAATTTTTTTTTTTTTTAGGGGAATATGAAGATAAAGGAATGGTGAAAATGAAGATAGTAAAGAAAATGAAAAATAAATGAAAGTGAAAATGAAAAATATGAAAGTGAAAATAGAGAAAATATATAGAAAATTGTATTTTATCATTTTGTTTATTATTTTATATTTTTTTTTGTGATAAATTTTGTAATTTTATTTTTATATCAATAAAAATATCATTATTATATTTTTTTAATAACAAATTCGTAATTTTTTTATAACAAATTTATTTACTTTTGTAATGAAATTAGTTTGAAATTAATTTATAATAATTTTCTTATACCCTTTAGCGTCGAATATTTCGGCGCTAAAGGTATTAAAATAATATATATTTTTTAATATTATATCACCTTTAGCGTCGAAATATTCGACACTAAAGGTCAACCCTTTGGCGTCGAAAATATTTGTTGTCAAATACGTGCTTTAGCGTCGAAAATTATAATTTGTCGTCGAAATATTTTCGACGCAAAATGTTATATTTTAGCGTCAATTTTTTTTATTTTGGACGCTAATTGTCTTTCTCATCTATCGAAAATTTTCGACGCTAATAACCTTTAGCGTCGAAATTTCATACTTTAGCGTCCATATTTTTTGTAATGATATGATGCCCATGACACTTGTAACGCTTTAGATTAATGTTGGGTAATAAAACATCACCATGTCAAAAAAAATTGTGGGTAATTGAGATAAGAATATTTTGATGGATGTGTGCGTGAATCATGAGAGTCAGATTTAGAAATGAATAAAGTGGGTGTAGCATTAATTGAGAAAAAATAAGAGAAACACGACTAAAATGGTTTAAACAACATATATAGGTCTTTAAATGTCCCAAGAAAAAATGAGAGTAAATGATGTTATCATATTTACATTAAACGAGGTCCGATATGACCTAAGTTGATATGATTATAAAATATAAAAATAATATATTTTACTGAACTTAATGAAATAATGATTTAAGATATAATATAATAGTATCAAATGATTCATGTAACCAATCATACCTAGCAGTGATAAAAGACTTTTATTTAGTTTGTTTGGTTTATAGAAATACGAATATTCATAGATCCTATAAGAAGACAACAATTAAGCAAATGATTAAGAATTACTACGCCAAAGAGGTGGTTTAATATATTTGCTCATTACTTTAAATTGCACTATATTGTTTGATAAATTTTTCTTAACCAGTAGTGATGTACAGAAATGTTTTCCATGTTTGGTGGAACAAACAAATAATTTTTTTTTTGAATCGTTGGAAATCTCGTTGTCAAACCACTCATTACAAGCTTAAGCGGAGCCGATAAAATCATCGGCTGTCCCAAACCCTTACAAGAAACACACTCTCTAAATTCGAATTCAGAATATGAAGATTAAATTTTGAGTCATATCCCATCAAACCACGCCTTATAACAACAAATAAATACTTGAATAAAGTAAAACAACAAAAATTCACAAAAGATGTTCGCAGAAAGGACAAAAGTAGAAAGAAACAGTGGGGAAAGTGTAAAGTCAAAATTAATGACACACGAGGAGGAAATCAAAAGTAAATTACATGCATGATTCAAGATTTAACAGCGCAATCGATGAAACGAAAAAATAAGAAACAAGAAACAAAAACAGAAGTTGATGGAATTAGATTTCGCTTTCAATTGAGTTTGTATTGATGTTTTTGTATACATATCATCGGTGATTATTAGATAATAATTTAAATATTACTCAATTTTAATTATATGTTACTATTAAAGCACGTGTGATAATTAATGTGGCTAAAATATTAATTTAGGAAGATAAAAATTTATTTTAACAAAAAGTATTAGATATATTTAATTTTAGCGAGAACAAATCAAAATTATCTTATTAGTAAATCACATTTTTCAATAATTTATATGATACATTTTAATAAATTTTCGAATCTGGTAGGGTATGTGGCTCGAACACCTTATTTTGCCTTCCGTGTCCGAAACGTTTCGGACACCGAAATTTGAAAGATACTTGAGGAAATGTGTCCTCAAGGTTTCATGTTATTAATTTTTTAAAAAATAGAAAAAAAATTTGATTTTGATTTTTTTATTATTTAAATCAATTTTTTTTTTATGTTCATATATGTATATTATAAATATATTCAAATAATTAATTATAAAAAATATACTCATTTGATTTTATTTAATGTGTTTCTAATATATCAATATCCTAACTTTTTAGAAAATTGCGTTTCCCATATCTGTATCTGTGTTCGTGTCCATATCAATTATGCGTGATAAAAGATTATAAAAAAATTAATCCTTAGCACAACTCAAATCAACATTGTATGGAAAGTCAAAATTACTTGCATGCATGTATAGATGGATAATGAATGAAGAATGAATGAATATACCATGCATCCAGATCTACACTGCTGTCAAACGTGGGCTCCATGCATTACAACTTTTTCATGCAAAAGTTCTCGAGCTACTCAAAACGCTGCAAAAATTTAATTTGTTTTTGTTTTTGTTTTTGCTTTTGCTTTTGGGTTTTGTTTTTTTAGTTTTGGGTGAAAACTAGGGTTTGTCAAAATAAATAAATAAATAGCGTCATCCCAACAAGCGACTTTATTATGAAGCAGAAGCAGATCTGAGGGCCGTCAGGGTCTTGAGGTGTCTACATCAAGGCAACATGATAGTGACACGTGTAAAGATCGTGGACCGAGAATGAATGATAGTGTAATGATGAATAAATAATTTTTTTGACATTCTTAAGGACTATTTGTGTGGTGCCAGAAGCAACAGTCTGATGATATATACTGATGAGAGAAGCAGAAGCAGGAAGCAGGAAGCAGGAAGCAGAAGCTGAAAAGCAGAAATAATTAAAAAAGTAAAAGCAGTACGGCCTCTCTTCCCTATATAATCTATAAGAAATTTTAAGTGGAGATTGAGTAGCTCAAGGCTTTTGGCTTTATGGTCAGTCAGCGTCTAGCCTCTAACCCCAATGCTACGCTACTGCTAATGCTATCCATTTCTCTTCATTTACATCTATTTTATTTTATTTGTTTTTCAATTTTACCCATGAGTTTTGAGGAATTCACAATAATAGCGTATCAAATTAGAAATACCCGATTAGATCCTCATTCTCTTATTAGTAAGGATGGACAAATTAGAGCATAAATTTCATTTATTCGATAAATTATAAATAATATTGACTTGTATGTCTTTGCCTATTTGGTTACACTGATTAAGGTTGCGATGATCATAATGTGTTATTATTTAGTCAAGATAAAATTTATGTTCAATTATAGAGAAAAGTTTCCTATTGAGTAGATTATAAAAAGTTAAAATCTAACATGTGATAAAATATGACGGTGCTTCAGATAATCAATGTAACAATAACAATTTGTTATTATATATCAATTATAATTTGTCGTTAAAATTAACATGTTTTCCTAAAGTATATATATTGTTAAAAAACATAAGTTATACATGCAATGAAAAAGTTATTACCATTAACGAAAAGCGTAGCTGATACACCGTACTTTTATTGCCCCAAAATTATATTAGGGTAATAGGTCGTGTTTGGTCCAAGTCTTAAGAATCATGCACCCACGTAAACCCATACAAGTTGGCATGTTAATTAACCCCAAAAGAAGAGGATAAAACAAGAAAAGCACTGGGAGAAGAATGTGATGTTTAGGAAGAGAAGGGCCTTAAAGGTTTTAATTATGAATACAAATATATATGACCAAATTAAAAGCATTAGAGATGATGGGGCCGTGAAGTTTGAAAATGGATGTTCATGTTACTGTGATTGTGGGGGATAACAACACTTTACAACTCAAAAGCAATGCAGCTTTAATACAAGAAAAGTCAAGGTAGTAAATAGTGGGACTGTGGGAGCTTTTAATCAATTATTTTACTTTTTTTTTTCTTTTGTAGGTATGTTTAACTGAATTACAAAAAAATTGCATGAAATTGAATGCAGTTTAGTTTATTGAATCTACTTTTGTTTTTTTTGTTTTTTTTTTCAAGGCCTCTCAACAATAATTGACTAGACTTGTGTGGGTTTAAGCTATGTAAATATAATAAGGATAACCCAACTCGGGTTTCCTCAATGCTAAATGCGAGTGTAGTTCGATACACAATTTCGAATTCGATTTTCTACACGTATCAGACGGTAACTTGAGTGAGAGGCCGGGGTTGTGGATCGCCATGCTAGCTCTTTTAAGATTTTATTAGCTCATTAGGTGGGTACCAATATGATAGGTTTGTTGGTGGATTTCTCTTTGTACCAAAAAAAAAAAACTAGTAAAAATAGAATTAAAAGTATTGATCTTACCAATATCCACTTTGCAAAAATAAAATCAGACTAACTTTTAATTTGTCTACCTTTTTGAGATTTCTATGATTTAACAAAGCTTCAATCCCCATATCTTCTCTCTGTAATTGACAACAAGATCAAGGTACTGATTGATTGGGCATATCTCAAGAACAATTATGAAATTAATGTTAGATTGTTAATAACACTGTTAATGATCTCTCTGATTAACTTTTCGAAAGCAACTTGATATGAATTTGATCAATATTTTTAATTGGAACATGAAAAGCATCAAATAGATGCTGTTTGATTTGGCACAATTAATCAATGTGATTAGTTCAATTGGGGAAAAAAAGTATAGAAAATGCTTAATTAGACATTAGATTATTTACTTTTGGATGAAGAGACATTAGATTCTCTTTGTGTTTTAATTTATTGACTAATCATCCAACATTTTTCACATACTGTTGAATCACAATATTTATGCCAATAATTCATTTAAAAGAAAATTAATATAAGAACACTTTATCATGTAAATTAGATTTAATTAATCAATTCAATAGATAAAATTATCTAACTCTTATACATATCTGATGTGTGATATCAGATAACTACAATCACCAGCATAATTTATACCCTTTATAAAAAAAAAACACGTGTATCGCATGTCATGTGTATCGGTATATCTCACGTAAGCACACATCAAATCATATATATTCGTATTGTCAGAAAAACATGAACTCTAATATCAATTGATGCATATTAAATTTAACTAATCAAAAGATTAATCCAATACAAACACTTATCCGAAATTACGCTTACCCGATGCCGATCATCTACATCACTAAGATTAACTTCTACCCACGTGAGTAAAATTGAAGTTGAGTAGTATTTTAATTTAATAATTTATTAATCTAGTGGGAGTAGGAGTAGGAGTAGGAAGCAAGGGTTAGATGAGTCAAAGTCATGATCATTAATTCTCTTATCATAAAGAAAAAAAAATACTAATAATAGAAGAAAAAGGTAGAGAGCAGGAAGATCGTAATGATAACAGCAATAATTGCTAAAAAGCAACCATGCATGCAGTTGCAGACGAGGATGAGGATGAGGATGAGGAACTGTGTATTCATTTATTGAAAATTTAAACTTTAAAGTATAAAACGTGGCAAAAACACAATCATCAATCATAATGTTCGAATTAGGATCCCAACATTTTGTTCCCTTTTTTCTATTTTAGGTCATGCTAACGAGTGTCCTTATGGCACTAATTAAGAATTTATTTTACGAAATTTTTGACATCATTTTTATGGGAAATGAAAAAACTGTCAAAACATTAATTACTTTTTTTTTTTCTTTTTTCCTATCAAAACTTTCATAAAATAGATTTTTAAAAAGTTCCATTAGGGCACTCGTTAGCATTTTCCTTCTATTTTTTCCACATCCCTCCCTTAAAACACTGAAAAGGATCGCGCAACGTATGAGATTTTAGACCCTATAGATTTTGGGATAATTTAATATATATGTAGTTTTTATTTTTATATGTTATTAAAAAAAACTGCTTTTACAATTCATACATTTTTTTTTTGAAATCGTTGGTTTCCATCAAACCACCACTTCCGGACTTAAGCGGAGCATGTAAAATTCCCGACTGTTTCAGGCTCTTATAAGAAACATACTCATTGGATTTGAACTCAAGACCTCGAGATGAGATCCTAAACCCTACACCACCAAGTCACGTCCCATGGGGACTCTACAACTCATACATAATGTTGGAAAATGCTTATGAGTAAGCATTTTGATGTACAATTTTAAGCATGATCCACTTCGTGTTAGTGGTTGTTATTGAATGATTCAGATACTCCTCCGTGAGTAGTTCGAAATGGTATATTCATATGCTTAAAATGATGCTTGGGTGAATGAGAAATTGTTGCTCAAAGTTCACCCATTGGTGTTGGAAAATAAAGAGAAGTTAGCTTGTCACATATGAGAAAGCTATAGAGGGAAAATTGTGCTTATATATGATTGCTCATATGTAGATGGGTAAAAGTTATAAGGATAGAGGCTCTCTCTACGTGCGCGCAGGGGGGGCAAATCAAAATCCAAACAGGCTTGGCTCGTGTGCACCCGCGTGTCCTGCGTACACGAATGCCGAACCAAATTGTGCGGGCCCGGCCCAGCCGAATTTTTACTAATCTCTTCAATTTTCCAAGCTTTTTGAATTTCCATAACAGCTAATTTAATTAGCTTGGTGGTTACAACAAGTGAAAGGCCTCCAATTAATGAGATATAATTGGCATGTTTATTTCCTTTAAATGAGCTGTGTTTTTCGTTTTCCTATATAAATAATACTCAAATTTTGTTTACAACACAAAGAATAAAAGAACAAAACATCACACACAACAGCTCATTTTTCTTTGTTTTGTTAAGGGAGAGTTCAAACACTTTTGTGGTTTGTTGGATACGAGTTCGGTGGTGCCCTTAAGGCCTTACTCGTACGTTTTCCGTTGTATCCTGGGAAACAATCATCTCACGTTCTACTGCACATACGGTAGGGGACGAATTTATTTTAAGGATATTGTTGACATCAACAAGCCTCGGGAAAGTGAAGAAGCAGTAGTTCGGTAGTGGATCAACTTCATCAATTCCAGGGTCTAACTCTTTCTGTCAGTCTCCGCTCGTGAGGGTCCGCTCATCAGCCTCTGCCTCCGCTCATCAGCGTCTGCCTCCGCTCGCCAGCCTCTGCTCTCAGCCTCCGCTCCCAGCCTCTGTCGTCAGGGTCTGCTCTCAGGGTCCGCCATGAGGGTCTGCTCTGTGGGTCTGATTTCAGGGTCTGCCGAGAAGGTCTGATTTCATGGTCTACCGATAGGCTAAATTTAAGTCTAATTCGGATTTCCTTGTAACTACCGAAATATTTGTAATAATTGTAATACAGTCTTAAAACAAATTCCGACTATGTGGATATGGAAATCAGTCCAAACACAATAGATCCGAATATGGCAGCCTCTTCGGCTGGCCAGAATGTTGTGGCAGCCCCCGTGGCTGACCAAAGTGCAGTGGCAGCCTCTTCGGCTGGCCAACTTGCTTCAGCCTCTGGGCTTAATATGGCAGCCGATGTGGCTGGCCAAGGTGTTGCTGCCTCTATGGCTAGACAACCTGTTGGACATGTGAGCCATGTCAATCCTGCTGCGGAAAAACCTGAAAAATTCAGTGGTCAGAATTTCAAAAGGTGGCAACAGAAAATGTTTTTCTACTTGACCACGTTGAACCTTGTGAGGTTTCTAAAGGAAGATGCTCATGTACCTGCGGAGGGTGAGATTGATATCCAAGTGATCAGTGCGATCGATGCTTGGAAACATTCTGAATTCATATGTCGGAATTATGTGCTGAATGAGCTAAGTGATTCCTTGTACAGTGTGTACGCCGGAATGAAAACAACTAAAGGGCTTTGGGAATCTTTAGATCGAAAATATAAAACTGAGGATGCCGGTACTAAGAAATTTATCGTAGGCCGTTTCCTAGATTTTAAGATGATTGATTCCAAAACTGTGTTAAGCCAAGTACAAGAACTGCAGATTATACTAGCAGAAATTCATGCTGAGGGGATGAGTTTAAGTGAAACCTTCCAAGAAGCCTCGATAATTGAGAAACTACCACAGGGTTGGAAAGATTTCAAGAATTATCTAAAGCATAAGTGAAAAGAAATGAGCATTGAAGACTTGGTTCTTAAGCTGAGAATTGAGGAAGATAATCGAGTATCGGACAAGAGAGGAATGCCTCATGAGGGCAAAGCAAATGTTGTCGAACATGGTCATAAGAACAAGAACCTCGAGAACAAAGGGTCAAAGATGGGCCCTAAAGAAGGAGTTTCCAAGAAATCGAAATTTCAAGGAAGATGCTTCAACTGTGACAAAATGGGTCACAAATCTTCTGAGTGCAGACTGCCTAAGAAGAAAAAGAAATAAGAGGCTAATGTGCTGGAAAACATGACTCAACATGTTTCAGACATTAATCTTTCTGCTGTGGTTTCTGAGGTGAATCTGGTGGGTTCTAACCCAAGAGAGTGATGGATTGATACTGGTGCCACTTGACATTTGTGCTCAGACAAGAGCATGTTTTCTTCATTTGAGCCTGCTGGTAATGGGGAAAAAATATACATGGGAAATTCAGCAACATCTGAGATTGAAGGTCAAGGAAATGGGATTCTGAAGATGACTTCTGGAAAAAAAGTTGACTTTGAACAATGTTCTGTATGTACCTGAAATACGGAAGAATCTTGTGTCTGGATCGCTTCTGAACAAGCATGGATTCCGGATGGTGTTCGAGTCTGATAAAGTAGTTTTCACTAAAAATGGGATGTATGTGGAAAAGGGTGTGTAACTGATGGGCTTTTTAAGCTCAATGTAATGGTTGTTAAACCTAAAAATATCAATAAAGCTAGTTCTTCTGCTTATATTGTTGAATACTCTAATCTTTGGCATGGTAGATTAGGACATGTTAATTTTAATTCATTGCGAAAATTAATTAACATGAATCACATTCCCAATTTTAAAATTGATAACAGACATAAGTGTGATACTTGTGTTGAGGCAAAACTAACTAGATCATCTTTTCATAGTATTGAAAGAAACTTTGAACCACTTGATCTAATTCATACCGATGTATGTGATTTTAATTCAATACAATCGAGAGGCGGTAAAAAATATTTTATTACCTTTATTGATGATTGCACAAGATTTTGCTATATGTACTTGATGAAAAACAATGACGAAGCTATAGAGAAATTTGTTCTCTATAAGAATGAAGTTGATAACCAACTGAATAAAAGAATTAAGGAGTTAAGAAGTGATCGTGGTGGTGAGTATGTTTTTCCTTTTGAATCACTTTGTGAACAAAATGGAATCATACATCAAACCACAACTCCTTATTCACCTCAATCCAATGAGATTGCGGAACGAAAGAATCGTACCTTGAAAGAGATGATGAACGCTATGTTAATCAGCTCTGACTTACCTCAGAATATGTGGGGAGAAGCTGTCTTATCAGCTAATTACCTTTTAAATAAGGTACCACAGAAAGAAGTAGGGAAAACTCCTTATGAAATGTGGAAAGGAAGAGTACCTTCCTATAAATTCCTACGAGTGTGGGGGTGTCTTGCCAATGTAGTCATTCCTCCACCTAAGCAGGTGAAGATATGACCAAAAACTGTTGATTGCATTTTCATAGGATATGCACATAACAGTAATGCCTATCGATTTCTTGTGCATGAGTCTAATATACCAGATATTCACAAGAATACGATAATGGAGTCGAGGAATGCATCATTCTTCGAATATGTTTTTCCGTGTAAAACTAATTCGAATTCTAATGTGCACAAACGGGCACCTGAGACTATCCTTGAAGATAATCAGGACCAAGAACACATAAATGTTCCAGGGGATCAACAAGTTGTTGAACTTGAACCAAGACGTAGCAAAAGAGCTAGAACGGAAAAATCATTTGGTCCAGATTTTCTGACATTTTTGCTAGAGAATGATCCTCAAAGCTATAACGAAGCTATAAGGTCAACTGATGGTGCTTTGTGGAAAGATGCCATCAATAGTGAGATTGAATCCATCTTACAAAACCACACCTGAGAGTTAGTGAATCTTCCTCCAGGATGTAAACCTTTAGGGTCCAAGTGGATTTTCAAAAAGAAAATAAAGGCAGATGGATCAATTGACAAGTACAAAGCAAGACTTGTAATTAAAGGTTACAGACAACGTGAAGGTCTTGATTACTTTGATACTTATTCTCCTGTAACGAGAATAAATTCCATAAGGATGATACTAGCGATTGCAGCTTTGCGCAATCTTGAGGTACATCAGATGGATGCGAAAACAGCCTTTCTGAATGGAGATTTAGATGAAGAAACTTACATGGAATAACCTGAAGGCTTTATAGCTCCAGGACAAGAAAAGAAAGTCTGTAAGTTAGTTATATCCTTGTATGGATTGAAACAAGCCCCGAAACAGTGGCATAAAAAGTTTGATGACACCATGTTGGCAAATGGTTTCAAAATCAATGAATGTGATAAATGCATTTATGTCAGAGAGACAGAAGTTGGCTATGTCATTTTATGTCTCTACGTTGATGACATACTGATTGTCGGGAGTAATGTTAAAATGGTGAAATCTACCAAGAATATGCTGAAATCTAAGTTTGACATGAAAGACATAGGTCTAGCAGATGTCATTCTGGGAATAAAGATCTCGAGAAGTCCAGATGGACTTATTCTTGATCAGTCGCACTATGTGGACAAAATTCTTGGTAAATTCAACAAAGATGATTATGCTGTGGCTAGAACTCATTTAGATGTGAGTTTACATCTATCAAAGAATATGGGAGATGGTATATCTCAAGTATAATACTCTAGAGTTATCGGGAGTTTGGTGTATCTATCGAGTTGTACAAGGCCTGATATAGCATGTACAATAAACAAGTTCAGCAGATATACGAGTAATCCAGGGGTTAATCACTGGAAAACAATAGTGAGAGTACTCAGGTACCTACGTTTTACTCGTAATTATGGGTTGCACTATCATAGATATCCAGCTGTAGTCGAAAGATACAGTGATGCTAATTGGATATCTGACATGAAAGACTCAAAGTCTACCAGTGGCTATGTGTTTACACTAGCTGGTGCAGCTATATCATGGAAATCCTCCAAACAGACTGTGATAGCCAGATCTACAATGGAATCATAATTCATTGCATTAGATAAGTGTGCTGAAGAAGCTGAATGACTTCGAAATTTTCTAGAGGATATTCCAAGTTGGCCTAAGCCAGTGCCAGCAATTTGCATTCATTGCGATAGTCAATCTGCAATTGGAAAGACACATAACAATATGTATAATGGTAAGTCTAGACATATCCATCGTAGACACAATACCGTTAGACAATTACTCTCTACTGGAGTTATTTCGATTGACTATGTAAAGTCAAAGGATAACATTGCGGATCCGCTAACCAAAAGGTTAAATAGAGAGTTTGTTGTGAAATCATCGAGGGGAATGAGACTAAAACCCATTATATAAATGTTTATTACGAAGGAAAATCAAACCTTGTTGACTGGAGATCCCAAGATCTAGGTTCAATGGGACAACCTCCTCGTAAAAGACATAATTGGTTCACTGTGGGGGGTTACCCTCTAGTCCATTCCTATGGTGAAATGAAACAGTGATGCTCGTATGGATAGAGGTTAAGCAAAGGCTTTTAATGATTCTTATGCGTCGGGAATCCGAGCAGGGTATTACGAGATACTCTTAAATAAGAAATCACCTATGTGAGAGAGAAGTGGGGCCGCTTCAAAGGGAATTGTACGGGGCTCAATTGTTAGAAATTCTTGCAAAACCAGGTTGATGTTCATGGCCAAAATGAACATAATAATGAGAACTCATATGTGTTAGGTAAAATATCTGTGTGATATATGTTCTCCATTTACATGAACGGCAGTACAGTTCAATGACATCGTGTTCACTGTCAGCCAGTAAATGAGCTATATTTTCACAAGGGAAGGTTAAAAGGCTGAGGTCTACCTATCCTATGCAGGTGTTGAACCGTTGAACTCTTCTAGGTCAAAATAAAATGTTTTATAAATTATTTTTATTTGACGTTTTTCGCCAATTTCATTCATGTGGGGGATTATTGGAAAATGCTTATGAGTAAGCATTTTGATGCACAATTTTAAGCATGATCCACTTCGTGTTAGTGGCTGTTATTGAATGATTCGGATACTCCTCCGTGAGTAGTTCGAAATGATATATTCATATGTTTAAAATGGTGCTTGGGTGAATGAGAAATTGTTGCTCAAAGTTCACCCATTGGTGTTGAAAAATAAAGAGAAGTTAGCTTGTCCCATATGGGAAAGCTATAGAGGGAAAATTGTGCTTATATATGATTGCTCATATGTAGATGGGTAAAAGTTATAAGGATAGAGGCTCTCTCTACGTGCGCGCATGAGGGGTGCAAATCAAAATCCAAACAGGCTTGGCTCGTGTGCACTCGCGTGTCCTGCGCACACGAATGCCGAACCAAATTATGCGGGCCCGGCCCAGCCGAATTTTTACTAATCTCTTCAATTTTCCAAGCTTTTTGAATTTCCATAACAACTAATTTAATTAGCTTAGTGGTTACAAAAGTTGAATTTCCATAACAGCTAATTTAATTAGCTTGGTGGTTACAACAAGTGAAAGGCCTCCCATTTATGAGATATAATTGACATGTTTATTTCCTTTAAATGAGCTGTGTTTTTCGTTTTCCTATATAAACAATACTCAGATTTTGTTTACAACACAGAGAATAAAAGAACAAAACATCACACACAACAGCTCGTTTTTCTTTGTTTTGTTAAGGGAGAGTTCAAACACTTTTTTGGTTCGTTAGATACGAGTTCGGTGGTGCCCTTTAGGCCTTACTCGTACGTTTTCCGTTGTATCCTGGGAAACAATCGTCTCACGTTCTACTGCACCTACGGTAGGGGACGAATTTATTTAAGGATATTGTTGACATCAACAAGCCTCGGGAAAGTGAAGAAGCATTAGTTCGGTAGTGGATCAACTTCATCAATTTCAGGGTCTAACTCTTTCTGTCAGCCTCCGCTCGTGAGGGTCCGCTCATCAGCCTCTGCCTCTGCTCATCAGCCTCTGTCTCTGCTCATCAGCCTCTGCCTCCGCTCATCAGCCTCTGCTTCCGCTCTCAGCCTCTGCCGTCAGGGTCTGCTCTCAGCCTCCGCTCTCAGCCTCTGCCGTCAGGGTCTGCTCTCAGGGTCCGCTGTGAGGGTCTGCTCTGTGGGTCTGATTTCAGGGTCTACCGGGCTAAATTTAAATCTAATTCGGATTTCCTTGTAACTACCGAAATATTTGTAATAATTGTAATACACATATAACCTATAAATTACAATAGAATAATCTTACCATTACACCTAAAATCTTAATTAGATAAAACATTAAAACCCTAATTAGAATAAACTAAGAGACATAAGAGGGAAAAAATAATAATAAATACTCCTTTTTTAAGAGTCATAAACAAGTTAATGGCTAACTGTATATTATTTTCTTTTTAAGGGGTTGCGAAAAAAAATTTCAAGGGCTAGTCCGAGCTACAATACAAATTAGCCCTCTTTGACCTTGGTCCTTAATATTTATTTATGATAATGTAATTAATTAGTAGATTGTCCCCACATCTTGAATGATTTTTAAGACATTTTTCTTTAATTGGCAACTCTTGTTCGAATCTTAAAAAGATATCAGGCTAGAAAATTAATTTAAATTTTGTCCATCCCTGCTTTAAAAAAAATTGTAATTAGTAGAAGTTATATAAATAATAAGTTTATATAGTGTGCTATAACTTAAATGTTATAATTTATTATTGACACAAACTATTCATTTTTTACGATAAATTGTAAAATTTTCATTCAGCTATAATAAAAAATTGCGCCAGTTAATTTTTAGAATTAATGATTTTTTATTATTAAAATCCTTCTTTATACCATCAAAATTTGCTTAAAGAAAAATTAATTCAGCTATGATATAATTTGTTAAAAAAATAGCTAAACTTAGGAATGTACTTTTTTATTTCAAAAATTATGCATTTTTAGAAAATATATTAAAATTTAATTATATATATATATATATTATAATACTAATAAAAAGTCTGTAGGATAATTTTTTTTTTAAAAAAAATAGATATGTAATAAAAGACTAAATCGGTCAAGATTACATTAGGGTCGTATGGGCTTATAATAATACACTTAGGATAACCCAAAAAATTAAGTCTAATTAGGACTAATAAAACTTCATCAACTATTGTTTTCTCATGCCCGAAATTAAAAACGAGTCCACACCTTGAGAGTAAATTGTGGTGTATGGGGAAATTTACGATAGTGTCATATTAACACATCTCAATTTAGAATTGGTGAATATTGAAACCTTACCCGAAGATAAATATAATAGAGCGGAAAAGACTAATTTATAGGAGAGCTTTCTTTATATAGTCTATTGAAACTCTGAAAATCAATTCCAAACAGGATGAAGAAATTAAATGGTCCTGAAATTAATTTATCAATACATGAATATTCACAATGGATTTATATCGTAGATTTTTTATTTTTATTTATCACAATAGCGACGACTACGATAGCGTATTGTAATCTTAGTATTTTCAGATGCTGAAAGTTTATTAATTTTTAAATATCTAATACTGTCCAGATTATGAGGTACGGTACCAAAAATACCCCTGTCGAATTCAATCACAAAATAAAATAATGTCATTTTTTTAGAGGTAGTAATTTGGGTCAGATTTCGTTTACTCGTTCGATTCAATTCGCAAATAATGTCATTTCTTTTACTTAGTTTCCTAACTTGCTTATTTGGTTGAGCCATCTTTACTTCGGTAGCAAGTCTTCGGTTTTGATTCCTCACATGGGTTAACTGAATAAAAAATTTATATAATTATTAATCTTCAAATTCTAGTATCATATTCTTTAGAGTTTAATCAAACAGATTCATCAAGTAAAAATTAATTTTAATATACGATGTAAAGAGAGGTTTAGGTAGGGGTGTGCATTAATCGGTTTTAACCGATTAACCGAACCGTTCCGACCCATTTTTTTATTACGGTTCGGTTAATTCGGTTATTACGGTTAAAATTTTTTAACTTTTTTGGTTATTCGGTTCTGTTACGGTTATGAGATTCGTATAACCGAACCGACCGATTAACCGAAATTAAACCATATATATATATTAGCGCGTGCGAATCCTTTAATTTTTTAGAGTTAAGATAGTATACATGTAAACTCTCAATTGGTTGTAGTTATATTGATTTGATAATACTACCCAAAAATAAAATTGATAAAATTCAAATGACAAGCTGCATTAACAGCTTGGTTTTAACTCTTTTTAATTTCTCTAAAAAATTTAAAGATAAAAATACATAAAATTTCAAATATGAGGCCGTGACAATTATCGAGGGTTTAAAAAATATTTCTCTCGCATGTAATTAAATATAGATATATTTAATCAAATGTTAGTTAGAATCGGATATGTGATTGAATTAGTTATCCAAAAAATTTAATTCGTCGGTGGTTCGACCGGTTGAAACGTTCCGAAAAAATCGGTAGAACCGACCTACATCATATATAATTTTACTAATTAAAAATTATAAAAAATATTAAATTTTAATTTATTGGATTGGTTAATAACCGAATTAACCATAACCGACCGAAATATAATGGTTAATTAATAATGGTTATGTGTCATAAATGGTTAAATCGGTCAGACTTTTATTTAACCGAAAATTTCGGTTACGGTAAAAAATCAAAGATTAACCGACCGAACCGATCGATTTTAGGTATTCTTTAAACTTATTTTATTTTATTTAAAACAAAACACACCTAAACAAGAGTAGTGGTAGCTTATTAAATGAATCATTTATTGTCCCATATGACTTTGTCAAAACTTTCATTTTTTTTTTTAATATCGGGAAACCGCACATTATACGGGGATAAATTGATAATATCTCATATTTTTATAATAATTTTTCCTAAAATTTGAATTTAAAATCTTGAAAATAAGATTTTAAACTCAAATCACTGGACTGTATCCATTAGAGCTTATTCATTATTTCATTTCATTTGATTTGCCATCTCTTCTGCAATTTTCGTTTCTTTTTAAAAAGTAAACTCCATATTTTTTTCTTCCACTTTGTCTGTTCTTCAATTGTTGCGTAAACTTTGTTTTTTTTTTTTTTTTTTTCCCTGGAAAAACTTTTATTTCCCATTATATGACGAGGGTTCTATGGCCATGTTGCAAACTAGCTAATGAGACATGGATCTGTCAGATTGACAATCTTTTCAATTATTTTCATTGGTAACAGTAACTGCAATTAATTTTTTTAGGTTGCTCGTTGAAATTCAATCTTATTAATTAACTTCTTCTATTATTGATTTGATTGATTACATTGTTTGATGCTTATGGGATTTTTTTTTTTTTTTGGGGGTTAAGGAAAAAGGACACTGAACTTTGCACTTGTAAAGTTATAATTTTCTAACACCACTCATGAACCCTTGGATAATTACCCTTGAACAAAAATTTTAGTTCCGTTATTGATTGTGATTTTTATTTTCATTGATTAAAATTGTATTAATTAAATATTGATTAGGTATATAGAAACTGTTTGATCCAAAAAATTAATTAAGCGGAGTAGGTAAAATCTCGGCTGTCTTAAGAATCAAGATTTTATAAGAAACACACTCTTTAAATTCGAATACACTATATCAAGGTCAGATCCTGAGTCATACACTATCAAGTCACCAGGCCACGGTTCCGGTTCCCACCGGTTCGGTTGGGGTTCGACTCCAACTCGATTACGGTTGGAACCGTAGGGTTCCAACGGGAACCCTAACCCCAACGACATTTTTTTTTAGTTATTATCATTCGCAATTAGTCAATTTTATTATTTTTCTTACTTATTTCTTAAACGAAAAATGACAAGCTCATCTGAGAACATCATGTCAAATATGCCAACCCAAGAGAGCGGCCCTAGTGTCGGTTCACAATCACGGAGAAAAGAAGTTAAGGCTCGTTCCTCGGATGTTTTCAAAATTCATTTTCATTTATAAAAATTAAACGATGACAATTGAAGAGCAGTTTGCAACTATTGTGGGGTTTCCTACAAATTTTCTGGTGGATACGGTAATATGATCAAGCACCTGAATGACATCATCCGGTTGAACTTGGAATTGATACGACGCAAATTTAAATGGCCAGGTACGCATCATCTAGTAGAGGTACGAGTGATGTAGATTTATTTAAATATTCTGATGCAAAAAATATAGAAGAATTTGCGAAATTAACTTGTATGTCACATCTTTCTTTAAGCTTTGGTGAAAAACTTCATTTTACTAATTACGTGCATAATGCTTTAAATCCTTCTACATGTAGAATGACTCGAAACACAACAAAACGTCGTATTTTTAAATTATATAAAGATGATAAAATTATTTTAAATGAAATATTTAAAGAGATGAAATGTCGTATTTCTATATATTCTGATATTTAGAGTGACCATTGGCAAACACACTCATACATGGGTGTGACTTGATTGATGCATCATTTACCATGCAAAAATAACTTATTGCATTTAGAGTTTTTGACGACCAACATACTGCACAAAATATTTATAAAATGATGAATGTAATTTTTGATGAATATGGTTTAGTAGAAAAAATTTTAACAACTGGATTTGATAATGCATCTACAAATACTGCATACATCAATGATTTAAAATCCTTATGTCAACCAAATTTAGGGAGTCAATTTTTTCATATTCGTTATACATGTCATGTCATTAACTTATGTGTTCAAGATGGTCTGAAATTATTATCACATTTCATTGATCCTATTAAGACGACACTAAATTGTATTTGGTCATATTCTAAAGTTATGAGAGAATAGATGAAATTTTGTAAAATAAATGGTATTAAACCGATTAAATTTTCAAGAGATGTTCCAACACGTTGGAATTCAACTTATTTTCTTTTATGTCAAGCATTTCAATATAAAGATGCATTATGTAGTTTTTTTCTCAACATGTTCAAAATGTTAAACTTTATCCTAGTCAATGAGATATTTGTGAATTTTTTTAGATATTTTTAAAAGTTTTTAATGATGCTACTTTAATTTTTAGCGGTGTTTATTATCCAACAGCACATTTATTTCTTCTTGAAAGTTTGAATATTGTTGGTGCTCTCGATGAACATGCTGAAAGTAGCGATCCTAATGATATTGTTTTGTTAGAAGCCATTACTGTTATGAAGGTAAAATGATTGAATTATTTTAGAGAAATTCATGTACTTTATCTTATTGCTGCTGTTTTTGATCCTATATTTAAATTAGAATGTTTGAATGGTGCTTTACAAACTTAATATGGTTATTTATGAATATTAGATGAAATTGATATTACAAGATTAATGATGAAATTAAGAAATGATTTAATTGAGTTATTTAATGATTATATTGTAAGATATAACTTAGGAACATTAGGTGAATCTAGTAGTAGCGAACCGGTAATTCAAACAAGATTTAGCGCAGTGGATCGTTGGTTATTGCAACGAAATAAAAAAGCAAGGGATACGACAACTAATAACCCCGAATTAGATAATTATTTATCTACAAATTTCGAGTTTCCTACTGAAAGTTTAGTTAGTAAAAATTTTAAAATCCTTGACTGGTGGAACCGACATCAAAATATATATTTAGTTTTATCAATTATTGCTAAAGAGATATTTACAGCACCTATTTCCACCGTTGCGGTTGAGCAAGCCTTCAGCTTGGGAGGCAATATATTGGAAGCTAGACGATCTTCATTACATCCAAGCACTCTAGAAGCAACAGATTGTGTGGATGATTGGACTCGAGCTGATCTGAGACAACAAGAAGATGCCCCCGATGATTTTGAAGATTTGTTCGATAATGCATCTGCAACAACAAGTGCAAGCGGAACCGGAGCTGAAGGATCAACTGATAATGATGATTAATAATTATAAAATTGTAAATTTACAAAGGAAAAATATATTAAAATTGTAATGGAATTACGTGAGCTTTGATTCCTCTCACCCCTAGAGGATACGTATGCAACTTAAATTTTTAAAAATTTAAGCTTAAGCTCTTCAATGTAATAATTTTATTTATTTATTAAATTAATCTCATTTATTTTAATTTATTTTCGAAATTAAAAAAAGGGTTCGAACCGAACCAGTCGGTTCCGGTTCGGTTCAAGGTTCCGGTTCCACTTCAGTGTGGAACCGGAAACATGCCGGTTCGGTTCGGTTCCGAACCGGAACTGAACCGCCGGCCGGGTCTAATCAAGTCCCATCTCTTGGGAACACACTCTCTGTATTCGAACCCAGAACCTCAAAGTAAGATTCTAATGATAATATTAAAAAATATTAACTGTGATTTTTTGTTCTATTTTAATCAAATACATATTTTTATGTTTTTTTTTTAATGATTAGAGTGACAAACAAAATTTTAGAGAATAGAAAGATATTATTCTTCATAAAAATTGAGCTGACTTATAAATTAAATCTATAGACTTATTTACATTTAATCGTAATTGAATCTTTATATTTAATATCTTAATTTTTATTCTTAACTATTTTACCAGATCACCCAAACCTAGGTTTAGAGAAAATGATTAAAATTTTCAGAGATTACTATTTTGTAATTAAAATTTTAATTAAAATAATGATCAGAACATAAAAAGACGACTTAAATTTATAAAATTTTGTGAAATTCTCGATTATAATTTAAGAAAAAAAAATAAACAAAAGAAAAGAGAAATAGGATTATTTTCTTCACCACTTAAATTTATAGTTAATTTATCAATAATTTAATTTTCTTTTTGCTACTCTTTAATATGAACACGATAACCAAATTCTGCAAAACCTTATCTAATATAAGCTGATAAAGGCAAAAAATATTAAAGAGAAAAAGTTATTCCCTCTCCTTTATCATTGATTTTAACACCATCCTCACTTTCTTTCTTTTTTTTTTTTTTTTCCTCTCCTTTATTTGTTTTTTCAAATTTATCAAATAACTTTCTTCTCTTATACGAGTACTTGCATTGCTTTTCTCTTAATATGGATCCTTTTTTTTTTTTTTTTGTTGCTCCTTTTCTCTTTTGCTTCGTAAAGAGAAGTTATAAGGCAACCCCTCACATAAGGTTCTGGCTTTTGCCCTAAAAACAAGCTCAACTAAAAGTTACAAGAGCAAGATTTAGAAGCTCCCCATTTTTGGTTTTGATTAATCATATATAATAGCCTAAGCTACTCCACTAATATTGTTTATTTTAGTAAAAATATCTTTATATGAAAGTAAAATAAAATTGGGTGTACAAATTTCCCATTCATGACTCATCATGAGTGTCAATTTTAGAAAGGGAATAATGGTTGAAAGCAAAAGTATGTCATTATTGTACAATTCAAAGCTTTTGGGGTCATATTAGAAAAATAACTTTGCCCAATTTTTGCATTTACTGTGCATGATTATATATTATGTATATTTTAAGAAGTTACTAGCTAGTCTTGTGAGCTTTAATTTGTAAGTTTTAGGATTCTGAAAAGTGGGAGGCCATATATAGAAGGTTAATTGAGTAGTCAATATTTTTTGGTAATATTTACTATTTTTATTTTATTCTTTTTGTGAGCTTCTTTCTTTATCAATCTACAGTGCACAAGCTGTGATTCATGAATGATGAAACCAAACACTTATTGTTTGGTCCATTAGTTTTAGATAATGGTAATTTGTAATTAAGGCTATTATATCTAATATAATTAGTGCAATATAAATTTTCCCATGGACTTGGGATTATATGCATATCTAATCTCGTATTGACAGTTATTGGAAAATAAAAATAATTAAATCTTAGTCTTGGCATAAGATCTTTAAAATTTATGCACATCATTAATATTTGAGACAACTTATTTTAATATTGAGTGTTTTAAGTGGAAACATTGAGTAATAATATATTGTATATAAAATTGGCATATAACATCTTACGTATCATTTAATTATCTTAATTATTTAATTATTATGTCCCTAAAGGGCGTGACTTGGTGGTATATGATTTAAGATCTGACCTTGAGGTACTGGGTTCGAATTCAGAGAAAATATTTCTTATAAGAGTCTGAGATAGTCAGAGGTTTTACCTACTCTACTTAAGTCCAGAAAATGATGATTTGACGGCGGGGTTTCCAACAATTAAAAAAATTATCATTTAATTATATAATAATTATCATATAATACTACGATAAAGAAAACGCCTACTAGGCATTGATTGACAATACATAAATTGTCATAAAACCTTTGTACCTCAATTGATTTTATATTTTTAGCATAATCAGGTCAAATGAACGAATTATTTCGATTGATATAATATTATCTTGTCCTAATAGATGAAAATGTCTCACTACAAAAAACAAAATTTTAGTTGGTATGTGACTTATGATGTATGCATGGGTCAAATTTGGGCCGGGGATTCAAATATCATTATGTTTAAGGCTCATGTATCAGACTTGCATCAAAACATATCTCATGATCTTCATCTCGTATAAAATGGTGTTATGGGTTGCCATTGATGCCTAATTCACACGAATCTAGTCACTAAAAGACAGGTCTTCATATGACTCACATATAGGGCCCATGAGCTTGTATGCCCACAAGGATTTGAAAGGCCTCTAAGAACCACATACCATGTTATGCTGTGTCTCCGTGGATATTGCTAGCACTTATAATTTTCCAACAATAAAACTAAGTATTTGGATCAATCCAAATACAAATGGGATTACACATAATCCTAGGATATCTAGGTACTTCTAATTCAATCTCAACTCCATTGTCCTCTTCTAAAAGGATTGGAATTCGACTATTCCAAAGAATCCTATGCCGACTAAAAGGCTACTTCATAATCTATAAAATGAGAGGGGTCAAAGGGATTGAGACAATCACCGATGACTGATGACTTAATGTTCATCATTCAAACTTAGGCCCTCACACTCGAGTTGTCTTGTTTCTTCTCCCCTTTTGCTCATCACCATCACTGGCTTGAGCGTCTACAACGTATCAATTAACAATAAAATATAACAATATGACAAAGAATTGACAGCTAGCTATTGATTGACAACACATAAATTGCATTACAAGATTTATATCTCAACTTTAAATTTATTAAGGTCAAATATATATTATTCCGATTGGTATAGTTTTGTCCCAATAGAGGAAAAATATTACTAGACAACAAAATTATAGTAGGAATTAATCCTAATAACTAGACAAAACACAACATTTTTCTTGTTTTCCTTATTATTCTCTATACTTCTTCTGAATCATTCTTTATGAATTTTTCTGCTCATACATGGAATGTTGTGGGGTTCTTGAAATTGCCTAAGTCCACATTTAATTTCCACTGAATTGCGACAATAATTGAGTAACATTCTTTGCATGAAATTCAAATTTGGACACTATATAAAGTCGTTTTCTAAGTTGGAAAATAAAAAAAGAGATGATATGATATGATAAAGGGAGCAAGTTGTCTCTAAGGGGTGTGATTTAGTGGTGTAAGGTTCATGATCTCACTTTGAGGTTATGAAATTGAATACAATGAGTATTTTCTTGTAAAAATCCGAGACAATCGGGAATTTTATTTGCTCCGCTTAAGTCCGAAAAATGTGATTTGATGGTAGGGTTTCTAACGATATTATTATTTTTTTTTTTTTTAAAAAGGGAGCAAGCTGCTATATATATTTGTGTCAATGCATTAATTTTGATGACTAAGATGTGTCAGGCTCTCTTTATTTTATTTTTATTTTCACTGAATTTTATTGTTACAAATTGCCATATACCATTGGGACCATTTACAGCTGATCATTTACAGTGAAATTAAAAGAGAGTGGTAGAATCGAATTTGACATCAAGCATGTAACATTTATGATATAAGTGCTTTGTCTTCATGTGGCAGAAGCAAAAATTAAAATTAAAAATACATTAATCTTCTTGAAAATACATAATTTTAAAAAATATTCCTCTGCATTTATTGGCAACTGTCACATGAATTTAATTTAATTTTTATTAAATTGGTTCTCCCATTCCCCATATCTTGTTTCTTATATACCAAATCTCCATCATAAGAGTAATGCATACCACTGTACCACTGTGTGATTTTTATTTATGTAATTTTCTTTTTATCTTTTTTTTTTTTTTAATAACATTTGGCTACACCAAAATTTGGAAACTTATATATTTAATTATTATCATTTCACTACTATGATAAATAATGGGTACAAGAAATATTGAAATTTAACATTTTACTACTATAAATTTATTTCTACGATATTTTTAAAAAACCTTATATTTTTATTACATAAAACTTAGGATTTAGTTGATCAAATCACAAGTTCGAATCAAGGGGTACACTTCTTGTAAGAGTTAAGGGCAACCAGAAGTTTTACATGCTCTGCTTAAGTCCGGATCGGGTGGTTTGCTGGCGAGGTTTCCAACATTTAAAAAAAAAAAAAATAGCTAAGAGCTCTAAATTTTGTATTAAAATATTATGCTATAATCATGAGCATCAAATTATAAAAATAATATTGAATCCCAAGGATAACAGGAGCATCCATGCATCCTATTGTATATTTGGTGATATGTAACAAGTAATTTTATGAATTACGAGTAATATCATGGATGAAAAAAATATTACTTGAAAAATGTAGTATCACTGTTAAAGAAAAAGGGCATAAAAGAATTTAACTTTTCAATATCCCATCTTTCTTTTTGTATTTTAACAATTTTCTCATGCATTCATGCAAGCCTTTACTTCCCAGTTCTTTCATTAGCTCAATATTCTCTTTTCCTTTTATTGATCATAAAGCATAAAGCCACAAAAACCTAAAGACAAAAAAAAAAAAAAAATGAAAATGATATAAAATATTTTTTATAAAAATATTGCAAAGTGCTCCATTACAATTACCAAGGATCACTTGACACTTTTAAAGATAGTTAAAAGGTCACTCTCTATCTAAAGTTCCTCTCCTCTTCATTCTCCCTCCTGAATAATAGTAGTAGTAGTAGTGCAAAGACATACAAAATCAATTAGATTTCATAATACTTACGTAGGAATATAATATTAATAAATAAATATATAATTTTCTTTTCTTGGATTTGGACCGCCAAGAGCTTCAGAATAAGAACCAACCAAGACTACATGATGCTCTCTCTTTTTTTTTTTTTTTATAAAAATAAAAATAAAATTGGGTGCCCTTTTGTTGCTTTCAGTCTTTCTTGTCTCCTTGTCTTACTTTAGCTCTCTTTCTTTTTCTTTTTTTCTACACTTTCTTTTTCTCCCCCACTCTGATTTTATCTCAGTAAGCAGTGCAGCAGCAGGTACCTGATTCTCTCTTATGAGAAAGAAAGCAAAAGAAAGATAATGATTTCAAAATGAGTAGTAGTAGTAAGACAAATCAATGTGGCCTGCCCAGTGTAAACTCAAGATTTGGCTTCTTGGGGCTTGTCCCTGATATGTTTGGTGAGCTTACATCTGATATTCCTTCATAGCTCATGCATTTTGGGTCCATTTCCTGCTTAATAGTGTATATAATTTCCAACATAAATAATAATTAATTAATCAATTCATAATGATCAGCAAAGCAAAGTGAAAAAATATTGAAATCAAAAGTCTAAGAATGATTTATAGAATATTAATTCACACATAGTACATGGGAAAAAAAGCCTGCTACAAAATTATTCCCCATATGTAAATTATTTTATGACACTAGCTAGTGCATTATTGATTTTAGAAATTTGACGAGTCAAGGGATTAGGTTTGAACTTTGAACTAAATTTATTATGAGGGTATAGTAGTAGTAGTAGTTCTTTTAGGGCTAAAAGAAAAAGCTCTTTCAGATAAGCTTTTACTTTCATTAGACTAGTTGAAGTGACAAAATTGTCCCTGCTTGAATGTGAGTTTAAAAAAAATCAGCTTTTTCAATACCCCTTTGCCTTATCTCTTTTCTTTTTATATATGTATTGTGCATGTTATAATCACTATACTAAAAATTTAAATTAAAATCATCTTGAAAATTAGAGATTAGAAATGAAAATGTAATGTACCTCAAGAGATGGTATGTTTATAGCACAATCCTTTGTTTTGCCATGCAACCAAGCTTCTCTGCTACAAACCAAACATGCACAAAGAGAGAATATTTCTTATCAGTGAAAGCCATGCAGAAGAGAAAGCAAAAGGTAAAAAAAAAAAAAAAGAGTGAAAAAAGAAAAGAGAAAGCTATCTTTTACTGTCTTGTTTATAATTCTTCATTAACTTTACAAAATATGCTGATTGAAATAAAGTAGCAAGAACACAACCCCCCATGTGATATCCCATTTCTCCATAACAGCAACAAAGGAAGTTTCAAAGAGTATAGCTTTAATATCAAGATTTCCAATAATGGGTCCATACATCACAGGATTTAAGCTTTCAAACTAAGTTTTCTAACAGTAGGTCCCATTTTTAAAAACAAAAATAAAAATGAGCCCACAAAATCCAAAGGAAAGAGATATCTTCATTTTTTAGGTGGATTTGTCAAAGAAAGGATTCCCTTATTGTCTTGGAATGCTAGGAGAGAAAAAAAATAATTAGTGGTTTCTTTCTTCTATTACTTCCTTTTCACCCACTAGCTAGCAAGCTACTACAAGTGATGACTGATGATGAGTTATTTATATTTATATAATTACTCCATCATGATGATGGCCTTGGACAGACAGAACATATCCACTGAATCATTTCTTTCTCTTTTTGTGATTTCTTGCATGTAACCATGTTTGTATCTGTGTGTGATTGGAGAAAGAGAGAGAGAGAGAGAGAGAGTGAGTGAATAAGAACAAATGCTTAGCTACCTACTGTTGTTCACTTGTAATTTTAATTCTAGATCTGAGTTCTTATCAACACACAGGATTTAAGATAATCTCTCATCGATCGAGAACTGCTTCTATTAAGCAAATAACTTATTTTCAATAATAGAGGTCATGAGTTAAGTTCTTATAATCCATTTGAGGTGTTTAAAATCATATTATAAGTACTTTCTCAATGTTAAAAGTATATGAAATCCCTTGATAATTAAGTATTACTTTCAAACTTACCATTGAGAATCAAGTGATAAAAAATTATCCTTTATTATGTTTTGAAGGAAGCAAACTAAAAGGAGAAGGGAAAAAAAGACCAGGGAACATCATGAAAATGAGAGCTTATATTTGAAGTTTCTTTTTCTTTTATGGGTTCCTTTATATATATATATATATATATATATATTCCTAGGAAACAACCAAAGAAGCTAGCAAGCACAAACAGAAGAGCATGAAATTTTTTAGTTATTAAACACGGTATACAAATTTTCACCTTGAAGAGTTGCTCCAGAGACCATGATTGTCTTTTTCTTGATGAACATTTGCTCTTCCTTGTTGTTGAATAGATGATGATTCTGGCCTCGATCTTGATTGTTGAATCCCAAACATCATGTCTTCAGAAGTATCCCCAGATGATCCATTTTCAAAAGCATCCGAATGTCCTGCATTATAAACAAAAATAATAATAATCAATATTTATATATACACACACAAATATATATGATTTAATTATACAATATTCTCTTGATGATTGATTTGTGATGCTTTAGTCGACGGGATCATTCATTCAAAAAAGAAAAAAAAAAGAGAGTTAATTATGTATGTATTAAAAACTTGAGGGCATGCATGCAAAAACCTGAGGAAGCTGCTGCTCTATCGGTGGTCTTGACCGTTCGATACATCTGCAAAATTAATAGTTAATAATAGTGATAATTAATTTAAAATAAATACATAGTACTACTGAGAGGTCAAAATAAATAAATAAAAATAACAAAATAAATAAATATATAAACCTATATAGAAAAGATGCAGAAGCAAACAAGAAAAGGGACCAATATGCTGTTTTCAATACTATGCTAGCTAGCGGACATTGGGTCTGAAACAGTGGCACAGTAAAGTACAAGTACAAGCTGTAAAAAAGGTTGAGCAAGTAACTAATTAACTACATCTTCAAAAAAAAAAAAAAGTAACTAATTAACTACACAAAGAAGAGCATTTATGCTCATATAAATGCATGTGTGTGTGTGTAATTTTTAACCATGGTTAAGTAAGTGTGGTTAAAAATACCCATATCATATCATTGAGAAATGATGGTGTTTTGTACTTCAAAAGTAAAAAAAAAAAAAAAAAAAAATTTGAAAGAAATAATATTTATAAAGAAATAATCCGACTGTAAGTGGCTTGGCTGTAGCCTATATGACTTGTTTTTTGAAATTTTTTCTTGGGCTTTTGGCACTTACTTATTTCCTGAAATCGATGATCTTTTCTCTCATCGTCTCTATTTTTATATATGTTTTTAATCTTTATTTTTATTTCTTCGTTCCGTGTGATTGAATTTCTGGGTTCTTTCTTCCAAGTAAAAAGCTGTTAATAAGCTAGCAGAAGTTAGAAGTTGGGATGTAACTGAGGTCATTTAAAAAAGAAACTAGCAGAAACGTCAGATCTAGTAGAAAAATAAGTGCTAAGGATTTGAGAGAAGAAACATTGGGATTTGTAATCTTAATAATGCTCTCCCTCTATTAACACCCTCTTCAAGTAATGTAGCTAGCCTTTTATATAACATTCAGATTAATGAGCTTAAAATAAGTTCTATTATTAGCCATTTTTTTTTTTTTTTTTTTTTTTTAAGAGGAGAGAATTAAATTAACCCAGTTGAGATTGACAAGTTTTCTTTACCTGTAAGTGAGATTTAACATGAGCCAAGGTGAGATCTTTCACATCCATTAGCTCAAGAACTGATTTTGGAGTAGCTCCTATACTCAATATGTATCAAAGAAAGAGAAGAAGAATCATATGGGTGTTGAAAAAAAGGTTCTTTAAGAAAAAAATGGAAAAGGAAAAAAGAAAAGAAAAGAAAAGAAAGTGAAGCATACTTTCATGGCCACCCAATAACTCAACAGCGTGAACAAAGCGAGCATGAAGAGTTGTAGTCCATCGCATCCTTGGAGCTCTCATGCTTCGTTTAGCCGGAAACCTCGACATGAATCTTGATCTCATCAAACCTTGTGACTGAAAAGAACTCAAACTAGATGTGCTTGTTGTGTTGTTATTAGGAACCAAAGATGGATGAGTACTTGAAGCTGCAGTTAAAGAATAATCCAACGGCTGCTGTTGATGATGATGATGAGCAAATGGAAAAGGATGAGAATTTGGATGGTGATGGTGAGGGTGAGGGTTTTGATAGACAGGGATTCCTCTTATGGGTCTCAAGAAACCTAGCTCTTGACTCAGCCCTTGTTGTCGATGATAAAGAACCGGGTTACTATTGTTAAGGTTTTCAAGATGGTGATGAGTGGGGAGCTGATTACAATTGGTGGTGTTGTTTTGGAGGAGATGAAACTGATTTGAGTTATAATTATTATTATTAGAAGAAGGCTCTGTGACTGAAACTCTAGATGGGTTTGATAAGGAAAGTTCAAAAGGGGTTGCTGCGGCGGCGGTATCGGAGGAGGGTTTGGCGGCCATTGAAGAAGAGTTTCTTGAGTCTAAAGCTCTCTTCCAAAATCCCAAATCCATTTCTTCTTCAGCTCCAGCAGTACCTCTCCTGCTGCTCCATGTTGATGAGGGTTTGCTGTTTGGTGGGCTGATTTGTAAAGACAAATCAGGTTGTGCTGGAAATAGCTCCATATCTTCTTCTTTTTTAACACAACCCCCAAGTTTAAATATCACTACAAGAACTTCTTTCTTCTTTTGTTTTTCCCCTCTGCTAACTCCTCCTATGCAGTTTGAATTGTAATATGCTTGAGTGATGATCTTATAGTAAACAAAACAAAAGCAAAAAAAAAAAAAAAAAAAAAGAATTTCTCTGAGGTGGGATTTAAGGGAGTTTCTTGAGATGGGGTTTGATCAAATTTGAGGGAAGTAGTTTTAGTTGTGTGTAGTTGCAGAGATTTTGAGATTGAGAGAGAAGAAATGACAAGGTATGAAGTGAATGGTTGTTTCTTTTGTGTGAAGTATATGTGAGAAAATGACACTTGAAGTTGAAGGGGGCTAATAAGAAAGAAAATTGAGAAGGAAAAAAAAAAAAGTTTTTGTGTTTCTTATTTGTGGACGTGGGGTGTGGGGTAATTAGGGTACTAGGAGGGTGAAAAAGGAAGAAAAAAAAGTAAATAAAGCAAAAGTAAATAAGTTTGGGGACTTGTTTTTATTCTACTTTTTTTATCACTCTTTCTTTTTCACTTTGTTTTCTTCAATAAACTATCATTCACTATTGAACTGAGCTTAATAATATTTTTCTTTTATAAATTATAATTGATAGTTATTGAAAAAAATTTATATATAATTAACCATTTATTATTATTCATGTAAGCATGTTAAAAAATTATTAAAAATTAGTATTGGATCCAAATTCTTCTTCAATGATAGGAGATTTAAAAAACAGGAAAGATTTATGTGTAAAAACTTTTCAAGGAGTGTATTTTTTCCCTCAAGGAGTGCACTTACCTTTCCAAACCACACATACTCTTCCTTTAACTGAAACCTATGGTTGGTGTTCCTTTTCAGTTTTCACAAAACCCTAAAATCATCCAATAATTTTTATCTTCTTTTTTTTTTATTATTATTTTCAAAACTTTTAAATTCTTAACACACACAACCACATAATAATTATTACTCACATTTTTCCACATCCTAGGGTTTCTTAAACCCACAACTACTACCATTCATTGTAATATGATGAAACCATTTTAATTCTCCCACATCAAATCATTTTATTTTGTCAAACTTTTAGGCACCCCTCCCTCTATTTCATTCAACACATATTTTAATAATAATACACGATTAAAATTTTAATTACATTTAAATTATTATTCAATAACTATTAATCATAATTTATAAAAAAAAACAACCCAATACAAAACTCAACTTAACATCAAATCTAAGTCCATAAATATTAGGCAGTTTTTACAACACTTCACATTGAATGATCCTCCAACTCCCCCTAAGTGAAAAAGGTGCATTTGAAAGTCAAATCTACAAATTATTAGGTGTGAAATAGTAAATTCACACAGTCTTCTTCTTCTTCAAAATGAAAGTACTATGTACCATCAACAAGATGTTATGTGAGATTGAATCTACCGATCAAAGACACTATATAGAGCCTATTTTAGCATTATGTAATTCAAAGGACATGTTTGGGTGGCAGGTATTATCATATGCTCATTATATTGATGGTGCTTACAAAGTAGGTAAACATTAATTAACACTCTAAGGGCAAAAATAAAAAATTAACTTTTACCATGTCTTTTAATTTTGACAATTTGGGATTCTTCAAACCCTCAATTCCACACCAAATTTGTCTTAGCAAGATCCAAAATATAGCCCAAAATTTAAGGGGGAACAATATCTAGGGTTAAGTTTAAAATCAAATAAAATTAAAAATATATATATGATATGGAAAATAGAAAGGCATATACGGATTTCTTATTATGGGTCTCAATTGGCTTGGTTTCTTAAAGAATCTAAAGTTGTTCAAAATATGCAGTATGAGTATCAATTTTGTTCTTCATGTAAATCATATATTCATAAGTTCATGACCAATTTGTTTAAAGTTCAATTCCTAAAAAATAGTTTGTTTTCATTATTCCTAAAAAGTGGGTATGTTTTTAGATTAATTATCTTTATGAAAAAGGAATTTTGTGATGAATAAGTCTCTTTCACATACGTTGATTTATACCACCAAGAGCGTTGTCCAGTTAGCTAGGGCATGGGCTTTGTGGTTGATGATTATTCTTCAACGCTCAATTTTTTTGAAACGTTGGAAATTTTATCACCAAATCATTAGACCCGAGCTTAAGCGGAGCATATAAATCTCCATCTGTCTCAGATTCTTATAAAAAATACACTTCCCGAACTCGAATTCAAGATCTGACAATTAAGTCTTAAACTATTTACCACCAAAATTCTATTTTTCTAAACCAAAAGTTAAGGTAAGCTCTTGTAAGAATATTTTACAATGAAAATAATACTTTAAAGAGTGGTCTCCCAATTATAGATTTACTACTTAGAATTAATTTTTATTTTATAATTCATTTCCCTCTTTTTCATCTTAGTAGAATTCATCATTTATACAATAATAATAATAAATGTTCAAAGCAAGTTGTTTGACAATACACTATGCAAATGACAATTTATTAGTTAATTAATAATTTTTTTTGCTGGTAAATTATCCTTTAGTATCTAGAATTTATGTCAATTACCCAATTAATCTCTATATTTTTATATAAGAATTTATATAATTTATAGAAAACATCCTTGCCATTACTTTTCAAGGACAAAATTTATTATTTTGTGTGATATATTCCATTTTTTTATAAAAAAAAATATATGACGTTAAGCAGGTGAAAAGGAAATAATTAAATAAAGGGAAATTATCATTTTCCCACCTGATAAATAGAGTAAATCTATAAAAATTTAAAATCGTTCCATTTTCCACATGTAATTTCAAATGTGTTTACTTTTCCACTTTTATCATGTGAAAATAACTAATTTTTTTAATTAAACAGATAAATTGTATTTTTTTTATTAGGTAATTCAAACCATGGGTAGAAAAGAAAACGATTTCAAAGTTCTGTTGACAAAGTGAACTAATGCTATTTAGATGTTGGAAAATTGATAATTTCCCTTAAGTAAATTTTAACACGAACGTACATACAACAAAAAAAAAAATTATATAATTTTATAAAACACATAAAATAAAATTGAATAATTGGATGAAACCAAAAATAAAGGCAGGTCCCAAAATACCATATGTGATTTATGTCTTATGGAGATAGCTTTAAAGTATATATGTGCCCTCTTAATTATGTAAAAAATTATTGGTGTAAGATTAATAATATATCTTAAACCAATAAATTTTTACATACTAATTTTTTATTGATAACTTTTGGGTTTCAATTTTGATTCTTAAAATGTTATTAACATGTGTATGGTGAGATAATGTCCTTGTTAATATCTAAATGTACGTTAGTGTAATTCAATATGACTAGTCTTATTCTTATAAGACTGGTGTGGAGTGTTTGGTACATGAAAAATAAAAAAAGAAGAGAAAATGATCACATTGTTAATTGTTAGGAAGCATAATTCCTAATATATTTACATGTTTGTCCTTTTAGGATCTAACCATACATGTATTACTAGTCCTAAATATATTTACAAACTAATTGAAATAAATATAAGTTAACCACAACACAATTGCATACATTTCTTCTTGTAGAGACCTCTTAATCAAATTAATTGATTGCTTAACTAAATAAGCAAATGGTCTTATTTATAGGAGGGAAACCAAGTCACTATTAGCTCACATGCATGGATTACTATTAATCTTTGATTACTATTCACTACAAGAATTATGGCTTTTAGCGTCCAAATATTTAGCGTCGAAAATGTATTCGACGCTAAAAGTGAGTTTTAGCGTCGAAAATCATTTTCGACGCTATATGTTAAATTTTTAGCGACGGAATAAAACTTCGACGCAGAATATTAATGTTTTAGCGTCGAAAACTTTTTTCGACGCTAAAATATGTACTTTAGCGTCGAATAATATTCGACGCTGAATAATTCTATTATTGCAATAATTTTTGGCGCCAAATATTACACTTTTAGCGTCAAAAAACAGAGTCGACGCCAAAAATATACTTTTAGCGTCGAATATATAGTGTCGCTAAAGGTTTATGAAGTTTCCACCGACAAATCCTTGATTCTTTAGCGTCTAAATTAAATTCGACGCTAATTTTTTGATATTTAGCGTCGAAAAAACCTTTTCGACGCTAAAAACTTCGACAATTAGCGTCGAATTTGAATATTCGACGCTAAAGATAGATTAAAATGGCAGATTGCCACCAACCCTTCTCCCCCTCTGTTTTTTCTCTCATTCTCTTCATTTTCATCCTCTGAAATCTGAGAATTTCTCCTCTACAGCCTCACATCTTTCCTAAAATTTTTTAATAAAATTGTAATCAATTTCCGATAAGGTAATTCTTCTTTCATATTTCTTTATTATTTTCAATTTTTATGATTATATATGTGTGTTATATGTTGTTTGTTAGTGATTTATGATTCATATATGTAGAGTAAGTATATTAATTAATAAAATATTTTTTTTTTTGTAAACTATTTAATTTATCAACCAATATATATATAGATATATATATATATATATATATATAATATATGCCTTAAATAAATTATTACTGAATTAGTAATGTTCATTACTGTAAAATGATATCTAATAATTATATTATTATATTTAGGTATTTCTGCTGAAATGGATAGAAATTGGATGAGCTCTCTGGATAGATTGAGTGTTGAATATCGTAATGGAGTGTCTGAGTTTATGGAAGTCGCAAAGCAACACATTGATGCAGAAGGTCGTGTTCGTTGTCCATGTGCAAATTGTTTGAATAGGAAAAGGAAGCGGTTAGATGAAGTTCATAATCATTTATACATGCCAGGAATATCACCAACTTACCGTACGTTGATTTATCACGGTGAGCAATATCATTCTCAGTCACGGTTTTTTGATGTCGGCGAAGGGAGCAGTAGTTACAATCAACCTGCAAACGATGGGATCACCGATATTTTGCATGACTTACAAGGTCCACCACTTGGTCATAGTGTTAGTGGTGACATGCCAGTTGTGGACAACAGAACCTGGGCGACGCCGTTCCTAGGCTCGCGGCCTAGTTGGGAAGGACTAAATAACATGGAGTCGCCACCCCCGGTGTGAACCGGGACAAAGATTTAAGGCCGCACTCACCCCTCGCAAGGGAAGACCTCAAACCGTTGGGTTCAGAATGGTCCCTTACTTATGTCACTTGTAATGAAAGGATTTATGTAATAATTTAATCAAGCTTAAGTAACACTTATTTCCAGGAGTATCATGCTTCTAAATTCTCATATGCAAAATAAAACTTATGTACGCATTTCACATATATCTCACATTTAAAATTGCATGCTTAACATATCAAGATAGCAACGAACATACAACTTTATTTACATATCACATTCAGGAAAACACAAGCACCCATATTAACCATACAAGCACACATATGGGCACTTTTCCAAGCGGTACGTGGAATTGTAGCCCAAATACAGACCGCACTACCGTCCATTCGGAATCGGCTACGGAATTACGTCTGGGTTTCCATCCGATATACCGCAAGAAATAATACTCAAATGTTATCATGACATAAGCATATGAATTGTAATACATTAACATATTTGCATTTATACATGTGGAGATAGCTACTAGGAAAACTATGCATGAAATCTAATGAAGAGGACTCAGTTCAGTGGGTGCGCGTTCGTGTAGCGTTCGTAAAAGCGTTCGAACGGTAAACAGAAGGTTCGCGTTCGTATGACGTTTGATAACGCGTTCGAACAGAAATGAAACAGAATGCTCGCGTTCGTATGGCCTTTGATAACGCGTTCGAACGAAATGAAACAGAATGCTCACGTTCGTATGGCGTTCGTAAACGCGTTCGAACGGAAATGAGACCTGATGCATGATAAGGCAAAAACGCATGCGCGTTCGAGTTGCGTTCGTAAACGCGTTCGAACGGGAACAGACCTGATGCATGAAATGAGACGCAATACATAAACAACAAAAAAGGGGCGCGGCGAAGTACTGCCGTAAAGGTGGCCTTTTGGGGCTCTTGATCTCTCAAAGAGAGGACCTTTAGACAACATACTAAGCCCATGCGCGTCACATCACAACACATGAATAAATAATATCAGACATAGTGTGCCCGATTGAACGTATCTTGTATCCAACCGAACACACATCAATCGGCGCGGCAAAGTATCGTGGTAAAGGGCTTTTAGCCCCTCCCCATAGGGGATCTCACATCACACTTACTAAGCCCATGCGCTCGATTGAATTATGCATACGAAAATAAAGACAATCATATCGAACTAAGTATGCTCGATTGAACGTATCTTGCATTCAACCGAACACACATCAATCGGTGCGGCAAAGCATCGTGGTGAAGGATTTTAACCCCTCCAATTAGGGGACCTTTCATCGCACTTACTAAGCCCATGCACTCGATCGTATCATACGGGGATAAGCAACATACAAAATTTAATGACGAAAATAAATAAATAAAAGCAACACAAAACAGGAGAAGGTGCCGTTTACTCAAGTGGTACGTGGAGTTGTGTCCCAAGTACAGACCGCACTACCGTCCATTCGGATTCGGCTACGGAATTTACGTCTGGGTTTCCATCCTATATACCACAAGAGACGACACTCTTCCATTCATCCAATACCCACAACATACATCATACACACAACGAATGCCACAAATACAAAAAATATAATCAAAATAAATGACCAAAATAAAATGAGAATAAGTGTGAAAGATACCCTCAGGTCTAACCTTTTAAGCTGTCTCTCGGACTCGCGTTTCACGAAAATCGGAAGGGGGTAAAGCTCCGCAACTTTTCTGGTTCACTGGTTTGCCTCCTAGCTCACTGCTTTGCTGTTTTGCTTGCGGTTCGAACTCCGTTCTACTCCTATTCGGCCTCTGTCTTGCTGCTCACTGCACGGGCCACCTGTTAAAACGTTTTCAATGAACTATTCCAAGTTTGTGTAGGCTCTTAGTGTAATTGTATGTGATTATTTTTAAGATTATCTATGCAGTTTTTATGTTACTGTTTTTTAAGGATTTGGGCTGCTGTTTTAAGGTGATTTTGCTGCTGTTTGGGCGTGTAATACAGTGTGGTGTTTTGTTGTAATTTTCGGTGGTGGAGGGCTGCTGTATAGGGCTAGTTTCGTGGTGTGGTGGGGGGTTTACGGAGGTGGTTTTCAGTGGTGGTTAGGGGCTGTATTGGTGGTTGTATTAGGGGTTGTTTTGGTGTTTGTAGTTTCGATGATGTGAGGGTAAGGATGAAGGTAGTGATTTTTGTGGTGTCTAATATTTCTTGTGTGAATTGTATGTCTGAGCTAGAGAGATTTCGAGAGAGTTTGGGTGTGAATTATATGTGTCAAGAAGACAATGGCTTTGGTTAGGGGTTGTTTATATAGAAGATGTCTAGGGTTTTCTTCTTGTCTCACAAGGAAAGGATTTTGGTATTCAATTAGGATTTCCAAGAAAGGCATACACAAGATTGAGGGGGGACAAAATATTTTAAATTAGGAAGTTGTAATATTTAATTTGTGTTGGTTTAGGAATACAAATATTTTAGATTGGTAATTATCTTATTAGATTAGGAAGTCAAATATATGATTGGCTTTAATTGGTTATGATTGATTTTAATTAGGCATATCTTCTTTTTAGTTTTAGTATATAATATATTCAAATTATTTAAATTATGCATGATTTTAGTTTAAGTTAGGTAAATATTTTATTTAATTGGTAAATGGTTTAAATATTTTATTTAATGTTTAATATTTAAATTAATATTTATTTATTTAATTTGGATTGTTTTTTATATGGGCTTTAGGGAGCTAAATGGGCTGGGTGTGAGGCTAGCAGCAAAACGAGAATTACCGACACCGTTCGAACGCTTCCTCGAACGCGACACGAACACCCGCAATCTGTTTTCCGTTCGAACGAAGTAGCGAACGCAGCACTAACGAAGACAGTGAGCTTTTTTATTCTGAATTTCCCCTTCCGATATCCGTTTCCCGCGGCTTCCGTGACTCAAAAGGTAGTGCCTCCAAATGAGACTCATCATCATCATGGTTTCACATGCAAAAATACAATGCCTACAGTCGTTCCCCCACTTTGATGGGGCTTGTGCAGTGTGTGACAGTAACAGTCCTATCAAAGTCTATGCAATGCATTTTTACTTACCTGGCTAGCTAGCTGTCTCGAGCTGAGCTGATACTGTAGTGGACCTCGATCCTGAGACGCATCTCGATGCTGCTGATGATGTGGGCCTCGAACCTGGGACGCATCCCATAGCTGCAACCGACACGGGGGCCTCGACCCTGGACGCATCCCAATACCGCTGACAAAATATGGGCCTCGACCCTGGGACGCATCCTGAAAATGATGATGCAGTGGACCTCGATCCTGGGACGCATCCCAATAGCTTCAACCGACAACGGGGGCCTCGACCCTGGGACGCATCCCAATAGCTGCAACCGACAACGGGGGCCTCGCCCTGGGACGCATCCCAATACCGCTGACAAAATATGGCCTCGACCCTGGGACACATCCCGAAAATGATGATTGGGCTCTTCGCTCCTCAGCTGATATGGGCTTCACCCCCAAGCTGACATGATGTGATGTGGACTTCGCCTTCCGAGACCCATACTCGGAACTTAACTTCATTGGGACCTCAATCTTCAGATTACTGCCCATATCAAATACTGTGCTTTTACTATCTCTGATTGGCTTACTGCTCGCTTTTTTCCGTCTTCAACACCTGTTTACACAAAACAGAACAAACACAAAATATGCAATATAGGTTACGTGTATGCATGTATGCAGGAGTTTTCTTATTCCGTTGGGTTAGGTCTTCCGCTGGCGACCAAGTCTTCTCAAGCAAAGTACAACTTCAACCTGTCGACATTGATTGGTTATGTGAATTCATTTCCTTCCAAGTCTGATAGCTTCACTGCTCCATTTCCCATGACTTTCTGAACGATGTAAGGTCCTTCCCAGTTAGGCCTGAATTCCCTCTCGGATCCGTCGTCGACGGCCTCGACTGCTTAAGTACCAAATCACCATTTCTGATCTTGTGGGACGTACTTTCTTCTTGTTGAATGCCCGGGCTAGTCTCTTCTGATACAACTGCATGTGATACAAAGACTTCGTTCTCTTCTCATCCAACAGTACTAACTGATCAAATCTCTGTGCAGCCCATTCCTGTTCCGGTAATTCTGCCTCTGCTAATACCCTCAGGGACTGTATTTCCACTTCTACTGGCAATACTGCTTCCATTCCGTAGACCAAGGAGTAAGGTGTGGATCCTGTTGCTGTTCTTACTGATGTTCTGTACCCCCACAAAGCATACGGTAATTTCTCGGCCCAATTTCTACAATTTTCTGTCATCTTGGCTAAAATTGTCTTTATAGTCTTGTTGGCTGCCTCAACTGCCCCATTTGCCTGCGGCCTGTACGGTGATGACTTGTGGTGGCCTATCCCATGCCTCTGTAACATTACCTTCGTCTCTCCTTGAAACTGGACCCCGTTGTCTGTCACTACATGATGCGGCATACCATACCGACAAATGAGGTTCCGAGCTATGAACTTTGCCATCTGCTTCGCTGTAACATTACAGAAGGATTCGGCTTCCACCCACTTTGAGAAGTAATCTACTGCCACCACTATGAAGCGATGCCCATTTGATGCATTTGGTCGAATTTCCCCAATCATATAAATGACCAGAAAATAAAATGAGAATAAGTGTGAAAGACACCCTCAGGTCTAACCTTTTAAGCTGTCTCTCGAACTCGCGTTTCACGAAAATCGGAAGGGGGTAAAGCTCCGCAACTTTTCTGGTTCACTGGTTTGCCTCCTAGCTCACTGCTTTGCTGTTTTGCTTGCGGTTCGAACTCCGTTATGCTCCTATTCGGCCTCTGTCTTGCTGCTCACTGCACGAGCCACCTGTTAAACGTTTTCAATGAACTATTCCAAGTTTGTGTAGGCTCTTAGTGTATTTTATGTGATTATTTTTAAGATTATCTATGCAGTTTTTATGTTACTGTTTTTTAAGGATTTGGGCTGCTGTTTTAAGGTGATTTTTCTCTGCTGTTTTGGGCGTGTAATACAATGTGGTTTTTGTGGTAATTTTCGGTGGTGGAGGGCTGCTGTATATGGCTGGTTTCGGTGGTGTGTGGGGGGTTTACAGAGGTGGTTTTCAGTGGTGGTTAGAGGCTGTATTGGTGGTTGTATTAGGGGTTGTTTTGGTGTTTGTAGTTTCGATGATGTGAGGGTAAGGATGAAGGTAGTGATTTTTGTGGTGTCTAATATTTCTTGTGTGAATTGTATGTCTGAGCTAGAGAGATTTCGAGAGAGTTTGGGTGTGAATTATATGTGTCAATGAGACAATGGCTTTGGTTAGGGGTTGTTTATATAGAAGATGTCTAGGGTTTTCTTCTTGTCTCACAAGGAAAGGATTTTGGTATTCAATTAGGATTTCCAAGAAAGGCATACACAAGATTGATGGGGGACAAAATATTTTAAATTAGGAAGTTGTAATATTTAATTTGTGTTGGTTTAGGAATACAAATATTTTAGATTGGTAATTATCTTATTAGATTAGGAAGTCAAATATATGATTGGCTTTAATTGGTTATGATTGATTTTAATTAGGCATATCTTCTTTTTAGTTTTAGTATATAATATATTCAATTATTTAAATTAGGCATGATTTTAGTTTAAGTTAGGTAAATATTTTATTTAATTGGTAATGGTTTAAATATTTTATTTAATGTTTAATATTTAAATTAATATTTATTTATTTAATTTGGGATGTGTTTTTATGGCTTTAGGGAGCTAAATGGGCTGGGTGTGAGGCTAGCAGCAAAACCAGAATACCTACCGACACCGTTCGAACGCTTCCTCGAACGCGACACGAACACCCGCAATCTGTTTTCCGTTCGAATGAAGTAGCGAACGCGCAGCACTACGAAGACAGTGAGCTTGTTTATTCTGAATTTCCCCTTCCGATATCCGTTTCCCGCGGCTTCCGTGACTCAAAAGGTAGTGCCTCCAAATGAAACTCATCATCGGGTTTCACATGCAAAAATACAATGCCTACACCAGTGTTAAGTGGAAATGATCAAAATTTATTTAGTGAACTACTTGATGAGGCAAAAAAAATTCCATTCGAAGGTGCTGGAATGTCGATCTTGAATTTCGTTGTGAAATTATTACACATTAAAGTGATCAACAGAATGACCAACAAAAGTATCGATATGATGTTAGAGTTACTGGCTCAAATGTTACCGGTCGGAAGCGAATTGCCTAAGTCGTACTACGAGGCAAAGAAAATATTACGTGATCTGGGAATGAGGTATGAATCCATTCATGCTTGTAAGTTTGATTGTGTATTATTTCGTGCCGAGTATGAATCACTTGAACATTGTTCGATATGTGGTGAAAGTCGGTGCAAAGTCCGTGGTATGGGGAAGAAAGTGCCTCAAAAGATATTGCAATATTTCCCTTTAACGCCCAGGCTGCAGAGATTGTTCATGTCACGACACACAGCGACTGATATGATGTGGCATCATGAAAAGAGGATCGGTGCGGAGGGCATACTTAGACATCCTGCGGACGGAACCGAATGGAAGGAATTTGATGACATGTACCCCCGTTTCGCTGAGGACCCCCGTAATGTCAGGTTAGGTCTTGCCTCTGATGGTTTTAACCCATTTGGGAATATGTACAACTCTTATAGCATCTGGCCCGTTATTGTCATTCCATATAACTTACCTCCATGGAAATGTATGAAGGATCCGTTCATGTTTATGTCATTGCTTATCCCTGGTCCACGTTCACCTGGTAAAGATATAAATATTTACTTGAGACCATTGATCGAAGATTACAAACATTATGGAATGTGGGTGTGCATACCTATGATGCAGCTTCAGAGCAGTATTTTCAGATGCATGCCGCATTATTATGGACCATTAATGATTTTCCAGCCTATGGTTCATTATCTGGATGGAGCACTAAGAGATACATGGCATGTCCAGTTTGTGTGGGTCATACACCTTCGCAACGATTACGGAATAAAATCGGATACACGGGGCACATGAGATTTCTTGAGTCGAGTTATCCTTGGCGGAGGAGTAAATTATTTAACGGGCAACATAACCTCAGAGTAAGCCCAGTCGATTGTCTGCATTTGACATACTTTGCCAACATCAACATCTAAAAGACAGCACACCAGGTAAACATCCTAATAATAGAGATAAAAATCGAAAACGGTTACCTGAAGAGTTGAATTGGACAGGAAAAGTATTTTCTTTGAGTTAGAATATTGGGGGACTCTGAGTTTGTGACATAATTTGGATGTAATGCATATAGAGAAAAATATTTGTGAGAGTTTAGTGGGTACACTATTCAATATTCCGGGTAAGACAAAAGACACTGTAAATGCTAGATTGGACCTACAAGATCTTAGAATTCGCAGTGAATTGCATTTACAAGTCGCCTCTTGAGGTTTTATTAAGCCTCCTGCTAGTTATGTGCTCAATCAATCGGAGAGAAAATCATTATGTGATTGGCTGAAAATGGTTAAATTCCCTGATAATTATGCATCCAATATTGGGCGTTGGGTCAGAGATGATACAATAATGGGATTAAAGAGTCACGATTGTCATGTGCTGCTCGAGATTCTCCTTCCTGTTGGCATTCGACCTTATCTCCCCCCGAATGTATGTGACGTCGTACTTGATCTATGTGGCTTCTTTAAACAATTATGTCAGAGGACATTAAGCACATATGTTATTGACGACCTTGAGCGAGGAATCGTGATAATCCTATGCAAGCTGGAGCGAATTTTGCCACCCCTTTCTTTGATGTCATGGTACATCTGGCTGTGCATTAACCGCTGAAGCTAAAAAAAAAAGGGAGGTCTTGTCCATTACAGATGGATGTATCCCATTGAGAGGTACTATATATATATATACAATTTTATATACGAAAATTTGTAACAGTTTTTATGTGCATAGAATTTAGTCTTAATGCAAACTTGTTGTCATATCTGCAGAGCTTTGGGAGATTACAAACAATATGTGAAAAACAAGGCACGCCCTGAAGGTTCAATAGCTGAAGCTGTTATAATAAGTGAAGCAATAACATTTTATTCGATGTACATGCAGAATATTGAAACTCATTTTAATCGTCGGCCACGAAACTATGATGGAGATGCAAGTAATAACCAAGAGATCACAGTGTTCCGTCAAAATTACAGACCATTTGGGGCAGTAGGTGTCAAATTACTAACCATTCAGGAAGTTCAACGTGCGCATTGGTTTATATTGAGTAATTGTGATGAAGTGCAACCGTATTTAACGTAAGTTTTTCTGGTGCATCTTTACTGTATTTTTTCCATACATTAACCGTGATAATTTATTGTAGGCAACATCTAACAATGCTACAATATGATGGTGACCATAATGCTGATGAAACCCACAAAAAAGAATTTCCTAAATGGTTTGAGACAACTGTAAGTTAGAATATTTTATATTTATTTTGATCCTAACATTAGACATTTCAGTTTGTTATATTAACACATATATTTCATTGTCAGATTATTAATCAAGTGCAAAATGGTCAATTGGACTCGCAATCCTCGTTGGTTTCTTTGGCTTATGGGCCTCAAAAGCAGGCTTATGAGTACAGTGGATGTATTGTCAACGGAGTTAGATTTCATACCGAACAGCGAGATGTTACTCATGTGACTCAAAATTCTGGAATTGTAGTCCAAGGAGAACACGGCTCAGATGTAATTGACTTCTACGGTGTATTGCAATCGGTCATTGAGTTGATATATCAACCCAGACGACATATTGTGCTATTCCAATGTAAGTGGTTTGACACAAATGCCAGAAAGAGGAGAATTCAAGTTAGTAATCATCTCACGTCAATTAATGTTCAACGTTGTTGGTACAAGAATGATCCATACATTTTTTGTACGCAAGCACGTTCAGTGATATATATACCTGATCCTAAGTTAGGAACTGGATGGATGGTGGTAGAAAAGTTACAACATAGGGCCATTTGGGACACGCAGGAGAAAGATAGAGTTGACATATCAGATGAAACACAAGAAGTCTCCGGCAATTTTGAAGTTCCTGAACATATATTTTTTTGGACCAACTGTCAACGTTCCTGAAAATATCACATTAACTCGAGCTAGTACAGACGTTGAGCTAATTCCTCATTCTGAAGTGAGCGTTGAAGTAGCAAGTGAAGAACAATTTGACACTGAAGATGACTTCGATTCCAGTCATGAATCCTCAAATACCGACGATAATAGTGATTAATTATGAAGTTACTGTATTTTGTGATTGATGAATAATTTTATGGATTATAATGTATGGTTGTTGATTTTAATTACTCTTTAGATATATATGGTTGAAATATTAACGTAATGATTAATAGTATAACTATGATATATTTGTTTTTTAGTTATTATTTTTAATGGTAGACATTTAGCGTCGAAATACTATAGTCGACGCTAAATGAAGAAATTTAGCGTCGAAAAATAATCGACGCTAAATGAAAGACATTTAGCGTCCATTATTACTTGACATTAAATGTCTTACATTTAGCGTTGACTATTGTATTTCGACGCTAAATAAAAATTAAATTTCCCGGAAATATAACCCTAAATTTTTAATAAACCGCCCATTTTTTGGCGTCGTAATAGTCGACGCTAAAATCATTATTATTCGACGCTAATTGTACATTTAGCGTCGAATTGTGTGTTCGACGCTAAATATGAAAATTAAATTTCCCGGAAAAATAACCCTAAATTTTAATGAACCGCCTACTTATTGGCGTCGAAGTATTCGACGCTAAAATTCAATAATTCGACGCTAAATGTCGTTTAAATCCCTAAAACCATAGACCTCTTCTTCTCGGCTCAAACGAGCAAAATTCGCCCAAGACACTCCTTCTTCTGCTTCTTCTCTCGGCTTCTAGACATCCCAAGCAACGATTTGTAAGGTAAGTCTCATTTTTTTATTTTAATTTGATGATGATGATGATAATGGTGATGGTTGTCAATATGATTTATGGTGTTTTATGATGATGATTGTTGAAGTTGATGATGAATTTGCATGATTAGATTTATGGTTGTTGATGTATGATGATGAATTTGTATGATGATGATTGTTAAAAGAGTGAATCATTGATGATGATGATTATGATTGTTGATGATGATTGTTGATGAATGATGATTGTTGATGAATGATGATGGTGATGATTGTTGATGAATGATGATGATTGACGCTAATGAATGATGAATGATGATGATCGATATTACTGAACGGGCGACAGACATACTGTTCTGCCCAGAACAGCGGCAGAACAGCTGTTGTTCTGCCCAGAACATTCCAAATTTGGAATGTTTGTATGTGTTTTGGAATTCGAAAGTTCATATAGTATAGTATGTGTTTTGGAATGTTTGTTATGGTTTTGCGTGTGCATGAGAAGTCGTGTGTATTGGTTGTTAAATGTGCTTCGTGGTTGGTTGTATGATGATTGTGTGTGTAACTGTGTGTATGTACGTGTATGATGGAACTCGTAGATTATATGGATAATGAATGCATATGTGAAATGAATAAATGAATTTGAATAGAAAGTGAGCATTCGATGTTATAAGCGCTTTTGTTAAGTTGTATTGACTTGTATGGATATGTATGTATATGTATAAGAACTTTGGAATTTGATGACGCTAATGCGACGGGTTTTTGCAGATGGCACCGGGCAATCGCAAACGAGCTACCGCGACTCCATCTACATCAGCAAGGGCAACTGGCCCTGGTGATTTCTCTGCTAGCACAGGTGAGTCCAGTACAGTGAAGGGTCGAGGACGCACCCGTGGCCTGGGGTTGGCTAAGTACGTTAAGGCTCACGGCCGTATCCGGATACAGATATCAGATGATGGACACACTCAAGTCGGACAACATAATTCAGCGTTTAATACAGCCATAGGAGCTACAGCTCGATATGAAGCTCCCCAAAACTACGTATCTTGGAGAAAGATACCGTGGGAGACGAAAATGAACCAGCTATTCCCTTCGCTACTTGTAAGTTTTCGATATTGTTTGTTATTTAACATTTTTATTTTATACTTATTTTTACTCAAATTTTCATGTAGGAATGGTTCGACTTCGATCTGACCCAAGTGAATGTCCAACAATATATTGACTACCACATGGGGAAAAGTTATAAAGATTATAGAACAAAAGTCCTGAAACCAATATTCGACGAACATGGACCTTCAAATGCTCCACAACACAAGCCTGATTTTATAGAGGAACAAGATTGGACATTCTTATGTGAGCTTTGGTCTAGCAAAAAACACGAGGTAAATTTTGAAATAAACGGAAATTTATAATTGTCTTTGTTTTCGGTACTTACAGTGTTGGTAAATACAGGATAAATGTCACGCAAATGCGGAAAATCGAAGTCACTTGCGTTTTAACCACCGTGGAGGTTCGAAGCCATTTATCCAACATCGTGCCGAACATTCTGAGGTAAATATATCCTAACGTAAAATTTAACAGTTAATTGTTTTTACTAATCTGGAATAATATTGAATTTATTTTATGTTTATAACAGTGTAGCACATGTGAGGTGCAATCATTTCCAGATTTTTTCCGTGTGACGCATTATAATGAGAGGAACAGATGGATAAATGAAGAAGCTGAACGCTGCTATGTAAGTTTCATTTTTTAAAATAAAATAATTAATATTATATATGTTAATTTTTTTTCTCAAATTCTAATATTAACATATTTTTTGAAACAGAACGAAATGATGGAACTCCAACATCAAACTCAGGAGACAGGGTCCGACCCCATACCAGATGAGCAGCTGTCGCAATTGGTTTTCAAGAATCAGACAGCTTACAACGTTGGTCTTGGCACTCGTAAGAAGCCAACGTCATCTGCACGCAATAGTGGTTATTCGGACAATGTCTCTCTTCGAGACGAGTTAGTCACCACCAAAGACGAGCTGCAGCAGACTAAGGAGAAGCTACAACAGGTCACGGTGGACCACGAGAAGAAGATGATGGACCACGAGAAGAAAATGGAGCAGTTGGAACAGCAACTGTTGGCTTTCCGTCTGATGTTCGAGGCCTCAATGAGTCATGGTGCATCGGGCTCGAGCGTCCCCCCATCACAGTAGCAATTAATTTTATATTTGGTTTTGTATAAACATTTTGAACAAATAGATTTAATATAATATTTCTTTTTTCTAAATCAAATTTCAATATAATATTTTGTCATTTTGTTATTAATTACATTTTTTTTCAACTAAATTAAAAATTTTAGACCAAAAAATAAGTAAATTACTAATTTTTTAAAAAATAAATTTTTTACTTTTAGCGTCGAATATTTCGAAGCAATAGTATACAAATGGCCGCTGTAAGCGTACATATAATACTTTTTTAATATACGTTAGCGTCGAATGTTTCGACGCAAAAAATCAAACTTTTAGCGTCGAAAATTTCGACGGTAATAGCAAAAGAATGGTCGCTGTAAGCTTACATATATTACTTTTTTAATATACTTTAGCGTCGATAATTTGCGACGCTAAAAGTTTGACTTTTTGCGTCGAATTATTTCGTCGCGAAATATAAAATATAGCGTCGGAAAATTTACTTTAGCGTCGAAAAAATTGGACGCAGAATACTGTTTTTTAGCGTCGCATTTAATTATTTCGACGCTAAAAGTGATTTTCGTCGACATTTTATCGTCCATTTTTTACGTCTAATTTTTTCGACGCTAAATGTCTTTTGCATCAAAACCGTAACTTATGGCGTCGAAATAATTCGACGCTAAATGGTGTAATTCTTGTAGTGATTTAATCAATGCATTGATTACTATGTAATCCATGTATTTAAGATGCATAATGATTTTCTCTACACTTCCAAAAATGTTACCATCATTAGTGTACCATATGTTCATCACTTAACAATTTACTAATGTTGTTACTTAACAACTCTTGTTGTTATTTAATAATTTCCAACATGAAATTATTACTAATTGTTGTTATTTAACAAAACCAAATAATTCCCAATCAACAATTTCCAATATCTCCCACTCACACATGATGGGATCAACAATTTTTATTATCTCTACAAGAATAATTCATACTTTGTAATTGTGCCGTGCGACCAGCATACTTCGAGAGCTCAATTGCTATACATCTGTTAGGAATATATAGCTGCTCGAAAAATGGATAGAACCATAGTTGATTATGTATGCAGTATCCTCGATCATTTATCACATTAAAGCTCTCTCGATCTCTTTTCGAATGTAATATTTATTTTGTATTCACAATCATGGTTGATCATAGAACAACATAATTGGTCGACCAGTGAATACAATCTAATGTGATATTACTCATATAATGATCTTTCTCCTTTCTCGAATCTCTCAACTTTGATTCAATTCGTTTTTCCAGAGATGTTCTTTCAGATCGAATCTCTCATGATCTTTCAGCACACTCCAAGATAGTGATCATCAAATCTAAGTTTTAAGAAGCAGACAAGAGTCTAAAGGGTACAATGTGAGATTGAAATAATCTCAAGGGTCTCACACAATATCAAGACTGAGATCTTTACTTGTATTACCCTCAATAGTCGCAAATGTACACATGTTATGAAAACATGTGCTACGATATTCTCTCATTTCTCATGGAGCGCATGTCTCATAAAATACCGTACAGATTATAGTTCAGACAAACACAATGTCTAACTCATATCTGACATTAAGACAAGTAAGGTGAAACGAACTTATTCACCTTAGGTCATATCACAGAAAGTGACCTCATAACGACATTACTTAATTTTCAAGCTTGAGCTCTCTAAATTATCACTCAGATAATTAGCTTAAAAATTTGTCTCATCTCCCATTAACACAAAGTAATGGAGGCGATTGCTCGTGTGAGAGGGCCAATCATTCACTTGTCCGACATACTTCTCATACTAACTAATAGTATATTTGTTTAAACATGTATCAACATAATAACATGTAAACATTGAACACAAATATCAATGAGTATTAACATTAGTAAACATTATTTGGGAAAAATACATATAATAATATGTAAGCACATTAACATCTACGCAATCCCTGAGTTTTTACATGTCTAACAAAGACATCTCTAGGAATAAGCTTGGTCAATGGATCTGCTACCATTTCTTGTGTAGAAATGTACTTTATGTTTACCTCTTCTCGTGCAACTATGTCTTTCACAAAGTTATATTTGGTATCTATATGTTTCGTTTTACAATGGAATTTTGGGTCTTTTGTGTAGGCTATTGCTGCTTCACTATCACAGTTAACTAATACTGGACCAGAAGCTTCATTTGACATACCCAAATGATCTTAGAACCTTTTCAACCACACATCCTCTTGTACTGCTGATGAAAAGGCCACAAATTCAGCATCCATTGTGGATAAGGCTATACAAGACTGTTTCTTACTGCTCCATGAAATGACATCATTGTTTAGCAAGAAAACAAAACCGGAGGTAGATTTTCTTTCATATAAATCTCCTCCCCAGTCAGCATCAGTATATCCTCTCAATTTCAGATCATTTCCTTGCTAACACAATGAGTAATTAGCTGTCTCTCTCAGATACCTAAATATTCTTTTAACTGGTTTCCAATGTGCTAGTCCTGGATTAGATTGGTATCTACTTACCATTCCAACAACGAAATATATATCAGGTCTTGTACACAACATTGCGTACATTAAACTTCCAACTGCATTTGCATAAGGAACTTTATTCATTTGTTCCTTTTCCTGTGGAGTTTCACGACACAATCTACGACTCAAAGCTTCAGTTCTTGTGATATGAGTATCAATGGGTTTGCAAGCCTGTATTTGGAAGCGTTCAAAAATTTTCTTTATATATGACTCATGTGAAAGAGATAATAAATTCTTTGAACGATTTCTTGAGATCTTAACCCCAAGAATATATGCAGCTTCACCCATATCTTTCATCTCGAAGTTAGATGATAACCATTCTTTGATGTGTTTTACAAACTCCTTATCATTTCCGGTTATAAGTATATCATCCACGTATAAAGATAAGATAATGAACTTATCTTTATCTCTCTTGGTGTACACACAATGATCCTCATCTATCATTGTGAAATCATTCGAAATGATTGTATTGTGGAATCATATATACCATTGTCTAGACGATTGCTTGAGACCATATATAGACTTTAAAAGTCTACATACTTTCTCCTTTTCATTTTCTTTATGAAACCTACTGGTTGTTCCATGTAGATTTCTTCATCAAGTTCTCCATTGAGAAAAGCAGTCTTTACATCCATTTGATGTAATTCTAGATCCATGCTTGCTACTATAGCCAGAATCAAGTGAATTGAGGTAAACCTTACAACATGTGAAAAAGTCTATTCGTAGTCAATTCCTTCCTGTTGTGTATACCCTTTTGCTACAAGCCGTGCTTTATACCTTTCGATATTGCCATCGGCATTACGCTTTATTTTAAGAACCCATTTGTTCTTGATAGCTTTGCGTCATTTGGGTAGATAAACCAATTTCCAAACTTGGTTGGACCTCATTGACTCCATTTCTTCTTCCATTATTTTCATCCATTTTTCCTTAGCAGGACACTGGAGAGCCTCTTTTATGTTTCTAGGTTCTTCATCCTCTTGAGGTAGAATCATAAATGTTTCTCCTTCGATATCGAAACGACGTCAAGGAATGCCTATACATTACTACGTCGCAATTGGGATTCTAGTGGTGGAACTAATTCCTCATTTTCCATATTATTTCAATTTGAATCGTGCACATTGCTCCCACTTGGATTATGTACATCACTCCCACTCGGATCACGTAAATGAGACTCGTGTGAAACTAATTCATCATTTTGAGATTCATGTGAAACAGATTCATCATGTTTTCTCAAATTTCTCTCATCACTCCCACTTGAATTAGGTAAACCCGAGTGTTCACCAATCATGTGATCCATGTGATCTTGAGTTTTATATAGAGATAATCTTGACCTATCTCTCAATGCTTAGGAAAATCATTTTCTAAAAATGTGATATCTCGTGATTCAAATTCGGTCACACTCCACTTTCATGTTCACCTATGCAAACATACCATTTTGATTGTTCAGAATATCTTATAAAGATACATTTTTTTCCTCTTGGCCTAACTTTCCATGTTCGTGAGAACGCACATGAACATAGGCCGCACAAACCCAAGGTTTCAGAAAGTGAATATCTGGTTTGCGACTTGTCCATAACTCATATGGTGTGGTGGCAACAGATTTTGATGGCACTCGGTTAAGTACATATGTGGCAGTTAATAATGCATCACCCCAATAGGTTATAGGAAAATTTGCTTGTGCCATCATAGACCTAACCATTTCAAGAAGAGTTTTATTTCTTCTTTCCGCAACATAATTTTGTTGAGGAGTAGCAGGAGTAGTCAACTGACGACTAATTCCTTTTTCATCACATAATTCTATGAACTGATCAGATAAGTACTCACGACCACGGTCAGTGCGTAGTGCTTTAATTTTATTGTCCAATTGATTTTCTGTTAAATTCATAAATTTCTTAAAACATTCTAATGCTTCAGATTTATGAGCAATCAAATAGACATAACTAAAACGTGTAAAATCATCTATGAATGTGATGAAATAAGATGCTCCATGCCTTGCTCTGACATTCATTGGACCACAAATATCTGAATGGATTAATTGTAATGGAAATTCCGTTCTAGACCCTTTTCCAAATGGTTTTCTCGCAATTTTTCCAGCCAATCAATATTCACAGGTTGACAATTCTACATTCTCAATATTTCCTAGAAACCTTATTTGGCTAATCTGTTCATTCTTTGCTAGCCAATGTGGCCAAGTTTAGCATGCCACATAGTTACATCACTATCATCACTGACAGATGAAGTAACAAACAAAAAACTGGAATTGTGATTAAAACATTCAACATTTAATACAATAAAACCATACAGAAAATAACCAGAACCATAGTGTATTGTACCTAAGTACAAAACAACGCCAAATTTATTGAAGTTCAAATTGAAACCTAAATTAACCAAAACCAACAAAGAAACTAATTTCAACGAATTTGTGGAGCAAACAATACATCATGTAGTAGTAAAGTTTTTCCACCATGCATTAACATGGTGACAAACGAAAAACTGGAATTGTGATTAAAACATCAACATTTAATACATAAAACCATCCAGAAAATAACCAGAACCATAGTGTATTGTACCTAAGTACAAATCAACACCAAATTTTTGAAGTTCAATTGAAACCTAATTAACCAAAACCAACACAGAATCTAAATTTCGACGAATTTGTGGAGCAAACAATACATCATGTAGTAGTAAAGTTTTTCCACCATGCATTAACATGGTGACAAACGAAAACTGAATTGTGATTAAAACATTCAACAATTAATACAATAAAACCATCCAGAAAATAACCAGAACCATAGTGTATTGTACCTAAGTACAAATCAACACCAAATTTATTGAAGTTCAAATTGAAACCTAAATAACCAAAACCAACACAGAAACTAATTTCGACGAATTTGTGGAGCAAACAATACATCATGTAGTAGTAAGTTTTTCCACCATGCATGACTAACTTGCATGTTCCTATTCCTTTGACTTCAACCCGTGAGTTGTTGCCAACATATATCCACTTCACCCCAGGTGAAATTCGTCGAAATTCCACGAATGAATCTCTATCATTCGCTACATGGTCTGTGGCTCCTCAGTCTACAGTCCACAAAGGATTAGATTCAGTTAGAAAGATTGAACTTCAAACACATATTTCATTTAAATATGCACGAAAGGTATTCACCTTTTTAGGCTCAGTGCAGTCACGAGCAAAATGACATTTCTTTCCACAGTTAAAACATTTAACATTTGCCATGTTTTTCTTTTTGGTATGACGTTTTCCTTTCCCATGTTGATTAGTTTTCTGTTTCTTTTCTGACTTGAGAGAATTTTGTTCTTTTCCGAACTGAACCCACCACTATGAAATTTTCTTTTCTTCTTGAAACCCCCAGATTTGCTAGTTTCTGTCATATACACTTCAGTATTTGACTTAGCGGCCGCGAGTCGGTCGCTTTCTAATTCAAGGTGACATTTAGCATCATCAAAGGTTTTGATGCTCTCATTGTGGGTTAAATGCATCTTTATATGCTCCCAGCTATTTGGAAGAGAACGAATGACCGCTTGGACTTTCTGTTCATCTGTAAGAACATGTCCAGCATCTGCCAGTTCAGTAATCATGTTTGAAATTTGCCTCAAGTGTTTTGACATAGTAAACTCAGGACGTTTCTTGTATGTGTCAAACTTGATTGTCAATGACATGAGTTTGGTTATTGATGTACTACCAAACTTTTCAGCTAGTGTGGACCACATGTCCTTAGCCATGTCATATTTCCTGAACTCTTTCATTAGGTCATTATCCATACTGCTTAGCAACGTAATGCGGGCAATGAAATTCTTTTTCTTCCAGGCCTCATAAGCCTCTTGGTCTCGCCTGTGTTGGGCCGTAGTGCCCTGTTCAGGTTCATCCATGCTCATTTTTGGGGTTTCAAGAACCTCTTGTTCTTCTAGCACATGTTGGATTTTCATGCTCCAAATTTAATAATTATCGCCATTCAAATTTTCATGCTCCAAATTTAATAATTATCGCCATTCAGTTTCTCACCCTTGTTGAGTTCAGTGATAATGTTCTTTGTTGCGGAAGCCATTAAAAACACAAAGTTTCTACAGACATTCATGTACAATTGTTAATACTTTTGTTTATTTTATCATGAAACGAATTATGTTTAATAAAATTCTTCAATGGGGTTAGAGTCAAAAGGCCACTATGTGTCCAATCATCATCCAATTACCCAATGTAAAAATATTATCAACATAATCAATCATGTAAAATCATTCTCTAAAAAATTACATAAATTTTTAGAACCTCTTAATCATGCGACAATTAACGTACATGACACTCATTGATTTAATTACATAAATTAAATTCAACATAGAACATCCATACATATAAATACAATATTTACATGCCGTGAAATAACAAATCATTACACACAGAAATAACATGATAAAATTAATATTTTACAATAATAATTTTCCCAGTTTTAGAGTCTCAACTCATATATGTTTTATGATACAAATCCTCAAACTCTTTGGGTAACTCGTAATTGATCTTGGACAGCCATGAAAATCTGATATCAAATTTAGGATCTTTGCAACGTTTCCGGGACATCAAAGGAAAAATTGTATTATTTGCCTTATGCCGGAGATACTGAATCGCTAACCTCTCAATGGCTTTATTATAAGGAACATGTTTTTCCTCACGTTTTACTAATATCCAAATACGAGTAAGTTGTTTTTGCCATATCTTAGGGAGAGTGTTTCTCAGTAATCTGAATCTATTTGGCTGTCCTATCCAATTTTTTGCCCAGATTGACTCATGTAACATGTTATTGAAAGTGATGATATGCGAAATCATATCATCGCTTTCACTCATTTGATATTTATCCATTTCCAACAACATGTCTGATATCATCTCCCTGTCCGTGGGTGTCATAATCATTTTTGCAACTCTTCGAATAATCGCCATGATTTTTCTGCAACAAATACAAGGAAAAATCAATACAATGAAACACAAAGTTACATTGACTAAAATAAACATCACAAAGATATTTATTATAAACACAAAGTTTATATGATAAAATAAATTTATCGTGGCCGATTAGAACATTTTACAAAAAAGGATTAGATATTTAATCATGACGGGTCGGAATTACCGAAGCAAACCGATACAGATGTGACCCACACTGGCCAAAATAAATACTCACGCGCCACCAGGAATATCTCACGCGCCTACACGCGCTGCCATGCGCCGACCGAGGGCTCCCACTCGCCCTCACGTGCTCCCACGCGCCGGCCATGCTCAGCCAAGTCACACGCGCAGACGACATATCGTCCGCGTGTTCTGTGGCCGTATGACATGTCGTTTAGATCTTATACTATCAGCCGACTTGTCGGTTGAAATATTTTGGACGACATGTCGTCCTTCTCGGTGTTATGCGTATGACTTGTCGTACATATACCGAATGACATGTCGTCTGTAAAAAAGGAAGATGTACGACTTGTCGTACATAAGCCGGACGACTTATCGTCATCTTCTCTAAATAGTGGATGACATGTAGTACATCTATTATGGGAGTGTTTTTCTGTGTTAAGACAGATTCGTCTAGCCAACTTCTAGGGTCCATATCTTTCTCAATTTTAATCTGAATTAAGCAAATGATATACCAAATTGAAGATCTCATGACCTAGTTTTCAAAAAATATTTGAACATGCGATTATTAATTTTCTATAGAGAGTTATTGCGGCCCAAAGTTGGAAGAAAATCATTTTTGTAAAAATAAAAACCAGAAGTATTTTCAACATTTTTCATGCATGTTCATGCAATTTTTGTGTAATCTAACTAGAATACATGCATTTAAGGCTCTGATATTAATGTTAGGAAACATAATTTTTTAATATATTTACATGTTTGTCCTATTAGGATCTAACCATACATGTATTACTAGTCTTAGATTTATTTACAAACTAATTGAAATAAATCTAAGTTAACCACAACACAATTGCATACATTTCTTCTTCTAGAGACCTCTTAATCAAACTTAATTGATTTCTTAACTCAATAAGCAAATGGTCTTATTTATAGAAGGGAAACCAAGTCATTATTAGCTCACATGCATGGATTACTATTAATCTTTGATTACTATTTAATCACATGCATTGATTACTATGTAATCACATGTATTTGGATGCATAATGATTTTCTCTAACCCTTCCAAAAATGTTACCATCATGGGTGTACCATATGTTCATCACTTAACATTTTACTAATTGTTGTTACTTAACAACTCTTGTTGTTACTTAATAATTTCCAACATGAAATTATTACTAATTGTTGTTATTTAACAACACCAAATAATTTCCAATCAACAATTTCCAACACTAACATTTAAATAATTTTTTAACAATCAATAAGTATTAATTCACTTAATCAAGATATTTTTTTTCTATAAAACAATCTTAGGTTTTATTCCTCATAATATTGTAAGTGAATAAAGAATTATTCACCATGCTGGAAAATGGTTAACTCTTGACTATATAATATCATTTTAAAAAGTCATTGTACCTATATTGCTATTCATTATTCAATATTTTTTTTTTGAAAATATGAAATTCTTTCATAATAAAACACCACAGATGATGTAAATATACGATCATATCCGCTCGAATATAATATTTAGGAAAAAATCTAAGATTCAAGCCTATTCGGGATAATACCTGACAACATAAACTATATGCACTATGTAATCACATAACTAGTTAAAAAAATCAGATTCACATATAATTCTAATAAGGCCCTAGATGAATTACGAATTCGGCCTGATGTTCCATCCTCTCAACGGGAATTGATGAATACAAGTTTTACAATTATAAGAGAAAAACACAATGCACAAAGTAAACACAAAACTTAATAAAATCATTACATAAAAAATATCAATAAATTCATATAAAGCGTCTCTTCCACATTCCGATCTATCTACCCATATCGTGTAAATCTTATATTTGTTGTTGTAAAGCCCCATATACATGCATAAAGACATGAGACCCAAAAAACACAAAACCAACATAGATCGAAACTAGTTGGATAAAATAACCACCACATAGGGGTGGACACCCGAATCAAAAAATCAGATAATACAAGAAACATAAAAATAACATGAGAAATAAAGGGATAAAAGGAGAAGACACGACTGAAGTGAAGGTGAAGGTGATGGGAGTGCTGGAGTGTTTAAAAACAGGGAAAGGGTAGTAGGAGTGGGCTATTTGGGGAGAATGGGGAAGAGACTATGAGAGAGAGAGGGCACAAACCTGTGAATGTAACTCATGAGCTCGAAATTTAGCAAAAGCCTTTTTAAAACAATAACAAAGAGGAAAAATCTATTTGCTCAATTTGGTTAGGTCTTTTCTTCTTCTTCTTCTGTGTGGGTTCGCTCTTCACCGCCAAAGAAACAAAGTTGGTAATAACGATTTTCGAAACCTTATTCCCTCTGAAATAGGCAAAAAAATATATATTAAAAGAGTTGGTGTGGTGAGAAGGAAATTATTAGAGTGAAAATGAGAATTTAAAAATGAGAGGAGTTGTTGCCGCCGACCCCACCCCATAAGGATGAGGTTGGCGGCTGCTGCTTTTTATCTCTTTATTGTTATGGTTTATTTGGTATCTTTGGTTTAGTTGCAAATAAATGTATTTTATTGAATACATTATATTCTATGCATGTACTAATTTTTTTTTTAGTATCACAATATTTATTAATTATACCTTCAATATTTCTTGGAAATCTATTTTCCATAAATATTATTTATGGGTGAATTACATAAATGTCCATGAGATTTGATGAAATTGTAAGAGCTACCCATCACTACAAAAATTATACCATTTAGCGTCGAAATAAATCGACGCCAAAAACCATATTTTCGACGCAAAATATTATTAGCGTCGAAATAATCAGACGCAAAAGGTGGACGCCGAAATGTCGACGAGAATAACTTTTAGCGTCGAAATAAATAATTGCGACGCTAAAGACTGTATTTGGCGTCCAATTTTTTTCGACGCTAAATTAAATTTTCCGACGCTATAGGTTATTTGGCGACGAAATAATTCGACACTAAAAGTTTGACTTTTAGCGTCGAAATATGTCGATGCTAGAGTATATTAAAAAAGTAATATCTGTATACTTACTGCGTCGATTTTCTTGTAACTATTAGCGTCGAAATGTTCGACGCCAAAAGATTGATTTTGGCGTCGACAGTTTCGACGCTAATAGTTAAAAAAATTTGTTTTTTTTTAAAAATTATTAATTTACTTCTTTTTGGTCTAAAATAATTAATTTAATATTTAATTTAATTGAAAAAAATTTCTGATTAATAACAGAATTACGAAATATTATAATAATTATTATATTCAATTTTTTTTTTAGAAAAAAAAACATATTATATTAAAACTATTTGTTCAAAATGTTTATACAAAACCAAATATAAAATTTATTGCTGCTGTGATGGGGGGACGCTCGAAATAAATAATTGCGACGCTAAAGACTGTATTTGGCGTCCAATTTTTTTCGACGCTAAATTAAATTTTCCGACGTTATAGGTTATATTTGGCGACGAAATAATTCGACAATAAAAGTTTGACTTTTAGCGTCGAAATATGTCGATGCTATAATATATTAAAAAAGTAATATTTGTATACTTACTGCGTCGATTTTCTTGTAACTATTAGCGTCGAAATGTTCGACGCCAAAAGATTGATTTTGGCGTCGACAGTTTCGACGCTAATAGTTAAAAAAATTTGTTTTTTTAAAAAATTATTAATTTACTTCTTTTTGGTCTAAAATAATTAATTTAATATTTAATTTAATTGAAAAAAATTTCTAATTAATAACAGAATTACGAAATATTATAATAATTATTATATTCAATTTTTTTTTAGAAAAAAAACATATTATATTAAAACTATTTGTTCAAAATGTTTATACAAAACCAAATATGAAATTTATTGCTGCTGTGATGGGGGGACGCTCGAGCCCGATGCACCCTGACTGATTGAGGCCTCCAACATCTGACGGAAAACCAACATTTGCTGTTCGAGATGCTCCATCTTCTTCTCGTGGTCCAGCTTGACCTGTTGTAGCTCGTCCTTAGTCTGCTTCAGCTTGTCTCGGGTGGTGGCTAACTCGTCTCGAAGAGAGGCATTTTCCGAATTAACAGTACTGCGTGCAGATGACGTCGGCTTCTTACGAGTGACAAGGCCAACGTTGTAAGCTGTCTGATTCTTGAAAACCAATTGCGACAACTGCTCATCTGGTATCGGGTCGGACCCTGTCTTATGAGTTTGATGTTGAAGTTCCATCATTTCGTTCTGTTTCAAAAAATAAGTTAATATTAGAATTTGAGAAAAAAAATTAATATATATAATATTAATTATTTTATTTTAAAAACTGAAACTTACATAGCAGCGTTCGGCTTCTTCATTTATCCATTTGTTTCTCTCATTGTAATGCGTCACACGAAAAAAATCTGGAAATGATTGCACCTCACCTGTGCTACTCTGTTATAAACGGAAAATAAATTCAATATTATTCCACATTAGTAAAACCAATGAACTGTTAAATTTTACGTTATGATATATTTACCTCAGAATGTTCGGCACGATGTTGGATAAATGGCTTCGAACCTCCACAGTGGTTAAAACGCAAGTGACTTCGATTTTCCGCATTTGCGTGACATTTATCCTGCATTTACCAACAATGTAAGTACCGAAAATAAAGACAATTTTAAATTTTCGTTTATTTCAAAATTTATCTCGTGTTTTTTGGTAGACCAAAGCTCACATAAGAATGTCCAGTTTTGCTCCTCTATAAAATCAGGCAGGTGTTGTGGAGTATCTGAAGGTCCATGTTCGTCGAATATTAGTTTCAGGACTTTTGTCCTATAATCTTTATAACTTTTCCCCATGTGGTAGTCAATATATTGTTGGACATTCACTTTGGTCATATCGAAGTCGAACCACTTCTACATGAATAGCAACCGAGTAAAAATAAGTATAAAATAAGAATGTTAACTAACAAACAATATCGAAAACTTACAAGTAGCGAAGAGAATTGCTGGTTGATTTTCGTCTCCCACGATATCTATCTCCAAGAAACTTAGTTTTGAGGAGCTTCATATCGAGCTGCAGCTCCTATGGCTGTATTAAACGCTGAATTATGTTGTCCGACTTGACTGTGTCCATCATCTGATATCTCAATCCGGATACGGCCGTGAGCTTTAACGTACTTAGACAACCCCAGGCCACGGGTGCGTCTTCGACCCTTCGCTGTACTGGACTCACCTGTGCTAGCAGAGACTCCACCAGGGCCAATTGTCCTTGCTGATGTAGATGGAGTCGCATTAGCCCGTCTGCGATTACCCAGTGCCATATGCAAAAACACAAAAAGTTTCATGTATTTTGAATGTAATAGAACCAAACCAAACACATGCATTTTATAGTATATGTATGAACATTATATTACAAAACCAAACCAAACTAAACTAAACCATACCAAACACATTCCAAAATTTGATGTTAATCAGAATTTTCTCGGCCTTGGCCTTCCCTCACTCGCTCACCTAAATCTCTCTCACATACAAGAATCACAAACAAAAATATATAAAGCTCTCACTCACATAGCCACAAGCAAACAACGCCAAATTCACCACAAGCTATATGCTGTTCTGGTCTGTTCTGGCATTTCATTATCCATCATAGTTTGTAGCAATAGTATCTTTTATATTATATAATCCTAATGTAAATAGACAAAACTACACGGCATGATAATGTGATTAAGATATACGTTCTAATTCTAATTAAACATATAGAAAAAACTACAATAGGTCATGCAATTCCAAACCCTTAAGCTCTTCTAGTCCCTCACGGCACTCACACGCTCTCTCCTTTTGATTACAATAATTCGGCAACAAACAAATAAACCCGTTATTGTATCACAAGACTCGGCAGTCTCCCCTCTCATTCGAGACACAAAAACACAAACCCTAAGCCTGCTCTCTCCTCTCACACTCTCACCTTTCGTTTTCATTTGGCTCTCTCTCACTCAACAAACAATCAACAGCCTCTTCCAACTGACCAATTCAAACACACAGACCCCACAAAACTAACCCTCAAGAACACATATTTCCCTCTGCCACCACCCAGAACAGCAGCAATTTGCTGCTGTTCTCACCTTCACCAGCCACACCCATTCATTGCTCATTCATGCAATGAACTCTCCACACGAACAACACAACCCATCCAGCAACCACAGAGCCACTCACGCAAGCCCCTTGATTCACCATTCGCACTGCCAAGAACCAGAAACCCTCAATACCCCACATCCACGAGCAAACTTCACATCCACAGCACTGATTAGCTCCCAAAAACTGCCCATACCTCACGTCTCTTCCTTCACCAAACAACAGCCCTCAAGCCCCATATCTCTCAATCCCACATCTCCCATATCAGCCCCCACATCAACTCCCCTAACTCACGCCCAAGGCCCCCTCTTCTCATGGATGGGAACCATCAAGCCCTCAATTCCCTCACATACTGCCCTTGAGCCCATCAAATCTCGGCAACTCATCAACAAGCCCCAGCCATCATACACCCAAACTCCAATCTACTCTCAATTCCTATATCATACAAAATGAAACAAACTGAAATGAGAATGAGAACAAATGAGACTTACCGTTAAATTGGATGAATTTGCTGAAGAAGAAAATGGTTGGAGCGGAGGAAGAAGAAGAAACAGTGAGAACCCATTTTTGTCGTCTGAGCCGAGAAAGAAGAAGACACTGGTTTTAGGGATTTAATGGACATTTAGCGTCGAACTTATGTACTTAATTCGACGCTAAAAAATTGGCGGCTTAATAAAGATTAGGGTTATTTTTTAGGGAAATTTAATTTTTTGGTTAGCGTCGAAATGTATAATATCGACGCTAAATGATAGAAATTTTGCGTCGACTATTCTTTTTCGATGCTAAAATATTTTACTTTGAGCGTCAATTATTATGTCGACGCTAAATGTCTATCATTTACCGTCGATAATTATTTCGACGCTAAATGATAGACATTTAGCGTCGACTATTCTCTTTCGACGCTAAAATACTACCATTAAAAATAATAATAACAATAATATGATAAATGGTCTTTTAATAATTACGACAATCTTTCAACCATATTTAAATAATAATTCAAAATAAGAACCATACATTATAATAATAAAAATTATTCATCAATCACATCATACACTAACTTCTTTAATCACTATTATCTTCGGTATTTGAGGATTCGTGACTGGAATCGAATTCATCTTCAGTGTTAAATTCTTCTTCACTTGCTACTTCCACGCTAACTTCAGAATGAGGAATTATCTCAACGTCTGTACTATCTCGTGTTAATGTGATATTTTCAGGAACGGTGACAGTTGGTCCATAAAATATCTGTTCAGGAACTTCAAAGTTGCCAGAGACTTCTTGTGTTTCATCTGATATGTCAACTCTATCTTTCTCCGGCGTGTCCCAAATGCCCATATGTTGTAACTTTTCTACCACCATCCATCCAATTCCTAACTTTGGATCAGATATATATATCACTGAACGTGCTTGAGTATAAGAAATGTATGGATCATTCTTGTACCAAAAACGTTGAACATTAATTGACGTTAGATGATTACTAACTTGAATTCTCCTATTTCTGGCATTTGTGTCAAACCACTTACAGTCGAATAGCACAATATGTCGTCTGGGTCGGTATATCAACTCAATGACCGATTGCAACACTCCGTAGAAGTCAATAAGATCTGAACAGTGTTCTCCTTGGACTATAATTCCATAATTCTGAGTCACATGAGTAACATCTCGCTGTTCGGTATGAAATCTAACTCCGTTGACAATGCATCCACTGTATTCATAAGCCTGCTTTTGAGGCCCATAAGCCAAAGAAACCAACAAGGATGACGAGTCCAATTGACCATTTTGTAATTGGTTGTTAATCTAACAATGAGAGAAATAAATGTGTTAATATAACAAACTAAAATATTTAATGTTAGGATAAAAATAAATATAAAATGTTAGGCCTTACAGTTGTCTCAAACCATTTAGGAAATTCTTTTTTGTGTGTTTCATCAACGTTATGGTCACCACCACATTGTAGCATTGTTAGATGTTGCTTACAAAAAATGAGTTAGGTTAATGTATGGCAAAAATACTATGGTTATGCACCAGAAAAACTTACGTTAAATACGGTTGCACTTCATCACAATTACTCAATATAAACCAATGCGCACGTTGAACTTCTTGAAGGGTTAGTAATTTGACACCTACTGCTCCAAATGGTCTGCAATTTTGACGGAACACTGTGATATCTTGCGAATTACTTGCATCTCCATCATAATTTCGTGGCCAACGATTAAAATGAGTTTCAATATTCTGCATGTACATCGAACAAAATGTTATTGCTTCACCTATTACAACAGCTTCAGCTATTGACCCTTCAGGGCGCGCTTTGTTTTTCACATATTGTTTGTAATCTCCCAAAGCCCTGCGGATATGACAACAAGTTTGCATTAAAACTAAATTCAATGCACAGTAAAAATTTAAGAATGTAATATTCTAACTCAAAGAAAATACTCTTTCTTGTCCAATTCAACTCTTCAGGTAAGCGTTTTCGATTTTTATCTCTATTATTATGATGTTTACCTGGTGTGTTGTCTCTAATTTGTTGATGTTGGCAAAGTATGTCGAATCCAGACAATGGACTGGGCATACTCTGAGGTTCATGTTGACCGTTAAATAATTTAGTCATCCGCCAAGGATTACTCAACTCAAGAAATCTCATGTGCCCTGTGTATCCTATTTTATTCTGTAATCGTTGCGAAGGTGTTTGACCCGCACAAACTGGACATGCCATGTATCCCTTAGTGCTCCATCCAGATAATGAACCGTAAGCTGAAAAATCATTAATGGTCCATAATAATGCTGCATGCATATGAAAATACTGCTCGGAAGCTGCATCATATGTATGCACACCCACATTCCATAATGTTTGTAACTCCTCGATCAACGGTCTCAAGTAAATATTCATATCTTTACCAGGGGAACGTGGACCAGGGATAAGCAATGACATAAACATGAATGGATCCTTCATACATTTCCATGGAGGTAAGTTATATGAAATAACAATAACGGGCCACATGCTATAAGAGTTGTACATATTCCCAAATGGGTTAAAAGCATCAGAGGCAAGACCTAACCTGACATTACGGGGGTCCTCAGCGAAACGAGGGTACATGTCATCAAATTCCTTCCATTCGGTTCCATCCGCAGGATGTCTAAGTATGCCTTCTACACCGATCCTCTTTTCATGATGCCACATGTGTTGTGACATGAACAATCTCTGCAGCCTGGGCGTTAAAGGAAAATATCGCAATATCTTTTGAGGCACTTTCTTCCCCGTACCACGGACTTTGTACCGACTTTCACCACATATCGAACAATATTCAAGTGATTCATACTCTGCACGAAATAATACACAATCATACTTACAAGCATGAATTGATTCATACCCCATTCCCAGATCACGCAACATTTTCTTTGCCTCGTAGTACGACTTAAGCAATTCGCTTCCAACCGGTAACATTTGGCACAGTAACTCTAGAATCATATCAATACTTTTGTTGGTCATTCTGTTGATCACTTTAATGTGTAATAATTTCACAACGAAATTCAAGATCGACATTCCAGCACCTTCAAATGGAATTTTTTTTGCCTCATCAAGTAGTTCACTAAATAAATTTTGATCATTTCCACTTAACACTGGCATGTCACCACTGACACTATGACCAAGTTGTGGACCTTGTAAGTCATGCAAAGCATCGGTTATCTCATCGTTTACAGGTTGATTGTAACTACTGCTCTCTTCACCGGAATCAATAAACCGTGACTGAGAATGATACTGCTCACCGTGATAAATCCACGTACGGTAAGTTGGTGATATTCCTGGCATGTATAAATGATTATGAACTTCATCTAACCGTTTCTTTTTCCTATTCAAACAATTTGCACATGGACACCGAACACGACCTTCTGCATCAATGTGTTGCTTTGCGACTTCCATAAACTCATACACTCCATTACAATATTCAACACTCAATCTATCCAGCAAGCTCATCCAATTTCTATCAATTTAAGCGAAATACCTAAATATAATAATATAATTATTAAATATCATATTGCACTCATCAACATTACTAATTCATTAATTATTTATTTAAGCATATACATATATATTTAGTTGATAAAGTAAATAGTTTACAGAAAAATTCTATTTAGTTAATTAATTAACTTAATTTACATATATGAACCATAAACCACTAACAAAAAGTATATAATAAACATAATCATAAAAATTGAAAAATAATAAAGAAATATAAAAGAAGACTTACCTTATGGAAAATTGATTACAATTTTATTGAAAATTTGTTGGAGAGTTGTGAGGTTGCAGATGACAGATTCTGAGATTTCAGAGGATGAAAATGAAGAGAATGTGAGAAAAAACAGAGGGGGATAAGGGTTGGTGGCATTCTGCATTTTAATTTATATTTAGCGTCGAAACAATAAATTCGACGCTAATTGTTGTAATTTTTAGCGTCGAAGTAGTTTATTTGACGCTAAATGTCTGATTTTTAACGTCGACATAAATTTAGACTCTAAAGATTAAAGGATTGTCGGTGGAATCTTCATAAACCTTTAGCGACGCTACTTAGTCGATGCTAAATGTCTAGTTTTTGGCATCGACTTATATTTTTGACGCTAAAAGTATAACATTTCGCGCCAAAAATTATTGGAATAGTAAAATAATTTAGCGTCGAATAATTTTCGACGCTATAAGAGTACTTTTAGCGTCGATAACTGTTTTCGACGAAAAAAGTTGAATATTTGACGTCGAAAATTATTTTTGTCGCTAAAAGCTTGATATTTGGCGTCGAATATTAATTACGACGCTAAAAGTGATTTTTAGCGTCGAAAATTATTTCGACGCTAAATTGTTGGACGTTAAAAGCCATAATTCTTGTAATGCATATTTGTAATAACTTGGCATCAAACACCATACCTTACATGGGATTTTGACATGACAAAAAACCTAATAATCTAACTACATTTCTGATATTTTAGAATGCTATTAGAAGTCCAATAATTTAACATTACCCTTACTAGACTAAAGAAATTAAACTTGACTTTTCATTATTGAATGAGATAGTTAACACATTTTCGTGAAAAGCTTTGTTAATTGCAGATGAAAGTTGGACATAATATGTTTATTTATTTATTTTATCTTTGATGGGTTAGAAAGGCCATTTAGGGTATAATTTCCCAAGGATTAAAAAGATACTAATAGCATTTGTTCTCTTTGAGTTTTGTACACTTAGTTATATGAAATTCTCTATATTTTCTATAATTGAGATAAATTTCATTGGGATCTTTGTGTTTGACTATGCATGATATTTCAAAAATTCTATGACGGTATTATTTGTATATCATACTCAAAAGCTAGGTTACTTCAATTTTTCATATTTAACCTAAAATTAATTATTCTCGACTAATGTAAGATTATCTCTGATCTTACAAAGACCCCAAACATATCGAATCTAGTTCTTTTATATCTCTCTAACACACCATGTCGCGTGTTGATCAAATTTTTTTTTTGACGAGTATGGTTATAATACTATGTAGAAACCTATAGGCCAATAAATCATACTCAAAAGCTAACTCATGAATTAAGAACTATATCTCAAACTTAGAGCCGACCTTGATCATAGGTGGATTAAGCGCCTACCTATGACCCCAATTTTTTGATTTTAATATTATATTATAACAAGATGTCTCAAAATGTACAAAACTTGAGCCCGAAGGATACCGGGCTCGACATTACTAAAACTTATATACTTTCACAATTTAATCCTTTAATTCTTCAACTGTTTAGGTATTAGGTATAATAATAATTTTTCTTAACAAAGCATGTTACTTGTATCAATGATTGTCGGTTGATTTTGATAGAATGGACCCTTGTGATGAAATGCATTTTGCGCAACTGCAATGTTTTTAATTAAAGTTCATACATAAGCATTTGTTCTAATTTCATCTTTAAAATCAATATCCAACTTCGATTTCCTTTTTAAGTGAAAAAAATTAAATAAAACAAAATATGAGAGTGTCAGAAGTTTTTACTTTATTTTGCTCATAAATCTTTTTGAAAATTTTCATGAATAAAATATAAATGATAAGATATGAAAGTTATTGAATATAAGTTGAATAAACATAAATTTGTGATACTTTCTCTGGTCACTGGCTTCGATAGAGTGAAGCAAGATCGCAAATTGATCCTATCAACTTGACCTCTTTTTGTTGATAAAAATAACTTTTTCAAGTTTTCATTGCTCTGTCAATTAATTAATTACGTGCTTCCTTAAATCTCCCGTGATTCTGAGATGTCTTAAATTTTCATATTTTTATAGAACCGTATTAATAAAAAATAAAAAATATATAAAATCATATTATACACTTAAAATTGAAATTTCTTTAGATTTTTGTACTAATTTTAGGGCCACATCCAACTGCATGTATCCACATGTCACCTGTCTCAAACAAGCGAAAGTTGATTTTCTCTTTTGACATATCTTATAAGTAGGATTAATTTTTCACCTTTCTATTTTGAATAATTGTAACTGCCACACTAATTAAGTCATGAAATTCTATTAATTTTTATAAATGAATTAAATGTTGTGACTGTTACATATTAGAAATCACAAAACTTGTAATCCCAATCATGGAATAGTATGATTTCTGAGCTGAGCATTAGCACTATTGTTTATTTATTATCCACATTTTAAATTCTGAGTATTAGCACTATTGTTTATTTATTATCCACATTTTAAATTCCGAGCATTAGCACTATTGTTTATTTATTATCCACATTTTAAATTATGAGCATTAGCACTATTGTTTATTTATTATTCACATTTTAAAGAGTTTTATTTTCTGTTTTAAATGGTCTAGTATTTTGGATGGTCCTGAGTTTTGAATAGTCATAGACAAATTCCTAAAATGAGATTCCTATTGGTAATTGATTAAAAATATAAAATTCATATTATACATTTAAAAATCAATTTTTTTTTTTAGATTTTGGATCTTAATTTTGGATAAAATATTAGAGCTCCATCCGACCGCATGTGATTGACTCATTTCGGAATCAACTCTGCTAATATTGTAAACATATCATTGAGTTGGTCGAACACTTCTTTGTCTCAATTTTAAGGTTAAGAGTTCGAGTATTTCCGTGAGTATGAGAGTTTATTTATTTATTTATTTTGTTTCGAATTTTTTGATAAAACTTCAACTTTGATATAATAAATAAAATCTCAAATACCGAGATCCCGAATCCCGATAAGTATATTAGGTTGTATATGTATCAATATTAACATAAACGTCAAATATTAAAAAAAAAAAAGCAATATCTTACGTTTTATATGGGTTCTATAGTTGTAGGTGTGGGAAGGGCTATGGCTACTCTTTTTAGAAATATAGTTTATTGTTTATATCATAGATTTAGTTCCACAAGTTGATAGAAGAAGACGTTTATTTTTTTGCCCTTTTGGTGCAAACTGTAGAATCAATTATCTTGTACATTTTTTTTTTTTTTTGAAAAGTTCAAAGGTATATTACATTACTGAAAAGAGTCAACAATACACTTTACTTCTGAAGGGAAAACATATTTCCACTGAACAGGACAAAGAAAACCTACAGCTATCTTTGCAATCTCATGGGCAAAGCCATTACAAGATCTGGGGATATGGAACATCGAAACACTACTATGCTTCAACATTTTCTCCTTTATCTCGTTAATGGTCCAGAAAATTTCTTTTCTTGTGCCCTTCCTGTTACAAATTAAGTCTACCACTTGTTTACAATCAGACTCAATAATCATTCTATTCATTCTAGCCTCCTCCGCCACTTGTAAACCAAAATTAACAGCTTCTGCTTCTGCTTCCTCCACATCTCCATCTTGTACATTTTGAAAGATGATGCAAAAAGCTTTTTGGACCTTTTACCATTAAACCTAATTGCATAGCTAATCTATAAATATAAATTTTGGATTTAGTGTTGAATTGTGATGTGATAAATTTTTATAATTTTTTTAATCATATATATTTTAATAATAACATACGATTAAGATTAAATTATTAATTTATTATTCAATAACTAATAAATATAATTTATAATTAAAAAGATCAATTTAATATCGAATCGAAGCCTATGAATATAATAGATATTATTATCAAAGCATCGGGAATCGTCAAAACTTTATCATATATATATTTGCTTTTTTATGTCCCATCTCCTTTGGTCACCTATCTTTAATTGGCTTTCTTTTCTTTTTTTGTTTTTCCTTTTTTTTTTCACAAATTGAAACATCTTCAAGATAAATTTTCATCATAATTTGAGTTGATGTATTCATATTCATAACTTTAATCAATGGATGAAAATTTGTATCAAAATTCGAAGTGAAAAAAAAAAATCAATTTCTGATTATTGATTAGTGTTAATTTTTTTTTTAGATTATGCTAATTTGGGTATCTTAAATTTTATGTAATATTTATAAGAGCAATTTACGCCCCCATAAGGGGTAATGTAATTAATTCCTTAAAGTTTCATACTTCTACTATTTAGGTTGATAGAAGGGGATGTAATAGAGTGAAATGTAAATTAAAATATTTACAAATTATTATTTGGATTGATAAAAGTGGATGGAATGAAATGTAAGGCATGAAAGAGAGTATAATAATAAGTGATATTGAGTCATTGAAAATGAATCGTACGTCCAAATCATGAGAAGTAACTTAAAAAAATAACATTATCTGTGAAAATAAATTTACCCATTAAAAAATAATATTAATATATATATATATATATACACTTTTAAAATAAAAAAAGACACTATTATCTTTAAAATTTATTCAGTTACATTCCATTAAATTACTTTTTATTTACCAAACAATGTCGTGATACATTACTCTTCATTTCGTTCTATTTTATTCAATTCCATTTAGTTATATATTCAATTATAAATCACAATCTTCTATCAATATAAATATAGCATTAAGACTCAAACTTTAACGTAGAAGAGTTTTTTAAACTTAAAAACCTTTCTTATTTTAATTTATTCTTTTTTTTGATAACCGGGTGTCCGGGCCAGCTTACGAGCACCTCAACTAATCCCCGGGACCTGTGCCCCGTGCCCTCAGAAGTTTCCCAACACAGATCAGGGTAAGTCGCTGGCTTTTCACACCAGGGGGCATGACCCCAAAGAAATACATCTAGTGGGATTCGAACCTTGAACCTGAGAGGGAGCAAACCACTCAAGCCCAAAGCCTTCACAACTGAGGCAACCCCTTGGGTTATTTTAATTTATTCTTGATAAGTCATATTCAACAGCAACAAATTTAATGACGCGAGTATTTTGAGTGATTTTTAAAAATACTAAGACTAATTAAATAATTCGCTTAAATTATAGGAAATAAATGAATGTTTATACAAATTTTGAGATTGAAGTGTCATTTTTCATTTTTTTAGTTATTAATTTGGGCATCTTTAATTATTGTGTGATACTTTCCAGTAGGGTGTTGATAGGGTCGGGTCAACCCGTGTGGGCTAAAAAAAAATTCCACCCGACCCGACCCGAAATTTTCTTGTTGGGCAACAGATTTTATACTAAAATCCAACCAGACCCGACCCTATAATATTTTTATTATTTTTCTAAAAAAATATTATTTTCTCTAAAAAAATTATTATTTTTTAAAAGTTTTTACTATTATTTCATTTGTTTATTACTTTTATTGTATTAAAACTTTATATATATGATAATTTTTGAGACATAAAATAACTAATATTTATATTTCAAAATAATTAATTCATTAAAAAATTATTTTTTGACCGACCTGACTTGACCCACACCCGATCGGATCTCACAAAATTTTAGAAAACCCGACCCGACCCGTGAACACCCATATTTTCCGGTCTTCATCTTTCACTCAAGGTCAAATTAAGCCCCAATTACCCACAAAAAAAAAAAAAAAAAAAAAAATTGAAAAGAAAGAGGGGAAGAAACTAAAATGAATAGAATTGAACTTTGTTTATGTATTGACTACACAAAATTATAATATTAATTTTCTTAAACATTGAGGCATGACATTGTTTCTAACTTAATTACTTAATAAATAAGCCATACTTTGAGATCAACAAGATGCCATATGGGGATCTCCATGCAAAAGAGACATTTGATCTTACTTCCTTGAAACACTCCATTAACAAATATCAAGAATCAACTCAACTCAATCCTCATCCAGCGAATGCCCTTGACTTTTCAAAATAACTCCAAAATTTTAATTAATAAATATTTAAGCTATATATGGATAATTCTACTAGTAGCTAGGTCATCAAACAGTATTTTTCACAAGCTTGAGAAACTAACGCTTAAACGAAGCCATATGATTTATTCACACATATATCTCCCTTGACTTAGCATTAAAGTTAATTGATCGCTATTGTAGTTTGGATAGAAAAATAACAAAATTACTAAAATGTCTTTTATTAATGTATATAAAATCATAAAATAAATTAGCAAAACCAAGAATAAAAACATTAAATTATATATATATATATATATATATATTATATATATATATATATATATATATATTTTATCATAAGAATATGATTGACCATTGGGTTCTTTTTATTTTATTTTTATCATTATTTTTGAAAATTTATTCTTAATTTTACTTCTCTTGATTTGTTTCTATTTATTTATGCACTTTAAAAAGGATGCAATATATATCCCTATTCTTTCTTTTTTCAATTTTGTCTCTATAAATGACATTTGCATAATATATATAATATATATATAAATTATTTTTTTTGCAAGATTTTGTTTTAGTTTTCCTGAATTAATTTATGTTTTCCTGAATTAATTTGCATTTCAGTTTTTCTTTTCTTTTTTCCATTCAAATTGATAAACAACTAACTTTACGGTTAAATCAAGATAGGGATGAATTGCGATTCGGGATCTCAAATTATTCGATTCAAAATTTGAGATAAACTTTTGTCTGGATTCAAAATTTGGTACAGGACCAGAGTGAGTAAATCCTAACAACTGATTGCCATTTTACAAGTCGTGGAGGTATGCATGAATAAGTCATATAACTCTATCTAAGCGTTATTTTCTCAAACCTGAGGGAGGTGTGTGAATTAATACACTATAATTTATAATATATATGTTGAAATGCAATAACAATTATTTAATTAATTTAATATTTGGTTTTCCTAGGGTTCCCGACAGCATTGGAAGCAATGTACGAAACAAATAATTTGTTTATATGTAAGTGTTTATTAATTTAATGTGCATGTTTCTGGTATTAATAAATTATAAATCTTGTTTTAGCTACCGACGCAGAACAGAAATAGAAGAAACTGGCAATATTTTGTTTTCTGTAGCTATGAGCTTCATCATATTATTAATACAGTTAATTTAATTAATTAATCAGATCAATGTCAATCTCTCATCGGTAACAAGAATTAGGGTTTCAAACACACATGCTTCCATGAATTTTTAATACAAAATTTTGTAGTGTAGAAGCATCTATTTTTTTTCTATTTTTGTCAGATAGAAGGAAAAAAATTATTATTTTTTGCGTATTTGATTCTTATTTTCCCCAGGCTATGGCTATAACGAGAGAGGTCAAAAAGGAATCTTACATTAATACCTTAATATTATATCATCAGCTCTTTTATTTAGAGCTGATTTCAATAAGGTGTCTTTATTCAATATATAATATGATATTATTATTATTATTATTATTATTTTGTTGTTGTTGTTATATATACATTATTATATAATCACACCCAAATTGAATTAATTATATTGTATTAATTTAATAAAGTGTCAAATTAAATGGGCTCGAGATCACATTGTACATTTGGACTTAGCTTCTGCACAAACGAATAACAAAATTCAAACCCTAAATTCTAAAACCTTTAATATTATTAGCAAAATCATTGAAGAGACATGGAAGATGTCTCAAGTTCAGTGTCGAGATTTGTCTTTAATTTTATTTTCAAGTTCTTATCCATCAGTTAAAGTTTTTGGGTCATGCGATTTCTCTAATATGGTAATGAAATAAAGATTTTGTGTTTATTTTCTCTATTTTAATATATTTGGCCCATTTTAAGGTCTTGCCTCTCAGCACATCTACGAATTTTTGGGTCCAGCATTTCCCAGTTTCTCTAACAAAATCAATATACCCCATCAGTTCTTCATCGATGGTCCAAGAAGATTGTAAAATCCAGATCCGAATGTAAGTATACTTAATCCGGATCTCCGAATCTATGTAATATATATATGCATATAACACTCATGGAATGTGAGGAATTGATAATTGTCAAATTAATAATTGAGGCAGAAAAATGTTCAGTACCGACATAAAAGTTTCACTATTTCCAGGACAATTTTTTGTCATTGAAAAACTGTAGATGGGTCGGCATGTTTCCCCATTTCACACCCCCCCTCCTCTCTCTTTAAATCATTTACTTATGATAAGTAAATGCAGTGAATAGTGCATTACACTGAACCTTGCCATGTGACTAATGTTACAATAAAAGACTTCCCTTTTAGCTGAAACGTTAAAGATAGCTATAGAGAAAATTGGTAAGAAAGATCATGAAATATTCTAAGAATATCCGAATATATAATTAAATGACTCAATTGAAAGTTCGAGATTATCTTAAGTTCTGACTCTATGCAGAATTTATCACAATTAATCAAGACAAATCCTAATTAATGTGTTTATGGATTCTCAACAAGCAACCACAATATAAATATATAAAATAGATTGCGGAAAATAAATCAATCACACAAAATCAACACAATAATTTTGGTGACGAAGTGGAAAACTCGTGCGAGTAAAAAACCACTATGGGTATCTCGGCTACCAGCCCAATCCACTAGATAGAGAAAAACTTACGGCGATAGTCAAGATCTATGGTGACAACTCCACCGATTCAAGTATTTCTAGACTGCCCCGTAACCTACTTTTTTCTTTAGAACCTCTGAATTCTCTGAGCGGATTGTCTCTTCACTTCTAATCGCCGGAACTCCGACTACCAATCTTCCTCCTTGAGAACTCTTACGGATTATGAATTTTGGGTTAGGTTGTGTTGAAGGTTCATCAAAGAGAGATTCTCACCATTAACAAAGACGACAAGAAGATGAAGAAGTCTTCAATGGTGGAATCAAAGAAGGTTGAAAGCTTTGGGCTCAAAGGATTTGTGTTTCAACACTTGGGGATGATGGCTACATGTTCTATTTATAGGTAAGGTGAAGATTTAGGGTTTTTCAAAGTGAAAAAGGCTCAAAAACGCGTTCAGATCGCAATCGCGTTCGAACGATTACTCGAACGCACCACAAACGCGTGCTCACTGGAAAGACTCGTTCGAACGCTACTCGAACTCACCACGAACGCTTGCCCATTGGAAAGACTCGTTCGAACTCTACTCGAACGCACCACGAACGCTTGCTATCTAGAATGTTTCGTTCGAACCCAATGAAAAACGTGCCATTAACGCCACTCGTTCGAACGCTTCAACGAACGCAGCACTAACGAAAATGCTCCAGCTCTGCCAAAAACCAGTCCAATTGCTCGAAGTTCTTCAAGATAAATTACAACTCAATTGAACTTGTTTTGTCACGGACATTGCCAATAAAAATGGAACTAACAATCTCCCATTTTGGAATTCCGTGACAAAATACTACATAATACAAAGACTACGATAATAGATCCAAAAAGAAAATAGTCAACTGTCAACCATCAAAACATTGACTTATTACATTAAGACTCAATCTAACATGACCGGTGCGTAAACACACGCGTATAACACAAGCGCACATATCGTTCAAGTAGTATAAAAAGTATCGATCCCACGATGACTTAATACCTAATCTATTAATTTTATGAGGTCAAGTGATTACTAGTATCTAACAAGTTGTTTGATTGATTTGAAATGGTGATGATTCTAAATTTAAAAACAAGTAAATAAAATTACGTGAAAGTAGATTAATGAAAATTCAATTATATAAAACTATCTAAGGTTGTGATTTCTTCCAATATTATTTAAAGATGAAGTGATTATCTTAAAGTTGGGTAATATATTGATTTATTAACCCGGAACACTAAATTATGTAAAAGCCTCTTCCGATGGTCAATTACAAATACCCAGTATAACCTAATTGAACCAATGTCTATGTCACCAAATTACCTGGATTCATTAAGATTAAGTTCCAATTTGGCTACCTTCGCCCGACAGGTATATTCCTATCCTGTAAGGAAATCTATTAAAGGGTTATCTATCCTTAAGGAAGATCGTGGGCTATTGAGTCTAAGGTCTTAAACTTAAAATCTCTATGTCTAGTTCATTTTAAATTTACCTAGTCAATTTTATTAGTGGTCAGTTAATAAAAAGCATTAAGATTAAGACTCAATAGATAAATCTTTATATTACCCAAACTATAATCTAACCCCTTATAAACCGTGATATTAGATTTCATCACAACCCTAGATAACTAACTTAGTTACAACACATAGCTAGGGCTGGTAAAAACTTAAAAGACATAAAGTAAAATTACTAAAAAGTAAATGCGGAAAAATAAATGCAATAAAATAAAATGCTAAGGTAAAATGAATTAACTTCTACTATTTACTATTTAGATATCTCCCATAATATAATATATATACTTGTGATAATTTTACCAACCAGCCATATATGCGGTAACCTGATAAAGTCAAATTAAGTCCAACCAGCCATTAAGACGGTAATATTTGTCCATAATCCAGCCATATAGGCGGAACCAAAATAAACCAGCCATAAAGGCGGAACCAAAATAAACCAGCCATAAAGGCGGAACCAAAATAAACCTGCCATATAGGCGGAACCAAAATAAACTTGTCGTATAGGCGGTAAGAAAATTTAATTACCAATCGACCAATCTGGCGGTATCCTCATTAAGTCAGGTTTAACCAGATTAAAATGAATAACCAACCGACCAATATGGCGGTATCCTCATTAAGTCAGGTTTTAAATAGTTTATATATTATATTAAAGGGAGATTACTCTAAATAGCAATAGTAAAAGAATTACCTTTCACCATAGCAGGGAGAAGTTACATCCTCATAGTTGAATAGTAAAACTGTAAAAGTAAAAATAAATTACTATTATTATTAAAAAAAAAGTAGAATTACTATTATTATTACAGAACGTAATTAAAATTAATTACAAAACTAAAATTTAAAGAAACTAAGAAGAGAACTCTCTATTTACATCAGAGAATTCAGAAGGAATGGTACATCTAAAACTGAAACATCGAGCTGAATTTATAGGCCTCGGTAGGCCATGGGCGTCGTGACGCCAAGGCATGTGCGCGTCGCGACGCGCGTTGATCACTGACGCGTTGCTTTGGCTCGCGAGATCGTGACATGTGTCACGCTTATGTCGGTAGTTGAATTATTGATGTCGGTAACATGTGATGGCGACACGTGTCCAGGCACTCGTTAGCGTGATTCGTTGAGATTTTGACACGTGACAGGTGCATTTTAGCGTAGATTATGATTGTCGGCATCTTATGATGATGACACGTGTCACGGTGCATATTAGCGGATCGGCTGTGATGGTGACACGTGGCACGACGCACGTTAGCAAAGTCAACTTTTCAGATTCTGACTTGTGGACCCGGCGCACGTTAGCAGCACTCGGCGCACGTTAGGCGTCGCGACGCGCCCAAATTACCAAAATGCCCTTTTTGCCAATTTTCATTGTTTTACTCCAAATCATCTCCAGTGGAGGCACCTTGTATGATGATATCATATAGGACTGGACTCAGATAAATACAAATTCGTAGCAGGGAGAAGTTACCTCCTCATAGTTGAATAGTAAAATTGTAAAAGTAAAAATAAATTACTATTATTATTAAAAAAAAGTAGAATTACTATTATTATTACAGAACGTAATTAAAATTAATTACAAAACTAAAATTTAAAGAAACTAAGAAGAGAACTCTCTATTTACATCAGAGAATTCAGAAGGAATGGTACATCTAAAATTGAAACATCGAGCTGAATTTATAGGCCTCGGTAGGCCACGGGCGTCGCGACGCCAAGGCATGTGTGCGTCGCGACGCGCGTTGATCACTGACGCGTTGCTTTGGCTTCGCGAGATCGTGACATGTGTCACACTTATGTCGGTAGTTGAATTATTGATGTCGGTAACATGTGATGGCGACACGTGTCCAGGCACTCGTTAGCGTGATTCGCTGAGATGTTGACACGTGGCAGGTGAATTTTAGCATAGATGATGATTGTCGGCATCTTATGATGATGACACGTGTCACAGTGCATATTAGCGGATCGGCTGTGATGGTGACACGTGGCACGGCGCACGTTAGCAAAGTCAACTTTTCAGATTCTGACTTGTGGACCCGGTGCACGTTAGCAGCACTCGGCGCACGTTAGGCGTCGCGATGTGCCCAAATTACCAAAATGCCCTTTTTGCCAATTTTCATTGTTTTGCTCCAAATCACCTCCAGTGGAGGCACCTTGTATGATGATATCATATAGGACTGGACTCAGATAAATACGAATTCATTTTAATATCCGTTGACCGAATAAATTTATTTTATCTAATAGATGGTCATATATGGACTGGACTTTTGACCCGGCTCTATTTATGAGATATTTGTGAAGGGCTATATCCATATGTAATGACTATATCGATGGACACCGAAGATGTTCAGTTTTATTTTATCCATCTACGGTAACGAGAGTTCAACTTTGAGTTTTTAGCGGAATAACACGGAGTTAATAATTCTTAATATTTGATTAAAAAATTTAATTAATATTTCGGAATTATTGGAGCTCGGAACTGTAGGTCTATTTGGTCCCCATGCTAACTCGATTAACTGTAGCAAATCTAATATAATTAGATTGTCTAATTATTTGCTCACTTTATATTTATATATTATTAATGAGATTAATAATATTTATTGTCACAAATGAAAACTATGTTAAATTAGTTTAACTTAATGTTTTCTAGAATTATTTGATTATGAGATAATAAAGTCTTGATTATGAGATAATCAAGTTAGTAATAATTATGAGATAATTACTACAACATAATTGAAGGTAAATAAATCATTATTAAGATATTGATTTTTATTTACCATTGGAGACAAATCCATATGGCTTACCATGTCATCCAAGCAATTTTGTCTATTAGGTGGCTTGTATACACCTAATAGTTTTGTCATTAGCTAATGCATTTTATGTTTTGGTATGTGTGGGAACACAGAAATCTGGGCGACGCCGTTCTAGGCTCGCGGCCTAGTTGGGAAGTATGAAATAACATGGAGTCGCCACCCGGTGTGAACCGGGACAAAGATTTAAGGCCGCACTCACCCCTCGCAAGGGAATACCTCAAACCATTGGGTTCGGAATGGTCCCTTACTTATGCAATTTGTAATGTAAAGATTTATGCAATAATCCAACCAAGCCTATGACATATATTTCCAAGTGCAACACAATCCTAGATTCACATGCTTAAAATATGATTTACATCTAACATACATGAAACCAAATCTTATTGCCAAATTCACATGCTCAAAAGTAGGCCTTTGCAACAACAAGCACATAACGTCATAAGAATTCAATCATTCATGTAAATATAAGCACAAACAGTCATGGTAACATTTGCATGTAATGTAAAGGAAATCAAAATGATGATAAACAACATTGTAGGCACAGACAACTAGAGAGGTAATACAAATGCATAACGTACAAAGGGGTAACCATATGCTAAGATGGACATGTCATAATGTGATGCAAGAGGATCTGTTTACCGTGTGCGTTCGTGCAGCGTTCGTAGACGCGTTCGAATGGTAAACAGAAGGTTCTCGTTCGAGTAGCGTTCGTAAACGCGTTCGAACGAAAATGAAACAGAATGCTCACGTTCGTATGGCGTTTGTGAACGCGTTCGAACGGAAATGAGACCTGATACATGATAAGGAAAAAATGCATGCGCGTTCGAGTTGCGTTCGTAAACACGTTTCGAACGGGAACAGACCTGATGCATGAAATGAGACGCAATACTTAAACAACAAAATAAAGGGGCGCGGCGAAGTACTGCCGTAAAGGCGGCCTTTTGGGGCTCTTGATCTCTCAAAGAGAGGCCCTTTAGACCAACATACTAAGCTCGTGCGCGTCATCACATCATACATACAAACATAAAGACATCATATCAACCAAATATGCCCGATTTAGCGTATCTTGCATTCAAACGGACACACATCAACCGGCGCGGCAAAGCATCGTGGTAAAGGGCTTTAAACCCCTCCCCATAGGGGATCTCACATCACACTTACTAAGCCCATGCGCTCGATTGAATCATGCATACAAAGAGTTAAAAGCAATAACATTAACGTAGTGTGCCCGATTGAACGTATCTCGCATTCAACCGAACACACATCAATCGGTGCGGCAAATCATCGTGGTGAAGGATTTGAACCTTTCCGATTAGGGGACCTTTCATCGCACTTACTGAGCCCATGCACTCGATTATGACATACACAAATAAGCGACATACCGAATTTAAGTAACAAGAAATAATAAACCAAAGCAACACAAAACAAGAGAGGATGCCGTTTACTCAAGTGGTACGTGGAGTTGTATCCCAAGTATAGACCGCACTACCGTCCATTCGGATTCGGCTACGGAATTTACGTCTGGGTTTCCATCCTATATACCACAAGAGACGACACTCTTCCATTTCATTCAAGCCACAATGCATCCATAAACGACTCTCATGCGAATAGAATTCAATAATAAAAGAAACGATATAAACTAATGAAAAAGTGCCCTCAGGTCTAACCTTTTAAATCACCTCTCGGATGTACGGTACACGATCGTCGGAAGGGTGGATGCTCCGCAACTCTTCCGTTCACTGGTTCACTGTTCTCGTTCGTTGTCTCACAGTTTTGAGTCGTCTTTCTCCGTCTTTTGCTGCTGCTTTTGACTCCGATTCTCTGCCGTTGCTACGTTTTTGCTGCTTGTGTTTTAGTTACTGTTTTTGGGATGTTCTGGTTACTGTTTTTGGTAATTTAGGGGACTGTTTTGGTGTGTTTAGGGCTGCTGTTTGGGACTGATTTCAGGGGTAGTTTCGGTGCTGTCAGGGGCTGATTTCAAGGGTTAGGGGCTGCTGTGTGTTGTTCTTGTTAAGTTGGTGAGGGAAGGGTTATTGTGTGTGTTGTTGTGTTTTGTATGTGAGCTAGGGGAAAAGGGTTGGAGATTTTTTTCTTCTTTTTTCTGTAATGGGCGTGAACTCTAGAGAGAGTGGAGAGAGGAGGCTTTTTTGTGTGAATGAGCTAGCTAGCCTTGAGAAGGTTGGTGAATGGTTCTTTTTATAGGCAAAGGGTTAGGCTTGACAAGGAAATGGATTTGTGTATTTAAAAAGGGATATGATTTGGTGTTGGACAAGGAAAGTAAGGGATTTGATTGGCTTGGATTAGGCATGTTGAATATTTGATTGGCTTGGATTAGGCATTTAGTTTGTTGATTGATTTTAATTAGGCATGCAATTTCTTTAATTTGTGTAAGTATTTTATTTAATTTGGTATGTGATTTTTAGATTTGTTTTGATTTCACCATGTGTTAAATATGTGTTTTAAGTGGGCTTGGGCATGTGGGCCAAGGTTTGGGCGAATTGGGCTTGATGTGAGGCTAGCAGCAAAACCAGAATTACCGACACCGTTCGAACGCTTACTCGAACACAGCACGAACGCCCGCAATCTGTTTGACGTTCGAACGTATACACGAACGTAGCACCAACGAAAACAGTGAACCTTGTTTATTCTGAATTCCCCTTCCGATGTCCGTTTTCCGTGACCTCCGTGACTTAAAAGGTAGTGTCTCCAAAATGAGACTCATCATAGGGACTTATGTGTAAAAATACAGTGCCTACAGTCGCCCCCACTTTGATGGGACTTGTGTAATGTGCAACAGTGACAATCCTATCAAAGTTATGCAATGCATTTTCACTTACATGGCTCGCCAGCTGCCACTTGACTTACCATGTGTTGAGTTGAGTTGATTTGGATGGTGAGGTGCTGCGACCCCTGGTTCATTCCCGAACCGTGCTTCCATTCTTGGAGTGCCATTCTCGGCATGTTCATTCCTGAACTGTATTCCATTCCTGGAGTGCCATTCCCGGCTTGTTCATTCTGAACTCTGCTCTATTCTTGGATTGCCGTTCCCGGCTTGTTCATTCTCGAACTGTGTTGAGATGAGGCTTTATTCCTCCCGAGCTTTATTCCCGAACTATTGAGATGAGGCTTTATTCCTCCGAGCTTTGTTCCCGAACTGTGTTGAGATGAGGCTTTATTCCCGAACTGTACTGAGATGAGGCTTTATTCCTCCCGAGCTTTATTCCCGAACTGTACTGACATGAGGCTTTCTTCCCCTTGAGCTTTGTTCTCAAACTATACTGATATGAGGCTTTCTTCCCCTTGAGCTTTGTTCTCAAACTATACTGATATGAGGCTTTCTTCCCCTTGAGCTTTGTTCTCAAACTATACTGATATGAGGCTTTCTTCCCATTGAGCTTTGTTCTCAAACTATACTGATATGAGGCTTTCTTCCCCTTGAGCTTTGTTCTCAAACTATACTGACATGAGGCTTTCTTCCCCTTGAGCTTTGTTCTCAAACTATACTGACATGAGGCTTTCTTCCCCTTGAGCTTTGTTCTCAAACTATACTGATATGAGGCTTTCTTCCCCTTGAGCTTTGTTCTCTGATCTGAGCTGACTGTGGGGCTTTGTTCTTGAACTGTATTGAATGCATGCTTTCTTCCTGAACTGAACTGAATGTAGGCTTTCTTCTTGAACTGCACTGAGTGTGGGCTTTATTCCCGAACTGAACTGACATGAGGCTTTCTTCCCCTTGAGCTTTGTTCTCAAACTATACTGACATGAGGCTTTCTTCCTCCCATTGAGCTTTGTTCTCAAGCTATATTGGCATGAGGCTTTATTCCTCCCGAGCTTTATTCCCGAACTATACTGACATGAGGCTTTGTTCCTGGATTGTACCGAATGTAGGCTTTATTCCCGAGCTGAACTAAATATAGGCTTTCTTCCTGAACTGATATGGGCCTCGCCCTCGATCTGATACTGATATGGGCCTCGCCCCCAAACAGATGCAGATGTTGGTCCCCCCTAAACTGATGCTGATGTGGGCCTCGCCCCCAAGCTGATACTGATGTGGGCCTCGGCCCTGAACTGATACTGATGTGGGCCTCGCCCTCAAACTGATACTGATATGGCCTCGCCCCTATGTTGATATTCATATGGGCCTCGCCCCCATGCTGATACTGATGCTAATATTGATGCTTCTGACTGGCTTTCATTTGCCGCTTTCTCTCTTTCTTCTTCAAAACCTGTGAACACAAAACAAACACAAAACACAAAAAGGAATGCAAAATATGTTACGTGTATGCATGCATGCCTGAATGAGTTTCCTATCCCGTTGGGTTAGGTCTTCCGTCAATTCCATTGATGACCATTCTTCTCTTAGGGAAAGTACCATTTCCACCTGTCTACACTGATTTGTTCCAGGAACCCGTTTCTTTCCAAGTCTAACAGTCCCACTGTCTCCATTTCTCAATTCCTGAATGGCTAACTTATCTTTTCTGCTTGCTTCTTTTGAGGATTCCCTATGTTCTGAGCATCACATTACCAAGATTGAACACACTCATGTTGCAAGTTTGAAAGTAATAGTCTTAGGCAGATAAATGAAATGATCGCCTTTATTATTGTTGAGGAAACGTTCGAACATGTAAACAAAATCAATGTCTTTATTAAAAGTGCAAGATAAACTAGGAGAAACAACAATGCCTTCTTCTTCAGCCCATGGTTCTTCACCATTGTTATCCCTTATTCCTATGAAGCTGAGTGGTTGAGAGTTTGGAGGACAAGGGTTTCGGGTAGGCCAGAGTTGATCATTTAGTTTGGTAGGGGATTTCTGTGTGCGTTGGGTTGTTCTTTCTCTGGGTCGGGTATTGTATGGGCATCGATGAGGTTTTGGATTTCATGTCTGAGGCGGGCGCAGTTGTCGGTGTCATGGCCTTTTTCTTGGTGAAAGTGACAGTATAAGTTTAAGTTCATGTGAGGTGGCACATGATTTGGAATGGGCCTAGGTTCCAAAGGTTTTAAGAGTCCTTGCGCCTTCAGCTTTTCGAATACCTTTGAAAGAGGCTTACCAAGGTTAGAAAATCGTCTGTTCTTAATGGCAGTGACCTCAGCAGTAGCAGGCATAGTCCCTGAATGTCCCCCAATATTCCTTCTGTTCTGTCCATAAAACTTTTTGTTATCGGCTTCCTCCTCCTCAATATCCATAACTGTCTCCCTCAGCTGTCGAAAATCAGTAATCATCGAAGTCATTCTCCTCAGTTTGCCATAAATAGAGGGTTGGTGCCCTTGATGATCATTTTGATCTGGTCCTTTTCTGAGGGCCGGGTCTGCATCTTCAGAAGCTGGCTCCTCCAGCGGTCCACATATTCCTTGAAATTTTCCTCCGGCTTCTGCTTGATATTTTCTAAGTCACGGAGTGACAAGTCAATCTCCAGGTCCGTGATATATTGCTTTAAGAAAGCATCAGCTAGCTCCCTCCAATCTTCCTTAACTGCTTGTCCAGGTTATGGTACCATACTACGGGTGCCCCCTCGAGTGACATCCCGAACATCTTTTGTACTTGGCGCTGAGACAAGCCAACTGAATTCATAACAGACACATACTGACGGAGATGCACCCTCGGATCTCCGTTCCTATTGAACTTAGCCAAATTCGGCATCTTAAACTGCGCCGGCAACTGCTCCTCAAACGTCATTGTCTCATAATCTAGCAAATCTTCATTCTTACCCCTCATCTTGCGGGTAACGGATTCAACCTGATCCCTGAGTTTCTGTATCTCGGCCTGAGACCCAATCACTCTGTCTGTTGCATACTCTACCATATCATCATCAAAAGCGGGGATATCATCCCCCAACCCATTCGGAGGCTCCTCGCGCTTCCCATTCTTAGAATTTCCCCCAGCACGGGGCACAGCCATATTTGTCATGGTAGTAGTCAAGGCTTGCAACTGTTCAGTGACCTTGGCGAGACCGTTTTCCAACTGATCCATACGGGATACCTCAATATCTGATTCACTCATGTCTGTTCCCAGTATTTTGATGAGTCTCCCATTTTCCCTAACCCAACGGGAATCTATGATGGCTTTCAGAACACAAGGGTTAACATGATATATGTATGCATGGGGTGCATGGGATGCATTATATGCATGCGATACAAGAAATATATCAACTTATTAAAATTTTCACACAAATCGGCTCATCATCATTTTAGAAGTTTTTGGGCTAACTGTCATAGGATTGAACGCGTCCCAGTTTAAATGGCCCAACGAGTTCATGTCTTATGGCAAAGAGCCAACTAAATCCAAATGATAATATTCTGAACACAATCATAAAATGGCCCATTGTTATTTAAAAGCCTTTTGGCCCAATCGTCATAAGATATGTTCTTGTCCCAGTTTAAATGGCCCAACAAGCCCATATCTCATGACAAAAGACCAGATGGATTCAAATAGCAATGTTCCCAAACATAAGCATACAAGGAAGATATTATAAACATAAAATAATAACTTCTACCGTTGGGCCCACCATCATTTCAGAAGCTTTGGGCCTAATTGTCATAAGATACGAACCTGCCCCAGTTTAAATGGCCCAGCAAGTTTGCATTTTTGACAAAGAGTCCAATTCATCCAAATGATAATGGTCCTAAAGCACATGGAAATATTTGTTATAGGCTATACAACCCGGTCTACGCATGGGTTCGTGGGAGTATGGACAAAGGCTCTCATCGGCGAAGGATGGCCCACAACTAGGTCTCCCCAATCAAGGGTTCGAGCAACCAAGTGAGCACACCCTTTTTTATACACTAAGGTATGTGCCAATGCTATGGTGTGTGACTGACTGTCAAATGGATTTCCCGTTGTAGATTCCCCAGAGGGAAGGTGGAGCGAGGCTCACTTAAATACCCAAGCCTCTTAGGCTCTTATCGCTTGGTGTCAGGAATAAACAACGAGTCCTCCAAATTAGTCCATCACAATAGGCTACGAGTAGATGGCTATCTAGGTGCCTTCACAGCTTTTCCTTCTAGAAAGGTAGTGAGTGAAGGAAGACACCAAACCATTACCTAGCCTCAAAATGCCTTTGATTACAACCCTCATTTCACACATTTGTAGACACGGTTAATTAAAGCATAAATCTATACATTACAAGGCATTATTTCGGGGCCGATTCTCTATCCCCAGTGGAGTCGCCAGACTGTGGGAACACAGAAATCTGGGCGACGCCGTTCTAGGCTCGCGGCCTAGTTGGGAAGTATGAAATAACATGGAGTCGCCACCCGGTGTGAACCGGGACAAAGATTTAAGGCCGCACTCACCCCTCGCAAGGGAAGACCTCAAACCATTGGGTTCGGAATGGTCTCTTACTTATGCAATTTGTAATGTAAAGATTTATGCAATAATCCAACCAAGCCTATGACATATATTTCCAAGTGCAACACAATCCTAGATTCACATGCTTAAAAGTATGATTTACATCTAACATACATGAAACCAAATTGTGGGACACAGAAAACTGAGCGACGCCGTTCCTAGGCTCACGGCCTAGTTGGGAAGGATTATATAACATGGAGTCGCCACCCGGTGTGAACCGGGACACAAGATTTAAGGCCGCACTCACCCCTCGCAAGGGAAGACCTCAAACCGTTGGGTTCGGAATGGTCCCTTACTTATGTCACTTGTAATGAAAGGATTCATGTAATAATTTAACTAAGCTTAAGTAACACTTATTTCCAATAGTATCATGCTTCTAATTCTCATATGCAAAATAAAACTTATGTGTACGCTTTTACATATATCTCATATTTAAAATTGCATGCTTAACATATATCAAGATAGCAACGAACATACAAATTTACATATCACATTCAGGAAAACGCAAGCACACATATTGACCCTACAAGCACACATACGGGCACTTTTCCAAGCGGTACGTGGAATTGTAGCCCAAGTACAGACCGCACTACCGTCCATTCGGAATCGGCTACGGAATTTACGTCTGGGTTTCCATCCGATATACCGCAAGAAATAATACTCAAATGTTATCATGACATAAGCATACGAATTGTGACACATTTGCATAAGAAAGATCAACCAATAGGCAATTATGCATGAATATAATAAGACAGACTCAGTTCAGTGTGTGCACGTTCGTGTAGCGTTCGTAAACGCGTTCGAACGGAAATGAAACAGAATGCCCACGTTCGAGTAGCGTTCGTAAACGCGTTCGAACGGAAATGAAACAGAATGCTCAAGTTCGAGTAGCGTTCGTAAACGCGTTTGAACGGAAATGAGACAGAATGCTCACGTTCGAGTAGCGTTCGTAAACGCGTTCGAATGGAAATGAGACAGAATGCTCACGTTCGAGTAGCGTTCGTAAACGCGTTCGAACGGAGATGAGACAGAAAGCTTACGTTCGTATGGCGTTTGTTAACGCGTTCGAACGGATACGAGACCTGACACATAATAAGGCAAAAACACATGCGCGTTCGAGTTGCGTTCGTGAACGCGTTCGAACGGACACGGACCTGATGCATGAAATAGGATGCAATACATAAACAGAAAATAAAAGAGCGCGGCGAAGCACTGCCGTAAAGGTGACCTTTTGGGGCTCTTGATCTCTCAAAGAGAGGACCTTTAGACCAACATGCTAAGCCCATGCGCGTCATATTACACATACAAGAATAGAACCAATCATATCAACCAAGTATGCCCGATTGAACACATCTTACATCCAATCCGAACACACATCAACCGGCGCGGCAAAGCATCGTGGTAAAGGGCTTTTAGCCCCTCCCCATAGGGGATCTCACAACACACTTACTAAGCCCATGCGCTCGATTGACTTATACATACGAAAATAAAGATAACAATATCAAACTAAGTATGCCCGATTGAACGTATCTCGCGTCCAACCGAACATACATCAACCGGCGCGGCGAAGTAGTGTCACGAAGGTGGCCTTTTCGGCTCTTTATCTCCTAAATGGAGGACCTTTGGACTAACTCACTAAGCCCATGCGCTTGGTTGAATCATGCATAACTAACGACATACATAATTTAAATGACGAGGAATAAATAAATGAAAGCAACACAAAACAAGAGAATGTGCCGTTTACTCAAGTGGTACGTGGAGTTGTGGCCCGAGTACAGATCATATTACCGTCCATTCGGAATCGGCTATGAAATTTATGTCCGGGTTTCCATCCGATATACCGCGAGAGTTGACACATCTCTCATTCCTCCAATACCCACAACATATTACATCTCATAATTCATGCATATTTATCTACTCAAAGACCACAACATGCATTCATAGACGACTCTCATGCGAATAGAATTCAATAAACAATGAATATAAACTAATGAAAAGGTACCCTCAGGTCTAACCTTTTAAATCACCTCTCGGATGTATGGTACACGATCGTCGGAAGGGTGGTGGATGCTCCGCAACTCTCCCGGTTCACTGGTTCACTGTTCTCGTTCGTTGTCTTTACTGATTTGCTTGCGGCTCCAACTCCGTTCTGCTCCTATTCCTCTTTATCTTTTGCTTACTGTTTTGGGTGTCTTCTTCCTGTAGTTTTTATGTGTGTTGTGTATGAGTTAGAGACTAGCTAGCTAGGGTTGAGAAGGTTGGTGAAGGGTTCTTTTTATAGGCAAAGGGTTAGGTTTGACAAGGAAAGGAATTTGATTTGTTTGGTGGTAAGGGAAGTCAAGAGATTTGATTTGGTTTGGTTAAGGGAAGTCAAAGATTGAGGGGGGACAAATCTTGGCTAGATAGGGAAGGTTGGATATTTGATTGGCTTGGATTAGGAATACAATATTTTAAGTTTGGGAATAATCTTATTAGATTGGGAATATAATTGGTTGATTGATTTTAATTAGGCATGATTATATTTTGATTTAGTGTGTGATTTGTTTAATTTAGGCATGATTTTAGTTTAAGTTGGTAATTGTTTATTTTATGTTTGGTATATGTTTTATTTAATCATTTAATTAATTTAATTATTATATTATTTAGTTAATGTTTTTAATTAATATTTATTTATTTAAATTGGGATGTGTTTTATGGGCTTTGGGGGGCTAATTGGGCTGGATGTGAGGCTAGCAGCAAAACCAGAATTACCGACACCGTTCGAACGCTTCCTCGAACGCGGCACGAACGCCCGCAATCCGTTTGACGTTCGAACGTAAACACGAACGTAGCACGAACGAAAACAGTGAACCTTGTTTATTCTGAATTCCCCTTCCGATGTCCGTTTCCCGTGACCTCCGTGACTTAAAAGGTAGTGTCTCCAAAATGAGACTCATCATAGGGACTCATGTGTAAAAATGCAGTGCCTACACAAATCTTATTGCCAAATTCACATGCTCAAAAGTAGGCCTTTGCAACAACAAGCACATAACGTCATAAGAATTCAATCATTCATGTAAATATAAGCACAAACAGTCATGGTAACATTTGCATGTAATGTAAAGGAAATCAAAATGACGATAAACAACATTGTAGGCACAGACAACTAGAGAGGTAATACAAATGCATAGCGTACAAAGGGGTAACCATATGCTAAGATGGACATGTCATAATGTGATGCAAGAGAATCTGTTACCGTGTGCGTTCGTGCAGCGTTCGTACACGCGTTCGAATGGTAAACAGAAGGTTCTCGTTCGAGTAGCGTTCGTAAACGCGTTCGAATGGAAATGAAACAGAATGCTCACGTTCGTATGGCGTTTGTGAACGCGGTTCGAACGGAAATGAGACCTGATACATGATAAGGCAAAAATGCATGCGCGTTCGAGTTGCGTTCGTAAACGCGTTCGAACGGGAACAGACCTGATGCATGAAATGAGACGCAATACTTAAACAACAAAATAAAGGGGCGCGGCAAAGTACTGCCGTAAAGGCGGCCTTTTGGGGCTCTTGATCTCTCAAAGAGAGAACCTTTAGACCAACATACTAAGCTCGTGCGCATCGCATCACATCATACATACAAACATAAAGACAATCATATTAACCAAATATGCCTGATTGAGCGTATCTTGCATTCAAACGGACACACATCAACCGGCGCGGCAAAGCATCGTGGTAAAGGGCTTTAAACCCCTCCCCATAGGGGATCTCACATCACACTTACTAAGCCCATGCGCTCGATTGAATCATGCATACAAAGAGTTAAAAGTAATAACATTAAACGTAGTGTGCCCGATTGAACGTATCTCGCATTCAACCGAACACACATCAATCGGTGCGGCAAAGCATCGTGGTGAAGGATTTCAACCCTTCCGATTAGGGGACCTTTCATCGCACTTACTGAGCCCATGCACTCGATTATGACATACACAAATAAGCGACATACAGAATTTAAGTAACAAGAAATAAATAAACCAAAGCAACACAAAACAAGAGAGGATGCCGTTTACTCAAGTGGTACGTGGAGTTGTATCCCAAGTACAGATCGCACTACCGTCCATTCGGATTCGGCTACGGAATTTACGTCGGAATTTACGTCGGAAGGGTGGATGCTCCGCAACTCTTCCGGTTCACTGGTTCACTGTTCTCGTTCGTTGTCTCACAGTTTTGAGTCGTCTTTCTCCGTCTTTTGCTGCTGCTTTTGACTCCGATTCTCTGCCGTTGCTACTGTTTTGCCGCTGTGTTTTAGTTACTGTTTTTGGGATGTTCTGGTTACTGTTTTTGGTAATTTAGGGGACTGTTTTGGTGTGTGTTTAGGGCTGCTGTTTGGGACTGATTTCAGGGGTAGTTTCGGTGCTGCCAGGGGCTGATTTCAAGGGTTAGGGGCTGTTGTGTGTTGTTCTTGTTAAGTTGGTGAGGGAAGGGTTATTGTGTGTGTTGTTTGTGTTTTGTATGTGAGCTAGGGGAAAAGGGTTGGAGATTCTTTTCTTCTTTTTTCTGTAATGGGCGTGAACTCTAGAGGGAGTGGAGAGATGAGGCTTTTTTGTGTGAATGAGCTAGCTAGCCTTGAGAAGGTTGGTGAATGGTTTTTTTATAGGCAAATGGTTAGGCTAGACAAGGAAAGGGATTTGTGTATTTAAAAAGGGATATGATTTGGTGTTGGACAAGGAAAGCAAGGGATTTGATTGGCTTGGATTAGGCATGTTGAATATTTGATTGGCTTGGATTAGGCATTTAGTTTGTTGATTGATTTTAATTAGGCATGCAATTTCTTTAATTTGTGTAAGTATTTTATTAATTTGGTATGTGATTTTTAGATTTGTTTTGATTTCACCATGTGTTAAATATGTGTTTTAAGTGGGCTTGGGCGTGTGGGCCAAGGTTTGGGCGAATTGGGCTTGATGTGAGGCTAGCAGCAAAACCAGAATTATCGACACCGTTCGAACGCTTACTCGAACGCAGCACGAACGCCCGCAATCTGTTTGACGTTCGAACGTATACACGAACGTAGCACCAACGAAAAAAGTGAACCTTGTTTATTCTGAATTCCCCTTCCGATGTCCGTTTTCCGTGACCTCCGTGACTTAAAAGGTAGTGTCTCCAAAATGAGACTCATCATAAGGACTTATGTGTAAAAATGCAGTGCCTACAGTATGGCCTCCACATTTATGTGTTTTCCATTGAAAGAAAGCATTAAATGCTTAATGACAAAGTCCTTGTCTTTAATTTATCATTTCTTATACTTTGGTATGACATTCACATTTTTGTGTTGGCCATTACAAGAAAGCATTAGATGTTTAATGACAAGGTAACTTGGCTTGTGTAAGAGAATATAATCTCTACCATTTCTCTCACTTCCTAAAGTTAACATTTTTGCAAACATTTACACAATTATTGTGAGAAAGATTTTAGAGAAAATAAAGAGAGTTTAAACATTCACAAGTGTTATGAGAGTGTTTGAAATTCCTAAAGCCAAACACCAATTGTGACATCTTGATTCTCTAAATCATTTAGAGTTTAATCTTTGTGAGTGAAGCTTACACTTCGGTTTGTTGGTTTCGAGTCATATTTAGGAAGATCGAGTGGTTGATCCAAGTGTTGGACACCAAATGATTGATCTCGACTACTACAACAAAGGGAGAAGGTAAAGAAAATTTTAAAGATCCATATCGGACCCGGTGCCCCACAAGCATCTTCCGCCGCTCTAAGGAAAGTCGTTTACTACAATTGGCATCGAGAGCTTAAAGTTGAAAAGTTTTCTAAACCCTTCTCATTTTAGTTTTAATAATGTATATAAGATATAGATTACTAAAATGCATGATGTGATGAGTAGGCACAATAAGATTCATGAGATGAATGATTTTAATGTTCATGTGATGAATGTTTACTTTTGATTCATGTGATGAATATGTTGCGTTGATCGTTATTTTTTCCGGCTCTTGTTTTTAGCATTGGAAATGTAAGGCTTTTAAGGTCATATTTTTTCAAGTGTTGTAAGTTAAGACCATAAAGTCATATTCTTTCAAGTGTTGTAAGTTCATTTCCTTTATAATAAGTTCATTATGTAACCCTATTTGTAACTTGGAGGAGCCGATTCCCCAAAGAACTCAACAACACTCCATGGAACATGTTTTGAAGACTAAGGGATGCCTTGGATTTATTGTACTAATTAGTTTAGTATAGCAAAATAAGAGCCTGGTCAACGTAATTTGTAATGTGTATGTTTCAGCATTTCCAGCCTCTGGAAACTGGATGCAACCCATTTGCACGTCGCAACGCGACCAGCAAATCAATACGCATGTTACAGCATCGCGTGCGTCGCGACGCAGGTCCCATCGCGTCGCCACACGATGCTGAACTGACACAATTCCAGTTTCTGGAATTATGGGCGTCGCGACGCCCAGACCTGGGTGAATATATAGTTTAAAGTGTTTAATAACATGTCATATAGCCTAGGGTGCCTACTCTTGCATTTTCACATGCCATAACATGTAGATATGCTTGATATTCTAGTCATAAAATATGATTTTAAGCAATTTAAATGTTAAATAAGAATATGAGATGCATGCAAACGAATTAATAAGATTAATTGATTTAAAGATTTAAAAATTGTGAATCCAAGTTTTAGAAACAAATGGACCTTATGAGTATATTATTTTCCTTGGTATGTCAGATGGAAATTCGGACGTAAATTTCATAGCCGATTCCGAATGGACGGTAATATGGTCTGTATTCGGGATACAATACCACATACCTTTGGAATAAATAATGTGCTTTTATCGATTAAATGGTTTAATGACATTTGGTCCGTTCATTGAATTCTAATTTTTTAAAACCTATTAGTGAACTAATAATTTAAGAGTTAAATTGATTAGATCACTATAACAACTTGATTAAATTAGTTTAATTAAGTTAATTGGTTAGTATAGACTAATCAGGATTAGTGAATAAAATTTTAAGAGTTAAAATTGATTAGATCACTAAATTATCAACTAGTAATAATAAGGTTATGACTTTAGCCGAGCATAATCTAAGATTTATAAAATACTAGTGAGATAGAAACCTTACACTTCAAAATAGTGAGTGGGAGAGGGGTATACCACAATATATCACACGATCTCCATTGTTATCCAGAAACGTGAGATTCAATAGGCGCCTCGAGATGGATTTGCTTTTGTCCCCTACGTATGATGTCATTTTTGGGTCAATATCAGGTTTGGATTTCGAAAGGATAGAAACTCTAGATGTATCTGGTGATTTGACCTACCCTACATTGGTACTTCACTAGTTAAGTCCAAGGGTTCCGAAATAATGGGTCACACTCACAAATGAATGATTAAGTTGTTAATCAAAGATTCCTTGATCAAAATAACGGTAGTTGATTAATATAGGAATACGAGTTATTTCAGATATATTAATAAATTGAGAATGTCTCAGTCTATCATGCGAATACTTGACCTACCCTACGGCGGCACTTATTTGTAGGATGATAGATAACCGTGGCATAGTAATTCTTTTAGGTTTCCAATTCATTATACATTGATCATGCATCATGTTTAATTTTATGCCTAAATGTTTGACAATTTTAATATGCGATGAATGAATGTTGAATGCGCGTTTATTATTTTTTCAGCCATGGCATCTGCAATAATCTTAATTCTCAAACAACAAGAAAAATTAACCGGGGATAATTATGTTAAATGGAAAAGTGACATGAATGTTATCTTGGTCTGCGAAGACCTTAAATTTATCCTTATGGAGGAATGTCCTCCTGAGCCAGCACCAAATGCTGGTAGAGCAACACGAAATGCCTATAATAATTGGATTAAAGCTGATGAGAAAGCCCATAGCTATTTGATATCATTCATGTCTGAGGATCTTGCTGCACAGCATGAGCCTATGGCGACTACATCAATGATTATGCAGTCATTACATAACATGTTTGGGCAACCTTCAGACCGGCAATAACATGAGGCAATAGTCTCTATATTGATCGCTAGAATGAAGAAAGACACATCAGTCTGAGACCATGTGTTAAGGATGATGTCTCATCTTAATATGGATGAAACCCATGGTGCACATATTAATGTGCAAAGCCATGTGACAATGATCATGGAAACCCTTCTGAAGAGTTTCCTATAGTTTAAAAGCAATCGGTCTATGAATAAGTTGACTTTTACGTTGACTGAACTACTGAATGAGCTCATCAATTACGAGTCCGTTATGAACGGTCCTCGTAGGTCCAATGCCGAGGCAAATGTTGCCGAATCTTCTAAATCTGCAAAGAAGAATAAGAAATGCAATTGGAAGGCAAAGGCAAAACCAATGAAAAAGAAGAACAACAAAAGCTCTAAAGGAACCAATCCCAAAAGAAAATGTTTCCATTGTGAACAACAAGGGCATTGGAAAAGGAATTGTCTAAAATACCTTGCTGAGCGTAAAGAGAAGAAGAATACAGGTAAATACGATTTACTTGTCATTGAGTCTCTTTTGGTGGAGGATGATAAATCCATATGGATTATTGATTCTGGTGCCACTAATCATGTTTGTTGTTCTTTGCAGCTACTTGACTCATGGAGGGACCTTGCTGAAGGTAGCTTCACCATGAGAGTTTAGACAAGGGATGTTGTTTCAGCAAAAGCAGTGGGAGTTTTAAATTTGAATTTTAATAAAAGTTATTTATGTTTGAATGGTGTGCTATATATCCTGGTTTTCGCAGGAATTTGATTTCTGTAACAAAACTTATGGAATATGGTTTTTCTATTTCATTTAATAATAAGTCAGTTATTATTAGTAGAAACATATTAAATATATGCACGGAAAACTCTGAAAATAATATATATGTATTAAGGCCGTTAATACATGAATCACTACTTAATACTGAAATGTTTAAGATTGAAAGATCTAAAACTAAACGGAAAAAGATTTCTCATGATGATACCTATTTATGGCACCTCAGACTTGGTCACATTAACCTTGACCGGATAGATAGACTACTTATGAATGAAGTTTTAAATCAGTTAAAACTCGATATTTTACGTGTCTGTGAATCCTGTCTAGAAGGAAAAATGACCAAGAGAACTTTTACTGGAAAATGAATAAGAGCTAAAGAAACACTTGAGCTAATACATTCAAACGTTTGTGGACCGATAAATATAAAAGCCCGATGTGGTTTTGAATACTTCGTCACTTTCATTGACGATTATTCCAGATATGGGTATGTTTACCTAATGCAGCACAAGTCAGATACATTTGAAAAGTTCAAAGAGTATCATGCTGAGGTTGAGAACCAGTTAGGTAAAAGCATCAAAATTCTATGATCAGATCATTGCGGAGAATACCTTGATAGAGATTTCGAGGAATTCTTAGTTGAGCATGAAATTGTTTCACAACTCACAGCACCTGGAACACCACAACAAAATGGTGTTGCAGAAATGAGAAATCGCACCCTACTAGACATGATGAGATCAATGTTTAATTATAGCACCCTACCTAGTTCATTCTGGGGGTATGCATTGCAATCTGCAAAGTATATCCTGAATGCGGTTCCTTCTAAGTCTGTTTCTAAGACTCCCTTAGAGTTGTGGAATGGTCATAACGCTAGTTTGTAACATTTCCGCATATGAGGGTGTCCGGCACATGTGCTAAAGAACAAAACTACTAAGTTGGAATCACGTTCACATGTGTGCCTATTTGTAGGCTATCTTAAGGAAACTAGGGGTGGATTCTTTTATAGTCCAGAAGATAATAAAGTATTTGTGTCGATAAATGCTACATTTATTGAGGAGGACTATATGAGAGAGTTCAAACCTCGAAGTAAAGTGTTACTTGAGGAGTTACTTGCTGGTACGACCAGTATATCATTGTCAAATATTGACAAAGACATTACACCTTCTACATCTGAAAGTCAGATGTAAGTTTATCAGGATACCATACCGCCTAGACGTAGTGGGAGGGTTGTGAGACAACCTGAACGTTATCTAGGAAATGGTGAGGTGCAAGTTGTTGCATTAGGTGATGGTATAGATGATCAATTGACCTATCGTTGTGCAATGGAAGATACTGATAAAGAGGAATGGCTTAAAGTCATGAACCTCGAGATGAAGTCTATGTACTCTAACTCAGTCTGTGAACTTGTAGACCAACCCGATGGAGTAAAACTCATAGGTTGCAAGTGGATTTACAAGAGAAAAAGAGGAATAGATGGGAAAGTACATTCTTTCAAGGCTAGGCTAGTGGCAAATGGTTATACCCAAAAGGAGGGAGTTGACTATGAAGAAACTTTCTCTCCATTAGCCATGCTTAAATCCATTAGGATTTTTCTTTCCATTGTCGCATATTATGACTATGAGATTTGGTAAATGGACGTCAAGACTGCATTCTTGAATGAAAATCTTGATGAAAGTATCTATATGGTACAACGAGAGGGGTTCATTACCCAAGGTCAAGAGCAAAAGGTTTGCAAGTTGCAAATATTCATTTATGGACTTAAGCAAACATCTAGATCTTGGAACATAAGGTTTGATAATACGATCAAGTCTTATAACTTTGAGCAGAACATCGATGAGCCTTGTGTCTACAAGCGCATCATTGATGGGAATGTGGTTTTCCTTGTGTTATACGTTGATGATATTTTATTCATTGGGAATGATGTAAAGATATTATCGGACGTAAAAATCTGGCTAGCTAACCAATTCCAAATGAAAGATTTGAGAGATGCAAGTTATGTACGTGGGATCCAGATCATTCGGGATCGCAAGAAACGACTGTTAGCAATGTCTCAAGCAACCTTTATCGACAAGATTCTTGTGCGATTTGGTATGCATAATTCTAAAAAATGTAATTTATCTTTCAGGAATGAAATTCATTTGTCTAAGGAACAGTCTCCTAAGACACCTCAATGAGTTGAGGAGATGAGATATATACCATATGCTTCAGCAGTTGGAAGTCTTATGTATGTTATGTTATGCACGAGATCAGACATCTGTTTTACAGTGGGAGTAGTCAGTAGGTTTCAATCCAACCCAGGATTAGATCATTGGGTAGCGGTGAAACATATTCTCAAGTATCTTCGGAGAACGAGAAATTATATGCTAGTATATACAAGTCATGATATGATTCTGAGAAGACATATTGACTCTGATTTTCAAAGGGATGTCGATTCTAGGAAATCAACATCTGTATCAGTGTTCACCCTAGGTGGTGGGGCTATAGTATGGAGGAGCATAAAGCAATCTTGTATTGCTAACTCCACCATGGAGGCTGAATATGTAGCAGCTTGTGAAGCAGCTAAGGAAGCAGTCTGGCTCCGTAAGTTCTGGGCAGATCTTGAAGTTGTTCCAGATATGGATAAACCACTCACACTTTATTGCGATAATAGTGGTGCAGTGGCGAACTCCAAAGAACCAATAAGCCACAAGAGGGGTAGGCATATTGAGAGGAAATATCTTCTCATCAGTGAGATAGTGCAGAGCTGTGATGTTGTTGTCATGCATATTCCATCCGCAGATAACATGGCTAATCCGTTTACAAAGACCTTATCGGCTAAAGTGTTTGAAGGTCACCTAAAGGGTTTAGGATTACATGACATGTCACATTTTCTCTAGTCCAAGTGGGAGATTGTTGGGATTTATGTCCTAAAGCTTCATGTATTATAAAACAGAATTGATTATTGTAATAATAATAAATGCATTATTCATTTTATCAAAGTTGTTTGATTTATATCGCATATTGTCCAATTGTCTTGTTTACCTTGATTACTAATGTACCTTCAGACTTAGTGTATGTTTGATGCACAAGAGGGTTTATGTATGAAGTTAGTAATCTAAATAGTCCATATGGAGCAAACAAAAAGGGTACTTTATTTGTGGTTTATTATAGCTGCGGTCTATTCTATACTCGTTTGACGATCTTGATCCGGGATCGTTCATGTAGTGACATGGGAGTGGAGGCACCTTGTATGATGATATCATATAGGATTGGACTCAGATAAATACGAATTTCTTTTAACATATGTTGATCGAAGAAATTCATTTTATCTAATAGATGGTCATATATGGATTCGATCTTTTAAGAGTTGATTCGGGACTTGAACAATTTGAGAGCTCAACTTTTCTATTGCAAATAGAAAGTTTTATATTCATAATTGTTATGAATTAATTGTTCATTATAGAATCAATGGTGCTTAAGAGACAAAATATTTAGAGGGGTTTAACAGACTTTTGACCCGGCTATATTTATGAGATATTCATGAAGGGCTATATCCATATGTAATGACTATATCGATGGACACCGAAGATGCTCGGTTTTATTTTATCCATCTACGGTAACGAGAGTTCAACTTCAAGTTTTTAGTGGAGTAACGCAGAGTTAATAATTCGTAATATTTGATTAAAGAGTTTAATTAATATTTCAGAATTATTGGAGCTCGGAACTGTAGGTCCATTTGGTCCCCGTGCTAGCTCGATTAACTGTAGCAAACCTAATATAATTAGATTGTCTAATTATCTGCTCACTTTATATTTATATATTATTAATGAGATTAATAATATTTATTGTCACAAATAAAAACTATGTTAAATTAGTTTAACTTAATGTTTTCTAGAATTCTTTGATTATGAGATAATCAAGTTAGTAATAATTATGAGATAATTACTACAACATAATTGAAGGTAATTAAATCATTATTAAGATATTGATTTTTATTTACCATTGGAGATAAAGCCATATGGCTTACCATGTCATCCAAGCAATTATGTCTATTAGGTGGCTTGTATACACCTAATAGTTTTGTCATTAGCTAATGCATTTTATGCTTTGGTATGACCTCCACATTTATGTGTTTTCCATTGAAAGAAAGTATTAAATGCTTAATGACAAAGTCATTGTCTTTAACTTATCATTTCTTATGCTTTGGTATGGCATTCACATTTTTGTGTTGGCCATTGCAAGAAAGTATTAGATGTTTAATGACAAGGTAAGTTGGCTTGTGTAAGAGAATATAATCTCTACCATTTCTCTCACTTCCTAAAGTTAACATTTTTGCAAACATTTACACAATTATTGTGAGAAATATTTTAGAGAAAATAGAGAGAGTTCAAACATTCACAAGTGTTGTGAGAGTGTTTGAAATTCCTAAAGCCAAACACCAATTGTGACATCTTGATTCTCTAAATCGTTTGGAGTTTAATCTTTGTGAGTGAAGCCCACAATTCGGTTTGTTGGTTTTGAGTCATAGTTCTGAAAATCAAGTGGTTAATCCAAGCGTTTGACACCAAAAGATTGATCTCGGCTACTACAACAAAGGCAGAAGGCAAAGAAAATTTTAAAGATCCATACCGGACCCGGTGCCACCACAAGCAACTTCCGTCGTGCTAAGGAAAGTCGTTTCCTACAGAATCTATAAGTGTCACTGAATAGCTACTATGAGTTAGAAATTTAGCTATCTTACCATATTAAGCCCTTGGTGGTTGCTTTAATTCATAGAGCGCATTCCAAAGCTTACATAAATATTCATGACGATCTTGACTTTCAAAGCCTATCTGTTGGTTCTTGTAGATCTCCAAATCTAACTCTTCATGCAAAAATACATTCTCCACATCCATCTGCAATAAATTCCAATCTTTACTTGCTGCAAGTGCAAATAATACTCTCAGAGTTGTAACCTTCGCAATTGGACTAAATATTTCATCATAATCTAGTCCATATTGTTAAGATAACCCTCGAGCTACCAGACGAGCCTTGTACCTCCCCATTGATCCATATGCGTGATGTTTTATCTTATAAACCCATTTACAGGAAATAAGCTTCACATCTTTTGGGTTTGGCAGGAGTTCTCAAGTCTAATTTCGTTCTACTACAATAATTTCCTCTTTCATGGCTTTATTCCACTCCAGATATTGAGATGCTTCCTCAAATATCTTTTTTTTTTTTTTTGGAAACGATGGAAACCCCGCCACCAAACCACTCATTCTGGGCCGCGGCGCAGGTAAAACCACCGGCTATCCCAGGCTCTTACAAGAAATGCACTCCCTGGATTCGAACCCAGAATCTCAAGGTGAGATCCTGGACCCTACACCACCAAGCCACACCCCTTGGGGACTCCTCAAATATCTTTGTTCTTTTGAATATGCTTATTCTACTATGGACACGTTGGCATATTTAGGATTTGGCTTTCTGGTTCTAGTTGATCTTCTGAGTGAAATTGGTGTTTCTGCTTCACGAGGCCCACATTTTTCGTTTGGTTGTTCATATACACCAGTCTTCCAAGGACTTTGAGTCATACTTTCTTCAACATCACCACCATCATCTATAACTTGAGCCTCATCTAAGCTTATATGGATCCGAGTAGATTGCAACTCATCTTTAAAAGCATTTGATTATGGCAATACCTCTTTGTCTAAGAACCACCATGACGATGCTTCATCAAACAAGACATTTTGGGACATATAGCACTTTCCAGTTGTAGGATCACAATATATCCACCCTTTTCTTTGACTGTCATATCCTACAAAATGCACCTAACAGCCTTCTTGTCCATCTTGCTACGTAAATAATCAGGTACAAATACATAGCAAACACATCCAAAAACTTGAAAATAGCTAATTGTGTGTTTCATATTCCATAATTTTTCAAAGGGTGAGAGAAAACATAACCTTTGTTGAGGAAGCTTATTGGTCACAAAAGCTGCAGACTTCATTGACTCTGTATAAAATCTTCATGGAACATTATTTGCGTGAAGCATACTTTGACATATTTCTGTCAGATGCCTATTATTCCTTTCTGCTACGTCATTTTGCTGTGAAATGTTGGCACATGTGAACTAATGGAGTATTCGACACTCACGAATGAAATAGGAAAACTCATCTGAGGTATATTATCCTCCGTTGTCGGTGAGCAGACAATAAACTCTTTTACCAACCTCTGCTTTCGCTATCTGTTAGAACTCTTTGAACTTGAAAAGAGTTTCAAGTTTATTCTTTATAAAATAAACCCACACATACGTTGAAAATCATCAATAAATATCACAGTATACTTCATCCCACTCAAAAAATCATTTTCAAGAAAAGTTGCAAAGCGAACAACAAATATATTTCGTTGTTCGGAATCATAGAATTGATAACCTATTGAATTATCAGGATATCCAACGAACCTATATTTATACCCTATGGGTGCTAATTTATCCCGCTGCGTAATTATAACGTATGCATGACAACCCCAAAACATTAAATACCTAAGACTTGGATTTCTACCGAACCATATCTGATAGGGGGTCATAGAAACAGCTTTCGATGGAACCCTATTAAGTATGTAGGCAGCAGTAAGTAAAGCGTAACCCCAAAGTAATAAGGAAGATCTGTATAGCTCATCATTATTTGCACCATATCCAATAAAGTACGATTTCTATGCTCAGACACTTCATTGTGTTGAGGTTTTCCTGGTGGGCTATATTGGGAGAGAATTTCATTCTCCCTTAAATAAATTTCGAATTCTTCACTCATGTATTCACCGCATCGATCTGATCTAAGGCATTTGATGAATTTATAGGTTTGTTCCTCTACTTCGTTTCAGAATATTTTGAACTTGTCAAATATTTTCGACTTATGTTTCATTAGATAGGCATATCCATATCCAGACTTGTCATTTGTGAAAGTCATAAAATATTGAACTATCATGAGCGACATGATTTAATGGACCACACACATCGTTGTGTATTAGTTCCAGTAAATCTCCAGCATCATGTCCAACACCTAGAAATGAGGCCTTGTCATATTTCCTTGGATACATGACTCACAAATCGAATAAGGATCTAAGGTAAGATTTTCAATCAAACCATCCTTTACCAATTTGGATAGGCGTCTAACACATATATGGCACAATCTCATATGACATAATTCAGTATTATTTAGTTCATATTTCCTAATTGTATTTTTCTCTATATTAAAAAAAGGTGGCGAAGGTTCTAGACTTATACCTCTAGTAGTTTCGACAGCTGCCCCCGCCGCTATTCATGTAGCTCCACCTGATCCAGTTCCTCCGACTGTACCTAATATGACCCATGTCGCTTCTTCAGTTCCCTCGGCTGCCACAAATCTAGAAGATGTTTTGGGGAGGTTTATTGATGTTATTGCACAAATGGTTTCCAGAGGACCATCAGCTAATGTACCTTCGAGCAGCGGTGGTAGTACGAGCAAGCAAGACCAGTTTCTTAATTTAAGGCCTCCTCAGTTTCATGATACAGCTGATCCCCTTGTTGCAGAGAAATGGAAGAATGATATTGAACATATATTCAATGTGTTAGACCTGACAGATCAAGAGAAAGTTAGATTTGCTACCTTTATGATGAGAGGTGAGGCGGAGACCTGGTGGAAGCACACTGAGACTGTACTGACAGATAGACTGAGAGCACAAGATTACTGGAGAGCTGATGGACTTAGTGTTGAGGAACCGAGCGAAAGGCGCAGCGGAAGCGCGGTTCGAGCGAAATCATAATTTTAAAACATTTTCAAATTACCGGATAAATTATTCAATATCTAATATGAATAATTTATTCATATTTCACCTAAACATGTTTATTCAATATCAAATAACGACATAAATAACTAAGAAACGTCGCGAAACTTTTACGAAAATATTTTTCCGTAAAATGACGCAAAACGCGTTTTTGACCGAACCGACCACCCAACAATTATGGGGACTGTCCAGGTCAGCCCCAATAGTGTTAGGGTAGTTCATGGGCTGCCCAAACAATGACGAACTCACTATTTGGACAGTCGTCACCGTTTTCGCTTATTTCAACTCCGAAATACTTTTCGGAAATTATTCCGACTCCCAAAACACATCCAATACATTCATATGACATCAAATTCATCACAAAATTTCCAGTTTTTTAGAACTGATCCAGAAACTGAAATTACCAAATTTCATGCTTTAAATCCAATTTTCAAGATTAATCCAATTAATTCCCAACACCAATCAAAGTCACCACACATGAAGCACCCAAGAACAATTATAGGTGTTATAAGAGTGTTCATAACACTCTAGAATGGCAACATGTCATCAAATGAACAAATTGGACAATAATTACACTAATTACATCCAAAACTACTCCATACATGCATCAACACTTCCAACTTATCATCCACAACCAAAAGCCCCAATTTTTCAGAATTAAAGGAACCCTTGAACCTTTCTAGATCATCAAGAAACAAGAAACTAAATTTCCAAGCTTAGGGTTAAAGTAGATTACCTTTAATCTCTTGTTTCCTAAACCTTTTTTCTTGATTTTCCTTCATTTCTTCATGGATTCTTCAAACAAAATTTGAGACCCATTTTCTTGTGACTCTCGGCCATGGAAGCAAGTTAGATGATGAAGAAAACTTCTTTTTTTTCTTTTAATCCTCTTGACCGACTTATAGGGGTATTTTGGGGATTATGAAAATTTAATCAAATTAAATAAAAGTAAGACTTATATTAGCAAATCAAATTCACACACATAAATCTCAATAAAATCATGTCATGTGAACCAATTATAATTGGACAAATTTCATAACATTTATGAAAAAAGTTTATTAATTAATCATTTAATTATTTAACAATTAAATATCCAAATAATCAAATAATATAATTATTATTATATATGTATTTTTATTTACAATAAATAACAAATACATATATTTATGGCATGTGTCAAAATCTCATTTGACGAATAATTAATGTGTATATAATCGTATTATGTATCAAATACAAATACACAATAATTACGATTGGCCAAAATCCCATAATGCATGTGTTATCGTTTAACCGATTAAACGATTCGAATTAACTCACTTAATCTGATGAAGTATTATGAATAATCTGTATTATTCATAACGCATTGCCCAAGTGCTCAACGAGTACACTTCATATTGTGGGACTCTCTAAGTTTAGGTTTATCCGTCACGAAATCTAATTTTTTATCCATAATTCACCCACTCATGAATTATGACGACCACGGATAATCTCGTTAAACTATGCAAGCTGAGGTCATTGCATACGTATAATCCATCTGTCACAGGCTATCCATATTATACCTGGGATATAGATGAGAACGTCAAATCTGTTCGGTATAATATAATCGACTTTCAATTTACGATCTCTAAATAACACTCGGAACAGATTTCCGATGTTATACCACGACCATAGATTTACTAGATCGTAAACACGTGAGGATACATATTTCATGTACATATGAGTGACAGATTCTATCTTGATACGCATTGGATATCATGAGCATCAGTTCATACCCAACGAACAGGCGGAGGTCTGATCATGAATAGATAGTTGACGTGACTGCCATCAAAGTGTGGAGGATAACTCATATATCCCAATGTGGTATGTCAAATCGAATGACCAGTATGCTCGCTCAACTCGAAAAGATTCATATTGACGTTGGTGTACCATCTATTAGGAAATCTTCAGTGAGTCGTTCAGTGTTTATCAAATAAATACCTACATGTCTATACGAGTCTCCCGAGACTCATGGTTCATTGGGATAAACCATCGGACCAAGTCACGATATACGACATGTACTGGTCTCAGCAGATTTTACTAACCGACCCGTGTTAATAAATTTTGACCAGGAACTTTATTTAAGGATATACATCTTATAGTGTGTTTCCCAATGTCAATTACAAACTACGTTATAATTGCGCACTATATTGTAAATCCTAGGATCTTTATCTAATATACACATATCACTAAATCAGATTTAGTTTCGATCTAATCATAATCAGATATCTAATCGTAATTAGATCGAATAAGTGTACAAAAGACAAGGGTGATACCATTAAATTAGTAATATTAGGAAAAATAGAATTGTTCGTATTCATGAATCAGACATAAATATGATCCGGATTGGCACTCCGAGCACCAACCCTAACACTTAGAAGACCTCAGTATATCACTTGGGATATGTTCGATGAAGCCTTTAATGAGAAGTATTTCCCTTTTGCTTATAGTAGTGAGCAACATCGTCAGTTTCAGCATATGGTTCATGGACCATCAGAGACAGTGATGGAGTATGAGAGGATGATGATTTCCCTATCTCGGTACTACCCAGAGTTAATTCGACGAGAGAAAGACAAATGTGAGAAGTTCAAGGGCGGACTGAGACATGAGACTAGGTCACGGATCTCGATTTTGGGGAATCTATACAGTACTAGTTGACAGAGTTATGATTGCAGAGAGCGACATCAGGGTCAAGAGAGAAACCATAGTAGCCTTCCAAAAGAGCAAGAAAATGAGGCGAGATGAGGTTCTGATGGGAGACATGGAATATTTAATAATAATAGTATTCTCCGTAGCCGAGACACAGCGGGGTACCACCTAGATTACACCTCATAGAGGACGGTTTCGTGGGGGTCGGACTGAGCAGGTTCATAGTAGAGGCACAGTACCGTCTGTTGATCAGAGTGCAGCGAGTGTAGCATCTCGACCGACTAGCACACGATGATGCTATAATTATAGTCAGGAGGGTCATATAAGCACACAATGCAACAGAGTAAAGAGATGTTATGAATGTCAACAGTTTGGACATTTAGCCAGAGACTGTTCCGCTGGTGATGGAACTCGAGGAGTTGAGCAACCAGCAGGAACAATGACAATATGACGTGGTAGATGGACCAGTTGGCTCGGGTTTTCCACAGGGCAGAGGCAGAGCAACTCTGAGTGGAGCATATGGTGGTAGAGGACATACATCTCAGACATATACTACACTTGATGCTGATAGGGGACGCGTTTTTACCATGACAGAGCAGAAGGTACATGTTGGTGGTGATGTTGTATCCGGTATAGTTTGAGTATTAGGTATACTTTCAGAGCTCTTTTTGATACGAGTTCTACACATTCTTTTATTCCCACTGCTTGTATTCCTTGTTTAGGTAGTTTAGCAGAGTCCAACAGGATTCCTTTGATTGTGAGTCTTCCTTCGGGGAATGACATCATGATAGATACAGTATACATGGGATTGAGTGTGGAGATTGAGGGGAGACAACTCCCAGTTGTACTTTACCCATTAGAGATGGAGGACTTCAGTCTGATTTTAGGGATGGATTGGATGACAGCTCATGGAGCCGTTATTTATTGCAGCGGCAAAGAAGTGAGGTTTAGGTCAGGTGGCAGGGAGTTCAAGGTAGTCAGTGATCGTAGTAGGGTTATGGCACCTATCATTTCCGCCATGTCGGCTTGTAAAATGATCAGGCATGGGTGTAAAGGCTTTTTAGCGAGTATTGCTACAGTGGGAGAGGATGAATCAACGCAGATAGCAAATATTCCAGTTGTGAGGGAGTAATATGATGTGTTTCCTGATGAGTTACCAGGATTGCCTCCACGTAGAGATCTAGAGTTCACTATAGACCTGATGTCTGGTACTACCCCTATTTCGATAACTCTGAACCGTATGGCCCCAGCAGAAGTGAGGGAGTTGAAAGAATAATTGCAAGAATTATTGGATCGAGGGTTTATTAGACCTGATGTATCACCTTGGGGAGCACCGATATTGTTTGTGAAAAAGAAGGATGAGATCTTAAGATTGTGTATCGATTATCGTCATCTCAATAAGAAACGGTTAACAACCGATACTCGTTGTCTCGTATCGATGATTTGTTTGATCAACTTCAGGGAGCTTCGCTGTTCTCAAAAATTGATCTTCAATCTGGATATCATCAGATGAGGATTCGAGATGTGGATATTTTGAAGACTGTATTCCGAATGAGATACAGACATTATGAGTTCCTAGTGATGCCATTCGAACTTACTAATGCACCTGCAGCATTCATGGGTTTGATGAATATGGTGTTTCAGACGTATTTGGATAAGTTTGTTGAAGTGTTTATTGACGACATCCTTGTGTATTCGTCCTTTCGGATCGATCATGAGCAGTACCTTCAATTGGTATTGGATATTTTAAGGAGGGAGCAGTTATATGCCAAGTTCTCTAAATGTGAGTTTTGACTAGACATAGTGGTATTTTTGGGACACATTATCTTAGGAGATGGTATCTATATAGATCCGCAGAAAGTGGAAGCAGTTTTGAAGTGGGGGATACCAAGAATGGCGACATAGGTTCAGAGTTGTTGGGGTTGGTGCTCAGAGCGCCAATCCGGAACGTATTTATGTATAATTCATGAATACGAACATCCCATATTCCATAATATTACTTATTTATGGTTGTATTACTTGTTTTTATATACGTATTCGATCTGATTACGATTAGATCGAAACTAAATATGGTTTAGTGATATGTATATATTAGACAAAGGCCCGATAATATATAATGCAGTACACAATTACAAAGGTAGTTTGTAATTGACATTGGGAAGTGTTACTGCTAAATGTATATTATCAAATATAGTTCCTGGTCAAGATTCACTAACACGGGTCGGTTAGTCAAATCTGTTGAGACCAGTACATGTCGTATATCGAGACTTGGTCTGATGGTTTATCCCAATGAACCATGAGTCTGAGGAGACTCGTATAGACGTGTAGGTGTTTATAGTGGATAAATACTGAACGACTCACCAAAGATTCTTAATGGATGGTACACCAACGTCAATAAGAATATTCTCGGGTTGAGTAGCATAGTGGTCCTTCGACTTGAGATACCACTGCGGATGTATGAGACATCCTCCACACTTAGATGGCAGTCACGTCACCGATCTATTTAGATCAGACCTCCATCTATTCGTTGGGTGTGGATCGATCCTCGGGATATCACGTGTGTATCAAGATAGGATCCGTCAGTTCTGTGGATAGAGCATATGTAGTCCATATATATTTAGCAGTCTGTTAAATTTGTGGCCACAATATACTTCGGAAGTGAGTTCCGAATGTTATTTAGAGATTGCTAATAGATACGTCGACGGGATAATACCTATAGAGATTTGACGTTTACATCTATATCTCTGGGATTATCCGGATACCTGTGACGGATGGATTATACGTATGCAATGATTGACCTCGACCTGTATGATTCAGCTAGTTTATCTGTGGTCGTCATAATTTACGGGTGGGTAAATTATGGACACGAAATTGGATTTATGACGGATATACCTGAATCTAGAGAGTCTCACTAATGAAATATACTCGTAGAGCACTAGGGCAACTTTTATGAATAATGATGATTATTTATAAATCGTTTAAAACGTTAAACGAAATATACATGCGAACGGGCCGAACCGTCATTTCCTAATTAATGTGTGTTTGTATTTAATATATGATATTATTAATATACATTAATAAATTGTCAAATAAAGGTATTTGACATATATCATTAATATATGTATTTGAGATATTTAAAGTAAATAAAATACATATATTTGAGATATTTGTATTTAATTAATTATTTAATTATTTAATTTTAAATGATTAATATAATTAAAATATAAATATCTCACCAAATGATAAAGTTAGGAAATGATTATAAGTGTTTATTGTTGACTTTAAAGTAAAGGAAATGGTAGTCAAATTAGATTTGACTTCTTTGATATTTGTTTAAAATGTTTAAAATTGAAATATCATTTTCCTTTAATTTTAAGTGTAATTTTCGGCCATATACCTAAATGAATATAATTGTTTATTTTTTGAGTTGCTTTTGTTGACTTACTTTAGATCATTAAATGGTTGATGATGATTAAAGCAAGTTGATAAAGCAAAATTAAATGAACTGAAATATCTAGATATTGTATATACACCTAATTTCGGGCAGGGCCCAAAGGTGGAGGAGGTATATATTGTTTGTTTCATCTTTTAGGGTTTAAGAGAAGTTCATATACACAAAATAGAACACAAAAGTGGTTGAGAGAAAAGGTTTGGAGAAAGAAGAAAATCTTGGAAATCTTAAGCATTTGTAAGTTTTTCTTTCAATTCCTCCAACATGAAAAATGTTTCTAACATACTTAGCTTCAATTTGTGATGCTTTGATGTTATCTCTCTTCTTATAGTTTGTGTTTTATTTGGTTGAACTTGTGTGAAAGATTGATGCATGTAGTGAGCTTAAATTGTTTTAAAGCTTACTTTTGATTCTTTGAAAATCAAAGTTGTCATTCTAGAGTTAGTAAGCCACTCCTTGGTGACCTAGAATTGTTCTAGAGTTGTTTCAAAAGTGGTGAGGCTAGATTGGTGAAGTATTGAATGGATTAAAGTGTTGGATTTTGTAAATTTGGTGAAATTGGACAATTTGATGAAATTGAAAAATTATGGTTCATAACCCACTCCAAGTTTGGGGATTTTCATATATGTGATGTATTATGGTATGAATATGATGCATGTAAATTTTTGGGTTGATTGGATTTGATCTTGGCATGTTTTGAACAAAAGGGACCAAAATGCAATTACTTGAAAATTTGGGGGTAGTCACGGCAATTAGAAAAAAAATTGGGGATTTGTGTTAAATTATTTTGATGCATTAGATGTGTTGAAAACATTTTAGAAATGATTTAGAATCATCCAAAATTATATTTGATAATTTTTGGGCTAAAATAATCAATTTACAAAGTTTTGGGGCAATTCGGTAATTACCAAGAAATTTGATCTCTTGTGTAATTTTTCAGAATTTGACAATTGGATAATTAAATAAATAAGTTTATTTAATTGATCCGAGAAAAAGTTTTGAAATCGGAAAATTTTGATTTTCCGTTATTCCGTTGCGTTACCGAAATCCCCCCTTAAAACCCCTTCAAGAGTTTATTGGGATTAGCAAGCTACTACCATCGCTTTATTCGAGATTTCTCTATTATTGATGACTCAGCTGACGAGAAAGGAAGTACCGTTTGTATGGACTGCGATTGTAAAAGGAGCTTCCAGATTCCGAAGGAGAAATTAACTATTGCACCGGTTCTCACTCTACCGTCTGGACTTGATGGATATATGGTTTATACGGATGCATCACATCAAGGATTAGGATGTGTGCTGATACAGCATGGGAGACTTATTGCGTATGTCTCGAGACAGTTAAAGACCCATGAGAAGAATTATCTCACCCACGATCTAGAGTTGGCATCGATTGTACATGCTCTTAAGATTTGGAGGCATTATCAATATGGTGCCAAGTGCGAGATTTATACCGATCATAAGAGCCTGAAATACCTTCCCACGCAGAGAGAGTTGAATTTGAGGCAGAGGCGTTGGATGAAGTTCCTCAGTGACTATGATTGTACTATTAATTACCTTCCGGGAGAAAGACCAATGTAGTTACTGACGCACTCAGTAGTAAGAACGTGGGTAAACTGTAATTTCTGAGAGCTAGACAGAGGATGTTTGAGGAGATGGAGACATTTCATCTGACTTTTAAAGTATCTGACAGATGAGGGCTTCTTGCCCATATGAAAGTTTGGCCTACACTGCTTGATAGACTCAAAATAGCACAAGACGAAATGAACAATGCAAGAAATGGAAAGTAGAGGCTGCAGATGAGAGATTACTACTTTCAGATTGAGTTCAGATGATGTATTACTTTTTGATGACAGAGTTTTGGTACCACCTACTGGAACGCTTAAGCAGGAGATCTTGGATGAAGCTCACGGTGTCTCATATAACATGCACCATGGGAGCACCAAGATGTATCAGAATCTGAAGAAAACATACTGGTGGTCGGGAATGAAGAGAGAGATTGTAAAGTTTGTATCTCGTTGTATGGTTTGTCAGCAGGTCAAGGTAGAGCATCAGCACCCAGCTGGATTACTCCAGCCTATACCTATACCTGAGTGGCCGTGGGAAAATATTACGATGGATTTTGTAGTAGGGCTACCGAGGACACAGAAAGGCTACGATACAATTTGGGTTATAGTGGACCGATTGTCTAAGTCTGCTCATTTTCTACCGATTCGAGTTACGTGGGGACTAGAGAGGCTAGCACAACTGTATGTGGAGCAGATTTGTGGTTAAATGGAGTACCAGCATCGATTGTATCAAATAGGGATGTAGGATTCACTTTTCATTTTTGGCAGGGTTTCCAGAAATCTATAGGGTCGAAGATTACTATGAGCACAACATTTCACCCTCAGACTGACAGGCAGTCAGAGCGGACTATTCAGACATTGGAGGATCTGCTGAGATCGTGTGTATTGACTTTTGCTGGAGGATGGGATGGTCATCTACATCTGATAGAGTTTGCCTACAACAACAGCTTCCAGGCTAGTATCGATATGGCTCCATTTGAGGCCTTGTATGGGAGGAGGTGTATGACTCATGTTTGTTGGGGTGAGGTTGGACATAGACAGATACATGGTTCAGACTTGGTAGATATGACATCTGAGAGGATCAGACTTATCCGAGCTAGATTGTTAGAGGTGTAGAGTCGACAGAAGAGTTACGCTGACAAAAGAAGAAAGGACATTTAGTTCCAAGTTAGGGATAATGTCTTCTTGAAAGTCTCCCATTGGAAGTGAGTATTGAGATTTGGCTGGAAGGGAAAGTTGACACCACGTTATATTGGTCCTTATGAGATATTAGAGAGATTAGGCAAAGCAGCATATCGTCTGGCATTACCACCAGAATTAGGAAGGATTCACAATGTATTTCATGTATCAGTGCTTAAGAAGTACGTACCAGATCCTACTCACATCCTGGAGAGCCAATCGGTCAAATTGAGTGAGAATATGACTTATGAAGAAAAACCCGTGAAGATCGTAGAGCGGAAGGTCCAAGAGTTGAGATCCAGACATATCCCTCTTGTAAAGGTCATGTGGACTAATCATCACATACAAGAGGCGACTTGGGAAGTGGAACAAGACATGAGGAGAAATATTCATAGCTATTCGAGAATTGAGAAATTTCGAGGACGAAATTTTTATAAGGTGTGTAGATTGTGAGACCATGTCTTTATTATCCTTTTCTTATATTTAAATTAAATACAAAAATTCTTATCATTTAAAATCAGTAACCACACACCCACTCTCCTTATAAAACTCAACCACCCCTCCTATTTAAAAACAACTAAACCTAGTTTTTCCTTGTTTTGTACTTAGTGTGAGTGAAACAAAATAATAACCAGGGTATTGAAGCTTTTACAGTGAACAATAAGAGAGAGAAACAGATCCGTAGAGAGAGAAAACACAAAACCAATAGAGAGAGAAAGTGGGGACATGAGAGAGAAATGGCTCTTTCTTCGTCTTCCGGTCACCTTTTTCGGTGAGTGACCACTCCAGGAGAATCCCCTCGCCGAGACGAAGCCAACGCCGTAAGTTCGATCGCCTAAATCTACCGCAAGCGCTCCCAAGCACCGCATACGTGCAGTACATCTCTCGGACCAAAATCTTTCCCTCATCGAGATACGCGGGTTAGATACCTCGGTTGCCCAATTCGGACCTTCGGTTGTCGTTGAAATGAGAAAAAAATGAAGTTAACGTCATTCGATCGTTCGTCGGTGACCACCGAGCATCCGCCATTACCACCAATGTCGTTGTGATTTTGGTGACATGTACTGTCTGTTGATCACCTCTTCTTAAATTTTGAAGTCGTTGGAGCTCGGTACATTATATTTTACAGTTTTAGGGATGTAAATATAATATTTTGAGAGTTTTGGACTTATTCGTAAATTGGCATGTTTAAGGACATAAATGTGTGAATTCTGATTTCTAGTGAGTAATAGGTGATAAATGAGAGTTTTGGGACTAAATTGATAATACTGAAGAGTATTAGGGTAGATTTAGAAATTTTAGGGGTAAAATCATAATTTTAGTAAAATATATGGACATGATCGTAATTTTATAATTTTTCTAGATTTTAGCGATGACATATAGATATAGAGAGTTTTGCGTGGATTGAGGTAAGTACAAAGCACGATGATTCCCTTAACATAAATGTTTGATGGTTGATGTTTGAATATGAGTTTATATAATATAGTATAAATATATTATACATATATGTTTGAAAAATTGATTGAGTAATTGATAGCATGAGAACATAAATTGTGAATACAAATTTTGGGTATAATTGTATGCTTGTACTATGAATCGAAGTATTTGAGTATTATGTGACTTTGAGATGAGTTGATGGATGAAATACGATGAGATATGTTGTATTGGATGTTGTGTGAGATTATTGTTATGTTGCCGGATTTAGTATAATAGTGGTCGGAGATGCGAGATTACGCGAGGTTATGCGAGATTAGCAGAGGCGTGTAGTTCAATCCCCCCTCTTGCACATTTATGCGGGATTATACGGTGGGAAACATTGGGAAGTGAGATGTTGATACTCTCCCAATGGTTTCAATCTATTATTATACCGAATCCGGATAGAAAATCTTGTTTGATTGAGATGTGTTGTTGTGAGTATGTTTTGTCTGATATAGTTTTTATATAACAATTGTTTTTGCAAGTATTGATTATTATATATAAATATTTTGCTATTGAAGTCATGTTGAGAGTATGAGTGTTTTTACTTACTGAGCTCTTTAAGCTCACCCCTCATTTCCCAAACATCTCAGGTAGTTCGCCAGCGCAACAATAGCAGTATCAGTACCAAGATTTGACTCGTTTGCCACAGCCGTCAGTCGGGTTAGTCCAGACATTTCTTTTACCTTTTGAGATAGGAAATTTAGGACAAACTTCATGTTTTCACATACTTTTTGGTGTAAACATTTACTTGAGATTTATTGGATTGTATTTTATGGAATATTATTTTTCTTTGTAAATTTTGGTTCAATTGCATGACATATAGGTGTTCGAGCTGAAGTGGTTCGCGGACCTTTTTCTAAGATTGGGCCCGCTCTAGAGAATGAGTCGTGACATAAGGAGTTTGGAGAATGCTTTACCCTAATATTTACACACATGATATAATATAATATGCATTGAATAGATTTGTTTACAAAGCTGGCGCTTTATAAAATAATAGATTTTTTTTTTAAAAGAAATATATAAAATAATAGATTTAGTATGGTTAGTGGAAGACTTCACCAAATATTCCCTAATATTTATGTTTTTTGAATACCTTAAAGCAGAAATGAAATCAAAGTGACTTTTTCATTATAAGAAACACAATATGCTCAATAAACTTGACCACATTTAAAAAATTAAGAAGAGTTCCCCACTCAAACCCACATGAACATGACTTAAAGAAGTAATGCCTTCTTTTTCTAATTGAGTAGCAGCTATAGCCTATAAGTATATAGGATCATATTTACAAAAATAAAAAATAAAAAACAAAAAACAAAAATTGGAAACATTTTGAATCTTTTCCAATGACTTATAGAAAAGGGGAGCTTAGATAATTGCCCTACAAATCTTAAGAGACTGGTGATGGAATAGAAATTTTGAAGATTTTGACAAGAACCCATTAACACACACATATATTGACTCTTTAATAAGGGATCAATCTTTTTATTGAGTTAAGAATTAAATAAAATGACAAAAATAATACATATTTTATTAAAATATTATTTGTCTTCTAATATATTGAAATCACTATTTTTTTAGCCTGTTTTATTTGGTTATGAACTTAATAAAATGATAGATTCCTTATTATAAAATCACTATACATATATATATATATATATATATATATATATAATATGCTTTGTTCCTTTATCATTCTAAATATTCATCCATGCATGTTTCACTTTATTTCATTCCATAATTTTATTCTCTTCAACAACAAAAAAAGGTAAAAATGATTGTAGGGTTTGAGTTGGTCCTACAAACTTTTTGACACAAACAACACAAATCCAATCACAATAAATGGAATATGGTGCTATACTTTTGTGAAGGTCCTAAGGTCAAGTTAAAGAAAAAGATGTAGGCTCCCACATAATAGGAACACTTTACCCCACTTTTAGTTTTCTTTCTTATTGGAAATTGAAATTATGATGCCATGGGGATGGGGTAGCAGCTGGCTTTGTGATTGTGAATACAGCTTGTGTTAAAATAATTTCTTTTGCTGAAATCAAATAACCCACCGTGCTTCCTTGGGTCACCATTGGTTCACCCCGAGGGTTTTTCCAGTGAAACAATCGGCATCCTTCATTTTTCTATGTTTTTTTTTTTTTTTTCGGTTTTTGTGTGGTTTTTTATTTATCAGATCTGTTGATCTTTGATTTCCACTCTTTATAGTGGTATATTTCCAATCTTTGTGTTGGTTTTATGTTTTATGTCTTTTGCAGGAATAATAGTTTTTCTTCAACATACAAAAGATTTGAAGAATGCAAAATGGATAGATTTAACTTTGTGAGCGAAGATTGAGTTCTTTGGGGCTTTCCAGGACGTTTATACAGTTTCTTATATATGTTTTTGTTATGTATTAAATTAATTGAATGTTGTTGTAAAAATTTTATGTACAATATATGTATAATGTTGGTTCACTTCTAGTTAGGAGTATATGGTCACCGATGTTGTGTTAAGGCTGAGGTGGGGACATGCCGATCCCATAATTCCTCATGTACCTCAGTAGTTTTTAGGTGTGAATATGTACTCTTGCTGGTTACGGGAAACACATAATGCATAAAGTATTGTTTCTTGTTAGATTTCATCTTAACTTAGTTTGAGTCTTAGAATATTCTAAGTTTATATTCGAGTCTTTATGATCGTGTAATTATATTCTTGTGATGTTTTTATCTATGAATGAATTTCATCTTCAAAAAAAAAAAAAAAAAAACCCTCAATGATTGAATCTTCACTGTTATGTTCTTGCTTTCCCATTAATTAAAAGAAAACTATCTTTGACTAAATAATACACATTAAATTAGCTTTAAGTAATTGAATTATAAGCTTTTTTTCCTCCTGTTAAGCTCAAGTTTTTCAAAAGCCAAACATTTTGGTGAGAGCAAATGAAAGCTAAAGTCAAGTTGGATTGTCTTGTCAATCATTCATTGCTTTTATGTTTATATTAAACCCAACAAGGCTATGCTGGCCCAATCTAAATACTCATTTAATAGATTTCAGACATTAGCAAATTGCCAAGAATTCATTTTTTATGAAGGATAATTATTAACCCTAATCACAATGGAGAGGTTGAAACAATAATTATGATTGCTTAATTATGATTTAAATAATTATAAGTAAGATTAGGTTAGGGGTAAATGTTGTTACAATTATCAGGTGAAGTGTTAGGTAAACTGACCTAATTTAAAAGATTGAGTGTAGTGGTGAAAAATCACAAAATTGCTTATAATATCCATACTTATTATAATTAAATGTAATATAATTTACACACAGTGAATAATAGTTAGTTCATCCAGTAAGATCTTTTTTTCTTTTTTTTATAATGTCAAGAGTTCTGCCTCACTCAGGTTTATGGTTCAAATCTCATTAAATGTTTTTCTTTGGGGTCATGTTCCCTGATGTAAAAAACCAACGACTTACTATAATCTGTGTTGGGAAACTTCTGAGGACACGGAACGCAGATCTCGAATATTAATCGAGGTACGCGTAAGCTGACCGAGACACCCCAATTCCATAACATTAAAGTAAATAGTTCATATGTTGGTCCTATCATGAGACCCATTTATTTTTTTCACTCGGTGATAAATTCGATCCACTTAAATTTTCGCTATATAATTAAGTAACGTGACATATTACTTTAGATATAAACTCTCAGTCCAAAATTTCCTAATGCAAGTGAAATATTACTGTTTTCAAATCTTCACAGGGAGGAATTTAGTCTATTATAAAAACATTTAATAAAATCATAGAAAGAAAACTTACTACACTCAAGCATCGAGCAAACCCATCTGAACAATTTTTTTTTCTTTTATCCTATTAAGAAATGTATTTGTTTATAGGGTTTTATCATTTCATTTCTTCAAAAACTGAGAAATAATAAATAGGTAAAAAAAAATATTGGAATATTATATTTTATTATTATATTTTTAAGAAATGATAAATCAATTCAAGTCTATTTAAATTGTAATACGTGGTGGGATTAGGATTTTGATCTAAAGAGGACTAGAATGAAAAGGCCACAAAATAAATAACCCAAATTCAATAATATGTAAACAATGAGAGACAAAATGTCAATTTTTTTAAAGAAATGGGATAGAATTCAATTAAAGCTCTTATCTTTTTTGAAATTTATTTTTAACCTCATGGGCTAGCCTAGGCCTCAACCTAATTAGCTTAATTAGCTTGCAAATAAAAACTTGTGTTAAGAGATTCTCCTTCCCTATTTATCTGCATGATTGTCTTTAATTTCTTCTCCTCCTAAGGAAAGTGATTTTTTTGGTCTATAAATATTTCAGATCAATTCAAGTCTATGTGAATTTTAGCAACAAAATGGGAAAAAAGAAAAACAAATCAATGTCATCTAAATCTAAGTATCAAAGATTAAGTACCAAAGAGATATTTAGAATTTATCTATTTTCGTGAAGTTGACTTTTAAAACAAATTATATAATTTATTTATTTTTAAAAAAAATCTTTTTTTTTTTTTTGCCATTTAGGCTTGTTGCCCATTTCTTAATAATTCTCCCTTCCACAAACTTAGGTGTGGGCACGAGCTAAATAACTTCGGGCTTCAATTTGTCTTTAAAATAAAAAAAATATTAATAAATAATATATAGCTATCCATCAAATTTATTCAAAGCCACAAATTAATTGACAAGCAAACCCAACGCAGCCTATTAAATTTCTCAAACAGAAACTACAATCTATTAAACATATATGATGATTTCTCTGAACCTTTAATTTGTCAAAAGTCGAAGTTGGTAGAAAATATATACAACAAATATTTATTTTAAGTACTTATAATTAAACTCTATCGTTTAAATATATTTCACGAAATTAAGCTTAAGTTCCATCAACAACTAGCAAGATTATTGGGTAGTGATAATATTTGCTTCTCACTTCTTATCAATTAGTAAAATTGCCTTCAATCAAACACTTTATATTATGTGTGTTGTTTTATTGCTCTTGCAATCTTTATCTGGTTGTAGGATCCATGTTACTGGAGGATTAGTAGATTTAAATGAAAAATTCATATCCAACCTAATCTAATCCATCTAACCGATCGAATATGAATTTATTTTTTCAACCCAACCCAAACTAAGCCGGTTTAGCGGGTTTTTGCTTACAAGAGATAAAGGTCATTGGGTAAAGATGTTGCCTTTTAATTGGCAAAAGTTTTTGAACTATTATTGGTAAACCTATAGGTTGTATTTGCACAATAAATATATGATTTTACTTATAACACTCAAATTGTAATAATATATAATATATTGTCATTGTAATACCAGAAATAATTTGTTCACATGCTTATGTTGAGTTTAAGATTCTTATTTGTAAATTGTGATCTCAAACTCAAACACCTCTTCATAACAATGCTTTCATAGTAAATTGCCTTCGGGGGATATGAAAGATTTTGAAGAAAAACTAACCACATTACTGCTCAAAAGGGCTTTTTTTTTTTTTTTTCTTTTTTGCCTTGACATTTCTCTGCACATTTTATTCAAGTAGTCCATCGCTACAAAAAGAATAAAGAACCTAACAAAGGAAGCAGCAGACTCAAGAAACTTAAATAAAAAAAAAAAAAAAAAAGTAAAGAACAAATTTACATAAAAGACACTAACCCAATTTCTAATTTCAGCCTTGCAGGAAGACGAAGGTTCTCCTGCCAAAGACGGAACAACACTCTGGCTCGAGAACCCCCAAGAATTGTCAGCGCAGGTTGCCCCCAGTTCGAAGCCTCCTGCACAAAGAATAAAAATTGTCCTAACTTGGTTAACTTCTGTCGCTGCTTCCTGAATCAATCTTTCTGCGATCTTCATGTTGTTTGAAACCCCATTGGAGAAAATGAAGTTAGCAAAGTCAGATGCGTGTGAAAAGGCTGCAATCTAAATGTCAATCCAATCTAATCTGATCCTAGAAATGACGAGCCTCTGACTTTAAGGCGTTTTGGCCCAATCTCAATAGGGGGTGGTTCCCTCTTGGCTTTGCCAAACTCATGCCGGAACCTTTCATTTCTGTAGTTTTCTGGATGTCTACTAACTGCTTCCCCATCGCTCAACTTATTAAATTTAATAGATATAGGAATGGTACTCCCAACTCTGGCAAACTTGTCCTTCGAACCACTTTCTGGCGCTTCTTTATAGTTAGAAGTGTTACTACTACTAATACGGGTTGATTCATCAATTCTGCTAAACTTTGTCAGCATCAATTGACCACATCTTCCTTCAGGTTGGAGTTTCTTCAATCGCTTCAGCCCCTGTGTCTATGAATGCATGTTAGAACTGATTTGTTCTCTAAGATCAAGAATTGCAGTCCCCAACAGAACAAGAATGTAAAAAACTAACAAAATATCCGCAGACAATGCAACCAAAAAGTGAACTCTCAAAATAATATATCAATGATTCAACTCAAGCTCAGATCCCAAATTACACATTAGTTTCATTTCCATAATGACCAATAATATTATCTTGCCATCAGCACATCACTCACATTACTGTAACTAATGATTGCTAAATTAACAAGAGCAAAAAGGAACCTAAGCTTCATAGATAACCAAAAGACATTCAATACTACTTTACTGCAAATAAAATCAAATTGCACATATCACAATTCAAGCTCAGAGACCAAAAAAGAATACCTGATGTTCAGAATGCTTTGAAGAAGGGGCATCGTTCGCAGATCTTTTATCCACTTTTGATGAAGAGCGGCGCTTAACCCTAAATATCTCTGAATCGGAATCATCACTGCAATGATTCATAACTTCCCCAACCTCTGATCTATGAAGATTGCCGCCATGGGTACTCGGGCATTCACTATTTTTTTGAGGCGATTCATGTGTTGTATGTGATACTTCTTCAGAGGAGTTTTTAACAGCAAGAATCCCCAAGTTAACGTTAGATTGCCACTGTACCTGCTCAGGAGGAAAGAACTCGAAAGTTTGCACTCAGAATTTCAGAAAAAAGTGTGTATACCCCCCCCCAACACACACACACACAGTAATAATCCTTCACGTCCGCAACTTCTAATGTATGAACGGAACTAAAAGACAAGGAAAAAAACATAAACCAAGGCAGTTCTTTTAGCTCTGTTAGAATGATAAAAAAGTATGGACATCTGTATAAACCATAACGTAAGGAGTAAGGACTATATATATAAAGCAAGAGAAATAATATCAAGCAAAACCAAATTCAGCAAGGTAAACGTCTTACATTATTGGCTGTGGATGAGCTTTCAAACGGCTTTACAAAGGAACAAAGAGTTGATGCTGCATCAGAAAGAGAAGTTTCTGCAAGATCAGATCTAAACTTTTCAGTTCCTTGGCTCAATGTAGGCTGGCTATGACAACTATACTCTGATTTTCCTAACCAATTCCAAGTTCTTGCAGCAGGCTTATGGTTCAATTCCATGTTTATCTCACAGTAAGGAGAGTATCCATCTTCTAGGAGACTATGAAACATATTTGATAATGGATATGAATACAAGTCATCTTTTTCAGCTTTCTGTTGAACCTCCTTTAGTATTCCTTTTTCCAGTTCAAACATCTTAGCTGCAGCTTCCATTTCTGTAATGTCATCCCTCAAAAAAAGCATATAATTGCTCCCACATGAGAAGTCAAGACTCTCGATATCTGGAAGAGGCAATCAAGATCATCATAATATCCAACTGATTCAATTACAAGCATGAAAAAGAACTCTTGAGTGCAACATACCATGACGGAGGCACACAGGATGCAAGTAACAATTGCAGTTGAGGTAGGCAACATAACAATCACGTTTGCATATGCTGCACACAATAGTTCCGTGATTATTTGGAGAAATGCCAGTGCACGCCCTTGATTTCGTAACCAACCAGCGAGCACGATGCTGGAAACGCATCAGATTAACAAACGAGACCTTAATGCAATGGTGAGAGACCAAATCTGCAGAGGAGTAATCCAAATCTTCCAGTACTAAACTTGTATACAGAAGCATCGCTTCTTTACACAAAAGCTCTTCGTGAGGAAGCAGAGGTATCCTGTTCAGATGTTCGTAACGCCAGCTAGCTACAGCCCCCAAAGGGAACCAATCACCAATTGCAAAGTTCACAGCCTCACCACAGTTGAAACCTATAGATGCAGAAAAGACAGAATGATAACTGCAATTGTAGTATAACAGACATGCAAACAGAAAGACCCATTTATGAGATATCCTATTAGACATTTTTTTCATCAATTTCCATCCTGAAGAGCTGAAACTCGTAGATATCTTACCATGACTAAATCCAGCATGATATGCTCTGGGGAAAGTAATAATAAACTCTCCAGGCTTTTGAACTGCTTTATAGACAGGGACACCATTTTCTATTAGAATATTTGGAGGAAACAGAGTAGTTTTTCCCAAAAGAACATCAAAAGCTCCATCCTCCCCATCAGTTGATAGAATATCGTGGGTATAGACATGCTCCCTGACCACCTTTTCAAATTTTAAAGCTGCATGGCCTGGAATACCATACCAAGTTTTTGATGCCCCACAGTGATGATAATTAATACTGCCAGAGTAAATATAATGGATACAAAAGGGTATAAATAATTTATACTGTAAAGAAAATATATTGTGCGTGCTGAAACTTTAAAACAGGAATAAATACCTATACAAATAATGATCTTCCACATGCCAAGCAAACATGCTAAAAAGCATTCCAATGTAAAGCATCGGTTCAGTTACTCCCTGGAATAAAGTGAACATCAGTATGTAGAACACATTTTGTCAAATATACAAGTCTGAAATACAAGGGAATATCATCATCTCACCGGAATTGCTGTGTCCAAAAGACGTAAAACAGACTTGGGCAGCCGTGAAAGTTTCTGAAATACACAGAGGAACAAGAATTAGTAAGTCAGTATATCGAGTAGGATAGATAGAAAGATGATCAAAACAGAAAATTACTCTCAGAATATAGACTAACAACACGTCAAAATTTGTATGCATCCAGGAAAGTAGAAGAAAAGGATGCTAAAAATAAGGGGGGCAAAGTCAAATATATAAAATAAAGAAACAAGAATTGGATGAAACAAGATGAGTGAAGTCATTTATTATACAAAAGAACCGAATGTTCACACTAAGACTATATCTATATCCCTCCCTCCCTGCTTTCTTTATCCCTTGCGGTTCATAGAAATTAGTAAAAATCCAAAGCAGCATTTCAACGCTGGCCATCTCTCAAACAGATGATTCAGCCATCAGGCCATATTACTCTACATATAACCTTTATTTCTTCAGAAATAATCAAATAATTATGTCCCGACTCCCAACACATTTTTTTTTCAGGGAAGGCTTGTGAGCTGCAGGGATTCATTGCCCAAAGCTTTGGTTATATTAATTGTGTGTTAGGCATTGGCAATACACCAGTTCATTATTATGAGCACCTTGGCTTGTAAAACAAGGATTCCAAAAATTCCAAGTTGTACCACTTGGCAAAGAATTAAAAAGTGTGAAAATTAGCTCTAACAAAGGGAAAAGAAAGAGAGAGAAGCACAATCAGCTGTTGCACGCAAAGCTACCCAAAGCTGATTCTACTTCAAAAATAAATTTCCCCAGGTACACTACTACTAAAGTAGAAAAGGAGGTTAAAAATAATAAGTTAATGACGAGGTAATGAAATCAACACCTTTAAATTCCAATTACTATTTCCAAGTGGATCGCCAGAAGAAGATGAAAAGGCACTGCCATCAACATCACATGCATATTCAACAGTTTCTGTCTTTCCACAAGCAATTTCATTCCAAAATTCTTTTTCCATGTACGAGGCAGGAAGACAACCAGCACTACAATATCTACGAGCAAAAACCTTGTTCGCCATTTTCTCGAAATCACGAAATGTGTAATTTCTGAAACGTTACACTTACTCAAAACCTAGAGAGAGAGAAAGGCATTCAAGTCAACAGATATAAATTGTTAAGGGTTAGAAACACACCTGCCACTCATGAAAAAGGTAACTTTGTCATCAGCATCCCACTCAGCAAGACGAAGAGGTTGTACTCTAGTTGTGAACTTGAACCCTGCTTTCTCCTTCATCAAGACAACACCAGCAGGAACAGCTGCGCTCACAGGAGAAACAATCTTGCATATACCTGAAAATTTAGGTGTCGATTCAAGGAGAGAAAAAGTTAGTCAAAATTGTATCCACATCCACATGAAGGGGAAACAAAACTGAAAACTGGTTTCAAAGTCCACAATCACAAAAACTGGGTGAGGTAAATCTTCCACAAAAGAGAACACAATGTAGCCTACCAATTACCATAATAACCAAGCCAGTGGCAGACAACAAAACAAGTTAAAAATCAATACTTTAGTTAAAGGTTCCTCAATATCCTCTCACCCAAAGAATTGTGTAAAAAAAAGAAATCACTTGTTTTTCAGACATCAAAAATTTGCCTTCCAAATGAATAAAACAAACCCAGGGAAATTATGTTATGCCTTAGAGCACAGAGGGAAAAAGGCCAAAATAATTATCTCTTTTAATGTTTTTCACAATTCCCCGTTAAAACTAGTTATCTAAACATAGAATTGGCTGTAGTAACATGAAATTGCTTTAAAATAAATAAATGTTCTCAGAAATTTATTTTGATTCAATGCTCAAACAGCAATATAATTGCCATTGGCACTTATTGAAGAGAAAACCAGTGGTTCTATGCTTGAGCATAAATTTTAACATTTTCCAACTGGAATCATCAAGTGGACACTACAAGCAAGCTGGTAACCATTCAACTCAATCAAAATGTAATTCACTTTATCCACAAAAATATGGAGGCAGAGATAAAATGGCACTCAAAACTAGCAGTGAAAAACACGGTTGACAAACACAAAAATTTTACCATGCCGAAACAAAATCACACAAAAAACCAACATTTTCAGTTCAGATAAACAATAGAAGGGACATTACCATATCTTGAAGCTTCTGGAGCTATCTTCTGCAAATAAACTAAAGGATCTGCAAATTCCTCCTTTGTTGGGCAGTACACAGGACACTCTGGAATTTTCTCAATCCATTCCAAATCATGTGTGTCAAACTTATCCACCTTGCGCTTTGAAAAGACATCCTTCCCACTTGGCGCAGTATGTGACCGAGAAAATGAATCTGCAATATCATGTAGTCTAATACCACATGAAGCTGAAGCTCTTAAAGCATCTCCTCCACTTCTAGACATCATATTGGAGATAGCTATTGGCTCATTGATAGTTTCTGATTTCATTCGCTGAAGCCTTTTACGCTTCAGAAATTCTAATCCATTTCTAGCCTCTTTTGACAAACATACCTTCCCTTCAACCTGTCAAAAATAAGAGAGAATAATTTCAGGTTAACAGATATGTGCCAGAAGAAATGAAAGTAGATATGACAACCTGATGAGATAAAAATTAATGTTCGAAATTCTCCTGTAAAACTGTGGAATATCAAAAAATATAAGAAACAAAACATGGAAATAACGCCTTAAAGAACCAAGTACCATGAGATCTTTTAAGTGAATAAAGGTGGCGGCTAGTAATCACTTGTGTGCTAACTGCACTTAGAAGAGACTATTTTTATGAACTTTTCACCTGGAAATTTTTCAATATAACACTACCATAGAAAATTTAGAGTCATAACAATAACAACTTTAAGTAGAATCAAGTTGCACCATAACAAATCTCTTTCATAATTCACAGAGCATTGACACAATCAAAATTTTACAGATTCTGCTAACTATGACTATCAATGTCTACCACATTAAAAGAATGTGAGAATATATTGATGGCGTCACCTCTCAATGGACAGAAATAGTCACGAGATCACTTATTCCGCAACCTGACGAACCTCATCTATAGCATCTACATTCATCATTTAATTCAGTTCAAACATATACTCTGATCCATAAATTCTAACAATGGGAAAAATACTGAAATCTCTGTTTGCAATGCAATTCAAGATACAAAAACCACAGTTACCCAGAGGAATCTGAAGATTTCTTACCCAGCCAATTTTCCGATTCTGCTCGAGTAAGGCAAGAAGAAGATTTTGAACCCAAAATACAAAATATGCTACAAGTGAATACATCCAAAAGTCAACCATAGAAGACCAAATCAATGATCAATCAGCACTTTTGAAGTCAAAAACAAGTAATTGCAGTCCCCATGTTGAACATTTTAGTCTGATACAATCTATACGTCCTTCACATACTTTCAACAGCAAACAAAACTAATTTGACACATCTGGGGACTGACCATATCCTCTTCCCAACAACCAATAATAATATTATTATTACAAATTATTATAACCCTCAATCTTATCGCATTAATGGTCAAACGTTCAAAAGCAAGAACGCATATTCAACAAATCATCGCTACTCCTATTGTAAGGAAACCCCAATAAAAAATAAAAATAAAAATAAAAATTTCTGATCCCTCTGCCACCATCCCATCTGCGCTATATTGAGCGATCGCTCCACACAAATCCAAAATACATAAAACAAAAGGAAAAAAATCTAAAAATTTATTATAATTTCGAATTAAAAAATTACATCAGCATCAGAAACAATTCAATCGCATAAATTAAATCATAAATGCATCAACATCATCTGATCATAGATTCATATCATGAACCTTCTACTATTTTTCAAAAAAACAAACAAATATAGTAATTCTGAAACAAATTTATAGAAAATAACGGAAAATAAAAATACAAAAACAACAAAAAGTTACGAAACAGTGATAAAATTACAACAATGTATAAGATCTGAACAACATTAACGAATAAAGATTTCATAGAATTTTCAAAGAAAAAAATCATAGAAAAAGGAAATGAAAACAAATGAAAAAAAAAAACAAATGAACTAATGAATCACGTACCATTTCATTCCGCAACCGTTCTCGATACGCCTCCGTTTTCTCTCTCAATTAGCCGAACAGACAGACAAAGTTTTGAAAACAACGGAAACGGAACCAAATCCACAAAGCAAACCCTAGATCACGATTTCATCCATTCACCGATGAAACCAAGCCTTCAACGCCAGCCACATTCTATCTAGCAACGTGGAAACACAGCCAAATTTGGAGATCCAATTCCTTACGAGAAATTTGTCCCACCAAATGATTGAATCGCGTTGAAATAATTGAAAAGGTCAAATGAGATGTTTCCGGCAACGGAAAAAGTTCTCGCCGGACAGAGCGGTTTTCCGATCGGAAAGTGGTTTCCCGGCGAGAAATTGGAAGAGATAGAAACTGTAGATGAGGTGAGAGAGAGAAATATGAGAAAGAAAGCTTCGAAAACCGAAAAAAAGCCACGACAGGATAATTTTATTGTTTTATAGAATTAAATATTTTTTTATTGCTTTAATAATTTCATTATTATTATTATTATTTAAAAAGATTGAAGTAAAAAATAATTAAATGAAATTTAAGAGCGAAAAGTCTGGTGTGAAGGAAAGAAAGGGGTGGTTGTTAGGTGGTTCAACCAAACGACTTGCCAGCCAAAAAGCGTCTCTCTCCTATCCCGTTTTGCTTCAAGTTAGATTACTATTTTGCCCATCGAAACTCGTTATTTGATTGGCCGTGATAGAATATAATATAAGGTATTGTTAACATAATTAATGGCTTTTCTGTCCATTAAAAATGACGGTGTTGTGGAAGAGTTATGGTTTCCTGTTACGGTCAGAGTAACGAAATACGCCCTTAGTATGAATGCGGCAAAAGATAATCCGACCGTCCATTTTATTTTTACATGTAATTTGAACGGTCAAAACGTGATCAACTTTGACAAAATGAGATCCCAATTGCGGGTACCTTTTTTCTTTCAGTCTGCCGACTTGTACAGAATCAGTTTTACCAACCTTCAAGTTAGTTAGTCTGATAACGAAAAGACATATCCACCCACGATTTGTTTCCACTGGCTGGTACAACAATAAAGGTTGTTTTAGACTTTTGACTTTGCATTGGTAACGAGAGCGAGTTGTTTTATCCGGGGAACGTGGATAGATGTGACACCGAGAGAAACAAGAACTAGACATGTGGTCCAATCAGAGAAGCAAGTACTACACGTGTGAGAAGTAAGAGTGGCGGTTTTTGGGAGTCTTGCGTATTACTGTGGGTCGTGCCACAATGAAATAGCTGGCGGTTGCAGTGCGTTCCACGCGCGCATATGACCGGCCACCAGTCTTTTCGCCCCCCAGAGAGGTCCCTCCTCCAATGCAAACAAAATATGTTAAAGCCACAGTTGTTTCCGGTTTCCGGTTATTCTCTTCTGTTAGAAACATTCAAAAGTTCCCTCATTTCATCTCTCTAGGATACGTGTTATATTTCTATTGGTATATTTTGGGTTTAGCGTTAATTCTGTTACGCGGGAGTTGGTCTAATGATTAGTTTTCCACAGAGCGAAAATGAAACTTTGGCGGCTCGGTTCACGGTGTCAATGCTCCACACCTCCGGCTCGGCTCAGCTGCGCTCGGAATAGTTAAAGCCGAACTAACTTGATATACACATGCTTTTATATGTACACAATTTTTTTTTTTTTTTTGTGAAAGCACAAATAATTAGTTAACACAATAATTTATATGAAAATCGTATAAATTTTATATCTCAACTTTATTAATATAATATTTATGATAAGTTGACGAGAAATTATTATAGGTGTATATAATCATAAAAGTTAGCTTCTTTTTTAATAGGGGTGAAATCGTATGTCAACATAACATATTGTTGATAATAGTTTTTAGCAAGCCTTTATCTTGATGAAGGTTGAAGAAATGACTCGACCATAGAGTGTAATGAGGTATTCTCCTTAAGGAGGAATTATGAGGTGAGGCAAGTGATGATGGTAGTCCGACACGATCGCATTAAAAATGGTTTTTTGGGTAATTCGTGTGTGGTAACAACCTGACCCGACAACTTTGAAGTATGGATTTGAGAGAGTATCATTTGTCTCGGTACCCGACTCGATGAACGAGGCTGTGATGATGACCAACTATTTTGAGAGCAGCATGACGTATGTCCTACCTATAAATAAGTGCATCGAGAAGACTAATGATGAAAGAGATAGAGCGTCGGTACACATTGATCATAGGTCAGTGCAGTGGCAGAGAAATAAGCTTATTTGATAGGTCGAAAAAGGTGGTAGAAGCAATGACTAAGTATTGTAATGGTGATTCAGAAACATAAGCTGACGTTAGGGTCGGTTGCAATAGCGGTTTTGAATACCCATATAAAGGGATAAAAGTCACGTTATAAATGGTTAGCAATTTTTACATTTCATAACACTTGTAAATTGAGAGCAAAGATAGTAAAACAAACTAAGTGATAGAGAGAGAAAGTGAGTCATCTACCCAACCACTTTGGAATATATTTATCGGGCTAGTCACGACCCGAAGAGTGTTAATGTTGTAACTTGTTTGTATTCTCATGTTTGGAGCTCGGGTCGGTCTTTACCCCAAGCATTATAAAATTAATCATTTCTCATGTGAATGTAATTTGGAGTCATTCTTTGACGAACCACGTAAATCATGTCTTTGTAATTGTTTGTCTTTTGCTAAGTTTGTGAAGTTCTCACAACCAAACAAATTCATTATTGAGAGAGATTTGTTCGAGAGGTGAATTCTAAGATTGCCCCTTTGAAAAATCGTCGTCAACACATATATTATTATTTATTAATGAATAAACAACTAAACTAACGTATTAAAATGTAAAAGACTATAATATTTAAAAAATTAAATGAAGGGGAAAAAGGAAACTTTGTTATAATTTATAAACGTGTAAAAATCAAATTACAAAAGCTAATTCGTTTATCAGTTTGTAATTATAAGCAATAAATTGATCCTCAAGAATCAAATTATTCATTTGTTTAAGATATTATAAAAGAAAAGCATATTTATTGTGAAACACATTGTTTTGGCTTGTTTAGATTTAGATTTTATTCTTTCCTTTCGGCGAATAATGGAAGGATATTTTGTTGCAGAAATACTCTGGGCACGAAATGACAAAGGATCCCTTTTTTTAATATATTTCAAGTAACTTCCCTTAACAGAGGACACTTATTGAAGGACTAAAGTTGTTCAGCTACCCTTCAATTTAAAGGCTACCCTACGTTGCGTGCAATTATTTAGATATATCAACAGAGTAATCTAATATCGCCGCCGCTAACCTTAAGGGTAGTTTTGTAATTGTACTTGGACATAGTACAGCTAAGCATTGTTTCTGAAAACTTCAGGAATAGACGAAAATGCCAGGCTGAACAGTGAGAAATCACATTAATACCTCTGAGTCTGAAACAACAGGAAAAAAAAAAGTGTATTTTTCCCTTGGGACCACTTAAAGAAAAAGAATCCAGTGCAATAATTTCTACATTTAGCTCATTATTAACCGTTTGATTTTTCTTATAATTTAGAATAACGGTTCTGATGGGCCCGATTCATTTGCTTTGAATATATTTCTCAAAATCTAAATTAATGGATGTATTTTGTGTTTTTTTTTTTGTTTTTTTAAATTTAAAAAGTTACCAGTTGTCATTTGTCTATAAGGATTTAAATTTAAAATGGTTTTATCCCACATGATTGTACTATTAACAACAATTTGGGTAATATTAAAATAATAATAATAATAATTTGAATCATATTTTAAAAAAAAAATTCATAATTTGGGTATAGATTGACCCATTCAATTTGGAGTCCAGATCGTGACCCACTGTCTATTGTTTGAGACATTTTTCATTTTTGAAGTTGGACCAAAATTAAAGAATATATTTTAGAAAATTTCAGTTTACTCATTGTTTTATTATTTGTATTTTTTATTTTAAAAAATGGGTACATTAAAAAAAAAAAATTATTAGCGCATTTTAAAAACAATCCTCCTTTAAAAAAAAAATTATAATATTAAAATTTATTTAGAAATTATCATGCTATATTAAGACATACATGATTTCAAATATTTAGAAGAAAATATTTTCTCATATAATAATATATGTACACTCGTGAGATTGAATCCCTAGTAACATTAGTGAGAAGTATACCCGACCACGATTCCGGTTCGAAATCGAAATCGAACCGGATTGAACTGTTTTCCGGTTATAAAATCGGAACCGAACCAAAACTCGAACGGTTCGGTTACGGTTCCACATAATATGGAACCGTAATCTTAAGGTTCGGTTTGGAACCGCAATCAAACCATTTTTTTTTATTTTAAAAAATAAGGAATCGAACCGAATTTCCTGGTTCGGTTCTACAATTATTAAAAATTGGAATTGCAACCGAATCGATTTTGAACTGGTTTGGTTACGGTTCCAACTTTCTAAAACTGTAGAATAGAACGGTTCGGTTCGGTTCAGTTATATAATCGAACCAAACCGTGGTCAGGTCTAGTGATAAATCATGAGGTGGAGTGATTTATCACCGTATTAGTGGATAGTTCTTAAATCTTCTCGTTATTTTAACTATAATATTATCTTGATATGAACTTGCTAATTTATTAAGTTGATACTTATTATATTTTGTAATGTTTTTTTTTTTTTTTTTTGGAGTAGAGGCTCGAATAATAAAATAATCATAATTTAACTTTTTTTTTTATGTGTTCTCAAGCATAGATCAACTGATTATTAATGTATTTTGCACACGTTATCATATGTAATCAAATAATTATCAATCATAATTTTAATCTCAAGACATTCATGTTTTAATGTCAATGTATAGTTAAAATCTAGTTATATTTAAATTATTATATAATAACTGTCAATCATAATTTATTAAAAAAAATTAAATACAAAACATATATCAATATCGAATCTAAATCAATCATGATCCATGACAACACCAATGAAGTTAGAAGTTAGTAGCAAAATAGGTCTAGAGATGAATTTACTTTTATTGAGAATTTCAAGTTTAATTAGTTTATTAAAAAACACACATTACACTCATTCTATATTTAAATAAAAATAACCGGATAATGTTTTAATTTATAGCTATTATTCAATGGCCAAGAAAAAAATGTGATGATGCAGATATTAAAAATTATATTTTAAGAAATTAAATTATATATAAGAGAACAAGTGGGTTAGATGCCATTTTGAGTTGACCAATGGTAGTTGGTAAACAAGACAGCAAACAGTATCATCAGTTAATGATTTGTTTGGCTTCTGGTTAATTGAGGCAATTAAGTTTAAATGGTCATGCTAACGAGTGTCATAAGGGCACCATTAAGGATACATTTTAAGAAAGATTTCACATAATTTTTATGAGAAATGTAAAAATTTATCAAAATATTAATTACTTTTTACTTTTTCTCATAAAAATTTCATAAAATGAATTCTTAATGAGTGCCCTTAATGAAAAATTAGTAATTTTACTGAAAAATAAAAAAATGATGAAAACAACATTTACAATTAGGTGTGATACAGTTTATAGTTAGTTAGAAATGGGTTTTATTAGTTCATAAAATATTTTAAAGAAATTATATATAAAACTAATTAATAAGATTAATTGAGATAAGTGTAAACTATTACGGACATCCGGTTATTAAAAAAAACAAAAAAAAAACATTTGATTAATAAACAAAAATATGTGTCAGCTATTTGATTTAGTTAGTAAGACTCCCTTTCATTAATTAATACAAAAAGTTTGGGTTTGAAATTCACAATAAATTTGAAAATAGATTGTTCGACATCGGCATTAATTATAGACCAAATCTTACTATAAATTCGGTGAATTATATATTATTAGTAAATATATTTAATAAAAAGAAGAAATACAAATTTTATCGCTTAATAAATTATATTTTAAAAATTAAATATCCGAGAGTCCCGTTTGATTAAATCCTAAAAATCGGTTAAAATAATGAAATTGTGAACTAATTCGGCCGATTATTAATCCAAAAATTTAAATTTTTAAACCAACAAATAAAAATAAATATTTATTTATAATTTATAATTAATTAAAATTATTTATGATATCAACCAATTCAATTGAAACATTTCAACCGGTCAAACCAATAACCATTTGAATAAATTCGATCACCAGTTCAATTATTGATCCAAGTTTTAAAATGTTACTTAAAATTTAAAAATCATTTTTGATTCGAAAATAAAATTTTTAACATGAAAGTCGATGATGTTTAATAATTATGTTTCATGTATGAGCTTTTATTTGTATAAGGTTTCAAGGAGTTATTTTACTATTTTATATAAATAAAATAATTATATTTTTATAAAAAAATACCAATACATGATTTTATCAAATAATTTGATAATAAAATAAAGTTTTACTTGTAAAACAAAATTTATTTAATTTAGCACAAATACTCGGTCCACGATTTCAATTATAGAGTTGGATTTACATCTAACACTCATAAATTTTAAAATAAAATAATTTCCCCTCTCCATCAATTACTTATATAAATTATTATTAAATAGTAAATAAAAATAAAAATAAAAAATTGTATGGGGCTCCAATAAAGTCACCATTGTTCGTGTGTGTCACAATGTGAATGGCCGATTCCATCGAGGAATCTTTGGATTAAAGAATTGGCAGTACTGTAAGCACTCACTCGTCCACATTAATTAATTAAATTAATTATTTAATTAAAAACTAATCAATAATGCATCCTTATCTTACCTACTATCCTGTATCCAATTAAAAATATGTGTTATCCGATTATTTATCAACACCACCAACAATAATTATAGCACTCATTTTTTAATTTAATTTTGGAATCTACAACATATTTATGACATAGCAGAACAATGAAAGTGAATAAAAATTAATATATATATCTATATTATAAAGTACAATGGTGTCATTGGTGTGAGAAAATCTTCTATGCAACAGTGGTACCACGTCATCTATGCAATAAGCCAATCATCCACTGCCACGCGTGCTAAAAAAGTAAAAAAAACTAAAAAATAGGTAAAGAAACTCTACATGTCAGTGGATGATTGGCTTGTGGTACCACGTCATCCATACCACTGTTGCACCAAAGAATCTCTACATTGGTGTGGGGAAAGAGAGTGTAACGGATGATTAAGATTAAGAGATGTAATGTATCCAAAGGCTATCTCTATGTGGCTTAATTATCGGCTCAGATCATTTCATTATAATCTAATGGCTGATAAAAAATCATTTCATTATATAATCTCTAAAAAAATGGAAAATGAAAACTACCAAATAAATTAAAAAATAAAATCATTTATTAATGGAAAATGAAAACTATCAAATAAATTAACAAATAAAATTATTTCATTAAAAAATAAAATCATTTCATTATAAACAAATTAAATAATATAATTCCAATATCTTGATAGACTCTGTAATACCATACCGTAGGCACGAACACAAATAATAAAACTCTTGTTGCATGGGTTAACTAATAAGAATAGGAAAATCGTACAAAAGTGAATCAATAATCCACCAAATAAGATTGTGACGTTAGAGTTGTATCAATTTGGTTCGAGAATCGTGTGCCTCTAGGACTCGGACAAATGTCAAGGATATACATAGGCGCCGCTTTGATGGATCCTTTATTGTTTGTTTGTTTTTCTTTTTAATTTATACACCCATAAGTTCCCGTCATGACTCGAACTCACAACATCAAATTTATCTTGAAGATATGAAACCTCTAGACTATTAATCATAATGGCAAATTTCGTGCAGAATCCGGTGGATAGGATAAATAGAGATTCTCTCCTCATATTAAATAAAATTTTACATGTTACCTGTCTTTTTGTCTGGTCAAATAGACACTTGGACACCATTTAGACGGATTGAATTAGTAAAACGTAATACCTCGGCCAACCACCTTTTACAACATAACATGTATCATAAGCATGTCCCAAATAAGGGTGGCATAAAAGCCCGGGTTCGGTCCCGCCCGGCCCGGGGTAAAAAAGTCCGGGTCGGGCCCTAAAATGAAAGCCAAACAAAAATTATATATATATATATATATTAATATATTTGTAGCATTTTTATTTGTTTTTAGCATTTAAATTATTAATTTATCAATGAAACTTGTGATTTATTTGTAAATTGTCTTTATATATAGTGGAAATGTATTTTATATTTGTATATTTTTTAATTTTTTGATTTTTTTTTTTAAATTCGGACAAAAAAAAAAGTCCGGGCCCAGGCTTTTTTTTGTTGGTCAGGCTCGGCCCGACCCATTGCCACCCTTAGTCACAAAAGGGTGTGACTTGGTGGTGTAAGACTTATGATATAGCTTTCAGGTATTGGGTTCGAATCCAAAGAGTGCGTTTCTTGTAAGAGTATGAGATAACTAATGATTTTACATGTTCCGCTTAAGCCCGGATCAGGTGATTTGGCGACGAAATTTTCAACGTTTCAAAAAAAAAAAGTACCATAAGCATAGTGAAGTGCACAATAAAGATGGAAAACTAATTATACTTTTTGATGGAAAAAAATAAATAAAAACATAAAGTTCCATTCTATGTATCATAAATGACATTATAATAAGATATGAATGATGTCAACATCAAGATGGATGTTAAGATAATATCCATTACAATAACTAACCAATAATGCTTAGAACAACAAATGACTTGGTACAAAATTGATGTGCCATAATTGTATCAATTGAATGAAAACACGACTCATATAAATTCACATTTGTTATTTTGTGTTTTTATTCAACCAATAATATTATGTCATATCAATTTGTATAAAATGATTGATATAAAATATTAAAATTTGTGTGACTATCGAATTACTCATAAAAATTCGAAAAATGATTGAAGATATTACTTATAGAAAGCATTTTATATTGAAATTAGAAACATAACTTGAAAAAGTGTATTTGGTCAAAATGTTTGTGTAGCCTATATATGAACACATTATCCTGTTATTGTGCATTAAAACATGGCTGCATACAAATTAATGTCTCTTTGTAGTATATGAATTATATTATGATAATATTCTTTTTATTATCTTTTGAAAAAAAAAAAGTGTTATGATTTTATAAGGTGGCTATCATTTGGTCAAAGGACATGATGTTATTATTAAATTAAAGAAAAGATAATATTAAATATAATAAATAAATATGTGTGTGTATATTTATTATAAAATTATTGTTTTTAAGATTTGAATCCGTGACCAAACATATAACAAATTAATATTTGATAATGTGATAGAAACCACCTTCAAGTACATTAATCTGTTACTTAAATTTATGTATATATAGCATATAATTAATTAAAGATTTAAGCAGCTATTTTGAGTAAAATTATAAGTACAGTATTAATTAATGTAACACATATATCACTATCATCTATCGTTTAATAAACTTGAAAGGAATAGTGGTACTGCATATTAAAATTTGTGTCCCATTATCTTTTTACTATGTTTTTGTTTTTTTGTTTTTTTTTTTATTTTTTATTTGTTGCTTTAATTTGTCCAGGCACGCAATAGGATGCCACATTCAAAAGGGGGGGAAAGGAATTATTATGTCTTAATAGTTAAGTACATCTAATGCAACAAGATTTTGAGTGCAATTTTGTTTGTTTAGAAGGAAGACAGCAAAACAAATAAATTGAGTTGTGATGATAGTCTTGAATCCTGTTGTTTTTCCTAAATCCAATTGATATGGTACACTTGTTAGCAAAAGCCATTATTAAATTTGTGTAAATGAACATGATAAGTCTTCACAAATTGTTTTTAGAACTGGAGAATCGAACCGGTAATGTAAAATATTTAATGGATCACTGATTCGACCGATTGCACCGTATCTAAAAACCGATAAAATCGATTTAAGTAATAAATAATATAAAAAAATATATATATTCGGATCGGATTTTACTGATTTTTATCGATTTTGACCAACTTTTGACCGGTTTTTTATCTTACCGATTTTTGACCTTCATTCGGACCGGACTCAGGGCTGGTTCCTGGTTTGACCGGTCGAACCGGCCGGTCCGGTCCAATTTTAAAACAGTGGTCTTAACTGAGATGCTTCGATTGATACATAGGTTACATATATACATTATACATATATATATATATATATATATACATAACACTAAGTTTAATTTGCTTCTTCCTATAAATATAAAGAAGGAAAATACTAACGAGAAGATCAATTTTAGAAAAAAATTTATGGGAAAAAGGAAAAAAAATAATTAATATTTTGATAAATTTTTATATTTTCCGTAAAAATGATGTGATTTTTTATAAAATAGATCATTAATAAATACTCTTAAGGCACTCATTAGCCAAAGTTAACCGTTCACTGATTGGTGGGGAATACTTTCTTGTGCCCATCATTGAAATTGAAAGTTCAAGTCTTTTCGTATACTGTGGGAGTAAGAGTTGATTTTGAAATAATTTTTTTTCGAACCAAGTTCGACTAAAATATATCGAAATAAGTAAATTATAATGTTGCACTTTATTGGTAAAACATATATGATTTCTCTGAGAGTCCTAAATTATATGAATTTGAATTAAAAAGCTGGAATCACATTGACCAACTAACCCATCACCAAATTTCAACCCTAGCCCTTGAATAGGGCCCGTTTTAAAGTTTCGATGTCCTTAGGCGATCTGTTAAAAATGGAGGGTTTAAGTTAGGTACGTAATGATATTTAAATGGATCTGGGGTCCTAAATTTTTTACCACGTTTTAATTTTTATTATTGAAATAATAAATAATAAAAAAATAATAAATAAATATATGTAAGATGTGTAGTGCTTGTTTTTTATTTAAACAAAATAATTAAATTGAGAATTTTAAATTTTTATTAAGAAATAAGAGCTTTATCAAGACTCGTTTTCGCTACCGCTATGGTAGATTTGCTTAACAGATACGCGGTCAAAGCTCGGGGCTCCATCACTGCCTGGCCTACCCCTTAGGACCGACAAAGTAAATGGTCACACAAATTGGCTGAGCAAAGACAAAAACCTGGAGCTCGAAGTCATATCTACACAAATAAATTCCAGTATTTAAAAGTTTTAAATTAAAACATTGCATGGAGACAAAAGAGCAAATAAGTTAATGACTTATGACCACCGCAAAACGTTGCTTTCAAAAATTTCAAAGCAAAAATAGCTACTGCCGACACGTAAAAAAGTAGTATAATATTTACGGCCTAATTAATTTATCCTCAACTTTATTATTTATTTACTCAAAGTTTGTGAAATTGAAAGAGTCAAGTCACAAAGTTTGAGCCACCAAAACGTTTGAAAGTTCAATTCCCTGACCAAATCCTTGACTATGACTCATGAACCTATTTGTCTTCCTTTGCACATACATGATACATTTGTTACTAGTCAATATCTTGTGATGCCCACATCTTTATTTTTAATTAAAATTTCAATTTAAAAAACTATTGGGTCACAAATGGCAATGACACTAGTCTAAAACTCAACTAAAACATTAATGATACAAAAATCTTCCACAACATATAATTAAGAGATTTCATTTTTGTTCTTCATCAAATTGAAAAAATTAAGTTGAATGTCAACAGGTGGTATTCAGGTCATCCTTAATTTTGATTCAAAATATAAAATAAAAAAATAAAAATTAATTCAATTTAATTAATTTTTCAAGGATATAAAACAGACATGTAACACAATTTAAATATGGATGATTCGCTTTAACGAGCCATCATCTTAATGAGAGGTTTGTCAATACTTTGAAGGAAGGGGTTCAAATTTTTCATAGATGACAAAATATATGTAGATTAATTTAATTTTTATTTTTATTATAGTAGATTTCTTTAATTTTCGGATATCATTTTGAGTTACACTACTTAAAGGATGTGTGTTTAATTTTGAAATGTACATAGTAAATATTTTAAAATATTAATTTATTGGTTTTGAGCTCGTGGGTCAATGTTTTCACGTCATATTGAAATTGGCCTAACAAATTAAAAGCAACAAGATGATGCACAAGGAAGATTCCACGTAGCAACCCAAAAAGGGGCCCCCAAAAAAAAAAAGCAAACCCAACTTTTATAAATCCTTTATTTATTTTTTAAAAAATAATAATAATTTTTATAATTTGGGTGTGAAAGTCACCATGTTGGCTCACTACATCTACAATTGGCTCAAAAAAGGTAAAATAAATGTTTAATTTATTTTTTCATTCGTTCGTTCATTTTCATGATAAGGCTCAAAATGTGAGGAATTTTTAGTGGAATGTGAAAGGTTGCTGCATTTTTACATGAAACTTGAAGATTCTTATTTTTGTCACTTTTGTCGGTCACTCAAATGCACCTTTAGTTTATTCTATTTCATTTCCCACGTTCATTTCATATTTTTCATGTATGATAATATTTTAAATTCTACAATATGGTTTTGTAGATTCAAACTGCTACGTCGCCCCGCCAGCTCATGAGAAATTTTCGACTCAATCGATATGATTTTGTAAAATATTGCCCATTTAGTTGGCCGTTGAAAATCGACAATGAATAATTAATCATTGATTTTCGATTTTTCAAAATCACATAATTTATATAAGAATCATCTTTTTTTTTCTTCAAGATTTTAGTCATTTCTCTTGATTTTATGATTGTTTAATAATTTTTATCATAAATAAATAATTTTCAGTGATTTCTAAATGATGTTAATAGATGAATTTTGAATTTTCATGTAAAATATCAATGGTATTATTCTTGATTAATTTATATTTAATCTTTAATTATTATTGATTAATCGCAACTAGCTCAAATTGCTATTGGAATGATCCGTTGATTTTCAATTAAACTGCAAACTTTAAGAACGTATGTTTATGAACATTTTAATCGAGAAAGGGTCTGTGAAATTATCGGTGGCCAATTCAGTGTTTAATGATTGATATTATTGGGTGATTTAATCGAGAAAGGGTCTGTGAAATTATTTCGAAACTTTATTCGAAGGTAACAACAGCTCAAATGAATTGGCTTTCTCATGCTGCGTTGTCGTTTTATTAATAACAATCAACAACATGCCGTTATCTTTTATTCTGAATTTTCAGATGCCATTTTTTGAAATTGACTGTTTTACCCCTATATATATGTTTATAATCAAATATTTGCTTATGATAAGGATATATTTGATGTTGCGATTAAAAAAAATGTGTTGAATAGACGATAGTTCATAAATGGTGTGATTTAATTTAATTTTATATTTAAAAAATAATTGTTATGGGATTTTTTAATAATTTTGATGGTGAGGACAACTAAGAATTTTAGATTCTCCAAAATTCATTTTTTACTACTAGATATATTTCCTTGGGGTTATGTCATATGATGTAAAAAGTTAGCGATTTACCATGATTTATGTTAGGAAACTTATGAGGGCACGAAACACAAGTCTTGGGGAATAGTTGAGGTGCGTGTAAGCTGATCCGGTCCGCTTGAACACCTCGGTTACAAAAAAAACATAATTTTTAAAAGAAATCAAGATTAATAATCTTAATTTTATATTATTAATTAAATACATAAAAATTATATTTTGACCAAAATATAATTTTATTATTTCACCGAACCAGAAACCAAAGGAATAAAGAAATGTTTGTGAGTTGGTAAGTCTGTTATGGGCCTCAGATGAACATAAATATACTTCTTAAAGCCCAGAATTTTAATTACAAATTTATTTCCTTCAACAATAGAACTACAAGTACTTCGTATATATAAATGAAAGCATATAAAGTGACGTGACATGAATACATTAAGTGAAAAATGAAAAACTGAAGGCAGAGATAATGAAAATATTTATATGTGGGCTATTTAGATTGTTTTATCCAATTTGTATGAAAACTGAAAAGAGCCACAGTTACTTAGATGACATAATAACCTTCAAACGGACTCTTTCTTATATGGGAAACAATGTTAACTTTATTTAGTCGTCCGTAAGAGACGTCACTCGATGGTGTATGGTTCAGAATCTGACCTTCAAGTATTGGGTTCGAATCCAGGGAGTGTGTTCTTATAAGAGTCTGGGATAATCAGAAATTTTACTTGCTCCGCTTAAATCCGGAACGGATGATTTGACGATGAGATTTCCAACGATTTCAAAAAAAAAAAAAACTTTATTTAGTCAACTTTAATTGAACAATAATTGGAGATTTGAATCAACGCAGGTTAATAAAATTGAAATTTATTAAGCTATTGAAAGGGAATTTGGATAGTGATATAGTTTGGCAAAGACCCAAGGCCATGACTTGGATTTTTTTTTAAATTTTTTTTTAATTTGCTTTTTGGGTGACTGATTTCTAAATGAAAGCATTAATGATTTTAGGCATATGATTAATTTGAGCTGGTTGAATCTAGCAAAACTCTCCCTCTTAAGAGAATATTGTAGTCTCTAGTTTTTTACTTGACACTTGATTATTTTTTTCAGTTTTGTCTGTAGTTATTTATTTTTTTAAAAAAAAAACATTATAATTCAAAAGATAATAATTTGTAATTACATAAAATATTAATTTTTTTATAAGTATCAAACAAAGAATCAACACTGTATCAGGTGGGAGAGTATTGCTAGCACTCCCCATGAATCTTCCCTTAGATGGCATGTTGTACACTTCAAGTCTAATAAAAAATGTCTTCTCTCGAGCAAAATGCTAACGTTTGAGACGTAATTTTTTTTTAATAAAATTTTAAAATTATTATTTAAGGGATATAATAAAAAATTTCGGATACCATCACCCGCCTATACTCAGTGCCGACCATATATATACATATATACACACACACAAATAAATTTTTTTTTTGGGATAATATAAGTATATTAACCAAAAGAAAACCACAACAAAAACACATGAGCATACCCCAGAGAGAACAAACTAAAGAGGACAGACCCTCAAAGCTAAACAACTAGAGCCAAACAGGAAAACATCAAAATAAATAAAGGAAACTCAGAAAATGTCATCGGACAAATGCCAAGAATGATGAAGTCATCTATTTTCATAAAATGATTTCACGTTCTTTAATAAACTAGCTCGAGTCCGCACAGTAAAAATAATATCACTTTGAAGAACACTAGGAGGCCGAAGAGGCTCACCATGAAGTCTAACATTCATCTCTCGCCAAATAAAGTAGATAGCAGCTGCAAAGGAAATCTGAACAATCAAGTGACATAACGAACCCCTACAATACTGCTCCATTCATGAAACTGTATGAGGCCAATCGCGAGAGCTCTAAACAATACCACAATTTGCCAAGATATAAGACCAACCATGAGAGAAAAAAAGGGCACTCAAAGAAAATGTGATCTACATCCTCTCCATAATTACGACAAAAAACACATGTAGACTGATTCGAAGTGTCAAAGCTCATCAATCTATCATGAGTGTAAAGGCCACATTGAATCGTTAACCAAAGAATGAAAGCATATCTTGGGACTGTCTTACGAAACCACACGACTCGACTCCAACTCACCCGAGAACCCCTATGCCGAAAAGCTTCTCAGGCACTCATGATCGAGAAAACTCCCCTACTGTCCTCCTCCCAAATCAACCAATCCTTCCTCGAGCTACTAGGGCAATCCAAAGGCAGAGTACGAGCTAACTCAAGAAGAGCAGCTGATCTTGCTCAGGACCATCTCCAATAAGACCCATCAATGATAGAAGCCATCTTAGTTGCCTTGTCCAACCCTGAAACATAAATGACTCTATCACCCAAAGTGTCTACAATTGGCCCTAAATGATGCCAATTATCAAACCATAAGGAAGCATTCTCCCCATTCCTCCAACTACAAGAGCAACCCTCAATATAACCAACGTCCCAAAAGCTACGCCCCTTTAATAAGTAAGAGGAAACCCGATTGGACCAAGAAAATACCTGTCCCGAACAAAAAAAACCACAAATGCTTTATGATTACCGCCCGATTCCAGTGCTTTAAAGACTTAATCCCTAAACCCTATTGTGGGAACACAGAAATTGGGCGACGCATGCTGTTCCGGGCTCGCGGCCCGGTTGGGAGTACGGAGTAGCCCGCAGGGGACTAAACCGGAGAATAATGGAGTCGCCACCCAGTGTGAACCGAGATAAATATTTAAGGCCGCACTCACCCCTCGCAAGGGAAGACCTCAAACCGTCGGGTTCAGAATGGTCCCTTACTTATGCCACTTATAATAAAATGATTTGTGCAATAATCTTACCAAGCCTAAGCAACATATTTCCAAGGATAATTTACTCATAAGTTTGCATGCATAGGTACAAAGCTCATATCATATAACACATTTTCATATTTGCATACAGCCTATTTGCATATAATCTATGTCCGAATTCATGCATAAGGATAAATTGACATACGTAAAGCATACAATTTCACATTGGTAGACACAGAAGCGCAAAAAAATAACATTCTTACAAGCATGCATATTAAGGAAAGACAATTAAGCGCATAATGGAAATAGATAACTAAAGAGGTAATACAAATGCATAAGGTGAAAATAGATAACTATATGCTAAGATAGACATGTCATGATGTGATGCAGGAAGACCTGTTTACCGTGGGCGTTCGTGCGGTGTTCGAATGGTAAACAGAAGGTTTGCGTTCGTATAGCGTTTGATAATGCATTCGAAAAGGACCAGACAGAAAACATGCGTTCGTGTGGCGTTCTGAAACGCGTTCGAACGGGGTTACAAGAGCGACCTCCAAAACGCAGTAAACAACATGACACATACATGAACGGATGAATAGATGACGTCTAATAAATAATAACGGGCTAAAAGCGCGGCAAAGCATCGTGGTTTGGATTTTAACCTCTCAAAATAGAGGACCTTTAATCGCACTTACTAAGCCCATGCACAATCAACACAATACATTTATAAAAAGTAAAGACAATGATATCGGACTTCGTATACCCGATTGAACACATCTTACATTCAACCGAATATACATCAACCGGTGCGGCAAATCATCGTGGTAAAAGATTTTAACCCCTCAGAATATGGGACCTTTAATCCAACTTACTAAGCTCATGCGCTCGATCACATAATGCATATAAAAATAAAGAATAATATCGGACTTTGTATACCCGATTGAACACATCTTACATTTAACCGAATATACATCAACCGGCGCGACAAAGCATCGTGATAAAAGATTTTAACCCCTCAAAATAGGGGAACTTTAATCCAACTTACTAAGCCCATGCGCTCGATCACATCATTACATAAACAAATAACATGCGGAAATCAAGTAGCGAATAATAAACAACTCAAAACAACATAAAACGAAATATGCGCCGTTTACTCAAGTGGTACGTGGAGTTTTATCCCGAGTACAGATCATACTACCGTCTATTCAGAATCGGCTATGAAATTTATGTCCGGGTTTCCATCCTATATACCATGAGAGGCGACACATTCTTCATTTTATTCAAGGGCCACAACACACATCATTTCACAATAATCATGCATTTTCTATCTATTCAAGGGCCACAATCATGCATCAATAAACGACTCTCATGCGATAAAAATGAATAAAACAATTAAAAAGATAGATGGAGATAATAGGAAAAGTACCCTTAGGTCTAACCTTTTATGTCGACTTTCAGATTCGCATTTCACGGCCGTCGGAAGGGCTATCACTCCGTAACTTTTCTGGTTCACTGGTTTGCGTTTTACCTCGCTGTTTCGCTGCTCAAGCTACTGTTTTGACTCCGTTTTACTGTTGTTTCGCTGCCGTTTTGCTGCCATAATTTGGTCACTGTTTTTTGGTGTTTTAAGCTACTGTTTTGGGTGGTTTTTGGAGGGTTTGGGGCTGCGGTTTCAGGTAATTTTTTAGGGTGCAGTTCGAGACTATTTTGGGTGATAAAATGGATGTTTTTGGTTGACAGTGTGCGTTGAGTGCGTTCTTTCGGTTTGGTTAGTGTGTACTGTCGGCGAGAGTGATGCTAAGTGTCGGTGTGAGTTGTGATGAGTGGACTGTGGCGTGAAGGTTGGTTTTGGCAAAGTGACGAGTGGAGGGGCAGGTTTGATGAATGTGAGGGGTGCGTGCTGAGTGATCTTGCGTGAGTGTGTTATATTATGTTTATTCGGTTGATGGAGCTTGGGGGGATGTGGCAAGAGTGAGTTGGTTAGGGAGAGTTGCTTACGTGAAGGGTTGTGGACGTTAGTTTGTGTGTGGCTGAGAGTGAGCTTCTTTGTTAACGTGGCTTATGTGTGTGTTTGTGGAGCCTGAAGTGCCGAGGGGTTATTGGTTATTTATTATTTGGCTGAGGGCGTGGTGCAGGGTTGCGAGAGGGAGCAGGTTTTGAGGCATGTAAGGTTTTTTGCTAAGGGCTGTGAGTGTTGTTTATTTTGCCTCCAAAAGAAGAGAGATATCAGTGTGGGCGTTTATTAATATAGGGTTTTGTAGTGTGTCTTGACTTGTGGTCGTCTGAGAGAGAGGGGGATGGCTTTGGTTTTGGCTTGCTTTTATAGACAAATGGAATAGGTGAGTCATTGCTTGACAAGGAAGAGATCTTCTCAGTAAAGGGAGATATGATTTGGTTTTAAGTAAGGTAAATACAAGATTGAGGGGGGACAAATTTAGGCTTGATTAGGGAGTTAGTATATTTAATTTGTGTTGATTAGGCATACAATATTTTAAGTTAGGAATAATATATTTTTAATTAGGAATAATATTTGATTGATTGATTGATTTTAACTTGGTATGATTATATTTCATGTTTTCTTTAATTTAGTAAATAATATTTTGGATTATGAAGTTACAATATTTTAATTTGTTATATGTTTTAATATTTTATTTAGTTTGGTATATTATTTAATTAATATTTAATTCAATTGGGTTGTATTTTGAGGGCCTTGGGCGTGTGGGCCAAGTGTGGTGGGCTAGGTGTTGTGTTGGTTTGGTGAGTGGGTTTGGGCCAAGGTTAAATGGTTCTGGGTTTTTTAGGCCAAAGGTACTTTAAAACGGAGGTCCAATGAGCGAGCTTGGAGCTAAACATGCGGATAAAATTTAACGAAATGCCGATTCCCTTCCGACAACCATTTCCCGCAACTTCCTCGACTAAAAATGTAGTGCCTCCAAATGAGACTCATCATAGGGACTCACATGCAAAAATGCAATGCCTACAGTCGCCCCCACTTTGATGAGACTTGTGCAGTGTGTGACTTTGAACAATCCTATCAAAGTTATGCAATGCATTTCTACTCACCTGGCTCGCCAGCTGTTGCTTAACTTACTTGTTATCCTGAGCTGCTTTGACCTTTGGGCTTTATTCCCGAAGTGCGTTGAGAGAGAGCTTTCTTCTCCTGGGCTTTATTTCCGAGTTGTTTTGCAAGCGGGCTTTATTCCTCTAGGCTTTGTTCCCGAACTGTGTAGAGATATGGCTTTATTCCCCTGGGCCTTATTCCCGAGCTGTGTTAAGATAAAGCTTTATTCCCCTGGGCCTTGTTCCCGAACTGTGTTAAGATGGAGCTTTATCCATTTGGGCCTTGTTCTCGAACTGCTTTGAAAGTGGGCTTTATTCCCTTGGGCCTTGTTCCCGAACTATGTTAAGATAGAGCTTTATTCCCCTGGGCTGTATTCTCGAACTGTGTTAAGATATGGCTTTATTCCCCTGGGCCTTGTTCCCGAACTGCTTTGAAAGTTGGCTTTATTCCCTTGGGCATTGTTCCCGAACTATGTTAAGATAGAGCTTTATTCACATGGGTTGTATTCCCGAACTGTGTTAAGATAGAGCTTTATTCCTCTGGGCTGTTATTCCCGAACTGTGTCAAGATAGGGCTTTATTCCCTTGACTGTGCTAAGGTAAGACTTTATTCCCCCGAGCCTTGTTCCCGAACTGTTTTGAATGTGAGCTTTATTCCCAAATTGTACTAAATGTGGGCTTTATCCCCGATCTGAGATGACTGTGGGCTTTGTTCCTGAATTGTACTGAATGTGGGCTTTGTTCCTGAATTATACTGAATGTGGGCTTTATCCCCGATCTGAGCTGACTGTGGGCTTTGTTCTTGAATTGTACTGAATGTGGGCTTTGTTCCTGAATTATACTGAATGTGGGCTTTATCCCCGATCTGAGCTGACTGTGGGCTTTGTTCCTGAATTGTACTGAATGTGGGCTTTGTTCTTGAATTATACTGAATGTGAGCTTTATCCCCGATCTGAGCTGACTGTGGGCTTTGTTCCTGAATTATACTGAATGTGGGCTTTTATCCCCGATCTGAGACTGTGGGTTTTGTTCCTGAATTGTACTGAATGTGGGCTTTGTTCCTGAATTATACTGAATGTGGGCTTTATCCCCGATCTGAGCTGACTGTGGGCTTTGTTCCTGAATTATACTGAATGTGGGCTTTTATCCCCAATCTGAGCTGACTGTGGGCTTTGTTCCTGAATTGTACTGAATGTGGGCTTTATCCCCGATCTGAGTTGACTGTGGGCTTTGTTCCTGAATCGATACTGATATGGGCCTCAACCCTGGGACTCGTCCCCAAGCTACTGATAATGACGTGGGCCTCGCCCCCAGATTGCCATACCCGGTAAGACTGATACTGATAATGCCGTGGGCCTCGCCCCCAGAGTGCCATACCCAAAACTCAAACTCAAATGGGCATCAACCCTGGGATTATTACCCGAATCCGATACTATGCTTTTTACCGTTTCTGATTAGCTTGTTCTTTGCCGCTTTCTTTTTTATTCTTCAAAACCTGTGAACACAAAACAAAAGAAACACAAAAGGATGCAAAATGTGTTACGTGTATGCATGCATGAATATTCCTATCCCGTCGGGTTAGGTCTTCTGCCAATTCTCTTGGTGACTGCTCAGTCTTCTTTTCCTCAGGCAAGCCACTGCTTCAATCTGTCTACGTTGATCGGCTTGGTGAACTAATTCCCTTCCAAGTCTGATATTCTCACTGCCCCATTTCCCAATTTCTGAATGGCTACCTTATCTTTTCTGCTTGCTTATTCCGAGGATTCCCCGTGTTCTAAACATCACTGAATTTCATAGTACCAATGTTGAATGCTTTTCTCAAATATACTCATATTGCAGAAGAGATTCAGCGAAATGAACGTCTTTATTATCATTTAAGAAAATGGTTCGAACATGTAGACTAAATAAATGTCTATATTAAAAAATGCAGGATCAAATAAACTAGGAGGAATAACTTCATCATTCGCAACATTGCATTCTTCCATGGCCTATGGTTCTTCACTGTTATCCCTGATCTCAATGCAAGAAGCCTGAGTGGTTGAATGGCTTTATGGTTGAGGGTTCATGTGTGTGTTGGGTTGTTCTTTTTATGGATTGAGTATTTTATGAGAGTCAATGAGGTTTTGGACCTCATGCCTAAGGCGGGTACAGTTGTCGGTGTCATGGCCTTTTTCTTGATGGAAGTGACAATACTGGTTTAGGTTGAGGTATGGTGGCACAGGGTTCGGAAATGGCCTAGGTTCTAAAGGTTTTAGAAGTCCTTGCATTTTCAGCTTTTCAAATACATTTGACAAAGGTCTACCAAGATTGGAGAATCGCCTGTTCTTGACGGTAGCGACCTCGGCAGTAGCGGGCTTGGTCTCAGAAGGCCCCCCAAAAGTTCTTCTATTATGGCTATAAAACTTTCTGTTTTCAGCCTCTTTTTCCTCAATATCCATGACAGTTTCCCTCAACTGTCGAAAATCAGAAATCATCGAAGTCATCCTCATCAGCTTACCATAAATAGAGGGCTTGGTGCCTTTGATGATCATTTTAATTTGGTCTTTCTCTGAAGGCCGAGTCTGCATTTTCAAAAGCTGGCTTCTCCAGCGATCCACATACTCTTTGAAACTTTCCTCTGGCTTCTGCTTAGTGTTCTCCAAATCTCGGAGTGACAAGTCAATTTCTAAGTCTGTAACATACTGCTTCAGAAAAGCATCAGCTAGTTCCCTCCAATCTTCCTTAACCTTCTTCTCAAGGCTATGATACCAAACCACATGTGCCCCTTCGAGTGACATCCCAAACATCTTTTGGACTTGGCGTTGTGATAGGTCCACTGAACTCATGACTGAGACATATTGCTGCAGATGGACTCTCGGGTCTCCATTCTCATTAAACTTGGCCATGTCGGGCATTTTAAACTGAGCTGGCAGCTGTTCTCCGAAGGTCATTGCCTTATAATCTAACAACTCTTCATGTTTTCCCCTCATTTTGCTGGTAACTGTTTCAACCTGATCCCGAAGCTTCTGAAATTCTACTTGAGACCCAATCACTCTGCCTGTTGCATACTCTGCCATGTCATCATCAAAAGTGGGGATATCATCCCCCAACCCATTCGGAGGCTCCTCGCGCCTCACATTTTCAGAACTTCCCCCAGCACGGGGTACAACCATATTAGTCATGGCAGCAGTCAAAGCTTGCAGTTGTTCAGTCATTTTGGCGAAACCAATTTCCAACTGATCCACGCGAGATATTTCGTTTTCTGATCCACTCATATTTGTTATTAGCCTCTTGGTGTGTCTTTCCTCTCCCTTAACCCAACATGAATCTATGATGGCTTTTTGAACACAAGGGTTAGCATGATGAATGTATGCATGAGGTGGATGAGATGCATGTGATACAAATAATATATCAACTCATTAAAATTCTCTCACAAATCGGCCCATCATCATTTTAGAAGCTTTTGGGCTAACTGTCATAGGAGTGAACTCGTCCCAGTTCAAATGGCCCAACAAGTTCACATCTCATGGCAAGAAGTCTAACCGTATCCAAATGATAATGTTCCTAAACACAAACATATAATGGCACATTGGCGTTTTAGAAGCTTTTGGCCTAATCATCATAAGATACGTTCTTGTCCCAGTTTAAATGGCCCACCAAGCCCATACCTCATAACAAAAGGTCCGAATGGATCCAAACGACAATGTTCCCAAACACAAGCATACAATAGATAATCCAGTCATAAAGTAATAATTTTTACAGAGTGGCCCATCGACATTTTAGAAGCTTTTGGCCCAATTGTCATAGGATACAGACTCGTCCCAATTTAAATGGCCCAACAAGTTCGTATTTCTGACAAGAAGTCCAACTGCATCCAAATGAGGATGGCCCACAAACACAAGGAAATAGTTGCTATAGGTCATACAATCACGGTCTACGTATGGGTTCACAAGAGTGTAGACAAAGGCTCTCACCGGCGAAGGATTACCCACAACTAGGTCTCCCCACTCAAGGGTTCGAGCGACCAAGTGAGCGCACCTTTTTTATACCTTACAGTACGTGCCAACGAGTTATGGTGTGTGACTAACTGTCAAATGGATTTCTTGTTGCAGATTCCCCAGAGGGAGGGTGGAGCGAGGCTCTCTTAAGTACCCAAGCCTCTTAGGCTCTTATCGTTTGGTGACAGGAATAAGCAACAAGTCCTCCAGATTAGTCTGTCACAATAGGCTACAAGTAGATGATTATCTAGGTGCCTTCACAGCTTTTCCTTCTAGAAATGTAGTGAGTGAAGGAAGACACCAAACCATTACCCAGCCTAAACAATATGCCTTTGATTAAACCCCTTTTAACTCACAGTAGACACGGTTAATTAAAGTACAAATCATAATATTACAAGACATTATTTCGGGGCCAATTCTCTAACCCCAGTGGAGTCGCCAAACTGTGGGAACACAGAAACTGGGCGACGCATGCTGTTCCGGGCTCGCGGCCGGGTTGGGAGTACGGAGTAGCTCGCGGGGGACTAAATCGGAGAATAATGAAGTCGCCACCCGGTGTGAACCGGGACAAAGATTTAAGCCGCACTCACCCCTCGCAAGGGAAGACCTCAACCGTTGGGTTCGAAATGGTCCTTTACTTATGCCACTTGTAATAAAATGATTTGTGCAATAATCTTACCAAGTCTAAACAACATATTTCCAAGGATAATTTACTCATAAGTTTGCATGCATAGGTACAAAGCTCATATTATATAACACATTTTCATATTTGCATACAACCTATTTGCATATAATCTATGTCTGAATTCATGCATAAGGATAAATTGACATACGAAAAGCATACAATTTCACATTGGTAGACACAGAAGCGCAAACAAATAACATTCTTACAAGCATGCATATTAAGGAAAGACAATTAAGCGCATAATGGAAATAGATAACTAAAGAGGTAATACAAATGCATAAGGTGAAAAGAGATAACTATATGCTAAGATAGACATGTCATGATGTGATGCAGGAAGACCTGTTTACCGTGGGCGTTCGTGCGGTGTTCGAATGGTAAACAGAAGGTTTGCGTTCGTATAGCGTTTGATAATGCATTCGAAAAGGACCAGACAGAAAACATGTGTTCGTGTGGCATTCTGAAACGCGTTCGAACGGGGTTACAGCAACGAACTCCAAAACGCAGTAAACAACATGACACATACATGAACGGATGGATATATGACGTCTAATAAATAATAACGGGCTAAAAGGGTGGCAAAGCATCGTGGTAAATGATTTTAACCTCTCAAAATAGAGGACCTTTAATCGCACTTACTAAGCCCATGCGCAATCAACACAATACATATATAAAAAGTAAAGACAATGATATCGGACTTCATATACCCGATTGAACACATCTTACATTCAACCGAATATACATCAACCGGTGCGGCAAATCATCGTGGTAAAAGATTTTAACCCCTCAGAATAGGGGACCTTTAATCCAACTTACTAAGCCCATGCGCTCGATCACATAATGCATATAAAAATAAAGAATAATATCAGACTTTGTATACCCGATTGAACACATCTTACATTCAACCGAATATACATCAACCGATGCGGCAAAACATCGTGGTAAAGGATTTTAACCCCTTAAAATAGGGGAACTTTAATCCGACTTACTAAGCCCATGCGCTCGATCACATCATTACATAAACAAATAACATGCGGAAATCAAGTAGCGAATAATAAACAACTCAAAACAACATAAAACGAAATATGTGCCGTTTACTCAAGTGGTACGTGGAGTTGTATCCCGAGTACAGATCATACTACCGTCCATTCGGAATCAGCTATGAAATTTATGTCCGGGTTTCCATCATATATACCACGAGAGGCGACACATTCTTCATTTTATTCAAGGCCACAACACACATCATTTCACAATAATCATCATTTTCTATCTATTCAAGGGCCACAATCATGCATCAATAAATGACTCTCATGCGATAAAAAACGAATAAAACAGTTAAAAAAGATAGATGGAGATAATAGGAAAAGTACCATCAGGTCTAACCTTTTATGTCGACTTTCGGACTCGCGTTTCACGGCCGTCGGAAGGGCTATCACTCCGCAACTTTTCTGGTTCACTGGTTTGCGTTTTACCTCGCTGTTTCGCTGCTCAAGCTACTGTTTTGACTCCGTTTTGCTGCTGTTTTGCTGCCGTATTTTGGTCATTATTTTTGGTGTTTTAAGCTACTGTTTTGGGTGGTTTTTGGAGGGTTTGGGGATGCGGTTTCAGGCAATTTTTTAGGGTGCAGTTCGGGACTGTTTTGGGTGATAAAATGGTTATTTTTGGTTGACAGTGTACGTTGAGTGCGTTCTTTCAGTTTGGTTAGTGTGTACTGTCGGCGAGAGTGATGCTAAGTGTCGGTGTGAGTTGTGATGAGTGGACTGTGGCGTGAAGGTTGGCTTTGGCAGAGTGACGAGTGGAGGGACAGGTTTTATGAACGTGAGGGGTGCATGCCGAGTGATCTTGTGTGAGTGTGTTATATTATGTTTATTCGGTTGATGGAGCTTGGAGGGATGTGGCAAGAGTGAGTTGGTTAGGGAGAGTTGCTTACGTGAAGGGTTATGGGCGTTAGTTTGTGTGTGGCTGAGAGTGAGCTTCTTTGTTAACGTGGCTTATGTGTGTGTTTGTGGAGCCTGAAGTGCCGATGGGTTATTGGTTATTTATTATTTGGCTGAGGGCGTGGTGCAGGGTTGCGAGAGGGAGTAGGTTTTGAGGCATGTAAGGTTTTTTGCTAAGGGCTGTGAGTGTTGTTTATTTTACCTCCAAGAGAAGAGAGATATCAGTGTGGGCGTTTATTAATATAGGGTTTTATAGTGTGTCTTGGCTTGTGGTCGTCTAAGAGAGGGGGGGATTGCTTTGGTTTTGGCTTGCTTTTATAGACAAATGGAATAGGTGAGTCATTGCTTGACAAGGAAGAGATATTCTCATTAAAGGGAAATATGATTTGGTTTCAAGTAAGGTAAATACAAGATTGAGGGGGGACAAATTTAGGCTTGATTAGGTAGTTAGTATATTTAATTTGTGTTGATTAGGCATACAATATTTTAAGTTAGGAATAATATATTTTTAATTAGGAATAATATTGATTGATTGATTTTAACTTGGTATGATTATATTTCATGTTTTCTTTAATTTAGTATATAATATTTTGGATTATGAAGTTACAATATTTTAATTTGGTATATGTTTTAATATTTTATTTAGTTTAGTATATTATTTAATTAATATTTAATTCAATTGGGTTGTATTTTGAGGGCCTTGGGCGTGTGGGCCAAGTGTGGTGGGCTAGATGTTGTGTTGGTTTGGTGAGTGGGTTTGGGCCAAGGTTAAATGGTTCTGGGTTTTTTAGGCCAAATGTGCTTTAAAACGGAGGTCCAACGAGCGAGCTTGGAGCTAAACATGCGGATAAAATTTAACGAAATGCCGATTCCCTTCCGACAATCGTTTCCCGCAACTTCCTCGAGTAAAAATGTAGTGCCTCCAAATGAGACTCATCATAGGGACTCACATGCAAAAATGCAATGCCTACACCTATTCTTCTATAGGCAAACATAATCTATCCCAAGCCACATTCGCCCATGTAGACACGAGCTTACTTCACTTACTTAGTATACGGTTATTGGATTTTTTTTACTTGATTCTAACTTTTTGTGTCATAATTTGAGTTGTCCATTTATAATTATACAATACGATTCAATTCATACACAACCTTTAATCAAATATTTAAAATTCAAGAAGAATAATAACTTATTTAACAATTTATGAGATTGATTTCTCTACACCAACCTTCATAAATTTTAGCCTCTCTCATGCCACCTTTGTCACACCCGTCTCCTTAAGTAGGGCAGAGGTGAGACGAGGTCAGAAAATCAATACAGTTTCTCCTAAAAAATGGACTATCACTCCCTGAAATATGATACTCAACAACAATATGAAACAACTATGTATAATCTCCATGATCCATCTTAAAAGAACCATCCACAATAAAGTGTATATACATCAAGGTATCAAAATCAGGCTCCGTGCCCATATCAAAATAATAATCCACACTGGAAAAATATATCTAAATCCTCCATCTAAAAAATACATATCAAAAGACACTCTACTGTTGGTACAATCTTTCTCAACTGTCAGAATATGATGAAGAAATAATATAGGACAAAAGGAATGATATACTAATCTTCTGAATCTGAAAAATTAAAGAAATGAGTAAGTTCACGCTTAGTGCAATAGATCACAGCTTAGTGTCGTGGATAAACAAGTAATAAGGTAGATCGAATAAGTTTTCATAATACAAATAAATATATAAATCTGTAAACTGACGTATAAAACTTTTCATAATCATTTCCTGAAAATTATAACTCTTATTTCTCATAAATCTCATTTTGAATAAGAATACTATGCATAAAATAAAATATGTCCATTCATTTACATTTATACACACTCGTGACAATACGGCAAAACTGAAAACATGCGACATCCTCACGACAATATCTAGTATTCGGAGCAAAACTGACAACATGAGACCTCTTCTCACGGTAAATAATCTGGCACGTATATGTATACGGAGTGCATCATAACATAAAATGTATTTCTATAACACATGCTCGTGTATCTCAAATATCATGTAAACTTTCTCATATATTACAAACTCATGATTTCAAATATAATCAATATTCGATCTATTCTTTTATAGCAAATTATAAATGTTCTAAAAAAAATTAAATCATTTAGTGCATTACCTTGAAAATTCATTTAAGAAAAACACACATAACTATATACTTTGAAAAAAATCAATGTTACAAGCTTATCCACGCACATGGTGAGCTGACTACCGAGAAAAGGAACTACGCAGCAGAACCGCCCCGCCAACATAGAGTTTCATCTATAATACAGACTTCCATCATACAACTCATCCTCATCAGACTTACATTCAAATTTGATTCGCAACATACACACATCTACAAATCAAACTTACATTCATATTCAATGCCGCCGACATTTCGTCAATCGGAGTTCCAGATCAACGGGAAATCGAGAAAAACCAGAAAAAGATTCTTACCGAAAAATTGGTGGAAATCGGTAGTTTCTCGCGACAATACCACCATCAAAATGTTCCTCTCATCGAGCTCTACGCTTTTCTTAAAATACCCGGTCGAAATCAGCTTCGAATCAGACGGATCGATACAAAAATACTTTTTTTTTTCTCTTTTCCCTCTCTCTTTTCCTTCTCTTTCTCGTGGCCTCTCTGTTTTGAAAATGAATGCAAATGAAAGCTATCTTTGCTTTAAATCCTAACATGCCAAAATATAAATACTGTGTTGGAAATAATGGAAGCACAAAAGTAAATTACAGTAATACGGATATGGCTTTGATAGTGTAGTCACTATCCTTAAGGAATTAATGCCTCCACTATAAGTGCTTCCGGGTTTATGGCAGTGTCTCTCCAGGATTTCTACAAAGCCTAAACAAAAATTCTAGATAGAAAATCTGGAATTTCTCCCAAGAACACAAAGAGAAGTTGTAGGGAAAAAGAGAAGGTTTTATGTATATATGGAATTCTGGAATTTCATTGGTTTTTATAAACCTTAGGCAACACTTGGCAAAAGACATTTCCTTTCCAATTAAACTGTCATAACAGTTATCAAAATTAATTAAAATAATTACTTTCGGAAAAAAAGTATTAATTGGTAATTAATATTATGCCCATGGGCCAAGTGCCCAAGTGCCTATATTTGACTATATAATATATAATATTAATTAATAGCTAAATTTGTGTTTCCCTCCAAAATTCTCACCAATCAATTTGAATCAAATTGCCCAAGTGCCTATCTTTGACTATATAATATATAATATTAATTCATAGCCCAATTTGTGTTTCCCTCCAAAATTCTCACCAATCAATTGAATCAAATTGGTGCAATAAATGTATTTAAACACTTATTTCATTTTGTAATTTTTAGATGTGAGATTCATTTATTCTTTTCTCTTCTCATAACTTAATCACTAACTATCTAACATACTGCCCTCCTAAGGTTTAAAATTAAAAGAAAAAGGGTGTTACGACCTTTTTTAAGTCTCAAATTTGGTGATTGTTTGTATCAGTATATATACATAGCATAAGATTCATTATCATCTAATACATGTATTAACAACTGTTGATAATAATCAAATGAATCAGCATTTGAGTAATGCGCCTCCACGGGATTTGACGGGGTATTTCAAGCAACTTTCTTTTACTGGTTGCTGGAATCTGAATTATGCATGGAGAGGTAGGGGATATAAAATCAAGGGTTATTTACGTTTCACTACTAAAGTTATGATCAAATAATAATTGGGTACTATAAATATTAACAAATTACATTTTACTACTAAACTTATAAAAATTTAACATTTTACTACTTTTCCATCCAAACCGTTAGTTGACCATGACATCATATTGACATCCTAAGGATAAAAGAGTCTTAACACACACATTATTATAAATTATAAATATTATAATCAACGGTGGTAATCGTACGGCTGAATATTGGAAATAATGATTTTTGAGTATATCTCTTTTATTGTTATACTTTAAAGTATTTTGGTTATTATGAGAATTTTAATTATTAAATTATTTGGTAAATTAAATTCTTTATTTTATTGGGTTATATGGATAATTTAGAGATTAAAGTATTTTTATAAATGTGATTGTTGATTGTATTTCTTTTATTGTTATATATAAGATTTAGATATGTTTTTTAAAGGGTATAATTATAATTTCACTTTTATTTTATTTGGAGGATAAAACAGTATTTTTAAAGGTCAACTGACGGTCAACTAACGGTTTGGATGGGGAAAAGTAGTAAAATGTTAAATTTTTATAAGTTTAGTAGTAAAAAGTAATATGTTAATATTCATAGTACCCAATTGTTATTTGATCGTAACTTTAGTAGTAAAACGTAAATAACCCTAAAATCAATTAGAGCCCTACTCACTCTTGAGAAAAATAGCAAAACCCCATTGATGCTTGTTGAAATTAAATAAAACCTCATCATGTTTTAAAACCGAGTGAAACCCTCAAAATCGGATTTTACTATAAATATTTTGGTTTTTAATGTAAAATATGGAATAAATATGAGCATCAAGATATTCTATTTTAAACCTGTCTTATTTCATTCAATCATAATTGTGATTCAATATTCTATATTGTTGATTTTTTTATTGGACTTCATTATATTATATATGTTTTCCTCAAAGCTGCTGATAGTCAAGGTACTACAAGTATGAAAATGATTTTCTCGAGACTATAAGGTAACTGAAATTAATGAAGAGAATCAAATATTTTTACTATTTGCATAAAAGTCATGACATTATTTTTTATCGTGTAAATAATTTAGCAGCTCATCAGTATTACAATATACTTGTAAGGTACCTAGGACACCACTTATCTCCACATTGGTATGATATTGTCCACTTTGGGCCTAAGCCCTCATGGATTTGCTCTTGGGCTATACCCAAAAGGCCTCATACCAATGAAAATACATGTACATCTTTATATGCCCATGATCTTCCCCATTTCTAACCAATGTGGGACTTTGGGACTTTGTTTGCACACCCAACAATCCTCCCCTCGAACAAAGGACCACCGAGCCTCCCCTCAAACGTTCATCCATCTGTCCACTCTAGCCCAGGCCAACTCTTCTTCACCGTGTTGGGATTAGGACACGTCCATGAAGACCAGAGCACACCGCCTATCTAACCGAGCACATTCACGAATCACGATCGGGGCTCACCACCTTTGTTCGGTATTCCGAGGATTCATCCACATGGTTAACTCCGGGGCATGGCTCTGATACCACTCTGATGGATGACATCTTCACAACTGGAGAGAAGATTTCATCGAAGTCAATGCATTTCCTCCGATTGAATCCCTTGACAACTAATCTGGCTTTGTATTGGGGTTGTGAAGTGTGCTCCTGTTGCTTCACCCTGTATACCCATTTGTTCTTCAAAGCCTGTTTGCCTCTTGGCAATTTCACCAACTCAAAAGTGTGATTATCATGCAAAGATTTCATCTCATCTTGCATCGCTTCCTCCCACTTTTTTTGTCTTCTGTTTCCACAGCCTCCTGGTAGCTATCGGGTTCTCCCCCGTCAATAAGCAGCACATACTCATATGCAGAGTATTTGGTTGAAGGTCGCCTCTCTCTGTCAGACCTTCTCTGTGGAATTGTTGGTGTAGCTTCTGGTACTGGTGGTTGATCATGATCATCATCTCTGGGAGCTTCATCACCTGTACCCTCATGTCTGGGAACCTCATCTTCAACTTGTACTGGCACCGGTGTATGAGGTTTTGGATTCACATTTCTGTATTGCTGGGGCATTGTCTTCAACTCCTTCCGGATATCTTCTATGGTCTGGTCTTCAACAAAGACAATATCTCGGCTTCTGACAATCTTCTTCTCCACAGGATCATAGAGTTTGTAGCCGAAATCATCCTGACCATAGCCAATAAAGACACACTGTCGCGTTTTTACATCAAACTTGGATCTCTCGTCCTTTTGGATGTGTAGAAAAGCTTTGCACCCAAAGACATGCAAGTGTTCATAAGACAATTCTTTACCTGTCCGGGCTTGGTTAGGAACATTACCTTTCAGTGCGACTGCTGGGGACATGTTCAAAACATGTACTGCTGTGTGGAGTGCCTCCCCCCAAAATGTCTTCGGCAGCTTGACTTGTGACAACAAGCTTCTGACCCTTTCGCACAAAGTTCTGTTCATCCTCTCAGCTAGGCCATTCAGCTGAGGTGTCTTAGGAGGTGTCGTTTGATTTCAGATTCCTTACATCTTGCAATACTGATCAAACGAACCTCTGTATTCTCCACCATTGTCTGTTCGGATGCATTTGAGTTTCTTGCCGGTTTCTCTCTCCACCAGGGCGTGAAACTCCTTGAACACTCACAGCACTTGATCTTTTCTCTTCAAGGTGTATGCCCAGATCTTCCTTGAATGATCATCAATGAATGTCATAAAATACAGTGACCCACCAAATGTTCTCGTCTGCATCGGACCACATACATCTGAATGTATGAGGTCAAATACCTCCGATTTCCATTGAGGCAGTGAGCTCTGGAAGGACACTCTGTTCTGTTTTCCAGCCATGTAGTGTTCACACTTCCGTAAGTGTGAGTTCTTCAATTCGGGAAGAACATTCCGCATGCGTAGTATCTCCATCCCCGTTTGACTCATATGACCGAGCTTTTTATACCATAGCTCGGCTGCCTCATTACTGTTGACTGTATTTATGCTACTATTTGAAAGCTTAGCGTGCATCAAATACATAGTTGAATCTTTCTTACCTCGTGCCACCACCATTGATCCTTTAGTGAGCTTCCAAGTTCCGTCACTAAAGGTGCTACATAAACCTTCATCATCCAGCTTGCCTATTGAGATCATGTTTAACTGGATGTCTGGGATGTGCTTGACTCCCTTTAACACTAGCCTTGTCCCGTTGTCTGTTTCAAGGCAGATGTCTCCAATACCGACAGTTTTGGACTGTCCGTCATTCCCCATCCTTACAACACCGTAGTCTCATGTTGTGTAAGATGAAAAGAATTCTCTACGAGATGTGGCGTGTATGGAGGCGCCACTATCTATCACCCAACTGGTCTCGTGGCTGGCAAGATTCACAATATCTTCTTCGTATATAATGCATAATTCTTTGGAGGTTTTGTCGGTGGTAGTAGCAACTCTTTCTTGATTAGAGTCACCATCTCTCATGGACTGCTCGTTCTTCAGTTTGTAGCAATCCCTATTCATATGACCTTTCTTTTTGCAGTGATAGCACTCAATATCTTTAGTTTTTGATTTACCTCGGTTCTTGTCTGGTATACCTGGGCCCCTGCTTTTACTCCTCCCCCTTCTGGTGTTCTTTTCTGTCACTAGAGCTTCTGAGGTTGAGGCTGATACTGACTCCTGCATTCTCGTCCTCTTTTCTTCCTCGAAAATCCTGATTTTCGCCATCTCGATAGTGACTTTCCCATCTGCTGCTGAATTTATCACCGTAGATCTGAACGTTTCCCAAGATTCTGGTAACGTATTAAAGAGTATTAAGCCATTTACCTCATCACCGAAGTCTATGCCCAATCCCGACAATTCTTTCATGGTGTCGAGGAAATCGTTTATATGGTCCGCCGCAGCTATACCTTCCTGGTATTTCAATCCCATCATCTTCTTGATGTAGTACATCTTATTGTTTCCAGTCTTTGCTCGGAAAAAACTCCTTCAGCTTTCTCTATAAGACACGTGCACTTGTTTCTTCACTGACATGGTTGACGATACTATCGTCGATCCACTGACGAATAGTACTGCATGTTTTCTGGTGAAGATTAGCCCACTTCTCATCGGACATTCCTTCTAGTTTCTGCTCCAGAAATACCGATCCATCAGAGTCCTTCACATACATAAGGTCTTTCATCATTCCTCTCCATGTGAAATAGTTTGTACTGGTTAACAAAACCATTTTTCCGTTGCCCCCATTCATCATAAAAATTCTAAGCATAATTTCAAAAAAGGACCTCACCGTTGCGTCCGGAATGGTCGAAAATGGTGGAAATGACACTTCGTTTGTCAAAATCCGACAAAGGGACCAATTTGCAAATTTCAGAAATTACATGGGTCAATGTGCAATTTCCGAAAGTTCAGGGGCCAAAGTGCAATTACAAAAGTCCATGGACTAAAATGCAATTTCAAAAAAATACAGGGGCCAAAATATAATTTCAAGAAAGTTCAGGGACCTATCTGAAATTTACCCGGAAATTGCTGACGTGGCAGACACGTGGCGCTGACTGGATGCACACGTGACTGCTGACTGGTCTGCTGACGTGTCGCTGACTGGGCGCTGACTGGACGATGACGTGGCGGCTGACGTGTATCGTCTTCTTCCTTCATCGGCGCGTGCGTTGCGTTTCTGCGCGTGACCAGCTCTCTGTTTGGCACGTGGCGCGCGTGAAGGATCACCGGAGCTCCGTTTGATCGCCGGAAAATACCACCGTGCTCGTCTCGCCGTGAAAAGTCCGATGGTATGCTCAAAATCGATTTTCGATAACTTTCGTCAGAACCGACTTTCCGAACCGAATCTATGTTACCGAGTTTCGGGATCCCTCCGAGTAACCTTAGCTACTGATACCACTTGTAAGTAGGGATGGCAAATTCCGGATCCGGATCCGGATCCGCAACATGTTTCACGGACCCGGGTCCGGTTATGGACCCGGTAAACCGTTGCCGGGTCCGGACCCGGGCAGACCCGGAATGGACTCGGGTCTACCCGGATCCGGACCCGGGATCCGCAAAACATAATTTTTTTTTTTCTTCCAATTTCAATATTTCATGTAATGTAACATTGTAACATATCATAATTCATAAATTCATAATTCATAATACAAAAAAATAGTTAAGTTTGAACAATTGAACTTCAAGTTTCAACACAAATAATACATTACATCAACAAACTATAAATTCAACACAAGAACATAACTTAAGTTTGAACTACAACACTAATATTCAAATGAAACTAATATGGTCAAATATTCTTCCTTGCACCAAACATTGGCCTGTCAAGAATCTTAGGCTATTCAAATGAAACTAATACAACTCGTATAAATTCTAAAATTCATGAATCATGATATTCAAGATGACAATTGACAATATCATATTTGATTCACAGATCAGCATGACTAGCATCCATAAATTAAAGTTCAAATTTTAAATTTAATTACATGCCCAGATGAAAGTGAAAAAAAAAAAAAACTATGAAATGGTTCATCAATCATCATTACATGCTAACTGCTAACATGCCCAGAATCAAAGTTCAAAATCAAAGACCTGTGATTTTGGCGATGGGCTGATGGGCGAGCGGCGAGTGGTGTGTGAGTGAGTCTGGTGACTGACTGACTGGCGAGTGGCGACTAGGGAGAGGGCTGGGCCGGCTGGCGACTGGCGGCGACGGATGGCTGAAGTGATGAGTGAGCCGCGACTCGCGAGGGAGGGGCGGGCTGGCGACTGGCGGCGACGGAGGGCTGAAGTGATGAGTGATGAGTGATGATTGGCGAATGGCGATGGGCGACTAGGGAGAGGGCTGGCGACCGCGACTGGCGAGGGAGAGGCGGGCTGGCTGAGGAAATGAAGTTTGGCGATGGCGACTGGCTAGGGTTAAAACTTTTAGATTTGCGTGAATGGAAATTTTGTTTTTGTTTTTTTTTTTTTTTCCGGGTCCCGGGTAACCGGGTCCGGATAACTGTGGACCCGCATCCGGACCCGGAATGATGCGGGTCCTTTAAAATAATACCCGGATCCGCAATTTTTTTAAGCGGATCCGGGTCTAACCGGACCCGGATCTTCCGGACCCATGCGGACCCGGGCCGGGTCCGGGTCTGTCTGCCATCCCTACTTGTAAGGTACCTAGGACACCACTTATCTCCACATTGGTATGGTATTGTCCACTTTGGGCCTAAGCCCTCATGGATTTGCTCTTGAGTTATACCCAAAAGGCCTCATACCAATGAAGATACATGTACATCCTTATATGCCCATGATCTTCCCAATTTCTAACAAATGTGGGACTTTAGGACTTTGTTTGCACACCCAACACTTCAATAACCCTTCACTTTTATTTGTTTTCTCAAATTACAGAAATTACTTATATAAATGTCAATCAACAAATACATACTTCATGCTTTAGAGAAACTAACTACATATTATTTTCTACAAATCTTTTGTCTTTCACTCCATCTCTCCCTCTTGCCAGCAAACAAGCAGTTATTCTCTCCTTTTATTTATAACCATTTCCCCCCTTTTTAGTTCGCGTGAAAGAAAATATCTATGGTTATTTTTTCTTCACCCAAACTCATCTATCCGATGGTTATGACAATTTTATTTTATTGTGATTTTTGTGTTATAGTGGGTTGTTTTCTAGGTTTGATTTTTGTGTTGTGGTTCTAGGATTGGACATAATCTATCCTGATTCAGATCTGGAATATACACTACAAAGGTCTCCTGGTTCCTATATTCTCAAATACAAATTAAGAATCCTCTGGGTAGTATTAAGATTGAGTATTGTATCAATAGTTCACAAAGGGTGTGACTTGGTGGTGTAAGGTTCATGATCTCACCTTTAGGTTCTGAATTCGAATCCAGAGGTGCGTTTATTGTAAGAGTCTGAGACAGCCGGAGGTTTTACCTACTCCGCTTAAATCCAGAATTGATGGTTTAGCAGTAGGGTTTCCAACGATTCAAAAAAAAAGAAGAAGTATTATATCAATAATTAAGAGATAAATATGATTTAACTGTTAGATTATATATAACACCCAATTTCAAAAATTAAAATATTCATCGAGAGAGAGAGAGAGAGAAGATAGGTATAACATTGATGAGAATTCAGAAGAGAGAGTTAATATATTGAACAAAGCAATTCAGTAGAAAGCATTAAGTTCTTAAGGGAAAGTCAATACCCGAACCACCACCCTTGCAGCTCACTGGTGAGTCCCCCCACACAGTAAACCCAAAGAAGGGTAAATATCTGGTGCGCTCTTGACTTCCACCATCATTACATCACAAACCACACTTATCATCCATTATGATCATCATACTGATCACGTATATATGATCATCATTAAACCTAACAACTACTACGTACCCACTTGATCATAACTTAATTTGTTACACAAAATATTAATCAATTGTCCCTTCTTATTTACCAAAACGTACTACTACCACCACCACCACCATTTTACTTTCAAAATTACTCCCAACCTCCCCCACTTACTTTTCAGTTCAATATTTTATCCCAAGGATCTCCAGTCGTCGACAAAACAAAAGGTAGGGTTTCTATAACGAATTAGGATGACGGTGATGATTTGAGTTTGTGTTGAGCATTAGATAAATCATTACAGTTGATTTAGTGCTCAACACAACCTCAAGTCCGATCATTCTATAACTATAACTCCAAAAACCCTAAAATGTCCTATGATATGATAGTGATTTGCTTTCAATACTGGAGGAGGTTTTTTTAGTAATTTTGAAACTGAAAAATTAATTCTCACCTAATGTTTTAGGGCACCACCATTAGGCTCTTGCAGGGAGCCTATAATAGTGCCATTGTTGTTAATATCACGGCAGCTGGAGCCAGTGCCATTGCTTAGAGCAGCGGTGATTTGATGCACAGTATTGGTGAGATGGTTGTTGATAGCGGTGACGCTAGAGAGATTGAGCTTGGAGGATGGGATTGTGCTGCCAAGAACTTGAAGGCCAACAGTCAGTAAACAACCTGAATTCTTTTGTACTCCAATGTTTCTTTCTTCATCAGGTGGTGATGGCATTGAGTTGCAGTTGCCATCGGCGCTAGTAGTAGTAGTAGTCTCTTTGATTGGATCATCAACTGGGACTATTACAAACCCTAATGGAAGAAGAGGGATGCAGGATGGATCCTCCCCACTCATTGCTAGCTGAATGGAATCCACATCAATGGTTGTATAGACAACAAGGCTACCAGATTGGTCTGTGCAACTCTCTTGCAGCATTAGCTCTACGTGCTGGGATGAGTTGTTAGCAACCTGCATGCAAATGCAATTCATACATATATTGACTTGTTCTCTTTATATTATAATATTGGACGGAGGCATGATTTTATTCTAAGAGTAGATAAAATTTATTTTTTCATATAATATTAGTGAGATAAATATTTTATTATTGTTTTTAAAGTAATAGGGGATCAACACCATCAATATTAACAAAAAGAGCTTTACTGAGTTTTGTATTAAACTTTTTTATAAATTATGATTTTAACACGACAAAGATCAACGTAAATTCAAACTTTAACACAAAAAAACTTTGAAACAAAAAGCTTACGTTGATTCGGAGAAGAGAGATGCAGTTTCCTGGATGGGAGCCGTTGGCAATGTGCGCCACCTCATGTAGGGCATTGCCATTTGAAAGCACATCTAACTGCTGCAAAATTACATTAATATAAACATTTTTAGACGCTTCAAGTGCAAAATTACTTATGGCACACAGGACCAGTTTACTCTTCATTCTTAAAGATTATAGGCAGTTTTTCTCTGATAAGTTTGTCTGTGCACATTATACAATGTCTAGCATATGGTCTTTCATTTTTTTCGTTATTTCAATTAATTGCTTTGCTATTCAATTCAAGTTTCAAACTGTTACTGGATTGCTACAAGTGCTTATTATTGAGCATTATTTTTGAAAAATAATAGAATGGAACCTGAGATCTGCGACGTCCATCGCGCAAGAGATCAAAGACTTGGTAGTGAGGATATGGAAGCCAAGTAGTAGAAACAGCACAGAGAATGAGACCATTGGGCTGACCAGGCTCTGTGTTTTTCCTTGTTGTAATTCTTACAGTGTCAGCATATGAATCTGATAAAGCCGTCCAAGATTGGCCGCTTGCAGTACTGATGTTAAAACAGAATGTTCTTATCATTCTCTGGGCTAGTCTCATCAAATTCTTTCGTGCTTCTGGAGACGGTATCACTGTCATTGGCCACGAAATCGTTAAGAAAAATGTCAGCAAAAAAAAAAAAAAACAAAAACAAAAAATTGAGAAATTAATTAATAGACAGTGCTTGCCTCCGAGATCTGCAATGTTTCTGGCCATGAGGCTGGCGACTCTCTCGCATTGCCTCTGTAAGACAGCTAACCAGCGAGTTGCTCCAAATGCTATTCCACTGCAAACATAGTGACTAAATATCTGATGAGCAAGTTTCTCTTCAATCTCTGCGTGCTCAACCCAAGTAACCTATATAGCCATACGCCATTTAATTAAGTCAGTCGAATTAATGATTGATTTTTCATTTATACACAATATAAACAGAGAGTAAATATATAAAATTGAGTAATTTGTACACACACCCTCGAGTAACCATTGGGCATGTCTTGAATAACGCAGCCGGAGGGACGTCTCCTGTACAGAGGAAATGAAGGCTGAATGTTGTCACGGAAGCTATCCATGGGAAAATCAACTATGGCCCAAGTTCCCTCCTCAGCATTTTGTTGACAATAGCGGAGAAAATGGGCCTCTCGAGTAGGCACCAAAGGAGAAAGAACTTGCAATTCTGCATACATCTGCAAATATATATACCAAGTTATTGGCAAATTGAGCAAAATTGTATTTTTTATGGCTATTTTGTAAGCAACAATGCTAGTTGTACTTACTGAATACTCCAATTTTTTTAATCTTTTTGTACTCAAAATGAATAAGTCAAAAAGTTTTGAATCTTTAAGATTATATGGAAAGTCTCGTATGCTATTTTGTTAAGTTATATATTAAAAGACAAAAATTTGGTGATAAGAGAGTACTCAGAGAATACAATTATCATTATTCTTTTGCAAGAATTTTCAATTAGAATGATGTCTTACCAGCTGAAGTGAACTACTTGCACCAGAAACTCCTGTTGCAATAACTTGGACAGTTTTTGCTCTGGAAACAATTGAAGGAAACAGTTCCATCCATTTATTCTGCAATAATTAATTTACAAAAAATTAATTATTTCTAATAAAATTATCTAAATTAATGTGAAAATTTTTGAACACATACTTACCGCGTCAAGGAAGGCATCCACTAGAGTGATGCTATTCATAATCACAACAGCTGTATCTCGAGTAGCTTCAGTCCTAAACTCACTCGAGTGTTGTTGCTTGAGATTCAAAGACCATGGAAACATTCTCGTGTGCTCTTCAAGATTAAGCACTTCCTTCCCATTTTCATTGCTTCGAATCCAAAGAGGTTCAGCTGTATGGCATTTCTTCACAAGTTCATTCATGGATGAGGCAGCTAGCTCCATTGCAAGAGACTTCTCCTCTTCCATAAATATCATGAGACCAGTTTCAGGAAATGGAGAAGCTTCTGCAGGCACCATCTGCATTATTGGCATCATCTCACCACAATTAGCCATAGGCTCCTCAAAATGCCTTGAATATATATTCATATCCAAGTCCAATGAAGGAGGCAGCATAGGATGAGCCGGAGCCATTGCTTGGACTGGCCTGCCACTATATCGCGAAGCAAGACCACAAACTCGTTCTAACTGCAAGGAAGATTCAACATAATTTAATGTTGACACATATCTTTTAAATAAATTTATTGTAACAAGTTATATATACCTCTTCTCTAAGCCTTGCATTGTCGAAGCGAAGGTCTTCAAAGGAAATCCCACCAAGCATGGCTGTACCACCGCAATTAGGACAGATGACACTGCGTAACTCCGCTTGTAGTCTGTAATTCTCATTCTTTAAAGTATCATTATCTGCTCTAAGTATCAAATTTTCAGCTCGGTCTTGTTGTGCCTAATTAAAATCCAGAAAGAAAAGGCAATAAGATCAAAACATGCCCTAACTTACATAATTTTGCAAACCCTTGTATGAATAGACTCTATCAATGTAGCCCTAAATGGTATGTAGCATTAAATTTGTGTACCCCTTTGGGTAGCAAATGTGTAGGTAAGATTTCAATGCGCAAATTAATGTTATGCAGAGAAAAATAAATGAGATTCTTCTTCTCAAGTGTTGGGACACTCAAAGTTGTATTAAAGTTAGGGTTCGTAAGAAAAGTTAATATTACTCATTGTAAGAACTTCTCTTTTAATAGATAGGGGGCCACATAGTATAAAAATTAAAACTCACCAAACAAATGCATCCGGGTTTAGCCTTTTAGGGCTACTTGAGACTTTTAATGCAAATTAAGAATTAAGCATAATACATAATGAAACGCGTTTTTTTTGGGGAAACGTGTGGAGGCTAGGCTAACTTGCGCACCTTCATCTGTGTACGCCGGTTTTGGAACCAAAACTTGACTTGTCGTGGCTTGAGCCCAAGTTCTTGGCTCAGTCTCATCCTTTGCTTCTCATCTGGGTGAGGGCATTCCTTAAACAAGCTGCAAAAACATACGTACGCTTTCCATTTTGTAAAGAAATAGTAAGAGATGAAGTTAATGCATGAGAATTTTTCTTTTTACAAATCAAACATATATCAATACGTACGCTTCCATTTCTTGGATCTGGCGAGTAGTGTGCCTGTGGTACCGTTTCTTTTTTAATGGCTGTTGCAGCTGATCACTGCTCTCTAGCTCATTCCCAGATTTTTCTTCAAGTGCTTGTTCACTCCCAGACCCACTCTCCATTTCTTCTTTGCTTATCATCATCAATCCGTTCTCTTCTTTCTGTCCAAATATTATCATCATCAAATTATTCAGAAGAAAAAAAAAAAAGAAAAATGGCTACATATTTTCAAATGTAAGGTTATGTTTTGTAGTAAAATAAAAAGTTTATAAGAATATAATCATAAAGTATTATATTCTAATACTTTTTATACTCATTAGTTATTTCGTAATTTTTGAAGCTGTGAAATAATAATAACCCGAAAAAAAACAAAGAAATAAAAAGAAACTTACCGGAGCTATAGGAGGAAACGAATGAAAAGGCATGAAGTTGAAGTTAGGGTTTTGTTGTAACGGCGGCGACGAGAAAAGGGTTTCTGTTGAAACTATGTTACCTCCCATGTTTGACATCACTTGGCAATCTCCATACATTTTTGCCTGTATATTGTACAATATATTATTATTAAGATGCCAAAAAGGAAAGCTGTATAGAAACCCTAAAACTTATTAAGCCCTAGCAAATATTAGACATGCAAATGCGAGAACTTCAGAAAATTTTTAAAAATAATGATGTGGTTTTTCCAAGAGTTTCAAAACTGCATCTCCAAGTCAAAAAAACAAAACCCATAAAACAAAATTCAAAAAAACAAAAGAAATAAAGAAAGAAAATGGTTTGTGACTTTCCTGCTTACAAGTTACCACCAAAACACCAATGAAAGCTAAAGATAATATCAAAGTCTTTAAAAAAAAAATAAATGAAATGAAGAAATTTGAGAGAAGAAGAGAGCAAATACCAAAAACCAGTGTTGTCGGTGTTTTTTGGAAATTGAGAAAATAAAAAAAAAAAAATTTATGAGGAACTGAGAAAAATAAATCCCTTTCTCCTCTCAATTGCTTTGTTTTTCTTGTTTTCTTTGCTTTGCTTGTTTTCTCAACCCTTATTCTCTCTCTCTCTCACTCAAATTTTTTCGCAGTGTGTAATAAATTTGGTAATTTAACATTATTACACCGTACGGGGTAAACGTGGATTTTAACCGCGGTTAAAAAGAAACCGATCCAACGCCACATACTCCGTTTAATGTCTCACGACACGTGTCTTTTCCTTACTGGTTTAATGTCCGTTTCCCAAAGCAGCTAAATTTAAAGTCAAACCTTTTTCTTTCTCTATGGATTCTTCCCACACGCGTATTTTCTACGCGTGGTCTTTTTCTTGCATCTGTATTCTGTTGCGTGAGTGCACACGCTAAATATCGCGTGAGAAGTTACAGCTGTATTGTTGGGGAGAGGGTTGAAGGGTAGATTTGTAGTAGATTTAATTAAAAGTCAAAGAAAAGACGCTACCCCAATGTCAAAAGAATTTTTATAAGTCGATGAATCGGGACCGTCATTTTGTGAGGGTGATGGTCCCATGATGATCCTTTTGATTTTCCTTGTCAAACAAAGTTTTGATGGTTGGGGACTTTGTGTAGGGGAATTGGGAAGAAGGTTTTTAATAGATTTGACCTTTTTTTTTTACTACTATCTTAATCTCTATGGCTTTAATTTACAAGTTTCATTTTGAATTATAAACATATATATATATATATATATTGAAATCGTTGGAAACCCCGCTGTCAAAATTTTCGACGCTAAAGGTCCATTTTCTTGTAGTGTTAGTTAGTTTTATATATATATAAAAATTAAATCTTAATTATTTATTATTATAAAAAAAATTACCATAATACATCTCACGTTTGAATCCAAATTCAATAAAAATTGATAGTGTGTTTACATGGACAAAAGAGTTTGAATCAGAATCCCATTTATTTTTGTCAAATCAAGAGTAGGGAATCACGGGATGCCCAATAAGCTTTGAATCTCCAAAAGATTATCATGAAGGTAGACACACTATTTACCATAATTTGAGAGTTAATTAAAATGGCAAAAATACTTGTGCAACCAAATATTTTATAAAACTTTTCGTATGTCATATTTATTTTTTGTGTTTATGGTTCAGTCTCCTAAATTAATTGAATCAGATAATTGTAACCATGAAGCAAATAAGTTGACTTTGAATGTATTTTTTTTTTGTTTTGTTTTGTTTGTTTTCTTATATTGATATCAACAAGAAAAATTGAAACTCATTACAATTTTTTAACACTATAATGTTAACATACATACATACATACATGTATGTATGTATGTATGTATGTATATGTGTGTGTTTTTTTAGAGGATAATTTAATCTTTTTATAAAATTCAATTTTGACCGTAGAAAAATGAATAGACTTTAACACTAAATTTGAAGTAAAAAAGCAAGGATTCTGATGATTTTTAAAATATACTAGATATAGATAGATCTGCGCGTTATTGCGGTTTTTATTTTTAGAAAGAGAACAAAAGATATATAGTACTAACCAAAGCTGATTTAGTCCGTCAATTTAAGGCCACCATTCCACTAAATGAAATCGTCTATCAAAGTAAAAGTGCGATATTATAATTATATCATGTATTTTTAATACATCTCACTATCCATTTATATATATATGCATATGATCATAATGAGATATTGATCACGATTTTATAAATCTAGCACGTATTGCTCAAGTAATACAGTGACTATTAGTCAAATGTCGAACTCACATGGACTTAATATTTCTCTAATTAATATCAATACTAACCTATTTAATTTAAACTAAACTATTGAGAAGAAAAGTTGATTTAATGATTTAAGTGAAGAGTAAATAAAAAATCAAATAACACACATTGGGAAACCTTATAGGATAGAAGATTTTAGGGTTGCAACTTCACTTAAGCATACACACAATAAGTTCATGCACTTTTCATTCAATTTGATTTTTGTTATTAATTATTAACCTACAACAATAAATTATTCACAAGTCTCTTTCGATAGTCATGTGAATATATTCAAAATAAATCAATTAATTATATGTTTATGTTAATTAAATTAAACTGAATTCATTAAGGTCAAGTTCTAATATTGGTTACGTATACCCTTTAGGTATATTTCTATCTTGTAGGGAAATTTATTTAACGACTAAGATAACACGCTATTATTTTCACGGTTAACCCAATTTCACTCTGTCGAGTTCCTAAGGATTTACCAATACTATTTTATTGTTGGCCAGACAAATAAAATATGCATTCAAAGCATAGAGAATAATAAATAATCAATAACAATCCTAAAAGAATAAAAATATACAATTAAATTAATTAAACATGTTTGGGATCCATTATAACCATAGATTTAATGAATTAGCTACTCATAATATTTAATAAACATGAGATAATCATAAATACAAGATAAGAACTCATAAAAGATAAAATTAGAGAGAAAAATGAATAAAGAAACTCTTGTTTGCAGTCTTCGATTTCAAACTCCAACTTCGGGTTGATGCGTCTGTTCTTGTCTTGCTATAGGTTTTTTCTTTGCTCTGGAGGCTCCAAAATATGTTATTAGGCTTCTCCTTAGGTTTTGTAATGAACTTGTACTTAAATAGAAGGCCTTGTGAGTATTTCTTACTGAAAATCGAGTTCCGGGAGAAGTAGAAACGTGTTCCGCATTGCGACGAGCGTCATGCGCGTCGCAACGCGCTGGGTTCAGCATTGGCGCGTCGTGACGTACCTATCATGTTGGTTTCTGCCTTAGTTTTGTTAAGTTGTGCGTCGTAATGCGCTTCTAGCGTCGGAACGCACAGACTGACTCTGAAATATGGCCTAAATCTTCTCTGTATTTGCCAATTCATCATTCGTTATGTTCGATTGAGTCGTATATTAATTTTAACCTGCAACATATACCCAAGCGCTCATAAAACTCAAGATAACATATAAAATATTAAGTTAGATAGACAAGAAAATACATGCATATTGGCCACTCATTAGATATGTGAAACACAAAAAATATACACGAATCTTGTAGAAAATTCAATAAATCATAAACATTAATTTAAATATGTTGTAGACATCGAGATATGTGGAAATACAACATACCAATGTATTATAAATATTTATTAAAGTGGAAACTTAATATAAATATTAATTAAAATGAGGTTTGAAATATAAATCCGTCTCCTAATTTTTGTGGTATCATATGTCACGACCCCCTCTCTAGAGCGGGCCCAACCCTAGAAATGGGTTCGCGGACCTCTTTAGTTCGAGCATTCTACGTGTCACACAATACAAACATATATGAAAAGAAAATAATGCTTCTTAAATTACAACTTAACAAATCCTTACACAATATCTCCAATATTATGATTTACAACACAAATCTTAAAAATGTGAAAATAATATCTTAAATGTCTGGACCAACCCGAAAAGTGAATGTGGCACATGGATCAAATCTCAGTACTGTTACTGCTGTGCTGGTGAACTACATGAGATGTTTGGGAAAATGAGGGTGAGCTTAAAGAGCTCAGTAAGTAAATCACTCATACTCTCAACATGACCTCACCAACAAAATATGGATATGTAAGTGTGTGTAAATAATAAATATGAAAATAACATATACTATAATATGATCTCAAGCAACCACCCTCACAACAGTACAAACATCAATCAAACATGATAACTAATTCGGTTCCGATATAATAGTGGATTGAAACCAATGGGAGGTAATACACAACTCACAAGGTTTCCTACTAACTCATCATAGCCTCTCATGAGCTCTTTTTACTCATATCTTATCCTCATATCATCTCAACTCATCTCATCTCCGACTATTATTATACAAAATCCGACAACATAACATAACAACACACATCTCCAATACAAACACATCTCATAATCAATCTCATCTCAACAATCATGAATTCATATTTCTCATGCTTTTAATAACTCTCTCTCTCTTTATATATATATATATATATATTCTTTCACAACAACCATCAATCAACACACAATTATGTTAAGGAAATCATCGTGCACTGTACTTACCTCAATCCACGTAAAAATCCTTAATATGTCTATATCTTCGCTAAGAATCTAAAAATATAAAATTATGATCAGATCCCTCAACTTAGCCAAAATTATAATTTTACCCCTAAATTTTTTAAATTTCCATTTTAGCCCCAAAAATTTTCTACTATGTCCAAATAGTCCTAAAACTCTCAAATATTACTTATTATTCCCTAAAATGAGAATTTACAGATTTACCCTCTAAATCATACTAATATGCAATTAAGTCCAAAATTTCCAAATTCTTACGTTTACACCCCCAAAATGATAATAATAATGTACCGAGCTCCAATGACCTTCAAATCTCACAACGAAGGAACCACTGGTCAGTATATGTCATAAGGATCACATTGATGGTAGTGGTAAGAGTCGAAGCTTGGTTGTTATCGACGAACAGTTACACGACGATAACTATCGTTTTGGTTTGTTTCTCAAGAACCGAATGATTGATTTGGGCTAGGGGTGAGCAAAACCGGTTTCGGTTCCGGTTCCGCATGGAACCGGAACCTACCCGAAAAAATCGGTTCCTAATTAAGTGGAACCGAACCTACCCAATTAAATAGGGTACCCTATTATTCGGTTCCAATTCGGTTCCGGTCCGGTTCCGGTCCAGTTCCGAATTACCCTATTAATGTAACATTATCATTAAAATCATGGGTTTCGGTAACATTATAATGTAACATTATCATTCATGCAAATAAATGCTGCCAGTTTAAATCTAAAATTCAAGCAACTTACATGGATTACAACAATTTAAAAACTACTCATTAAGAGGGAAAAGGCATAAATAACAATGACCATATACCTGCCAAAATACAGCTTTGGTGCTGACAAAAAATAAATAAAAGAACAAACAAACAAGTCGCACATTATTCGTGTCTTGTATGTAGTTGTTTGAATTTGGATTTTTAAAATGTTGCCGCAACTTTAACGGGTGACTTACCTGCAATATGCAAACGGAATCTGTCGCAGCAAATATGTGCAAACGGTTCTCAAATGCGGTTCCGGTTCCGGTTTTATGGTCCGGTTCCGGTTCCGATTATTCTGGAACCGGAACCGGACCGCTTACAATCGGTTCCTTATATTTGGAACCGGAACCGGACCGGTTACAACCGGTTCCGGTTCCAAACCCATATTTTCGGTCCGGTTCTAACCGGTTCCGGGTAGACCCGGAACCGATGCTCACCCCTAATTTGGGCAATTGAAGTGTCCAACTTGCGTATCTCGGCGAGAAGTTGGATCCGGGAGGTGTCGTACAGGCACGGCGGCGCGTGGCGACGACAACGAGGCGGGGCGTGTAGGCGCGTGAGGAGGATTTACGGTGGCGGACCGGTGCTGTTGGATTCATCTCATCGAGAGGATTTTCCAGATGTGGTCACTCACTAAAATGAAGATCGGACGATGCCGAACTAGGTGTTTCCCTTTCTAGAAATTTTTCTCTCTATTGGTTTCGGTTTCTCTCTCTAAAACTCCCTGAAATTTGCCTCCAATCACTCTATTTACTCATCATCACACACATAGTATTTGGAGACAAGATACAAATTGTATAGTCTCTACGGAATCATGCACCGAGCAAGAACATGAAGATAACAACCACCAAACCCATCATTCAAACAAAATAACTTCTCACTAATATAAATCAACCTCAATTTCTACTACCGGAACAGAAACGCCAAAAGCCACACAACACTAACATACAAATCCATCCATCAAACCAACTAACGAACAATCACAAAACAAGCCACCATCATCATTGATCCACCATCTAAGTGTTGGGGTTGGTGCTCAGAGCGCCAATTCCCAGTTGTATTTCTTTGAGAATACTACTGTAAAATATTATTATTATGAATAATATATATACAGTTTCTATGATATAATGTATCTTTTAATAGGATAAAGACGTAATGACCTTAGAATGACTAGTCATGATGCTATTGCAAAAGCGTCGCAACTGACATTGAGTTGTATCATGACGTTGTCATTCTCAGACAATTCCTGGTCAAGGTTTACACTACTTGGTCAGTAAAGTAAACCCGTTGAGACCGGTACATGTCGTATACTGGAATATATGATTCCAATGGTTTCTCAATGAACCATAAGTCTTGGAGACCAGTATAGACGTGTATGTGTTTATAGTGCATAAACACTGAACGACTCACCGAAGATTCTTAATGGAAGGTACATCAACGTCAATAAGAATCTTCTCGGGTTAAGTAGCACTTGTGATTCTTCGACTTAAGATACCACTGTGGGCACAAGAGACATCTTCCACACTTAGATGACCGTCATGTCACCGATCTATTTAGATCAGACCTCCGCTTGTTCGTTGGGTGTGGATAGATCCTCAGGGTGTCCTGTGTGTATCGAGATAAGATCCGTCAGTTTTGTGTATCAGAGCATAAGTAGTCCATATGATTAGAAATCAAATAAAAATCATGGGCCCGTGGTACATTTTAGAAGTCAGTTCTAAATGTTCTTTATGAGATTGCTAATAGAGACGTCGACGAGATAATCCCTATAGAGATTTGACGTTTACATTTATATCTCTGAGATATATCCGGATACTTGTGACAAAGGAATTATATATTTTCCATGACCTCAACCTGTATGATTCAGCGAGTTTATCTGTGGTCGTCATAATTTACGGGTGGATAAATTATGCACACGAAATTGGATTTCGTGACAGATATGTCTGAATTTAGAGAGTCTCACTAATGAAATATACTCGTAGAGCACTAGGGCATCATTTATAAATAATATTGATTATTTATAAGTCGTTTAAAGGTTAAACGCAAAAGTACATGTGTAGGGACCCGATAGTCATTTCTTAATTTTTGTGTATTTGGATTTAATGATAGATTTTATCAAATACACATTAATTAATTGTCATATTGAGATATTTGACTAATATCATAAATATATATGTATTTGATATTTAATGTAAATATAATACATATATTTAATGCATTTGTATTTAATTAATTAATTAATTATTTAATTGTTAAATGATTAAATTAATTAAAATATAAATATTTTAAGTTATGATATTTATTTTAATGACTTGAGTTGCCTTTGTTGACTTAATTTATTTCATTAAATTGTTTGCTGATTAAAGTTGCAAGTTGATAAAGGCTTTAAATGAAAAATTGAAAAATATCATGATATTTTCCTAATACCCAATTTTCGGCCATGGCTTGGAAAAGGAGTATATATTGTTTTGTTTTGTTTTAGGGTTTCATTATTAAGTTAAAACCTTTACCAAAAACTCCATTAAAAGAAAGACAAAGAAGCTTGAGACAAAGAAAAGAAAAACAAAGAAAAAGCTTGGATTTAAGTAAGTATTTTCAACTTTCCATTAGAGAGAAAAATGTTCCTCTTGTTGTGGGCTTCATCTTGTGATGTTCTCATGTTTTTCTACTCTTTATTCTTTGTGTTTTTGTTGGATGGAAGTTTGTGGATAAGGTTAAAGCATGTATAAGATCATAAAATGCTTATAAGGTGTTAACTAGCATTCTTTTGATAGTTTAAGAAACTAGTTGTCATTCTAGAGTTATTGACCCACTCTTAAATGACCTAGATTTGTTCTATAGTTGTTTCATTGTGGTGAGGCTTGATTGGTGTGGAAGAAACATGATTGAGATGTTGGATTTTACTAATTTGGTCTAATTTGTCCAATTTGATGAAATTGAAAAATTAGGGTTTAAGAACACTTTCAAATTTGGGGCTTTTCATTTATGTTGTGTATTTGGATGTGTTATATGATGCATATAAAATCTTATGTTGATTGGATATCATCTTGATGTGTTTTGAACATTAAAATAGCAAAATGCACAATTTGTCAAAATGGGGGCTCACGACTTTAGACAAAAATTTGGGGTTCATGTTTCAATTTGATTTTTGATGTGTATGACATGTTAAAATCATCTTAGAAATGATTTAGAATCATCCAAAAATTGTTTCGAACAATTTAGGACTAAAATGAACAAAATGTAAAGTTTTGGGGCAATTTGGTAATTACACAAAAATTTGATTTCTTGTGTAATATTTCATAATTTGATAATTGGGTAATTAAATAAATAAGTTTATTTAATTGATCCGAGAAAAAGTTTTGAAATCGGAAAATTTTAATTTTCACTGTTCCGCTGCGTTACCGGATTTCCGCCCTAAAACCCCATCAAAATGGTATCAGAGCGAGTCTGATTCTAGGCCCCCTAATATGATTAGCCCTTTAAATTCAATGTTTAATAATGTTTTCTTAACTTTATACATGCATGTTTTAATCTAATTTGATTAGATTTATGGTGTATGAAACTTAGCGGAAATAAGGTTTAAATGTAATTATGTATTTGATGCATGTTATATGGTCCGTCTTGTCAATACGGTTTATGAATATCTCTCTGTGACTACATCCGAGACCGTGCCTCTGCTGTGAGGGTGTAGCCGATAGAGATTTATTTATGCCGGATGTATATTAGATACCAGGTAAATTCAAGCGAAAGCGGAATCTTGAACGTGCCCTAGCTGTCAGGGTTACGCAAGTAGCTTGAGTTTATCATTGACGAGTTTAACCTTGGTACGTCTCCTTGTGGGCCTGCCTTAGCAGTCACGACCAGGAACAGAA